>CM041778.1:327615894-328356878 GCA_023374045.1 Limonium bicolor
GTCTACATCCTTGAATTTGAGGAGGAGGAGCCCACTAACTTTGATCTTCATTTGAAGGATCAAGGCCCCCACCCGTGCACTAATGAAGTTGGGTGGAAGCTCAACGTACACCCGCTAAGTGTGGAGGCCACCTTCCCATTTGATCCGGGACCAAAGATTGAAGACAAAGTCCGCCCGGAGTTCTCCCTGCACCACTCACTGAAGATAAGGATGTTTACATCCTTGAATTTGAAGAGTAGGCTCTACCACAGTTTGATCCTCGTACCAAGGATCACCCACCTCAACACTTCCACCTGATGAACGATCGGTGGAGTTTACACTTTCACATCCTAAGTGTTGAGGCCACATTTCATCCTTTTGATCCGGGTCGTTCTTCATTGCTAGATGATGCCCGCCCAACCCCCCGTTGAATACGCCGACTTCAACGTTCATATTCGATCCCGGATGACTTCACGGTGGTATGGTCTAGCCAAGACCTTAAAGAAGGGCCGCTTACCGGGAGGCAACCCGGATTTCATTCGTGTCTTGTCTTTTAAATTCTGTTAGTTTAGATTTTGCATTGTTTTCAATAATGGGCTATTTTGGCATTCTTTGGACTGCCCTTTTACGCCCAATTGGTGGCGTTTTGTGTTGTGAATATTTTGGAAACAGGTAAGCCCCTCTGACAACAGGATGAATTAGGAACACTTACAAAGGAACCTCTGGCGAAATTTTCCAAGAGGACCTTCATCTCCAACGATTGGAGGTAGCACCTCAACGACCCCTCCCACTAGCAATTGTGCGGGCACCCTATCTTCCATCCGCATCTTATCGGGGAGTACTCGTTTCACCCCTTTAATATTTGCCCACAACGACTCCACTATTTTTATTTCCTGTTTTTGTTTTCATTCTCCTTTGGTTTTGTTTTTTGCTAACCCTTAACTCCAGTTGTAGTTTGGTTGCTTCTAGTGTTTTATACGGGTGCAACTTCCAGTCCACACCGCAATCAAGCTACGCTACTTGAGGCTGAAGCTCAAGTGTGGGGGAGTTCTACAAACTCATAACAATAGCAATCTCAAGGGAGTACTAGTTCCTTTTAGTTTTCGTTCTCTCTTCTCTAATTTTGAATCTGCAAATCTGGGGATAGCTTCTGTGCTATACTGTTTGTTTGTGTCCCATATGATTTTCCTTTTGTCTGCTTCCCGCAAAGGTCTTTTGGAACCTTCCCCGGTTTTGATTGGTGAACAATGGGGACATTGTTCAATTTAAGTGTGGGGGAGTGACATTTTCGGTGAATTGTGTGCTTAAATGCTTAATACTTCATGCTTATCTTGCGATTGTCCAAAATAAAAAACTTGGACCCTTGTGTTGTGAGTTGTTCTCATTAAGAACAAATACTGTTATGAATTGTGGGATAAATGCTTAAATTTTTCATTTTGATTGCTTTTGAGGAGAATTTTACATGCGGTGTGGCCAAGTGATCTTGTATGGTAGGATTTTTATTGCTTTGGGGTTCCTTCTGTCTTCTTTCTTAGGGATTGCTAAGGGGTGCTTCTTTGTGAAAATCCTACAAGGGACTTGTGAGACGCCATTGTTAACCAACAATGAGAGTTGAGTGTTCTTAAATGCAAATGCTTGATGCCAAAATTTTATCTTCTCATCTCTTATGCAAAAGTGAAACAAATGCATAAATCTATTTTTCCTTTTGTTTTCTTCTCAATGCCCATTCTTGAGAGAAGTTGGACATGGTAAAAGCTCTCCAAGTCACCTAATCTTTAGAACTTTGAAGCACTTCGGATCATACCCCGAAACTCTAGATTTTGTTTTGCCCTAAGCACACCCATGCCACCACTAAAAGATGGTTCACACTCCTCAAAGGTTTTAATCACTTTTTGCTTCTTCTTTTATCCTACAATTCATGTTAGTGTTTGTTAGTCTTGAGCATTCCTTACTTGCATGGGTGCTTGGTTTTGCTTGAGGACAAGCAAAAAGTAAGTGTGGGGGTGTGATGAGTGTCCAAATGAGCATGTTTTAGGGGTGTATTTCATATGTTTAATCTACACTTTTCATGCTCATTTCTCCACTCTAGCTTGTTTTTCCTCTAGTTTTGTGTTTCATTGGTGTTTTACACATTTATTGTTTAAACAGAGGAGTAAACATAGCTAGGAGTAAGTAGACGAAGAGAGGAACGCGTGGGCGCAAACAGATCCAAAACGGAGTTAAAACGAAGAAGATACAGTGTTTTTGAAGTTAGCCTGACTCCGACCGACCTTAGGACAGACCTTGCAAGGTCGGTCGGGTCCAAATTTTGCCCAGATTTGCGTTTTTGCAAGCTACTGGAATCGACCGACCTGAGGACCGACCTTTCAAGGTCGTTTGAACTTAAAAACGCGCCCGAAAATTGCTACTGACTCCCGCCGACCCTAGGACCGACCTTGCAAGGTCGGTCGGGTTGAAAATTAGCCCAGATCTGCGTTTTAAAACGGGGAATTTTGGGAAAACTTCCGCATTCTTCATTCAGTCGAGTTCCGCCCCAAAAACAGAGAGGAAGGGTGATTCTAAAGGAGAAAAGAAGAGGAGAAGAGAAGAAGAAGAAGAAAAGAGAAAAAGAGGAGAAGAGAAGAGCTCACCTCCTTCCAAGCTCCATTAATGGCTACTTCTATCCCTTGCTCTTTTATTTTCTCTCCTATGGCTGTGTAGAATCATTTGTAGCTAGGGATTGGGGATTTTGTCCCAAAATCCCTAAACTCCATTGTAGATTCTTGAACTCATTTATGGTTTATTTTGGTTCTTGTGCTGAATACTGATAATTATTGGGTATTATGATTCTTAAACTTGTTGCTCATGATTTGAGGATTAGTTTAGGGTTTTACCCAAATTATCAATTATGTGTTAAATTGGTTGGTTTGGCCTACCTATTAGTTTAGCATTATTGTGGGATTCTATCAAAATGTTATTCAGAGATAGAAACCTAAACTGTTAGAGACTAAAACAGTGTACTCTGATTTCGATGATTTTGAGATTAGACTACATTGCAACTTTAGTGGAACTTGAGCTTAGTGCTATCGATTGACCCGGGGCTTAGCTGAATGAGAAGTCTCGATTAAATTGGTTAGGATTAGTAGGCCTAGATTAGGTTGCTAATTAATTAAGCGTTCCCGTGGTTTAGCTATGAATTCGAGGTTCGACAATCGGTAGTAAGGGGAGGACGGGTGCAAATATTCATCCCGGGCTACACCTATCCTAGATAGTTAGTTTAGTGTTTATTGCTTTTCTTTATTTCTCGAGTTACAACCCAAAAACCCAAAACCCCTAATTTACATTTATGCACTTTTGTATATATCCTCTTGCATATTTACTAAGCTTATAATTAGCTAGATAGTTACGAAGTCCCTGTGGATACGACCTTGTTGTACTACAATGATTGGGTTCACTGCCCATAGTTAGCAAGATAGTTTTAACACTATTTTGCTCAACAATATTCAACTGGATAAATGTTGATATAAATAAATAGACTACATACCAGTTTGGAAAAGAGAGTTCATATTAGTTTGAGTTTGGTAAGAGCCATCCTCACTCTCCAAATCTGAAACGTATCCATAATATGCGTGGTGTGCGGCATTGAAGACCTTAACTACACGCTCCTGTTTTAAGATACTCTCAATTGCAAAGGTTAATGGCTTCTGAAAATCCTTAAGATCATTCTTCAATGCAGAGCCTATATGAGCTATAGATTTACCTTTGTTAGAACTACTTTCTTTCATGGTGTTGAGGTTGTTGTTAATTGTGGAATAAGCGTTTAGCCTTAGAGGAGACTAAATAGAGAAGGGAAATGATGTTGATGAAGCTCACTAGTTTCTTCCATGGTGAATGGGGTTGAAGTGTGGGAAAGAGAGTAAAGATAGATGGTGAATCGTACCGTGTTGTGTTGAAGAATTAGGAGCGTCGAGTATATAAAAGGACACTCTCTCTGGAGTTTCTATTCCCATGTATTTCTCCCGTAAGTTTCTCTCTACAAATAGGTTCTCCCATAAAAGAACATTCCTTATTAACTATAGTTTTAATAGGGGTAATTAGGCAAAAAAGAAGTGAAAAATGTCTAACGACTAATAATCTGAAAAAAGTATCAACCCTTTAAACGACGGATAAAAGATCATGAGGGAGTATTAAATATATGACATTATTAAAACCACACGACTCATGGAAAAGTAATAGCAGATTCACATGAATATGCCTTGCGCACCATCCGGCTGGACATCTGGCAAAGAGCATCGTCTTGCTGGTGTCGACCCATCCATGAGCAAGCCCTAACTTGCTTCTACATGCGTATCAACACGTCCACCGGTGAATATTGCTAGTCCACAGTGGGAAAATGTGGCCGAACAGGATGAATTGGAGCAGCATGATTTGTAACAAAAAAAAAAAAGTTCCACCACCGATCACTGTTTCAAAACAAAACACCATCTTGCCACCATCTTGTCCTGGTCGGTTCGAAGAGGAGAATCATCCTCGGCACTACAACCCCCGACATCGATAGTTTTCAAAAAGCTAATATCCCACTCACGAGGAAACTAAATTTTGGTGGTGCCAAATCCAACCCATTGACATGCAATGCTTGGCTGCAACTTCCGACTGAAGAATAGGGAAGCGAAGGAATAGTTCAAAGCTTGACGCTGGAAACTGTTCTCCACCAAGAAGCGCCATCATGGAAGCTCTTCTTCAACCTCTCCAGTTGTAACACCCCTAATCCTAACCCTGTAATGACGTCGCAATTCGTAGCATGATAAATAGCAAAACGCAGCAGAAAATAAAACTATCTACCTTGGTGTTACTCCTTACTCTTCCCAACAATACAACTCACGCGATGAACAGATACTGAACACTTCTAATTATTACAAACAAAATTCCACTAAATGAGCAACTAACTGAATACAACAACCTCTTTAATGTAATACAAATAAAACCAAAGGTGTTGGTTGACAAACACAACAGCTACCCCCGTGTCCCGCACTCCGGCTTGAGTCTTCTTCAATAACCTGGAATGTTTGGCCCAATGAAGGGCTCAACAATTGAAATGCTGGTATGCTAAATGTAGTCTTAAACCATCAAGATTCCTTAAGTCGTTTTAGTCATCTTGATATTAAATTCTTTACATGAAATACCGGTTTACAATAACAACAGTGATAACTGTACACATTAAACATTCACATAATAACTCACCTGTAAACACTAACGTACAATAGTACACAACACCAATAACCACACATCAATAACAATAACCAACAATCACACATCAATAATCCAAACAAGATACGCGTATTAAACTTTACTTGTTAGTTGGCCACCTGGCCCTTACCTTTAAACCATTCACTTAACCTTTTCCAATTAATTACCACCTCAGGCGTCATGTCAAGACAACCCTTAATAACTTATTAATGGACGATAGTCCCCTAGGTTCAAATGGAACCGTTACCAGCTGATCTAATGGCCCTGGATAATTAAATGACCGATCCGGTCGAACCTGTGCACCTACGGCAGTGCCCTCCGCCATCCCCGAATGTGGCTGATGGATTCCCTTGAGTGACTCCCCATTGAAGTCTCTCGTAGTGATCACTATGCGCAACCAGAAAGTCGGAACGATCTGGATTCCTCTCTTTATATGTTAGCCCTTTAGTCAGTGGTATAATAACCAATACTTGAATTTAGACTATAACAGTTGACCATCAGTTAGGTTCAATAATACCTAAAGGTCAGTTAGTCTTGTTCCAGTTTAGATGTATAAACTTCCAGTCACAAGACGTTCGCGTATAATATACAACGCAACAGTTTGAGCAATACAGTACACAATATCATATACATAAAATCACAGATATCGCTCTTAGACAATTAAACACACAATGTATGGACCTTAGGATAATCCTTAGGACATTCAGACCACACAATTAACATACCGTTCACCGTGATAACAGCTAGCTTGACAATTCACGCTTTAACAGTCCTTCCCCGTACGTACGTTGTTATATTTACAAGCAATACCGGGTAATATTAATATAACTATCCACTAAATATTACAGTATTGTTACCGTAGAGTTTATACTTGTATCATACCAATTCTATATGTTCTTTATTTCCCCCTGTTTATTTAACAGTGGTTCTAGGTAGTTCATATGTTCATTATTTTGTGATACTCACATGTGATAATGAATTTCCCTTGTGTTGTATTTCTTTATCTCTTTAATTATATATACATAACTATTTCCTCTTATTCCATATACCAATATGATTTGGTTATCTTTATTATGACCACAATTATTTCATAAACTCTATATTATATTTTTTTTTTGTATTTTTATCATAACCACAATTTATTTTATAAACCTTATATTATTCTCCATAATATATTACTTAACCTTAATTCCTTTCTTTATTAAATTATAAAACCAACCTTATTAATTCCTGTAATTATAAGTTGGACACAATAACCTTTTATAAGTTACCAAATAACCTTATAAATTCGATTTTTACCTTTGGACATATTAACTTTTGTAATTTTCCAAATAACCATATATATCCTTTCGTTAACTACAATTCAAATACTCCAGCTGTTATAAATTACTAAATAACCATATAACTTTTATAATTTACTAATTATCCATATTAACTTTCGGTAATTATAAAATGAACATTCTAATTTTTATAATTTGCCAATTGACCACATTTAATTTCGGTCTTGACATACACTTTCCTTATATTTACATTTTAATCCCAAACCTTATATAAGTTACATATTAACTTATAAACCATAGTTCTAATATTTAATTTCTTAAAATAACCAAGTGACCCCCATATTTTCGTAAATCACACTTTCGCCCCAAATCAATTGCGTTTTTAATATATATATTTCCTTTATTTATAATTTAACCCTATAACTTTATATAAGTTACATATTAACTTATAAGCTATAGTTTTAACATTTATTTTTTTCTAAAATACCGAAATAACCCATATCTTTCTATAATTATATTTCCGCCCCATATTAACTTCTATTTTTCATATATACTTTCATAAATTACATATCCACCCTTAAACTTTTATAAACTTAATATGTTATGTCATAAATCATTTTAACCCAAAGTTTTTGGTCAACACTTTGACCAAGACTTAATTTCATAATTAATACTTTAATATACCCATAAAATTATTTGTAATTCGGCTATACCCCCAATCTTCTCAATAATTACAAAATAGTCCCAAAACTTTATAAATTGTTATTTTAACACTTAAACACTTATTTAAATTCACCAAAATTCATAATATTAATTCCTACCTTATATTATAATATAAGTATACCAAACAACTCCTTATGTTCTCGGTTTTCATATTTGTACACCAAACTTCTCAAAATTTATATTTTTGCCACATAACTTATTTAATTAGCCATTTAAATACTTGTAGTTATTTTTAATGTTCCCAAAATTTATAATATAAGTTAATACACTTTTATATTTCGAAAATCACCAAATTAAACATTTCATTCTCGGCCTTAAATAAATATTTACCATATGATTTTAGAACTTGATTTATACCTTATAATAAATACATATAAATGTATATAAGCCATATAACACTTCTAAAATTATGCTAATGACTTAGAATGATTATAATCTCAAAATAGAACATATTATTCTTAGATATTTCGGTTTAATAATATGTGTATCATATTTAATTTTTGTGACACAATTTTATACCTTAAGGTAATAATCTTACCTTATATGTTATAAATTATTTTTCTTGCTACTTTAACTCAATATTTTCGGCCTTAATATTAACAAGGCCTATACATAATTTTTATACCAAAGTTTGAAGCTTAATTCAAGCTTAAACTTAATAAGCCTTAATTAAATAACTTACTCCTTAAATCAAGACAATTCTTGTACTTGATTTCTCCTTGAATTCCAAGCTCTTCAAATGCTATTTGATGAAGAGATTTCGGCCTCCCACATAGGTTTAGGAGATCCAAATGTTAGACTTTTAACAAGGATTTATAAATAATATTTGGAGTAGTTTTACAAGAGCTTACCTTAGGAATTTTTCAAGGAATTTTTGGTAGACCTTGAGATGATTGTAGATCTAAATTTCCTTCATGAAATAATGAAGAGAACCTTGGTTTAGAAGTTCATAATTTTCGAAATTGCCTTAAGGAATTTACTTAGGATTTTCAACATGAAAATATACCTTAACTTGATCTTGTTGTTCCTTGAGTTGTTGTTGAATCTAGGAACCTCCTTGGAACATCTAATGCTTGGCGAAAATTGTAAGAGTTGCTAGGAAGATTTCTTGCTTCAAGACTTAGGAGATTTAACTAGGAATCTACATTAATGGTGTTAGAACTTAATTCACCATTAATGGAGCTTTGAAGCTCTAAGGAATTAATTGTCAAATGGAGAAGAAGGAGAGGGAGAAGAGAACTTGCACAATAGGCCAAGGTAGTGGCAAGGGAAGAATGAAGCCTCACGTAAGACTTAAGGAAAGAATGAGGGATAGAATTATTTTGACAATAATTGTCAAATTAACTAGTCTTTCTTTTGTTTAATTATTTTTTTATTTGGCTCAAATAATTCCCTTAATTGATTGCATGAATTCGGCCACATGACAATGGAATAATGGAGCTTGATTGATAATTGGAAGGAAGAAGACAAGACAAGGTAGGTACATGTCTTCTTTTGATTTTTCTAAGGCAATTAACTATACTAATTTGTCTCTTATCCTTGCTTGTCTACGGTAGTATATGAGCATATAGAAGATTGATTGCTTTGTTAATTAATGACATAAGAACATGCTAGGTTAGCTAGGTATCTTAGGTGAATTTTTATAAGGCAATTTAAGCCCTCTTTTTCTTGTTGCAATTGGCCACAATGGTGGTATAAGACCATTGATTTTGTTTGTTTTTGACATAGATAATTGCATTGTTAGGTAGCTGTCTCCCTTGACCAATTTGACAGCAATAATTTATTGCTTTTCTTGGTCCCAATCGGCTGCACTAAGGAGGGTAACATGGCATGTTTTGTTTGTATACTAGCAACTTGTATAAAGAGATTCTATCTTGTATTTAATTCCTTGCTTTTATATAAACTAATCTTTCTTGATTTTCTCTTGTAGGTAACCGGTGGATGAGCTTAGTTTGATTGGATTTATTTGCTACATTATCATATAATATATGCTAGGTGAGTCACATTAGCATAAGACAATATTTTTTTGTAAAATCTAGCCAATATACACTTAAATGGCGCATGGTATAGAGGATAAATGGGATTGATTTTTCATTTGATTTTTGTTACACTATATTTTACTAAGATCATACTAATATGTGTAATAGGTTCCATCATTTAATTGGTACATTTATACTATGGTAAAAGATGAAACTTTTAAGGTAAAAATGCTGATTTTAGGTACCTTTTTGACCCAAAAATCGCCCCCACTTGTACTATGAATTTAGTACTGGAATTAATTGATTTAGATGGTCATTTTATCCCTTTTTAAGATTATCAACTCGTGGCTCCTCAAAAACTTCAAGGCAATTGCGTAAAACGCATTTTTGTGCTTTAAGGATTTTCTGAAAAATAATTAGTCGCTATGAGTTCCAAGTGTTTATTGACATTTTTTATAGTCAATAATAATATGTTAAGGTGTTACATTGAGTTATATGGGGTTATAACCACTCAGAACACAACTCCCGGGCTAACCGGGCAAAAAGGAGCGTTAAGAAATTCGTCCGAGCACTTTGTTTATTTTTGAGGAAGTAGCTCGTGCATTATTTTAGAATGATTAATAATGATGTTAGGAACTCTAAAAATGAATTTTATAGGAGTTTGTGCCACCTCGGCACTCCTCTTGGCATTCCCGAGGGTTTATGGGACCCCCATAAGGCATCTCTTATCACTTTGCGTTTAACTGGGAATTTAGCTTGAGAAATTCATCTTAAATGTTTATTAAGGTGTTATGGTGCATTTGGAATGAAGTGTAATGCTTTACTTCATCCTATAATGTATTTCCGGGACTTTCGGGCCTTAAGGGCCTTTATGGGAACTCCCGAGCATTTTGTATTTTTACTCAGTTCTAACTGAGGACTTGTGCTTTAAAGGTCATAAAATGATCCTTGTTCCACTTCATATGAGCTTTATAACTTATATAACTTGTTTAGCTTAAGGTCGGGCTTTAGCGCACATTTTTGACCTTAAGGAGTTTAGGTGTGTTTTAACGCCTAAGTGTTTATATACTTTCTTAGGGTTTCATAATCCCCAAACTAATTTTATTTAATTAATTCCTACCCCAAATAATCATTTTATTTCATCTTATCATTCCTCAATTATTTAAATGTTAGGGTGTATTTCAGTTCTAACCCCCCTTATTATCGCATAAGTACTTGATAAATACTGTAAATCAATACGTGTTCCAACTTCCTGGCTATCCCACTCGGTCATCACTGCACAAGTGAAATACCAAATCCTCAGTCCTACAGAGTACAGAGGCGTAAACCCTTGGCAGTGAATCTCTTGTGTGATTGTAGGAATGAATATACTGTAAGGTAATTAAGTGCTTCCATAAACATCCAAGTGTTACATAGAACATATCACCAATAACCAACCATTGTCACATAGGACATATCAATAACCATAACCATCCAACCAATTGCACACATGCGCAACAATCAAACACAAACAACCCAATTACAAAACTAGTACAGACTGCAGATATGCAAGTCGCATGTGGTGCTCTACCCCCCTTAAAAAGGGTTACGCCCACGTACCCCCACAGTATACACAAAACGAAGAGAAAAGTATTGGATACTTGTCTCGCATGGAGTCTTCTAACTCCCATGTCGCCTACTCAATGTCGTGGTTTGACCACAGTTCCTTGATCATTCTAATGGTCTTGCTCCTGGTTTCCCTAGTCTTGGAGTCTAAGATGCGAACTGGGGTTTTCTCAAATCTAAGTGTAGGATCTAGTTCGAGTGTCTCGGGCTCTAAAATATGTAATGGATGAGGCACAACTGCTTTAGCTGTGAGATGTGGAACACATTGTGCACTCTCCCAAGCTCAACAGGTAACTCTAACCTGTAATCTAATGGGCCCACTCGCTCCGTAATAAGGTATGGTCCTACCTACTTCGGGCTTAGCTTGCCCTTCTGCCCAAATCTAAAATTCCCTTCATAGGTGAAACTCTAAGGAAGACTCGATCGCCTACTGCGAACTCAAGGTCTCTCCTACTGACATCAATCTATGGCTTCTGTCTGTTTACAAGATATATCCCCTAAGAATCTATGCATTCTCTGGTATGTTCTATAGTGCGTTAGTATGCTTTTATATTTGAATCCTGTTTGTATGGGTGAAGGTGATCTACCATCCTGTACGTTGCCGATATTATCTCATGGCTTGCTTAAACTATCGTGTATAGCACACTTCCATTAATCGCCTCTTGTGGTTGTAATTGTTGGCGTTCAGGTCTTGTATTAATATTGGGGCTTACTTAAAATCTCTCTCTTTGACCTGTAGGTCATCATCTTGTGGTTCTGGTATTTGAGTTTATTGTCACCATATTCGATTTTCATTTTCATTGTAAGGTATGAGCTACAGTTGAGCCGTGCCGCTTATGTATATTATAGAAAGATTTGTTGATATTATTTATTCACCAATTGTCGGTAGTACGTACGCGTTTATTATCGTCTGTTCGTCAGGTTTACCACAGTAGGGTTCCTGTTTAAGGTTTCTAACAAGGTACAGTTTTTTCTCAACTGAACCTGTTCTTATGGTTTGAATCAACTCATATGAGTATTAGTATAATATTTCTATTCCTTATTTTCTACCATGCTTATAGGTAGGTTCTCATTTAATATCTAGGGTTTGAATTCATAAAGAAAGACATGGAAGTCGATCTTTCCTTCCAGATGGCAATTTGGCCATAACCTAGAAGGTAGCTTGAGAATACTTTTATTATAGGTAATTGTCTCTTAATCTACTATTTAATTTATTAACATGGTTCATGGTATAATAATAGTTAGTATTTCCCTCACAATTGTCTATTTTTCCACCATACGCGGAGTTGTTTTAGCTATTACATCTCCTCAGGGTAACCTGGACAACTTAACTCTTAATTTACACCTTCTCCATCTCATATACTCATTAGTCAAATTTTATATTAGATTTAAGAATAAATACTTACGTATCACAGCAATATTTGTGACCACTTGTACGGAGTCTCAGGAATCATCCAACCCTGACGGGGTCAACATCAGTGTTGAACCATCATTCCACACCATTTTGTGTTTGGTTTTCCCTTGATCTGACCAGGATCAAGTTCGACCTCCCACATCAAATATCAAACAATCACATAATTGTCATTTTCCAAATTTTATCTTATCAAACTTTGTGACGTGGTGATTACTACATTTACATTTCCCCTTAATTGTTATACAACTTATTCTAATGACTGTTATAACCTATACTCGAATCTAGTGTATAACCTTAATCCCCGGAACTAAGTTCCTTTGATCAAATCATCAAGTGGGGAAGCCAGTTTTTCCTCTTGGCATAAAGGTAAATTCTTATTAAAATGTCTAGGCTCATACTGTCTAATAATTATATATCTCATCATCTTAACTCCTAAATCCATCATACAAGTAATAAGTTCAGTTAAGGATTTGTATACCTTTGAATACCCTCTTCTCTTAAAAGGTTTATCTAATATTTCACTTATCAGGGCTTGATTATTGCCTATATGTTGGTTATCATCACTTGGAGTAAAAACAGTCCTAATTATTACTAATTTTGGGATAAGACTCCAAGGAAAAGTTTATATAACTCGACCAACAATTACAGTTCCATAAAGTATTATTTCCTCCTCCTTAAAGCTTGGCTTTTCTTATTCCATCTAAACTCCATATATCAGGTGAACCATATGTTCAGCCAAGGTTATGTATCTCTTAATATTAGTATCATCTCAAACTAAGGGTTTCCAGTTTGTATCCTATGGTTTGGTAACAGGACAATCAAAGCTTATTGTCTGTTTTTATCTCTTAGGAACGTGGTTAGTCCACAAGCTCAATGGCTTCCAAAAATAGATCGATTAGGTGTATCAAATAGAGGATCTAAAATTCTTAGAAGTTGTATATTTCGTTGGGAAAGTTTACGTATAGAATACTTGTTACAAGTCAAGGGTATGTTTCCCTATTTTTAGATTTAACTCCCACTCACTTTTAGTGTGTATATATTAATTCAAACTCTTAATATAACTTATACTACCTTCATTGTAAGTGTCAATGAGAGGTACTCGTTACCATGTTTATATAAAAATTTATATTAAATAGGGGTTAGCCTTATTTGATTTCTTGCGCTCTTTATTTGCACTCATAAATTGAGCTCTCATAGAAGGCATATGCTCGTCTAGAGCCATAAGGATAGTATAGGACATGTGTCTCAAAATAGGGTAGGTATATTTAATGATACTTAGCCCTCTGAAATGTATTAATACCCCTCAATGTTTTAGGTTCACAACCTCCAAATTATATGTATATATAGCATTTGGTATTGCTAATTAGGTAGTTTTTCCTTACTTCAGAAAATATTGATTCGAAGTTTGTTTTCTCCCCTTTATTAATTAGGAGTCCAACACTGTCACTATATTGATACTAGCTGAGACCCTTAGTATTTGCTCAGGTATTTAAACCCGTGCTTATCCATGATGGATGTTTAGTTATATATTTTGAGATCTTGTTTCTCTATTGTTATATTTCAGGGTTTCGCATTATCTTCTCGCGAAGTTAATAAGGGATTGTAAGATTTTCTAGTCCCGCACTGAGCGGTAAGCTTGGTGCCTGGGTATCCCATAAAATTTCAGTGTTTGCTCTTTAAGCGTAAGTCTTCATCAAACCCTTTAACAATTTATTTAGTCTTAAGTATTTTATATTAACTAATGTATTCTTTTCCATGACATCCGCTCGTCGTTTAGGCAGGTCATAATTTGTAGTTACTGTAAGTTTGGACAGTTGATAACGCCCTTCGGCGGATCAAGCAAAAACTAGTTTACCATTCCTCACTGTACTATCTCACACCACCATGTATTCCAAGGCTAATTTTGGTTTAATACTTTTAATCCAATGATACACTAACCTTGGTTCTCCACCAAATATCAACGCGTCTCCTGACTTAAAAACAATTTTGTTCACCTCATTATCCTCTTCTGATCACTGTATAAAAAAAATTCAGCATCATCTCCTATGGAGAATGATACAACTGATATCCCAATCCTTACCCATACATATCATATATAATTTAAGTTTTGATCCACTCTCATATCCTGGAATATAAAATCCTCCAGGGTCTATTCCCAAGTTCTACATTCATTTACAATAGTTATTTGTTCATTTATAGATGAGTATTTATTGAGTAGGATCATGCCGGGTCAAGGTACTTGGCATTATGCCTCTGGATATTCCAGACCTCCGCCCATAGGCTCAGGTGGCCTCGGTCTCATAGGTAAGGAAACAAATGTCGAAGCATCCTATTAGGTGAGGGGTTACCTAAATTAGGTCTCCCTAAATTTTGATACTTACTAATCACATATTAGTCTCATCGACTAATAACTATAAACACACATTTATGCATCATGCATTTAGTTTAGGTTCTAGGCTTACCGGTTTCGCGCTGAGCGCTAGCTACAGCGCCTGAAGTTCTCACTGTGTATATGGTGGTTTTTTCCTGGTACTATCTCGTTTCCCTTCTGACTTCCGGATGAGGGTGGCTGTCCTCCCGGTCCTCTAGTATAGGTATTAGTCTGCGGCGCTTGACCTCCTCCGGGTCCGCCCGTTTCAACAGCTGGTGTTCTCTGTGAACTTCTAGCTCCCTTGTAAACTCGGCTCCCTGGATTGGAAAAACATTCATACTCTCTGTGACCTTCTTTCTCGCAATAGCGACACCTCACCTTCTTGCCTGCGCAGTCTACGCCTGGATGATCCTTCCCACAGCGCTTACAGTAGTAGTGGCGCCAGGTTGGCTTATTGCTCCTAGGTGGTGCTGATCCCCGTGGCTGTGCATCAATGGCTGTACCGGTCAGACGAGGAATCTGCTCCTACGCCTTCTGACCATGAAAGTCCTTCCGCCCTTTCTTCTTATCAAATAACTTCTTCCCCTTCTTGTAGTGACCGTCTGAGGTTGCTCCACCATCATCTCCTTCAGTACTCTTTCTCTTCTTTCTTCCTGCGCCGCTCTTCCCCTAAACCTTTGAATCTCCACAGTGTCGGAGTAGTCGACTCCTGGTGTGTAGTCCAATAAACTGGTGAACCGCGTGTAGTACTGGTCAATTGTTTGACTCCCTTGGATTAAGGTCTCAATCTCCGGTCTTTTTCCCTGCTTTAGGTGTTCGGGGTAGAACTTCTCCCGTAATACTTCTACAAACGCTGTCCATCCAAAGTCCGGTGTAGCTCTACCGGTGGCCCTCCACAGACCGCCACCAAACGTCAGCTGCGTCCTTCAGGTTATATGTGGCGATGTCGACCTTCTGGTCTTCTAGGACTCCAACAGCTTTGAACGCCTTCTGGTGCTCCACTATGAATTTCTCTAATGCGGCTGGGTCTGGTTCCCCTGAGTAAGTCGGTACTCTCGCGTCTGCAATGCTCTTCAACCAGTTGGTTTCCCTGGGCTACGACGGGTGGGGTATGGCTCCCGTAAGTTGAGCTCCTAGTTGTTGTGTAAAGGCCGCCATGGCCGCTGCTAGGCCTGGTACTTCTGGAACATCCGCCGGTGTCTCGCCATCGCGTCCACTGCTGCCTCCACGTGGACTTCCTCTTGTCGACATCTATAGTATATTATTATTACTACTCAGTTGCTACACCGTTTTACATACACAATCACAAACATATAAGAAAGTTAACCGTATGGCTCCCGTAAGTTGAGCTCCTAGTTGTGTGTGCAAAGGCCGCCATGGCCGCTGCTAGGCCTGGTACTTCTGGAACATCCGCCGGTGTCTCGCCATCGCGTCCACTGCTGCCTCCACGTGGACTTCCTCTTGTCAACATCTATAGTATATTATTATTACTACTCAGTTGCTACACCGTTTTACATACACAATCACAAACATATAAGAAAGTTAACCACTGGCAATAAAGATATTTCCTAGTTTTTTCTAGGTCACGAATCCTCACAGACGTTTTCCCGTATTCCCAAATATCCTATGCTCATATTCTTGACTTAGTATCTTTCATCAGAGCGGTACTCCGCTCTGATACCACTTTTTGTAACACCCATAATCCTTACCCTGTAATGACGTCGCAATTCGTAGCATGATAAATAGCAAAACGCAGCGGAAAATAAAACTATTTACCTTGGTGTTACACGTCGTTACTCACCCTTGTGAGTAACAAGGCATCCTTACTCTTCCCAACAATACAACTCCTCACGCTGTGATGAACAGATACTGAGCACTTCTAATTATTACAAACCAAATTCCACTAAATGAGCAACTAACTGAATACAACAACCTCTTTAATGTAATACAAATAAAACCAAAGGTGTTGGTTGACAAACACAACAGCTACCCCCGTGTCCCGCACTCCGGCTTGAGTCTTCTTCAATAACCTGGAATGTTTGGCCCAATGAAGGGCTCAGCAATCGAAATGCTGGTATGCTAAATGTAGTCTTAAACCATCAAGATTCCTTAAGTCGTTTTAGCCATCTTGATATTAGATTCTTTACATGAAATACCGGTTTACAATAACAACAGTGATAACTGTACACATTAAACATTCACATAATAACTCACCTGTAAACACTAACGTACAATAGTACACAACACCAATAACCACACATCAATAACAATAACCAACAATCACACATCAATAATCCAAACAAGATACGTGTATTAAACTTTACTTGTTAGTTGGCCACCTGGCCCTTACCTTTTAAAACCATTCACTTAACATTTTCCAATTAATTACCACCTCAGGCGTCATGTCAAGACAACCCTTAATAACTTATTAATGGACGATAGTCCCCTGGGTTCCAATGGAACCGTTACCAACTGACCTAATGGCCTTGGATAATTAAATGACCGATCCGGTCGAACCTGTGCACCTACGGCAGTGCCCTCCGCCATCCCCGAATGTGGTTGATGGATTCCCTTGAGTGACTGCCCATTGAAGTCTCTCGTAGTGATCACTATGCGCAACCAGAAAGTCGGAACGATCTGGATTCCTCTCTTTATATGTTAGCCCTTTAGTCAGTGGTACAATAACCAATACTTGAATTTAGACTATAACATTTGACCATCAGTTAGGTTCAATAATACCTAAAGGTCAGTTAGTCTTGTTCCAGTTTAGATGTATAAACTTCCAGTCACAAGACGTTCGCGTATAATATACAACGCAACAGTTTGAGCAATACAGTACACAATATCATATACATAAAATCACAGATATCGCTCTTAGACAATTAAACACACAATGTCTGGACCTTAGGATAATCCTTAGGACATTCAGACCACACAATTAACATACCAGTTCACCGTGATAACAGCTAGCTTGACAATTCACGCTTTAACAGTCCTTCCCCGTACGCTGTTATATTTACAAGCAATACCGGGTAATATTAATATAACTATCCACTAAATATTACAGTATTGTTACCGTAGAGTTTATACTTGTAGCATACCAATTCTGTATGTTCTTTATTTCCCCCTGTTTATTTAACAGTGGTTCTAGGTAGTTCATATGTTCATTATTTTATGTGATACTCACATGTGCTAATGAATTTCCCTTGTGTTGTATTTCTTTATCTCTTTAATTATATATCCATAACTATTTCCTCTTATTCCATATACCAATATGATTTGGTTATCTTTATTATGACCACAATTATTTCATAAACTCTATATTATATTTTTTTTGTTATTTTTATCATAACCACAATTTATTTTATAAACCTTATATTACTCTCCATATATATCACATTACTTAGCCTTAATTCCTTTCTTTATTAAATTATAAAACCAACCTTATTAATTCCTGTAATTATAAGTTGGACACAATAACCTTTTATAAGTTACCAAATAACCTTATAAATTCGGTTTTTACCTTTGGACATATTAACTTTTGTAATTTTCCAAATAACCATATATATCCTTTCGGTAACTACAATTCAAATACTCCAGCTGTTATAAATTACTAAATAACCATATAACTTTTATAATTTACTAATTATCCATATTAACTTTCGGTAATTATAAAATGAACATTCTAATTTTTATAATTTGCCAATTGACCACATTTAATTTTCGGTCTTGACATACACTTTCCTTATATTTACATTTTAATCACAAACCTTATATAAGTTACATATTAACTTATAAACCATAGTTCTAATATTTAATTTCTTAAAATAACCAAGTGACCCCCATATTTTCGTAAATCACACTTTCGCCCCAAATCAATTGCGTTTTTAATATATATATTTCCTTTATTTACAATTTAACCCTATAACTTTATATAAGTTACATATTAACTTATAAGCTATAGTTTTAACATTTATTTTTTTCTAAAATACCGAAATAACCCATATCTTTCTATAATTATATTTCCGCCCCATATTAACTTCTATTTTTCATATATACTTTCATAAATTACATATCCACCCTTAAACTTTTATAAACTTAATATGTTATGTCATAAATCATTTTAACCCAAAGTTTTTGGTCAACACTTTGACCAAGACTTAATTTCATAATTAATACTTTAATATACCCATAAAATTATTTGTAATTCGGCTATACCCCCAAACTTCTCAATAATTACAAAATAGTCCTAAAACTTTATAAATTGTTATTTTAACACTTAAAAACTTATTTAAATTCACCAAAATTCATAATATTAATTCCTACCTTATATTATAATATAAGTATACCAAACAACTCCTTATGTTCTCGGTTTTCATATTTGTACACCAAACTTCTCAAAATTTATATTTTTGCCACATAACTTATTTAATTAGCCATTTAAATACTTGTAGTTATTTTTAATGTTCCCAAAATTTATAATATAAGTTAATACACTTTTATATTTCGAAAATCACCAAATTAAACATTTCATTCTCAGCCTTAAATAAATATTTACCATATGATTTTAGAACTTGATTTATACCTTATAATAAATACATATAAATGTATATAAGCCATATAACACTTCTAAAAATTATGCTAATGACTTAGAATGATTATAATCTCAAAATAGAACATATTATCTTAGATATTTTGGTTTAATAATATGTGTATCATATTTAATTTTTGTGACACAATTTTATACCTTAAGGTAATAATCTTACCTTATATGTTATAAATTATTTTTCTTACTACTTTAACTCAATATTTTCGGCCTTAATATTAACAAGGCCTATACATAATTTTTATACCAAAGTTTGAAGCTTAATTCAAGCTTAAACTTAATAAGCCTTAATTAAATAACTTACTCCTTAAATCAAGACAATTCTTGTACTTGATTTCTCCTTGAATTCCAAGCTCTTCAAATGCTATTTGATGAAGAGATTTCGGCCTCCACACATAGGTTTAGGAGATCCAAATGTTAGACTTTTAACAAGGATTTATAAACTCGTGGCTCCTCAAAAACTTCAAGGAAATTGCGTAAAACGCATTTTTGTGACACCCGAAGGTGCGTTTTGTGCTTTAAGGATTTTCTGAAAAATAATTAGTCGCTATGAGTTCCAAGTGTTTATTAACATTTTTTGTAGTCAATAATAATATGTTATGGTGTTACATTGAGTTGTATGGGGTTATAAACTTATAACCACTCAGAACACAACTCCTGGGCTAACCGGGCAAAAAGGAGCGTTAAGAAATTCGTCCGAGCACTTTGTTTATTTTTGAGGAAGTAGCTCATGCATTCTTTTTAGAATGATTAATAATGATGTTAGGAACTCTAAAAATGAATTTTATAGGAGTTTGTGCCACCTCGGCACTCCTCCTGGAATTCCCGAGGGTTTATGGGACCCCCATAAGGCATCTCTTAGCACTTTGTGTTTAACTGAGAATTTAGCTTGAGAACTTCATCTTAAATGTTTATTAAGGTGTTATGGTGCATTTGGAATGAAGTGTAATGCTTTACTTCATCCTATAATGTATTTCCGGGACTTTCGGGCCTTAAGGGCCTTTATGGGAACTCCCGAGCATTTTGTATTTTTACTCAGTTCTAACTGAGGACTTGTGTTTTAAAGGTCATAAAATGATCCTTGTTCCACTTCATATGAGCTTTATAACTTATATAACTTGTTTAGCTTAAGGTCGGGCTTTAGCGCACGTTTTGACCTTAAGGAGTTTAGGTGCGTTTTAACGCCTAAGTGTTTATATACTTTCTTAGGGTTTCATAATCCCCCAAATAATATTTATAATTCCCCAAATAATATTTATTTACTTATATTTAATTATTTAAATGTTAGGGGTATTTCACCAGTGGCTAACTCTTCCTCTCTCTATGCTCTAATAGAGGAATAGTCTCCTTGTACGGAAAGTTTGCCTCAAATCCTTAAACTTCATTGTTGATTCTTGAACTCTTTTAACTTTTTTTAGTTTATTGTGCTATTGGTTGTTAATATATGATGATATTCAGTAATTATGTTGTTAAGCTTGTCTACTCATGATTTGTGAGATCTACTTAGGGTTTTGCTTTATCTCTAATTTATGTGTTGGATTAGGTGGGTGTTACTCTGAATTCCTGGATATGAGCTCTTGAGATAGATTCTATAGAGCCAATTAGTCTAGCATTAATGTAGGTTTCTGTCAACATGAGATTCTAAGTTAGAAACCTAGACCAAGGGAACTAAATCAATGTAATTTGTCATGAGGTGATTCTGAGATAGATTTCATTGTAACTTAGAGGGAACTTATGCTTAGCGCTATCAATTGACAAGGTACTTGAATGATCGTTTGTATTTCCGACTCAACTGGCTAGAATTAGTATGACATTGATTTGACTATTAGTTAATAAGTGATCCCGTTGTTTAGTTGTGAGTTCATGAATCGACAGTAGTGGTTAAGGGGGAAGGGGAAAAGATTCATCCCGGGATACATCTATCCTAGTTAGTTAGCTTAGTTTTACTACTTTATTTCATTTTGTTTATCTATTACCCTTATATCTCTTTGTATATATTTTTGTATAATACTAAACTAGTAATTAGCTAGATTGAATCCAAGTCCCGGTGGGACGACACAACCCACTCACTACTATACTTACCCATACAAAATCCTTTTCATCACCCTACTTTTTTAACTTCCAAACGAAATGGCAGTGATGATATGATTAAAAGAACTTTTAGTGATCTCACTTCATATTTACCTTGAGCACTTAACTCCATATGTCACTAAATAAATAAGACATTAATATAACAATTTTTAAAACACCATTGTAAGACTTTCAAAGGAGTTGTCATCAATTTCCACCAGACACTCATCACAAGGCCAAGATTTTAGTTTGTCAAGCATTTTTTGGTCTATTAATAGTGTTATTGCAAAAGACTGACTAGTGGATATAGGAATGAGTCTAAGGGGACGTTTGTTTTAATAAGGGGAAATGAAATCAGGACAGGGAATATAGGGGAATGAAAAAGAATTCCCTTTGATTTTTGGCTGTTTATTTGTGATGGGAAATAAAATAAATAACCGGTCAACGACCATCAATTGGCGATCAACATTCACCAATCACCGGTCAATGGTCATATGTTGAGTCAGTCAAATTATATTGGGAAGGGGAATCTCATTCCCTAGTGGGGGTGGGGAATCAGGTTAGAGGGATTAATTTAGGTAACCATTCTCTTTCTCTTTCCTGAAAATATGAAAAACAAGCTAAACAAACAACATGAAACAGAATCATTCCAATTCTCTTTCCTAATTACCTCAAAACAAACGCCCCTAAAATAATGCCTATTCCTTGTTTAATAAGCTTAAAAATCACGACAAACACCTACTTAAATTTCCTTCAATTACATTATAGATCCATGATCTACCAAAGGGTAGCCAATGATCTACTTATCAAGGTTGTAAGCATATTTTTCTGCATATTTCTTCATAATAGGTGAAGCATAAAAGGTGCAATTATTTTTGACAACCACTCATGGATAGAGATGGTAATGGGTGACGGGTGCCCGTTTCACCCGACCCGCTAAAATGGGTGGAAATTTAAAAAAATGGGTGACGGATGAAACAGATGCGGGTGACGGGTCAGGTCGGGTGAACATTTTTCACCCGGTCACCCGTATGTATTATATTGAATAAAAAACATACTTATCCCATATTTGTTGTGATAGTTTGAAAATATTTTGGTTAATACTCTATGTTTTAAGTATGTTGCTGACATTAGTTATGTGGTATGTATTATTGAACAAATATGAGTGTATTTTTAAAAAACTAAGCTTATATAAGGTGTTAAAGAATAAAAATTTTGGACAAAAAACCCCACGAATGACGGGTGATGAAGCTATGGATGACGGGTCGGGTCAAATGGTCGGGTGAAAAACGGATGACAAATCGAATGAAGCATCACCCGACCTGAACCAACCGGTTACCATCCCTACTCATGAGACTACACAATCCTCACCAACGTAAGAGAAGTATAATAATCATCCAACTAAGCACGGAGACAATCACTCTCAAATTACTCGAATCAACCAAACACACGAACTTCCAAGAATGCTTGAGCACCGAAATCTTTGACTGTCTTTTGGGAGGTGAAGAATAAAATCTTGAAGCAGCATATCTAGCTCAAGAATTTGATATAAGATTCTCATATGCTGGGTCTAGATACGCAACTCAACAAAAGATTGAATGAGTCGACAAAAAAAAAACAAATGAGAATTTACATCCTATATTATATCCCACTTCCACGTGATGTTGTTTCCTCTTTTTTGTATCCCGCATCTTTGGTTCAAATTGATTTTCTAGTTTTCATTTAATTTAAGGGATGCTTACACATGTACAAAGTTAATAAAATTTTATATAGATAATATTAAAGTATTTTTTTTAGACTTATATCAAATTCCAAGTTTTACAAATTCACATCTGACCTATACGACGGGAGCGGATTAGGTGACGGAAACCTTTTTTCTGTCACGCGACGGAACTGTTTTTTTTTTAAGCAGAAGAAGTACCATTACGGGGTATGCCCCACCGTACCACCATCATTGTTTTTATTTTCATTTGACGTCTCACCTTTATACAAGTTTGTTTTTGGTTTTTCATTTTTATAATGTTAGAGTAATTGTTTTGTTCTTTAATAATACATAACGTAATAATATAGTTATTAATAAAATAATTCACTAATTATATAAAAAATTATTTAACTATAATATTGTTGATGAACATATATCGTGATTGAAAATTTTTAAAAAGTTGAATTAATGCAAAACACCAAGTTAAATACTTATACTTTTTTAAAAAAAAACCTTAATGACATCGCTATTGTATTATAGTTTCTAAGCTTATAATTTTTTGTTGATACATATATGTAAAAAATGGAGTATAGCAATTCAAAATACACCAATCAACTGATTAAATTGAGAAAATTGTTAATATAAAAACTACCAAGCTAATATTTATTATTTCGAAATTAAAAAAAGTGATGTATAATATTTTAAAAAATATTGCACGTTAATTTTTTAAACTTCATGTTATAAGTTATCGTGTAGTGCATATATAAAAATCAAATGTTAATAAATATGTAAAGTCGACTCCAACAATTCAGTTTATGTATAATGTGGAAATGTTATGTATAATCATGGCGTAGAAACGTTTATATATAATAATGGAATCAGAGAAACGTGGAAACGTTTATATAAAAACGTGGAAACGTTTATATATAAACTTGTGGATACGTTATGCATACGGTGGAAACGTTATACTTATTGTGACGTGGAAAATGTCGTAGAAACGTTATATTTAATTGTGGCATGGAATATATAATTGTGTAAACGTATATATGTAATCATGGCGTGTAAACGTTTATATATAAAACATGGAAACGTATTGCGGCATGGAAACATCCATATATAATTATTGAAATGTTTATATGTAATCATGCCATGGAAACGTTATATATAATCATGGAATCGTAGAAACGGGAAACGTTTAAAAAACATGGAAACGTATATATAACAATGTGGAAACGTTTAAAAAAAAGGTGGAAACGTATATATAACAATGTGGAAACGTTTAAATAAAAAGGTGGAAACGTATAAATAAAAAGGTGGACACGTTTAAATAAAAAGTTGAAACATTATCCGAACTCGTGGACTCCTTTATGTATAACGGTGGAAACATTATATACTTGTGCCATGGAAACATCATATATAATTATAAAAATGTTTATATATAATCATGTAGTGGAAATGTTTATATGTACTCGTGGCGTGGAAACATTATAGATAATCATGGAATTGTACAAACGTGGAAACGTTTAAATGAACATGTGGAAACATTTATTTGAATTTGTGGACACCTTTATGTAAAACATTGGAAACGTTATTTATAATTGTGGTGTGGAAATCTGTCGAGTTAGTGACAACAATATACAATGTAGAACTAATGCCAAAAAGATTACCTTACCCCCAAACACCCAAAAAACCACCCTAGGATAGCTAAAAACGTCGAAGGCATTTTTAGGGTTTGTAGTACAGGGTTTAGGACCACAAACCTAAAAAACTGTCGAGTCAGTGACGACAATATAAAGCGTAGAACTAATACCAAAAGATTATCCTACCCCCAAACACCCTAAAACCCACCCTAGGATGCTAAAACGTCGAAGGCTTTTTAAGGTTTGTAGTGCAGCCACAACCCTTAAAAAACTGTCGAGTCAGTTGAGACAATATAAAGTGTTGTGAGCCTAATTTTATTAGAATAATTACGGTTATTTAGTACATAGATTTACAAGTATTTAAATGATTTATGGTTTTAGTTTTTTCATGGTTTGAATCTCTTCATATTATTTTACTTAAGTTTTATGGGTTTTTTCATTTATTTTTATTTATTATTTAAAGAATAAAATAGAAATAATATATTATAAATATGCTAAATCATTTATTTACAAAAACTGTATTTAGAGATGTAAAAAAGCAAATGAATAATATAATTCATCAAAATATATTACTAACTCAAAAAATAATAAATATATATATATCCATATTTATACTAACAATAGGCTGAAAAAATAATAATTAGATAATAAGGGTTCGAGCCATAAAAATAAATATTTACATCTGTTCAATATAGTCTATTTTTCGCAAGTACTCATGTATATGAGATGAGCATGGTGATTATATTAATATTAATTTAGTAGTTATGATGCCTGTGATGTACGTATCTGTTGATCAATGTATGAGTGAGTGAATAGAACTTTTGACGGTTCAGATTAAAATAGAACAAAAAATGAAAGACCAAGATTGTATCCCTCCAGGACGAAAATTTCCTGCCGTCACGAAAGCTGCAACGCTATACGACCCATGTAAACACATTCATAGTAAACATTTTTTACTGTTTCTAATTTTCATTCTAATTAACAAACTTTACATAAGAGATATTAAAATGTACTTTTCGAACCTATACCAAATCCTAATTTTTAATTACATGTGTCTTTTCAGAATAAACTCACAAAATGACCAACATACGTCAAGACCACGTGGCGAAAAATTTAATTAATAATAAATCACATTATCGGATGGGGCATCGCCCATAACTGAATCCGTCCCACATAGTGATTGGGTATCCTGGTCAGTTAATTGGACTATTTTGTGATTGCGTTGCATTTTTACTATATTAACTTTAAATGGTTGTAATCTTTGATATAAGTCCAAAACTAAAACCCATTATACCACTGTTCATCGAAATTCAAGTCTTCAAAACAAGATCAGTCAGGGATATGTTTTGACAACTTAAAAAATCTATTGTTTACATGGGTATGGGGATACATAAGGATGCGTTCGTGCACACTGTATTTTTTACAGCATAATGTACCAATATGCTTTGAACTCCTTATTTGTTGTGGCTTTTGTTGTTCCTAAAACAGCATAAAATGACAGCATAAATGTCAGCATAATGCCCGACAGCAAATGCACTTTTTTCGTTTTATGCTTTCACTTGTTTCTTTACTCACTTCATAATGCAATTACTGTGATTAGATTTAAAAACAGAAATTTTTACAAATAGTTATTTATTACAAATTACATAATGTAAATAATTAAAAAAAATACTACATCTTTAGCCAAATTTACAAAAAATCCACATTTATAATACAATCTATATATAATTATGGTATACACATAGATTAATAAATTAAAAAACAATAAAATATTACACACTTGTTGATATATAATATTAATAATTTAGTTAAAAAATTTATTGTTAGAAAATATGAATGCATATAAATTATTACATACAATAGTTACAAAAATATGATATATTATTAAAAGTATATTTCAATAAATTAATCACATAACATATCTGAAAATTTGAAAGTTTTCTTTTTACGTTTTATAATTTGTAAGAATATAAAATTACATTTAAAAAAATAATTTTAGATATAAAAATATGTGTTAGGATTACACAGTTTGCTAATATAGAAAATAAAATTTTATTGTTTGTGAATTTTTTTATTATTTCTACTAACAAAATAAGTAAGTATGATAATAAATTATAATTGTAATCGAAAACGGAAACGCACTAATATAACTAACTGACCAAAAAGCTGCATATATGCTGCATGCCAAACAGCAGTTTTTGCTGATTATGCCAGCACATTCCTGCCACAAATATGCTGCTTTATGCCAGCGCATTCTGCTGACATATGCTGAATATGCTGCCAAAACACCATCGAACAAGCCTAATGTGTATTGATACAAAATGTGTATGGTGATACACTAAATAATAATATGATTCTTGGTGTTCCATGAGGTACTATGTTTTTATATTCCTAGAGAAGCGAAAATCTCGGCGCACTGTATTGCTAACATGCTCGTTGTCTACAGCAAACAGGTTCATGGACTCCGATAACATTCGGAATATGTAAACAAACTTTTACTTAATACAATATACCTCTTTTCAAAAAATAATAATAATATGATTCATTAATTTTGAATATGATTAATAAAATGGATATTATTATTCTTAACTAATAAGTGGTGAATTAGATTACAAATTTCGGAACGATAAAAAATCATTATTATTTTGTATTGTACTATTATTGTTGTATGGTGTGTTTTAAACCTTATAGGTGAATCATGTATTTTCATACATACCAAATATGTTTTATGTTATTATTGTTTATTTATTTTTATATGTTTACGTTGATACACTAATTGATTATACGATTCATAAATTGATATTATGATTTATTAAAATTGATATTATAATTCATTAATTAATAAGTGGTGAATTAATACAAACTTCGAAACCGATAAAAAATCATTATTGTTTTGTATTGTATTATTATTGTTGTATGGTGATTTTAAACCTTCTACAGTGAATCATGTACTTTTCATACATACCAATATTATTTTGTATGTATTATTGTTTAAATTGTTTTTATTTGATATGTTTATGATGATACACTAAAATGATAAAATGATTCATTAATTTGATATTATGATACACTAAATGATTATGAATCATAAGTCTCATTGATATATATGAATATAACATGTAATTAATATAAATTTTCAAATTTCTCAAAATATATTCATGACTAGTCTTGTTTTTAAGAGCTTAATGATATATTTTTTTGTATTTTTTTAAAAAATTACACCAATAAAGTTAATATAATAAAAAAAGTTGACTGAATGCTACCTAAGTGGCGCGTGTAGTGTTTCGTGGGCACTGCCGCACCATCTCACGTCTGCCTAACGCAAAGATGCCTTAATCCCAATGAGGTGGTCAAGCTTAAGCTAATTCGATGGTGTGCAGTCATCGTTTCGTGTGAGTATTTCACGAGAAATTGAATAATGTATCCGAGTTTACCCAAGATATAAATAAGTATACTTCACCTTACCTAAAAAAGGTCATTCTTCTCAGGAACGTGGCGGAATCATCGCATGAAAATGTTGGCTATATGTCCAGAAATTGTCAAATTCTCATATACCTTGTTGAAATTCCTCAGAGGTCAAGACAAGATTTAAAAGAGGCCATCATTTGATACATTCTAGCTGAAAGTACATTCTACTCAAAGTCCGAACAATTATAGTAGATGGGAACGTATGAAGCTTCGGGCTAGTAATTTAGAGGAGCTTCTTCCTCTCAAAAAAGCTCTTCAGATGCCAAAACTGTATTCCAGCGACGGACAAGCATATGAAGAGAGAGAGGAAACCCAGCCAAAACATTCTAGAGTTGGTCGACTGTTAAGATCCTGCATTTCTTCTTCCCTGAAACAAGTAGTCAAAATATTTCCATTAGACAGCAGGCTTATTTTCACTTCCTTGAGAGATTGAAGCAAGTAAATTTGCTGTGTTATGAGCTACAGTCTTCTGACAGCAGTTATACCTGTCACGGAGGTAAAACATTTCCTCGTGTATAGAGTTAACTGTATCCATCAACTTCTTCAACTCCAATTCCATGACCTAATACCAGGAAGAACATACACACAAAGTTGCAGAGTAAGCCATTAGCAACATGCTCATTCTACAGTCTGTTTCAAGACCTAGAAAAAAAAATGATCCGAACGAAACTCACAACAAGACTGCAGTGATTCAGAGAACATGAACACTTCCAGGGACTGATAAAATCTACAATTCTAGAGGCGCAATAATATAGAAATGATCATGCAAATGAAGTTAATTTGGTTCTAAACAGACTAAACCCAGCATTCAAGTCAAAATACGCAAGTACTGAGAGATGCCAAGAAGGATCAGATAGTGTCTGCCTAGCTAACACAGTTCCCACTGAAGAAAAGCATGGATGATACTCTCATACTCAACCACAAACCCTGTTACTGTTAGGTATATGTTACCAAAGAAAAAGCACATAACAAACTGTAATGTCTCCTATAGCTAGTAATGAAGGAAGGTTCGGATAGGTTTATGTTCGTAGGAGTGATTAGTTCACCAGCTGTGACTCTATTGTGAGTTAGTGAGTTGGTTACAGCTTAGCTGGCTGGTTTGTTGTTGCTATGCTACGGTTAGTACTTAAGGATTGTAACGCATGTTGTTTCGTATTAAAGGAAGGTGATAATAGAACCTCATTCTGAGGCTTGTGGAGGGAGATACTCCTCGAAACGTATCACAAACCAAGGTAAATCACAATTTAGAGTGATTCCTTTCCTGAAACCACCTAACCCCCCCCCCCCCAACACCCCCAAACACCCACACTTTTTGCCCCCACTAAAACAATCGCAGAAACGGTAAGCTGAAAAGATATATTGCTGCAAGATTAGTGATGAATCTTCTATTTTAGTGTTCAAATCACATTGCACTTTTATGCTTTTTAGGAGCAAACACCTACATATAGGTGATCCCTATATTTATGGAGCCATGGGGCTCAAAATTAATCCGCAAAGGCAATCGTAATCGCACTGCATGACTAGATACTGCATCAGCGTGATCAGGTTTCTTCCTTGTCAAACAATCAAACAAAAAAATGAACCGTCAATCATCAAATACAAGCATCTATTGTTTTCGCATCACACAACTGTCAATGAAATAAGGATAATGGCATTAGCATCATTCAAAATAGCAGAAATGTTAATCATCCTCTCAAGACTCAACACTCAAGCCTTATACACTACCGGTTGAGAAAAAAAAATCTAGTTACAATAAGTGTACGGGGGTAAGCAACCAAATATCCACTTTTAGTATTTCTACTGTGAAATGCACTTATATCTCCCTTTAATCAGGGATTGATTAAGCATTAGCACCAGGAAGCAAAAAACCCGGCTGAAAGGTGTTTCATCCACTGACATTCAAGGGTAACTCTACACTAAGGCGAGAGTAACGACAAAATTTTGAGAGTCAAAGATTTAGAAACTAACAAAGTATAAAAATACCATAATCATACCGCGAACATTAATCCATGTCAAAGGAAAGATCCATTTAGGCTTCCGAATCGACAATTAACATTATTAGTATAGCATCTACAATATAATCTCTAGTTCGACAAGGAAAGAGCAGGAATATAGTAAATGCTAATCGATCAAAGTAAACGAAAATGTTAATCGATCAACTCACATCGATCTGGCCTTTCTTCGCAACACTTCCCCAATCTTTAGCAGCAACACCAGTCTTCCAATCGAAATCCACCGTCAGAGTAATCGGAGGCTTGTGATCTTCTGTCAAAAACAGGTCATGTAGTCGCCTGACTCGGTCGAAGTGAAAGCAAATTGACCCGATTCAACCTTCTCTGCATAGTGGTTGCTGTTCCCGTGAGACGAAGTCACCTACACAATCCACCAACAGCAGCAGCGTCGCCATCATCAAATGCCCAAAATAGACTACTTATTTTATTTTTCAAGGCCGGAAAAAAGTGGCCGATAGTTCGAGCTTTTTCAGCTTACCCGGACGGTGACCCTGTGGGTATCAGGCAAGGGCGTGCCTTCGTGAGGGTTGACAACGTGGTATTTGCCAACTGTCATGGAATTAGTTTTGATATCCTCGGCTATGCATTTTGTGTGCCCAGATTGCAAATCGAACCTCAACGATAGGGCGTCTCCGAACATAAACCCTATAATTGTGAGGACAAGAAAGGCACGAGATTTCTGCACCATGGCTGCTCCGTAAAACTATTATGCTCTGCTCTATTTCCTACAAAGTTTACACCAACCTCACGCTCAGATGGATAAACAAACGCGAAAATTGAGCGAAGAGATCTGAGACGACCTCAATTTTGAAATAACTCGGGAGAAGGGGGAATGTGGAGAGAATTTTAAGGCGATCGATTTGCTAAGTGTTGTCGCAGGGGTACCTCAAGGACAATAACAGCTTACGTGGGGTTACAGCATTGGCTAAAACAACGTGGAGTCTCTTGAAGTAACTAGTGGGGCCGACTATTAATTTGACATATGTTGACTGGACTACTTGGTCAGTCGCAAAAACTTACGTGGACCTGTGGAGTATGTGTTTTACTTCCAAATTCCCCCCCCCCCCCCCCCCGTCAGCTGAGCTGATTTTTTTAACGTTAATAGAATATAAAATGGAAAATTTTACGATCATTAAAAAGAAATTAAGTTATAAATCATTATAATTATTTTAAAAATCTGATGATATTATAAAATATTTCAATTATAAATGTATCAGAAGTTATAAATATTGGACATCTAAAAACATCAAAATAGTCCTATAACACTAAATTATCCTCAATAATTGTAAAAACAATAAACATATATCCATAAAAAAATAAAATAATTCATAAACATATAAATTTTAAAAGTATAATATATTATTTAAACTTTATAAATTTCATTATAAAATATTAAAAAAATAGTAATAATTGAAAATTTAAATTTTCATTCTATTTGTTTCTCATAAAGGAATTTTTATTGTAAATAAATGAATCTAGTTATACTGAAAAAGATGTTGAAATATGATAATTCCTACAATAATACTATTGTATATATTTAAACAAAACTTGTATATTAAACGTACGTTTCTAATGTTATTATATGTATACTTGTATCTCGTCTTTACAATTTTTAGTCAATATCACAACTATTTTTTTAAATTTTTTAACCTTCATTTATAATTTATTAATTTATGTGATATTTTCTTAATTAAAAACAGTATTATGGGTTCTCATTAACTAAACTAACACATGTTAAAAAGTGTGGGTAATTGGTTTTTCCACATGATTGGTGTAAGCAAATTGTGACATCTAATGATTACTTTTTTAGAAACCGAAAACTTTTCAAGAGACTGGTAATAATTATCACTTTAAGGGTACACTACAAAAAAAGTATCATTTACTAATACTTAGTTTAGTGTCTCTATAGGTATAATTTACTGACACATAGCTAAATCATCTTTACTGACTCATTTATTAAAGTGTTAGTACACACCCAATTTTTACCGACTCAATTATTGAAGTGTCAGTACACATCTAATCTTTACCGGCATAAAATCTTTATTTTACCAACTTATAAAATTTTAAGTTAGTATAGTATTGATAAGTTCTAATTGGTCACTAAAACCTAGTAAAAGGAAAAAAAACTGGCGGCAACACTAACTCCAAAACTCTTAGCGCTCCCTCCCTTTCTCATCGACGACACCAAAATCCTTTCAGATGATTCTACACCATCACGAGCGAACAAGACATTGAAGAAATTAGAAGGATTGAGTTCCAGCCCAGGGTCTCATGGATTGAAACTGGTAATATTTCTTTGCGTTCCCCCAATTTTGAGATTAGGGTTTATGTTCGATTCCTCAGTCTTTCTGTGTCGATTCCTCAATCTTTCTGTGTCGATCCCTTAGTCTTTCTGTGTCGATTCCTCATTCCCTGTATAGTCTATTGTAGATTTGCAATTTTCTGTTACAGAACGAGCTAATGTTCATTAAACAACAACTCATCCATTACAGACCCCGAGCTAATGTTCTTCTCTAAACAACAACCCAGAGCATACAAGACCGTGAGAGAGTCATTCCAAAAGCTAGCTCAAGGAATGGAGAGCTCATAGTCCCATATGAACCCCACACCAACCTCCCATACGATCGATGTGGGATCCTGTAACAGATCATCCCCTTTGAGCACCAACGCCCACGTTGGTGGTGTGGAGCTCGCCGGTCTGGCTCTGATACCACTGTTACAGAACGAGTTAATGTTCATTAAACAACAACTCATCCATTACAGACCCCGAGCTAATGTTCTTCTCTAAACAAAAACACCATAGCATACAAGACCGTGAGAGAGCCATTCCAAAAGCTAGCTCAAGGAATGGAGAGCTCATAGTCCCATATGAACCCCACACCAACCTCCCATACGATCGATGTGGGATCCTATACATTTTTCATCTGCTATAAATGTTGTTCCTGCTGTTTTTTTTCCAGAATACATAATTTTGATGAAAAAACTAAGGTGCGTGGCAGTGATTTTCGTTGTCTGACTTGTGAATGATCTGAGTTTTCTAATGTATTAGCTACTTATGAAACACGGATGGTGAAGATTATATGCTATTATGTTGCTATACAATGGAGCACTAGGGGATGCTAATCTCGTCGTGCTGCTGCTGCTTTCTGTTCTTTTTTACTTTTATGTGTCTATCTTCTCCAATCCTTATGTATTTTTACTTTTACATCATGCTGCTGCTGGTCTCTATAAGCTTACAGAGTCTGCAAGAAACCTTTCTGGACAAACTGAATTCAAAGATGGTCTATATTTAGAGTGTGGCTGGTGTTGACAGTTTTGGCTCATTGTGTTTCCTGAATTGATTTCGAGTTTGTGAAGTTTGGATTATTAATTATGCTTTCATTCAACAATAAGAAAAAGAAAAAAAAATTGTAGTGTGTTTGTGTTGATTGCTACAAGTGTTGCTACTATGTATATGTTCATTTAGTATGTGAAAGGAAACATGTTAAGATAGTTGGGTGTCATTATTATTACTTAAAGTCTGTATTTTAGTAACTTGGGTTAGAGTGTTATTTCTCAGTTGGACCATGATTGGGTTATTATTACTGCCGTTAGGATTAACTATCTTAGTTAGTACTTAAGCAGAGATAATAGCCTTGTAAGGGGTGCGTTTTATTATGTTGTTGATATTACAGTGGGAAAGAATAAAGAAAGTATCGCTTCTCTTCTTCTCTGAGTGTATCCCTGCGCCTGGTTCTTTCTTGTCTCTGAAATAGATCCTTCCCAGGCTGATTGAACATTTTCAAAACAAGGGGTTGCTCTTGTTCATAGTAACTTCTTTTTTCTATCGGTCGGTTGATTTGTTTTCTTCTGTTTTGTATTTCTTCCCCATCTGTATTCATTAATAGAGCTTAGTGGTTGTATATTTGTGTAATGACCTACGAGCTGTTACTGTAGAAGATTGCTTTTTAAAAATAACGAACTAGGAATTGTATATTTTTGTGATTAGATTTTGAGATACGAGCAGGATTTTATATTGAAACAAGGAAATGATGCTACAACAGTCCTTATATTCTTCGGTTAAGCAATTAGCTATTGTAGAAGACCTCATATCATTGTTTACCATATATATTTTATTTATAATCTATGGTTGTTTGTTTATAGTATTTAATAGCTATTTTGTATATATCAATATTATGAAGAAAGAAATATAAAATAAGTATAATACAGGCAAAAAATTATTTCATTATATTGTAAATATGTATAAAAGACAGAAGGGTTGTATCCAACGTTAACTCACTTTTCCAAATATTTTTTGCTACTTTACTACTCATAACGTGAACCCCTGAAATTACAGTAAGGAACCTCGACAATGTAAGAATCATCTGGAGATGCCGACTGTGTGATCAGAAAACTATTTTTTCCTTATGATATTTAGAGCATGATCGTGATGATGTTCTATATCTTGATTCTTGCTTTAGAAATTTACAAGGGACTTGAGATTGAGATCTGATATGCTCATGAACATTTTTCAATATAAACTTAAGTTCCTGCCCAAAGAATAATTGCTGATTGCGTTTCTGGTGTGATCAAAAACCACAGTTGCTATGGTTATTTATTGTCGCACTCCTTGGATAATTCCTATTGCTCTGGTTGGAACCTATTTAAGAAGTTTCTTTTAACCCTTAATTTACCTCTGTTACAGACTAGAAAAGTGGTACACTACAACTCCCCTACTCCCAATCCTACTGTTAGAAATAATTTATAGGAGATCATGCTTCTACCTTTCATTCATTTGTGTGATTTTAGGTTCCAAGTGATTTTAGGTTGTGCTTCAATGGGTTAGCTATGCATTTTACATTATGGTTTCTGCTAATGGAGAGTTTCAATTTGATTAGTTATTCCGGTTAATTTATTATGGTTGAATGTGCGTGCATATTTGCTCATCTATTGCAGGTATATTTTGTCCCAAACTTTGATAACTCGTAGAAGGAGCCGACACTGCTTCCTGCTCGAATACCAAACCTGCTGTTGAATGGCTCATCTGGAATTGCGGTAAGTTTTATAGAGCTACATTTATGAGCAATTTCTTTCTTTGTGTTTTGTTGTCCCTTTTTTCTTTTATGTTCTTAGTGGTCACTGTTATTACCTTTAACATTTGAAGTGTGGGCAGTTTAGTGAACTTGCTGCTCTTTTTTCAGGTAGGAATGGCGACTAGCATACCTCCTCATAATCTCGGAGAGTTGGTTGATGTACTTTTTTTTACGGGTAATGTTAAGTATGTTTGATATTCTTTAAGAGATTCAATAAGTGCTGATTGAAGTTTGTTTATCTATCGTGAAAATGATATATTATAACATGCCTGTTTTATTTGATATCAAACAGTTCATTATGCTTTCATTTAAAAACTTTTTTTATTGCAGGTGCTGAGCAAGGAGTGTGATAGAAGTGGATGCGGATCGAGTGTGATAGAAGGATGCGGATACTAGTATAAATGATGAACTTTTGTAGACGAATAGAGTGGTAGAATGTTGTGATCGTATTTTCCAACTTTGTTATGACTGCTCTTTGATTAGGATTAAGGATGATTTTAAACAAACATGTGAGCTTGAATTATGTTATTGTAAACCTTCAACATTAGTTAATGTAATGGTGGCCTCATACTTTAGGTCATTAATATTTGTAGGTTTCTTGTACTGTGGCTTTGTTATATGGTATATATATATATGGTAACTACTAGCTTTTGTTAAACAGGTTATGAAGCACATGAAATGTTTAGTGGTGCATATTTGAGTCTTTACAAACACAAATTAGGTGTCAAAATATACTGCAAAAGACTACTAGGTATTGTTGCTATTAACAGTTTTTTACAGACACAAGACTTGTGTCTCTATAGGCTTTTAGTTTTTTCTGACAGAAAACAAAATGTTAGTATACGTATTCAATGTATACCAACAGAAAATTAAGTGTCTGTATAGACCATTTGGTTTTTACCGACACACGATAAAGTGTCGGTAAATACCTATAGCATCGGTGGATATACCGACACTTTTTTTTTTGTCGGTAAAAGCTAAATGGTCTATACAGACACATTTTAAGGATTTACTAGTGTTACTAAATGACATTTATTTTGTAGTGGTAAAGGATTTGGGGTCATGGCCTAAAATTTAGTTTTAAAAGTATAAGATTTAGAGTTTAACATTTAGGATTTACATATTAGGGCATGTTCAAACACTTTAGGGTTTTTGACATTTATGATTGATTATTTAAATGTTTAGGAGTTATAAGAATTCAATTGATAATAGAAAATAGACTTTCATCACATATAGGGTCATATAGTAAATATTTTTAGAACAACTCAAGAGTATATTGAGAAATTTTGCAATAAAATATAACATGATTGAGTTTAATATAATGACAAAAAGAGAAGAACAAATAAGAGTAGTGACTTATTTGGGACTCCTTTTTGGAGTTCATCATATTACCTTAAAAAACAAATCTTACACCACAGTAACTACGGATGTCAATCTTGACCTGAACCCGAAACTGACCTGTAAAAATTTGGGTTCGGGTTGAGATTTTTGACCTGAAAAGATTTTCGGGTCGGGTTCGGGTTGGGTCATCGAAACCCGCTTTGGGTTCTGGTTGAACCTACCAACCCGTAGTCTAGAAAAAATTTAATTAAAAATATAAAATATGTCATATTAATTAAATTAGTGTTTAATGATTAATTTATGACTAAAATAAATTTAATCTGATTAAATATAGTACATAATTAATTAATATTAAAGTATTATATTTCTTTATTAAAGAATCCAAAATTTTAAAAATAAAATATATTTTTGAAAAAATGGGTCGGATTCTCAACCCGACCGGAAACCTTGACACCCCTAATTATTTGAGATAATATGTCATGTGTTGAGTAACTAGATCAGATGTGAAGGTAACTGCATTATTAGATTAGCCTTTGACAACTACCATCGAGTAAACGGAAAATTAATGTTAGTTTGCAAGAATAAACACATAATTCAAATTCTAGTATGTTTTAGTGGATGTATAGTGGCATTGCTCTTCCAAGTGAGACCATATTGTTTTCCTTGACGTCTAGGGTGTGAACATCCTCATTTTAAGTGAACGGTGTTGGTTGATGATATGTGATTTTTGTATAGTTTAACACGTTTATGAGAATTATACTTCCCACCGATGAGATATCAAGAAAAACATACACTGCTCATTTATAAACTTAAAAAATTTTACATTATTTACTTATGTACTTATCAAAATGAAATGAAAAGGAATATCTATGATAATGATTACCTTAATGAAGGAGTTTGACAAAGCAAGCAAATGAATAAAACTCAAAATTGCATTAGACACCATCCGTAAACGTCAAATAAATTAGAGGTGCCTAAAATACAGAAATAAAAAGGCAACACCAAAGATAAAGTGTGCACTTCTATGCAATTCATCATATATTTTGTGTGATTCCTCCTCAGTTCCTAACTATAATCTGGTACATTATAAAATTGCGGGGTTTTTGAATTGATTTGTGTTGTCAAAATGGTCTATTAATATTACTTAAATCTATAATTGCACCTCATTCTAATAGTACCGTGTGAGTCATGTAATTAACTTTTTAAAGTTCATGGAGTGTAATTTTCCAATATCTTCGTTGATAAACAATATAATCATTATTTTCTCTCTTTATCTTATGCTAGTTTTTATGATAAACTGATGCATTTTTGTGTGATTTAAGTAAAATTCAGTAAAAGCATTTCATGAGACGTGAGCTAATTAATCTCAAGAAGTAGAATCCATGTTCAATGCAAGAAGAGCATCACGTTACAAAAGGAATCCTCTTTTCGGACTATGAGCTAAAAAACAATGAGATCAAATAGCTCATAGGTTCTTCTAAATATAACGCCTAAGTTTGAAAAAGGAATGTATAACTCTAATATCTTTTTGTTTTTGTTTTTTTGTCAAGCTGCTGATGAATTCAATAAACGTGTCTAGCCCAATGTTAAAGTTGGAGCATCTACGTATGATGAGGCCATACCATGGAATCACCATGATGTTTTTATTTTAATAAAAAAATATAGAAGATGATCTAAAACAGTGACAAACAAACCCATAAACATAGACAAGATAACAAAGAGAGAGAGAGAGAGAGAGAGAGAATGGACCATCTATTATCTAGTCCACTCAAATGTTGTTCTCGTCTTCACGTCTCTGCACTGCAGCTCTTTTGTTCAGCTCTTTTTCCATTTAATTACGACCAGCTGGTTTGAAAAAGTAAAAGCAGATAGATCCGATGCGATTCAGTTCAGAAATTCCGATATCCGACTTTCTCTCTTTTTGTCTCTCCGTCTTTCGTGAATTCTCACTCTGAAGTTTCATCTTCATCGCTTTTCTAGTGCGGCACAATGACGCAGGAAGACTCGATCGAAGACGGGTGTCCATGGCCTGAAGATGCTGCTGCCGCTGCAGTTGAATCTCCATCATCGCCTGTCTGCAACGACTCTGAACTTTACATACCTCCATTCAATTTCGCCATGGTTGAAAACGGCATTTTCAGGTCCGGTTTCCCGGACACAGCCAATTTCTCCTTCCTTCGAACTCTACGCCTCCGATCAGTTATGTGAGTTGTGTGCTCCTTTTTTTTTTTTGTATAACAGTCACCTTCTTTTCTACTACTAATTATTGTGATAAAATGGTTTAGTTAAATTATTATCCTTTCTTCGTTTCTGTTGTGTTAGATATCTGTGCACAGAACCGTATCCCGAGACAAACAAAGAGTTCTTGATGGAGAATGGGATTCAGTTTTTTCAGTTTAGCATTGAGATGTTCAAGGTAAAGATCTAATAAAAAATGTGATGATTAATTTCAATTGAGTATTGATTGTTCAATTGGATCGTCTTAGATAGCAGGTAGTTGACTTACATGAGTGAATGATTCAAATGGAATTTTGAGTTATATGGCTGCACTTGATCGTCAGAATCAGACTGATTTAGATGGTTGTACTTATTTATTTCCGTTGACAATAACCACTTGCCGAAAACTTATCTAAACCAGATAGTTTCGACACCAACCGATGAAATGAACCAGTGTTTTGAATTTGCCCACCCACAAGCAGCTTTTATTGAACGGTAGCTGTTGGAATCTTATTACAGTAGAGAAATATTTGTTGTCTTCTATTGAATATACATACATCTTGTTCATTGACTTTTAACTATCCAATTGTTTGATGATAGTATCTCTATCTCATTACAGTGCTCGCTTGTCTTTTCAATTCATTCTTCTTTGTAAGTACAAACCGTTTTAATATCCACATTGACTGACACCTTAATGATGCCAATTATTCCGAGCAGGAACCTTTTGTCAACATCCCAGTGGACAAAATTCGTGATGCTCTGAAGATTATGCTGGGTAAGTAAACTAGTACTAATAAATAAGCTCTCCATTTAACGTGGCTGAAAAGCTGTTACGATATTTGACTTCTTTTTTCCCGTGGAACAGATACAGAAAACCACCCAGTCCTCCTACACTGCAAGCGTGGCAAGGTGAATTCTCTTTTCCCGTGGAACAGATACAGAAAAGCTGTTACTTCCCCATTCTACGTTTTTCTCTCTATCTTTCAGTACCAATTACTATTATATAGTATTGAGCAGGTAGATCGATTTTTCTTTGTGCAGCATCGAACTGGATGCCTTGTGGGTTGTCTTAGAAAGTTGCAGAGGTGGTGCCTCTCTTCAATCTTCGATGAATATCAGAGGTTTTCCGGCTCTAAAGCCAGGTTGTCTGATCAGAGGTTTATCGAATTGTTCGATGTGTCGTGCTTGAGAAGCACTCCAATGTCCTTCTCCTGCTGCAAGAAAAGAGCCCTCAACTAGTGTATACCTACTGTCATGGTTGAAAACATATGATCAATCAATGCATAATAGATAGTTCACACGCTTGCTGAAAACCAGGTTGAATTAAAAGAGTGTACAGATGTACCGTACCATCTATACTTTGTAAAGTTTATCTATGGCTTCAAAGCAGGAATCATTTTTTTTATGGCTGGAGTTGAATAGCTTGTTTTAAGATGTGGATGTACTATTAAGGGATTGATCTACATATTGTGAATTCGTAAAGTTTTGGGACATTGTAAAATTTATGTCAACTAAGGGAGTGGTTACTGTTCCAAAAGTGAATATTGTTGATGCTTGACGATAATAAACAACAAAATGATTTGTACTCATCGTGATGTTTATTCCTAAAGTCATTATGTGAATATTGTTGAGGTCATTATTTCCAATTTCATAAACTTCAAAACAATTCTATACAACTTTTCCCTTATATTGTGGTGCCAAGTAAGAATTTCTTATGGACGGAGGGTGAAGACCCTGAACTTTAGCAAGATGCACCAGAATATGTTAGATGCAATTTAGTGCGATTTCGATTATGTGGTAACATTTTTTTAATCAAATTTGATTGGCTGCCCTCTACCTCTTGCCATTGAAACTACAAGTGAGGCTATAGTGCAGACGTATTACATTCAGATTTTGCATTGAACAAAAGTTGAAGCTTCAACAATAACTCATTCCGTTGCACCGGGACGGGTTCGGGTACAGAAAAACGGTGATTATTAAATTTTTATAAAACGTGAGGATATATTAAATACATTAAATATATCCGTTTCTCATCAGCTGCAAGGCATCTAATATAGAGGCCTGCGAGGCTGCATGCCTGTATGGCTGTATCCTTGTAAGGAATAAAGAAAAATAACGGAAAAGCACTGTCATACACGCATGGAGAAAGTAGCCCTATTTGGAAACAAGGTGCTAGCGACAGGGAGCAAGTAGAGATCAAACAAAAAGTTTCAAAAAGCTAAAATGACTTCATTTAATATAAAGAACAAACACGGCCCAGTTCTTCATCTACAGCACTGCTGATATCAGGAGCATATGATTTGATACATACACCTAGAATGTATGCAATAGCCCGCCAACACAGCAAATGATTCTCAAAATGCTACAGGATCCATCTCTACAGCCCTCTACCTTTATTTTCGTTCCCATCATCAACTAGCAAGACAGCAAGAGCACTCTTTTTCTATCTTTTAACCTTCCTAACCAGTCATTTACCAAGTACCAAACAAAGAAATCAGCTAATATTTCTCCGCTGGTCATCCTCTCCATCGACAACCTTGAGGCCCCAACTAATATCCTCACAATGTTTCACATGAGGTACAAGTAAACCAGTGTCTATACCCTTCTTGGCCTTGCAATCCCAAAACGGAGGGGCATGGAAGCAAGGCTCCATTGACATGGCCCTGACACAAGGTGGATCCGGGGTGATCTTGTTCTCAGACTTGTACAGTATCCATGGCTTCAACCCGCCAAGTCCCTGAGCTACATAACCAAAGGTTGACCAAGCACTCGTGACCAACTTATCAGTCAAACTTAGTAAGTACATCTCAGCCCATGCTTTTCGGTTGTGGTGTGTCTTCTCTGTCTGCTGAAACTCTTCATGGCTGGGTTGGTAGAAACCAATTACCTCACCACTCACGGTCTCATGTTCCCAGTAAGCCTCTCGCAATGTCTCATAGTATCCTGGCAACAAGGAGGTCACTAAAACAGCCTTAGATCTCGGGTTGGGCTGTGCAGCTACAAAAGAGTCGTCACGGTGTACTTCTGGAAGGAGCTTCTCTTTCAATACACAGGCCATTATTTGATCCTTCACATGTGGAAATGCAATACCACCAGACTCGAATACCCTGACCTGTAAGCCAATCTTTTCATCCGCTTTGGCTAAGTAAGCATTGTAATACCTCGTTATGAGTCCCCATACTTGATTGGTAGGATGAAAAAGGTACCTACCCAGGAGATGAAAGAGGGCCACTTTCTCAGGGAAGAGCCTACTTAATTCTTGCTCGAAAGAAGGCATTAGAAAAAGAGTAGGAACAAAGTAGTTATCCGTTCTCATGATCAACCATGGTACTTTGGCAAGAACACTCTGCTCATCATCGCAAAAAAAGAGCTTGTCATGATCACCATAGTCATGACCTAGATGCAGATACAAATATGATGGTGATGTCTCTGATGAAGTATTCAATAGATTGTTCTTCAACAAATACCCATGACATAGGGGAGACTTTTGGTCAAACCTATGGAACTGACTCTTTATGTCAAAGTTTGCAGGAAGAAACCATGAAGTATTAGGGAATGGCTCGCAGAAGAGATCAGTCATATCAGCACCGGGGTCAATGAGCAAAACTCGATCTGTCAGGAGAGCATAGAGGAAAGTAGCGGCAATAGTCAGGATTCTGTTTCCTAGGCCACTATAATGTATCCATACAACATAATTGCAATCTGCTGAAGTAGTGCTTCCACCGGATTTTAATTGCTTCAATGCCTCATTGTAGGAGGGTGAATGTGGTCCACAGCGTTTATGCAATTCCTCATACTTCCGAAGTCTAGACAGAAGGTAGGAAGACGGCTTGTAAGAGGGAACTTTACGATATAAATAAGAATGGTATCTGCTTAAGCAGGATCTATCATCAAACCCGGCAACAAGAAGGCCATCAAGCAAATGGGCCTTGGTTGATTCTGCACCAACTTCAGAGTAATTTATTGAACCTGCACATAAGAAAAAAAGGCATTCATCTTCCATACGAGTATAACTCATGATAAACAGGCTCCTGCACAAGAGGTTAGAGCTGAAAAGTCTTCAGAAGTTTTGATTGATTCCTCAACTTATCCCTATCTCTCAGTGTGAGAAAAAACAGTCTCAAAAGGCCCGCAGAAAGAACCAGACAATGGCATTAACTGTTATAATCATCAACATTTTCTTCTACCTAGATACAAGCAAAAAACAGTTTATCAGCTGTTCTGAGGCAGCCTCTTGTCATCCGAGAGGAAAATTTGCTCCTGTAAGGGCTCTAATTTCTTTCAGATATAGAAGTCAAAGGACTCCCTAGCCCTACTCAGTCACAAATATGTAAGAGCACATCACTGAAATCGAGGCACAACAATCCCCTTGAAAAAAGCCATTGTTTGGATGATTTGAATCACTGCCAAGAGCATGCAGAACAAACAAGGAGGGGCTGGAATGGATACCAGTTCATAGAACAGACACCATGATTTTTGTTTTCTCAGTCCATAGATACCTTAACTAACAAGAACAAAATTATTCAGAAGACGACAGGAGAGAATCAAAAAAGTATAGAAGCCCAAACACGCAATCTTCATGAACGAGAGCAAAGAAAATTCACCAAGTTTTGACGGAAGCAAAGCACAAATCAAACAGAAAGGCACAGGCCGCAAAAAACTAAATCCGAGGTAACAAACTTGAACTGGAAATGAGAGAGTTAATCAATCTACACACTGCACATACAAAACAAATAAGAATTAGATTTCAATCTCATGATCAAACCCGGTTTATTGATCAACCATTTAAGAACTGTTTAACTGAATCGATCCTGTTAAGTATTGAGTGAAGCAGATGCCATTGAATCAACCAGAAAGCAAGTCAGATGAATAATTAAAAGTTAGCAATCGGCACGAACATCGGTAAAGCAAAAAGTTGAGACATGAACAAATGAGAGATGGACACGAGTGATAGAGTAACCCAACAGCTTATTACCTTTAATCTCCGCCGCGTTGGTTGGCAGAGATTTATGGTCTAAAACCCTGGCCTCAGCGAACGGAGTGACTCGATCCGAGTGCAGAGTACGGTAGACGAATGACAATGGGATAAACACTGACAGGATCAGAAGTAGAGAAGCCAAGGTTCTAACAGCACCCCCAAACCCCATCCTCTTGACGGCTCGTGTGGCATCAGGGACTGAAAAGCCACCCTGATCCCCGCTCTTGGAGGGAGAAAGACGCTTTCTAAGTAAATTGAGATCCATGCATCTCATCTCCTAAACCACATCCTAGTTATGCCAACTTCGGAACACAACAATCGCCGGCACCACCAACAATGCTGCCGACACCACCAATGGGGAAAGCGGGAAAGGGAGATTCTACGGGTCGAGCTGAAAGTAGGATTCGGGTAGCGAAAACAGATCTCCGACTTATAGAGCTCGTGGAGCAGCAAAAGACATGGCGGTGCGCGCGCCCTCAACCTCTCCCGGGTTCTGCAATCAGTCGTGACACAAGGACAAGGCAGCGTGATCCTAAATTCCTAATAGTTAATGTTCCATTATAGTAAGGCGGGGAGATAGTGGTAGACTTGTAGGCAACGCTGTCAGGCAAACTACGTGTAGGGAGTGAAGTTAGAGTCAGATTTTCCTGGAGCTCTATTAAAATTCGATACCCAAACCCTCGAGGGTTGAGAATCTAGTTACGGGGGATTCATGGTGGCAGTTTGGTCTTCTTAGCTCTGATCCCGTTGGGCCGTTTTAGTATAGGCAAATTCGATGCCACGGCGGTCCCGTACCTTAGTAGGAGTGGGATATTCAATTTGGCAGTCTCAGTCAGCTGCTGACTGGACTGTTTTGCTGACTGGACTGTCTTTTTACTATATTAACTTTAATTAGTTGTAACTTTTAATATACAAATCCAAAATGAAAAAAAAATTATATCATTGTTCACCTAAATTCAAGCTCTTCAAAACAAGACCAGTCATGGATATGTTTTGATAACTTAAAAAAAATATATTTTTACAATAATAATGATTCATTAATTTTGTATAATGATTCATTAAGTAATAATGAATTCGATTACAAACTTCGGAACCGATATAAAATCATTATTGTTTTATAGTGTATTATTATTATTATTATTGTATGGTGTATTTTAAACCTTCTATTGTGAATCATGTATTTTCATACATACCAAAATATGTTTTGTGTTGTATTATTATTTGAATTTTTTTATTTATATGTTTACGATGATACACTAAAATGATCATATGATTCATTAATTTTGATATTATGATTCATTAACTAATAAGTAGTGAATTATATAACAAACTTCGGAACCGATAAAAATCATTATTGTTTTGTAGTGTATTATTTTTGTTGTATGGTGTATTTTAAACCTTATACGGTGAATCGTGTATTTTTCATACATACCAAATATTATATTGTGTAAAAAGTTTTTATTCTTTAATGTTTGCGATGATACACTAAAATGAAGATATGATTCATTAATTTTGGTATTATGATTCATTAAAATTGATATTATGATACACTAAAATAATGTTATGTGTTTACAATGATACACTAAAATGATGTTATGAATCATAAGTCTCATTGATATATGGATTTATACATGTAATTAACATAAATTTTTATACTTCTCAAAACATATTCATGTTTGATCTTATTTTGAAGAGCTTGAATTTAGATAAATAATGGTGTAATTTTTTTTATTTTGGACTTATATTTTAAAAGATACAATAATTTAAAATTAATATAATAAAAAGCAACCCAATCAGCAGCTGACTGGACTGCTGACTGGCTGCCAACTCACACAGCCACTCACCCAGCCGCACACACAGTACAATACGCAGGCGGCCTGCACAATCTCCACTCTGTTTAGTATAATTAGGTGTCAGTTTTATGCTGAGTATATTTTTTTTTTGAAAGAAGAGTAGTTGGATATATTGGTTAAATGTTACATATCCTAGATACTAGCTCGGGTATAGAATCGGAGCACTATTGATTAACCTCCTTGTAGTGTATATTTGATGGTAGTTTTGTGCTGATATATTTATAGTTGTTTTGAAAACTGTTGTTTGACAGTACGGTATATTTTCAGTATAATTTAGTTAAATTAGTTATGTACATTGTGTTTATTTTTTCTGGACTATAATTATAAATATGATATTACTATTTAAAACTATATTTTATTAAAAAAAATTAGAAACATTATTATTATGAGTACTTAATTTACAATAAAAACCTGAGAAAGCAAAGAAAATAAAAATATTTATATAACCAATAAATTTTCATTTTCATTATTTAAATAAAAATTACAACTTCTAAACAATATATTGTTATTTTCTATTATTTTATAATTCTCACAAATATAAAAGTGTAAAAAAAGAGAACAAGAGTTTCAAATTTTAATGATGTGTATATTTATTGGTTTTTTTTATTTTATTAATCTATTTGGTATTATAAATAATATATTGTAAATTAGTATTATTAATGTGGTTTTTTTTTAATTTGGCCAAAGAAGTAGTACTTTTTTTTATAAATTTTTTGAAGCATTGTGTAATTTGTAACAAATAAAGTAATTTGTAAAAAATCATAAGATATATAGCTTTTTTCAATCAATAGTCATAGTAATTGCATTGCGAATGGAGAAAAGAAGTGGAAATGAAAGCACGGTAACAAAAAAGCAGCATATGTTGCGGGCATTTATGCTCTTTTAAGCGAACAGTAAAACAAATAATGAGGCTAAACTAATATATGCCACAACATATATGTTGGCATATATGCTGCAGGCGAACACAACCTTTATATTAGAGATATACTTGTAATTTTTTTCTCTTTCTTTTTCTTCTTCTTTCCGTCCTCATCCATGTTCCAAAGATTCATGACCAGGTTAGAGAGCTTAAACTCGTAGTAAGATGAAGTTGTGAACATAATCGGTATTAACAGACAGGAAATTCGCGAGAAGATTTATGATTTAGAAGACTAGAAGGAGAAGTAGTGATAATTCTCAAGTGTCTTCCCCATTTTCCCGTAAGTCATCGATTAGGGTTGATAACAAGTATTTCATTCATGAAATTATTTTGTCCGAGGGTTGAGAATAGGCTATCTCAAGTGTCTTCCTACTTTTTTCCGTACAAACCAGCAATCAGTTTTGTGCTAATCTTGTGTGATAAATTTCCATTCGAATTGAATCGTTAGAGCCAGTCCAATTTCCAAGATTGAATTTAACGAAATAGAGGAGATTGTCCAAGCTCATCGGTCCTACATCTTTCGCACCGACATTCTTAAAGAATTGGTGATGATGACTTCAGACCGGGGAAATGCAATTCAGTTTAGATTATGAAGATGGTACGAGTAAAAAAAATGCATACTTCGGAAAGAATGTACATTGGCTAAAGGAGTAGTAGGAGACTGATACAGTTAGTCTTACTAGTCTTTTTAAACACCTTATCCCCAATTTCTAAGACACGTATGATTGAGACTGAATGCAGCGGTAAACCTACACTTTGAAGTTGCTTCCCAAAGAAAAAGGTCCGCCTTTGATAGAGATAATCAAGAAAAAGACTAAAGCGCATCCTATTAGGACCATAGCTATTGAGAACGGATAAGTAATTCGATTACGGGGCCTGTCACTGTCAAATTATTGAAAGATAAATAGTAGGAGATGCAGTTTGTAAGACAATATTGCTGATTTTTAATCACACGTGTTTATGCTGGTACAAAAAAGGATACAGAGAGAATCATGTGTGGGTTCTTAATTGGTTTGTTTCAAGCCTTAATGATTGTCAAGTTTCCTTTAAATTTGTATTACAAATGCAAAAAAAAAAAGAATTATTGGCTTGTTGTTACTTCTTTTATAGTAAAGAATAATTCACTTTTATAACAAAGTTGATTCATTTTACGTAAACATAAGATTCACTTTGCACTGATACATCACAATGTATATGAAATTTTATAATCTGAAAGTGACACTAGTATAAAACAGGCTTACCGCAGCACCCCTATTGCAGCGGTTGTAAGAGGAACCGCTGAAATAGGATGTTTTAAAATTTTCGCGTCACCTACCGCAGCGGTTCCTAGCTAACAACCGTTGCGGTAGGTGACGCAAAAATTTTAAAACGTCATATTTCAGCGGTTCCTCTTACAACCGCTGCAATAGGGGCGTCACGGTAGGTAGGTCGATTTTTTCAAAAAAAATCCGGCTTATTCTTTTAAAAAATTTCACTATCCCGTTTTTTTTTAAGTCTATTGTAGCGGTTGTTAGCTAGGAACCGCTGCAGTAGGTAGGTCGATTTTTTAAAAAAAAAATCCCGCTTATTCTTTTAAAAATTTCACTATCCCGCTTTTTTAAAGCCTGTTGCAGCGGTTGTTAACTAGGAACCGCTGCAGTAGGTAGGTCGATTTTTTTAAAAAAATCCCGCTTATTCTTTTAAAAAATTTCACTATCCCGCTTTTTTTAAGCCTATTGTAGCGGTTGTTAGCTAGGAACCGCTGCAATAGGTAGGTCGATTTTTTCAAAAAAAATCCCGCTTATACTTTTAAAAAATTTCACTATATGCTTTTTTAAGCCTATTACAGCGGTTGTTAGCTAGGAACCACTGCAATAGACTTTTTGTTTTATTATAAAAGTTTCTTCTCTTCACTGGCGACGCTCTGCACTCTCTTCTTCTGGCGACGCTCTGCGCTCTCTTCTTCTGGCAAACAAGAAAATGCTCTACGCTCTCTTCTTCTCTTCACTCACGGTCAATGGCGAACAAGGTATGCATGCTCTGCGCTCTCTTCTTTTTTTCACTCATTGATTCTTCTTCTCTACCCTCATGGTAATATACTCGAACTTATCTCTGTACTTCAGTAATTTTGCAAGCCTAACTGCTGAACAAGAATATATATGTTTTATGCCTTTTCTCTTCTCATATTTGCGCCTCTTTCACTGTAATTTTGCAACTCTGATTGGTGAACAAGGAACATGGGTTGTGCCTATGTATTCTCTTCTTACGGTAATTTTGCAACAGGTGTGGTGAACAAGAAACATGTTGTGCGCCTCTTCCACTATATATATGCACGGTAATTTTGCAACTTGATCAGGTGAACAAGGAACACGTTTTGCGCCATCTGAGAAGAGAAATCGTGAACTGGCGGAGCAGCTGTACGAGGAAGAAGCTGAAGCAGCTAATTTTTTTCTAAAAAAAGAATACCAATGGCAGCAGTTCCTAGCTAACAACCGCTGCAATAGGTGTGTTTTTTGTCCTGACGCCCACCTATGGCAGCGGTTCCTAGCTAACAACCGCTGCAATAGGTTTGTTTTTTTGTCCTAAAGCCCACCTATGACAGCGGTTGGTAGCTAGTGAAATACCCGAAACCTTTAAAACTTAATTAAATGATCTAATAATGATCTAAGAGGGTTAATAAACATCTAAATATTATTGGGGAACAATATAAAAGATCTCAACAAGGCAAAACACGCCTTAAGATCGGTAAAGCCAAAAATGTGCTTTAAGACACCATAAAGATTGTATGACCTCAAATAGGATCCAAAGTGGATTCCTAAGTATTATAATGAAGTAAGGAACACAACAAAACTATTATCAAAGAAAGCTAAGCTCAGAAGCACCTTGCAACACAAAATGTGCACTAAAACACCTTAAAGCACGTTTTTGTGAGATTGCCTTCTAAATTGGGTTTTAATGGGCTTAAAGGTTATAATTACCTTTAAATATGATATTTTATCACATTATATCATATTAGGAATTTAATTCCAGAAATTTACAAATTTTTACAAATTTAATATTAAAATATTAATAAAACCCTAAAAGGGGGCCCGTTTGAGTCAATATTGACCAAATATGGTCAATGGTCAATTAATGACCCATTTGGCCTCATGGCTGTCGGCATGCAAGGAGGTGGGAAGACAGCTCACAAAACATTGATTGACAATTAGCTACCTAATACCAATTTGCAATAGTAAACTTACCTTTTCAATAATTTAAGCTCATTTCCAATCATTCCCTTGCCCCTTGTCCGATTCCAGCCATTCCAGCCGAGCTCCCTCCCTTCCTAGAACCTCTCAAGCCTTGTTCTTGAGCATGGAAGGCAGATCTAACTCCTAAGCTCTTAAGGTAAGGTTTTAAGGTCATTTTTAGCTCTTTTTCTTCATATCATCACTACCTACACTTAGATCTCGTGGCTCATCAATTCCTATGGCTCATTCTCAGTGTTATAAGGTTAGAACAACATCCAAACTCGGCTGAAGCAAGTCTAGGGGCCAAGGTTGCTCAAATTTGCATTTTAAGGTAAAAACATACCTTAAGCTTCTCTAGTCTTCAAGCGATTTTCTTCCTTTGATTTTTATGAGTTTATACACTCATAATCTTCATATTTACATATTCATTCAGTTGGTTATCCATTTGGAGCAAGGGTGGCGAGATCCAAAGGAAATACCCTCTTTTAAGGCATTTTGCCAAGGTAAAATCAATTACCATAGCAGATTGTTGTTTTCTAGCTATTTCCTATGTTGATGTGGTGAATTTAACACCATTAGGTGTGCTTGGTACAGGCCGAAACCCATTGGAACTTCCCTTGCATTTTTAAGGTGATTTTTCCTTAAATCTTACATTAATTGTTCCTTATGGTTAAGCTCAAGCTTGGAGTATAACCATATCTTATTTTGGTGTATTAAACATGTCTAAATAGTGTGGTGAATTTACCTCTAAGCTGCCGAGTTCATACAAGGAGAAATCAAGGTATAAACACCTTAAACTTATGATTTTTATGATTTTTAAGCATATATAAATTGTGCCGAGAGTGGAGTTTAACATATGGGTTATATTACCTAAAATGGAAAAAATGACTAAGATAAATTAAGCTAGTCATTTAAGTATTTAATTAACATAATGGTCAAATTATGACATTATGTGGAAAAATAATTAAACTAAGTGAGGCCGTGAGTTTATACTATATTTTGAGACATTTAAAGTGTAATTTATTTTGCAAGTTCAAGGTTGTAATAAGGCCATGTCATTAGGCCATTTTAATTTAAGTTTATAAGCTTATTTAGTTAATTTATGCTTATATAATTAAGTTTGGGGCCAAACATAATTACTGGAAAATATAAAGCCGTGGGCTTAATTTAGAGGAATTTAGGTTTTTAAATGAATTTAATAAAAATTATAACATTTTATAAAGTTTTGTGTCAAAATTGTAAAAATAGAAAAGTATAGGGTATTATTGGTGATTACCGAAAGTTTGGTTCCCATTTGGTATTAGAAGTCAAAGTTGACTATATAGGAGACTTTGACCAAGTTTGGAGAATTTAAGAAATTAAAATACTACCTTATATTAAGATAGTTATTAAATTGTAAAAGATTTATAAGAGATGGGGTTATATGTGATTTCCGAAAACTTGGGGTACTAAATGGAATTTAGAACAGTCCTTAAGTTGTTAGGAATTTTTGAAGTTTATTTGGTTAAATTTGGAGTTTATGAATTATATAAGTATAATATGGTATTTTATAACATTGTTACAAATGGGTAACATATGGGTAAAAACCGAGATTTATAGAAAGTATAAGGTTAGGAATAATATTTATAACCTTTTGGTATAGTTTGGTAATTTTTGGAGTTATATATAAGGTTTTATAAGATATATGTATAATATAGTTTTAATGGAAATAGAAAACTATGTATTATAAATTGGGAAATTTGGAATATATACAAAGTTTGGTGATGGGTTTAATTAAAACAGTCCTAGGGTCTGTTTGAAATATAGCCTTTAAAAATTATAGGTTATAATTATATTAAGGTTTAAGGATTATAATATAAGGTATATATTATAAGTGTAACAATGAAATATAATTTGGGATTGATTTGTGATTTATAGAAGTTTAGTGGTTTATAGTGAAAGCCGAGAATATAAGGGGCTGTTTGGTATTTTATAACAAAATATAACTATAGGTTATAATTGTTTTAATGACATAAATGTCATAATATATGTTATAACTATAATGTAACATTATATTAATTATGTGGTGGATTTTGTAAATATTTAAGAACATAGGTGCTGTTCGGAAATATTAACATTTTTAAATGGAATTTATAATATGGTTTTAATGTTATAAGAGATATAACATTTATAATATAAAAGGTATTCATTAAAAAGAATGAATATATAATATAAGACTTACCATATAATAAATAGTTCCATAATACATGTATATAAATAAATATATGTTATGGTGTAGAAAATGTAATATGGTTCAATAACTATAAATTATCATAATTAAAATGATAATAGATAAAGAGAAAAGAATTATAAACATTAGATATGGAAATTCTAATGTTAAGAGTATACATGGAATAATAAGAATTTAAATAATTCAAAGTACTTTTACATATGAATTATACTCCATTAAATTTGGAAAAAACAAACCTTAGGAAAATAAATACTAAGGTGAAATGTATAATACATGATAAAGAATTATACATGCAATGTAGAAACAAACTATATGATATACAAGGGTATATTAAGTTACATGCGATAACAAGTTCAACATTAAGTATATTAATATACGAGCAAGACTACGCATGTAATATAACGTTTTTCCAAATCTCGAGTTAAGCCGAAAACCCGAAAACGTTGACAGTTAATAACGGGGGATTAACCGGGAGGTATTAGTGACGGTACGGGGTACCGTAGAGTTGTGTTGTTATACGGGATGCTAATCAGTAGCATTATGTATTGTTTAGATTGTTAGGGACGACACACGGAGCATAGGATCTTGCTGATTCATACTCCACCATAATACACTCAGGGTGAACGGTATGTTGTTATGTGTCTCTGATTGTCTCTGAGGGCTTCCTCAGTTCAGACTTCTGTGTGATCTGTGATAAGATTGTTTGTCTGAATGTGTTAATTAATATGCATGAATTGTATATTTATAGCTGCTTATTATTTACTGTTGTTGAGTTAACAGTATTGGTTCGTATATATGGACCTATATATATAAAACGAACTAGCGGCTATGGTGCTATCTTATATGAAATATAAGGATCGTCAGAAAAACGTTGTAGCACTAGGATAATAAGATATACATATTATCCGAGACTTTTATACGGAGCATTGGCCTTTCTAAACGCCGCTCTCGTATCTAACACTGGATCCCGAGTTTACAGACTCCGGATTGGACTAATGACCTTAGTCTGCTGTGTTAGAAAATTGGTAATGCGATGCGATGGTATAATTAATTAATGGAAAGATAATAAAGCCAGAGGATGTGGCTCTTGGTGCGCGCTGTGATCACAAAAACGATACCAGGATGTCCGCGTACGGGTCCGTAAGTATCAAGAAAATTTCCCGTGAGCTAGAATGGCTCGTTGGTCGGAGACTCTACCGCTGGAGTGGCTACTGCCGTGGGTGACCCGCCATAATATATGGGTAATTAGAGACATGTCGTTTTTAACGAGACATTGTCACTAGGTATAACTGAACAATTAATACAGTTGAGACTTGGCGAACGATATTGGTTTCTACACCATGGACGAGAATAATACTTGTTTATTATTCTCGTTGTTTCGCTTGTTGTTCATTGGTTATACTTGTGGTATATTATGTGTTGATGGTTGTGTTATTGTATGGATATTACTGTTAATTGTTTTACAGTTTAAATATTAAAACGGTATTGCATGTAACGAACCTCATGCTCTCGACCAATTAATTGAGGGGTTTGAGGGGCATGACGGGGCATGTGATAACATACTCAGCAGGGGCTGATTCCATACCACAAACCATTTTTATTTCAGGAGATAGCTGGTGGGTCGACGCGGGGCGCGACTTGTGTGTTACTGTTGGTTAGACTTGGTACGTGATACTAATGTGTTTTGGACTCGGGTTGTGTAACCGAGGTGTATTTGTTAGATGCTCACGGTCGGTGTAATAATCGGTTGTTGTTGGATTTGTTTTAAATTGTTTAAGTACTGCTATCTATCTCTTGTGGTCACTGCGGGAATACGTTTCGCAAGTTGATTATCAGGTAATTCGTTATCACCCGTATGGGCGAGTGATAACAGTGACACCATTAGACGACAGTCTGTTATTTACCGCTGCGATTATTTATTATGTGCGACATTTATAGGATATTAGGAGCCGAATTAGTAGGGGTGTTACAAAAGTGGTATCAGAGCGGAGTACCGCTCTGATTACAAGAGATAGTAGTTTAAGTACCGTGAGCTTAGGTTATTCACACACCAGTACCAAGGAGATAGTTGTAAATGATTAGTTAGGAGATTGTCGGGGACAATGTGTTTTATGCCTTTAGGGCTATGTGAACTTATGGTTGGGAAAAATACGGTATTTATACCAAGAGTTGACTTTGATTCTGAATTCTTTAGATGTCTTCTGGAAGGCGTTCGACTGGCAGAGGCAGAGGAGGTGGTGGAAGAGGCGGCGGGCCTGGAGGAGGCCTCCGAGGCCCCAGCCGTGGGCGTGCTGAGACGGTAGCCCGTCTTCGCTCAGCTAGCCCAGATGGGAGGTGTCCATATAGGAGCACCACCTACAGTCCCACCCGTACCCGCACCGAGAGAGCCGAATTGGCTAAAGAGCGTTGCTGACACGCGAGTACCTACCTATGACGGAGTTGCTGACCCCACCGTCCTGGAGAGATACATTGTTGAGCACGAGAAGGCCTTCGATGCCATTCATGTGCCTGCTGAGCACCGGGTCGGTATAGCAGCCTTCATCTGAGGACGCTGCCAGCACTTGGTGGAGGTCCGTGAAGGCACATTACACTGCTATAGAGGGTTTTGGTTGGACAGGTTTGTGGAATTGTGAGAGAGAAGTACTATCCTGCTCATTTGAAGCAGAGGAAGAGGGAAGAGTTTGAGGCCCTGAGGCAGGGTAGTATGACAGTAGATCAGTACTACTCCTTATTCATTGGGCTCTTGGACTTTGTCCCAGGAGTTGTTTATTCTGATGCGGTGAAAGTGGAGAAATTTAGAGGCGGGTTGCGATATGCTATCAAGGCCGCCATGGGTGCTACCTTGTACCCTACGGTCCAGGTAAAATTAATTGACAGTTTATACCTTGTAACTCAGTTTGATTTATTACAAGTTCGGGGAACTCATTGATGCATTACAGGAGTGTTATGACGCTGCTTCTCGGACTGAGATGATGGTGAACAGCCGGGAGGACGCCAGGGACAGAAGCGTAAGGCCCCCGAGAAGGAGGCGGAGGTTGAGGCTGGAAGCGGAGGCAGTAAGGGTGGAAGTAAGAACCACCTTAAGTTATTTAATCCATTTAAATTACTTACTTACTGCCTGCTTTTATACCTGCTATTCCTGACACTTTGACGATCACAGGAAGAAAAAGTTCTCCTGGAGGGAGAAGAAGAAGGAGCAGGCCAGCCAAAAGGGCAAGGACAAGGTCCCGATGCTGACCGGGCCTACCTACGATGTGCAGCCTCTTAGATCTGCACCCCCTAAGGGTAAGCGATCTAACCTTGTGAATGAGTTGTACTACACTATCCATTACCATCCTTGTACTAATCAGAGTGTGATATGATAATAGGTTCTGCACCCCAGCGCCACTTTCACTACAAGCGCTGTGGTAAAGACCACCCGGGTGTCGACTGCACCGGGCAAGCGGTGGACTGCCACCATTGTGGAAAGAAGGGCCACAGGTCGTTCGAGTGCTTTGCTAATCCAGAGAGCCGAGCGTACCGCCCGGAAGGGGACTCAGAGCGCACCTACTGGAGGAGGTGGAGCTCGAGGTGGCCAGAGGGGGCCGGCGCCCCAAGCCCAGAGGGGGCAGCAGCATCAGCAGCCACAGCAGCAGAACCAGAAGCAGAGAACCACCAGAGGAACCCGCGGGCAACCGTATGCTGAATGCAGCGGGAGCTTCAGGCGCTGGCACTAGTACCCAGCGCGGTGAAGGTTAGCATTTGAAACCTTAACCATTGTATGAGAGCATGACTAAGTGTTAAACGCTTTACCTTAGCATGAATGTGTGTTTTAATTACCGCTTTAGATAAACACTTACTAGGAAACCTTTACCTCTTAGGAGACTTCGATCTGCTATCCCACACTTACAAGACAGATCACCTAGACCCGTGGAAGAAAGACGGGAGTACCCTAGTGAGTTGTGTCATGTGGTCAGACCGGGCATGATACTTCTCAGAGAGTTCCTAACCCTAGATGAGCAAATCGCCATAGTGAATGAGTGTAGAGCTTTGGGTAAGGGCATAGGAGGATTTTATACCCCTGTATTTAATAGTGGTTCTAGAATGAAACTGCACATGATGTGCTTAGGGAAAGATTGGGATCCACAAGCTAGGGTTTATCGAGAGGTGAGGATGGTAGGTGGCGTATCTATACCTAGGATACCTGAGAGTTTCCTAACCTTGGTGAGAAACGCAATGGATATTGCTCAAGACTGTGAGACTTATCCATTACCCGACATGACACCTGACGTTTGCATCATCAACTACTATGAGCAGGGAGGAAACTTGGGATGCACCAGGACCGTGATGAGACGACCGAGTCCATCACCAGAGGAATACCGGTTGTGTCATTCTCCATCGGCGATGATGCTGAGTTCATCTATGGAGACCAGAAGAGGATGGATCTAGCAAGCAAGATCATCCTCAAGTCTGGGGATGTGTTGGTATTTGGTGGAGAGTCGAGGCTTGTATATCATGGTATTAAGAGCATTAAGCTCAATACCGCACCCCAGCTCTAGTGAATGATACCCACATCCGACCTGGCCGTTTAAATTTGACTTTCAGACAGTACTGATGTAATAGTAACTAAGTGTGTAACCTTGTATAATACAGTTGGATGAATGAAATAAGAGTTTTGTACTTCAAGTATGTGTTCAGTTTGTTGACACCGTTAATTCATAACTTCAGGCTACGAAATGGAAAGGAGGGTACCATCTGCATCTTAGATATGGCGCAAGCCAAGGAGTCCGGTAATGTCATCACAGGTATGACAATTACAACACAGTAAATTAGTGATTTATTGGGACTCGATGCTAATACGAGAGGTGATCTCAGGTACCTTTCCTGTTGATGGTGTTAGTGCTTCCGTATTGTTCGACTCAGGGGCTTCGCATTCTTTTATTTCCTCGGCATTTGCTAAGAAGCTGGGGGCCACCCCCGAACAGCTTTCAGACTTTTCAGTCACCCTTCCTTCGAAGGAGAAAGTAGGTTGCACCAGACAGTATACAGGGTTAGAGATCAGCATTATGACTGAGACCTTTCCCATCGATCTGATCGAGTTCAGAACTTGGGTTTTGACATTATAGTGGGCATGGATTGGCTGCAGAAGCATAGGGGCCGCCTTCATTGTGCAGAGCATCGACTACTACTGAAGGGGCCGAGCGGCAGACAGTGTCATACCGCAGTGTGAGGAGAGAGCCGACTGTCAAGATCGTGTCAGCATTGTCCCTGATGAAGGATGTTAGGAAGGGCCGACAAGCCTTCCTCTGTTATGTACAGGACACGAGACAGAGCGACGTGACGGACGTAGACATTCCAGTCGTGGTAGATTTTCCCGACTTATTTCCTGATGAGCTGCCAGGCATGCCGCCTGTGCGCGAGGTTGAGTTCGCCGTCGACTTGTTGCCAGGTACGGGCCCTATTGCTAAGGCACCCTACCGTATGGCACCGGCTGAGATGAGGGAGCTGAAGCTACAGCTGGAGGACCTCCTCGACAAGGGATTCATTCGACCTAGTGTTTCTCCTTGGGGTGCTCCAGTACTGTTCGTCAAGAAAAGGACGGCAGTATGCGACTCTGCATCGACTACCGCGAGCTTAATGCGGTTACAGTCAAGAACAAGTACCCATTGCCACGAAGATGATTTATTTGATCAGCTGAGAGGGGCCAGTGTGTTCTCGAAGATAGATCTCAGATCTGGCTACCATCAGATTAGGATTGCAGAGGGTGACATTGAGAAGACAGCTTTAGGACACGGTATGGACACTACGAGTTCACCGTTATGCCATTCGGATTGACGAATGCGCCAGCCATATTCATGGATTTGATGAACCGTCTCTTTAGAGAACATCTTGATAGTTCAGTTGTGTCTTCATCGACGATATTCTGATCTATTCAAAGACCAAGGAAGATCATGAGTTACATTTGAGACAGGTGTTGAATATATGAGAAGAACCAGCTGTATGCCAAACTCTCTAAGTGTGAGTTCTGGTTGGACAGCGTGTCATTTCTAGGACACATTATATCAGCTAGCGGCATATCTGTAGATCCTGCTAAGATTGAGGCAGTGAAGAGTTGGCCAAGGCCGAAGACAGTCACAGACGTCCGTAGCTTTCTGGGTTTGGCCGGTTATTATCGAAGGTTCGTGAAGGACTTCTCCAAGGGGCCAAACCGATGACGAATCTAATGAAGAAGGAGTCCCAGTTCTTATGGTCTGCAGAGTGTGAGCAGTCCTTTCAGACGCTGAAGGATCTCCTGACATCGGCGCCCGTTCTTACTATCCCTGAGGGCACCGATGGGTTCGAGGTATATTGTGATGCCTCTGGAACCGGTCTAGGCTGTGTGCTTATGCAGCACGGGAAGGTAGTTGCTACGCATCCCGACAGCTGAAGAAGCATGAGGTGAATTACCCCACACACGACCTTGAGTTAGGCGCAGTAGTCTTCGCTTTGAAGATCTGGCGACATTATCTATACGGTGTGACAGTCACTATCTACTCTGATCACAAGAGTCTACAATCTCTTCTCTCAGAAGGAGCTGAACATGCGACAGAGAAGATGGGTCGAGTTCTTGAAGGACTACGACATAGACCTGAGGTACAAAGAGGGCAAAGCAATGTAGTTGCCGACGCCCTGAGCCGCAGAGCTCATTCATTGTTTACACTATTAGCGAGCAGCAGTATGATTGATGAGATACGAGCTGCACAGGAGAGTGATCAGTATATGGAGAGCATCAACAGAAATGTCAGAGGGTTGTTTTGAGAGACAGAAGTATGATTTCGAACTGTGTAATGATGATGTTACGACTGAATGGCCGATTATGTATTCCGGAGTCTTCTCTTGACCTGAAGGAGAAGATACTCCAGGAGGCTCATTGCTCGTCCTTATCCGTCCACCCGGTTCTTCGAAGATGTATAAGGATTTGAAGGTTCATTTCTGGTGGAGCGGGATGAAGAAGGATGTAGCTGAGTACGTGGCTAGATGCTTGACCTGTCAGAAGGTTAAGTTTGAGCATAGGAGACCCGGAGGTTTAGTGCAGTCTATGCCTATTCCTTGCTGGAAGTTCGAGGACATCTCGATGGATTTCGTTGTCGGTCTCCCACCGACTAAGGGAGGACTGAACACGATTTGGGTCATTGTGGACCGTCTGACGAAGGTGGCAAAGTTTGTTGCTATGAAGGATACCTGGAACGTTCCGAAGTTAGCGGACTTGTTCCAGAAGGAGGTGATCCGGCACCATGGTGTGCCAAAGACTATTGTTTCTGATAGGGACCCTCGATTTTTGTCCAGATTCTGGGGACAGGTTCAGGAAGCCTTGGGTACGAAGTTGAAGCTTAGTACGGCGTTCCATCCACAGACCGACGGTCAGAGTGAGAGGACCATCCAGACACTGGAGGACATGCTGAGAGCATGTGCCTTAGATTTTCAGGGGAGCTGGTTAGAGCGTCTACATTGATAGAGTTCGCCTACAACAACAGCTACCACTCCTCGATACAGATGCCACCGTTCAGGCACTTTATGGTAGACCGTGTAGGACTCCTTTATGCTGGGATGAGGCCAGCGAGACTACGCTTCTAGGACCAGAGTACCTAGAGCAGATTAAGGAGGATGTCCTACAGATTCGCAAGAACATGAGGGCAGCTCAGGACCGGCAGAAATCATATGCAGACACCAGAAGGAGGGACATTGAGTTCACTACCGACGATATGGTATTCCTTAGAGTGTCACCCATGAAGGGGATATTCCGGTTCGGGCAGAAGGGCAAGTTGAGCCCGAAGTATGTTGGACCTTATGCGATTAGGGAGCGAGTGGGCCCGTTAGCCTACAGACTGGATTTACCAGCAGAGCTCGGGAGGGTGCACGACGTCTTTCACGTTTCACAGTTGAAGAGGTATGTGCCCCATCCATCGCACGTTTTGCAGCCAGAGACTTTAGAGTTGGACCCCGCTCTACGATATGAGGAAGTACCACTCCGCATTCTCGATACGAAGACGAGGCAGACTAGGAACAAGACCGTTAGCATGGTCAAGGTTCTCTGGTCGAACCATGAGGTGGAGGAGGCTACATGGGAGTTAGAGGACTCCATGAGAGCGAAGTACCCAGCACTCTTCGAGTAGTAGCTGTGATACTTGTACGGGTTCGTGGTCAAACCCTTTTTAAGGGGGGTAGACACCACTTGGCTTGCGCACATGTTGTGCATTAGGTCTTGTTTTTGTGGTGTGTTTTGTTGGTATGCTGCGTCATACATGTTGTTTGGATGATTGATGTTGATACATTTTATGTATGTGCCTTAGTGCACCTGGTTATGAATATATATATAGTACCGCTGAGTACTTTTGTTGATGAGTTGGATGTGCACCTTGTTTAGTGCTGTGATATTGAGTTTATACCATGAGTTTGGCTATTTGATATATGCTGTATGTATAGACTAGGTCTGAACCTAGTGGGAGTTACTCCCTAGCAATGGACTGTTTGGTTACTTAGTGGAACTTGATTCCTTAGGTGAACTGTAGAGATTAAGGACTTCGGGACGAAGCCTTTTTAAGGGGGGTAGACTGAAATACCCCTAACCTTTAAAACTTAATTAAATGATCTATAATGATCTAAGATGGTTAATAAACATCTAAATATTATTGGGGAACAATCTAAAAGATCTCAACAAGGCAAAACACCTTAAGATCGGTAAAGCCAAAAATGTGCTTTAAGCACCATAAAGATTGTATGACCTCAAATAGGATCCAAAGTGGATTCCTAAGTATTATAATGAAGTAAGGAACACAAAAAACTTTCAAAGAAACTAAGCTCAGAAACACCTTGACACAAAATGTGCACTAAAACACCTTAAAGCACGTTTTTGTGAGATTGCCTTCTAAATTGGTTTTTAATGGGCTTAAAGGTTATAATTACCTTTAAATATGATATTTATCACATTATATCATATTAGGAATTTAATTCCAGAAATTTACAAATTTTTACAAATTTAATATTAAAATATTAATAAAACCCTAAAGGGGGCCCGTTTGAGTCAATATTGACCAAGTATGGTCAATGGTCAATTAATGACCCATTTGACCTCATGGCTGTCGGCATGCAAGGAGGTGGGAAGACAGCTCACAAACATGATTGACAATTAGCTACCTAATACCTATTTGCAATAGTAAACTTACCTTTTCAATAATTTAAGCTCATTTCCAATCATTCCCTTGCCCCTTGTCCGATTCCAGCCATTCCAGCCGAGCTCCCTCCCTTCCTAGAACCTCTCAAGCCTTGTTCTTGAGCATGGAAGGCAGATCTAACTCCTAAGCTCTTAAGGTAAGGTTTTAAGGTCATTTTTAGCTCTTTTTCTTCATCTCTTCACTACCTACACTTAGATTTCGTGGCTCATCAATTCCTATGGCTCATTCTCAGTGTTCTAAGGTTAGAACAACATCCAAACTCGGCTGAAGCAAGTCTAGGGGCCAAGGTTGCTCAAATTTGCATTTTAAGGTAAAAACATACCTTAAGCCTCTCTAGTCTTCAAGCGATTTTCTTCCTTTGATTTTTATGAGTTTATACACTCATAATCTTCATATTTACATGTTCATTCAGTTGGTTAGCCATTTGGAGCAAGGGTGGCCGAGATCCAAAGGAAATACCCTCTTTTAAGGCATTTTGCCAAGGTAAAATCAATTACCATAGCAGCTTGTTGTTGTCTAGCTATTTCCTATGTTCTGGTGAATTTAACACCATTATGTGCTTGGTACAGGCCGAAACCCATTGGAACTTCCCTTGCATTTTTAAGGTGATTTTTGCCTTAAATCTTACATTAATTGTTCCTTATGGTTAAGCTCAAGCTTGGAGTATAACCATATCTTATTTTGGTGTATTAAACATGTCTAAATAGTGTGGTGAATTTACCTCTAAGCTGCCGAGTTCATACAAGGAGAAATCAAGGTATAAACACCTTAAACTTATGATTTTTATGATTTTTAAGCACATATATAAATTGTACCGAGAGTGGAGTTTAACATGGGTTATATTAACCTAAATGGAAAAAAATGACTAAGATAAATTAAGCTAGTCATTTAAGAGATTTAATTAACATAATGGTCAAATTATGACATTATGTGGAAAAATAAATAAACTAGTGAGGCCGTGAGTTTATGCTATATTTTGAGACATTTAAGTGTAATTTATTTTGCAAGTTCAAGGTTGTAATAAGGCCATGTCATTAGGCCATTTTAATTTAAGTTTATAAGCTTATTTAGTTAGATTTATGCTTATAATTAAGTTTAGGGTTTTTAAATGAATTTAATAAAGATTATAACCTTTTATAAAGTTTTGTGTCAAAATTGTAAAAATAGAAAAGTATAGGGTATTATTGGTGATTACCGAAGTTTGGTTCCCATTTGGTATTAGAAGTCAAAGTTGACTATAGGAGACTTTGACCAAGTTTGGAGAATTTTAGAAATTAAAATACTACTTTATATTAAGATAGTTATTAAATTGTAAAAGATTTATAAGAGATGGGGCTATAATGTAATTTCCGAAACTTTGGGGTACTAAAAGGGATTTAGTACAGCCTTAAGTTATTAGGAATTTTTAGAAGTTTATTTGGTAAAATTTGGAGTTTATTGAATTATATAAGTATAATATATGATATTTCATGACATTGTTACAAATGGGTAACATATAGGTCAAAACCGAGACTTATGGAGAGTATAAGGTTAGGAATAATATTTATAACCTTTTGGTATAGTTTGGTAATTTTTGGAATTATATATAAGGTTTTATTAAGCTATATGTATAAATATATGTTAATGGAATTAGAAAACTATGTATTATAAATTGGGAAGATTTGGAATATATACAATGTTTGGTGGTGGAATTTAATTAAAATAGTCCTAGGGGCTTTTCGAAAATTATAGCCTTTAAAAACTATAGGTTATAATTATATCAAGGTTTAAGGATTATAATATAAGGTATATATTATAAGTGTAACAATGAAATATAATTTGGGATTGATTTGTGATTTATAGAAGTTTAGTGGTTTATAGTAAAAGCCGAGATATAAGGGGTTGTTTGGTATTTATAACAAAATATAACTATAGGTTATAATTGTTTTAATGACATAAATGTCATAATATATGTTATAACTATAATGTAACAATATTAATTATGTGGTGGATTTTGTAAATATTTAAGAACATAGGTGCTGTTCGGAAATATTAACATTTTTAAATGGAATTTATAATATGGTTTTAATGTTATAAGGTTATAACATTTATAATAAGAGGTTCATTAAAAAGAATGAATATATTATAAGACTTACCATATAATAAATAGTTCCATAATACATGTATAAAATAAATATGTTATGGTGTAGAAAATGTAATATGGTTCAATAATTATAAATTATCATAATTAAAATGATAATAGATAAAGAGAAAAGAATTATAAACATTAGATATGGAAATTCTAATGTTAAGAGTATACATGGGATAATAAGGATTTAAATAATTCAAAGTACTTTTACATATGAATTATACTCCATTAAATTTGGAAAAAACAAACCTTAGGAAAATAAATACTAAGGTGAAATGTATAAACATGATAAAGAATTATACATGCATATAGAAACAAACTATATGATATACAAGGGTATATTAAGTTACATGCGATAACAAGTTCAACAATAAGTATATTAATATACGAGACAAGACTACGCATGTAATATAACATTTTTCCAATCTCGAGTTAAGCCGAAAAACCGACAAACGTTGACAGTTAATAACGGGGGATTAACCGGGAGGTATAGTGACGGTACGGGGTACCGTAGAGTGTGTTATACGGGATGCTAATCAGTAGCATTATGTATTGTTTAGACTGTTAGAGAGGACACACGGAGCATAGGATCTTGCTGATTCATACTCCACCGTAATACATCAGGGTGAACGGTATGTTGTTATGTGTCTCTGATTGTCTCTGAGGGCTTCCTCAGTTCAGACTTCTGTGTGATCTGTGATAAGATTGTTTGTCTGAATGTGTTAAAATATGCATGAATTGTATATTTATAGCTGCTTATTATTACTGTTGTTGAGTTAACAGTATTGGTTCGTATATATGAACCTATATATAAAACGAACTAGCGGCTATGGTGCTATCTTATATGAAATATAAGGATCGTCAGAAAAACTGTAGCACTAGGATAATAAGATAAATATTATCCGAGACTTTTATACGGAGCATTGGCCTTTCTAAACGCCGCTCTCGTATCTAACACTGGATCCCGAGTTTACAGACTCCGGATTGGACTAATGACCTTAGTCTGCTGTGTTAGAAAATTTGGTAATGCGATGCGATGGTATAATTAATTAATGGAAAGATAGTAAAGCCAGGAGGATGTGGCTCTTGGTGCGCGCTGTGATCAAAAAACGATACCAGGATGTCCGCGTACGGGTCCGTAAGTATCAAGAAAATTTCCCGTGAGCTAGAATGGCTCGTTGGTCGGAGACTCTACCGTTGGAGTGGCTACTGCCGTGGGTGACCCGCCATAATTTATGGGTAATTAGAGACATGTCGTTTTTAACGAGACATCGTCACTAGGTATAACTGAACAATTAATACAGTTGAGACTTATACAGTGGCGAACAATATTGAATTCTACACCATGGACGAGAATTAATATTTGTTTATTATTCTCGTTGTTTTGCTTTGTTGTTCATTGGTTATACTTGTGGTATATATGTGTGTTGATGGTTGGTTATTGTATGGATATTACTGTTAATTGTTTTACAGTTTTAAATATTAAAACGGTATTGCATGTAACGCACCTCATGCTCTTGACCAATTAATTGAGGGGTTTGAGGGGGCGTGACGGGGCATGTGATAACATACTCAGCAGGGGCTGATTCCATACCACAAACCATTTTTATTCAGGAGACTAGCTGGTGGGTCGACGCGGGGCGCGACGGTTGTGATTTACTGTTGGTTAGACTTGGTACGGTGTGATACTATGTTTTGGACTCGGGTTGTGTAACCGAGGTGTATTTGGTTAGATGCTCACGAGTACGGTCTGTAATAATCGGTTGTTGTTGGATTTGTTTTAAATTGTTTAAGTACTATCTATCTCTTGTGGTCACTGCGGGAATACGTTTCGCAAGTTGATTATCAGGTAATTCGTTATCACCCGTATGGGCGAGTGATAACAGTGACACCATTAGCGACAGTCTGTTATTTACCGCTGTGATTATTATTATGTGCGACATTTATAGGATATTAGGAGCCGAATTAGTAGGGGTGTTACAAAAGTGGTATCAGAGCGGAGTACCGCTCTGATTACAAGAGATAGTAGTTTAAGTACCGTGAGCTTAGGTTATTCAACACCAGTACCAAGGAGATAGTTGTAAAATTTGAGTTAGGAGATTGTCGGGGACAATGTGTTTTATGCCTTTAGGGCTATGTGAACTTATGGTTGGGAAAGTACAGTATTATACAAGAGCTGACTTTGATTCTGAATTCTTCAGATGTCTTCTGGAAGTGATCAGCTGGTAGAGGCAGAGGAGGTGGTGGAAGAGGCGGCGGGCCTGGAGGAGGTCCTCCTGAGGCCCCAGCCGTGGGCGTGCTGAGACGGTAGCGCCGTCTTCGCTCAGCTAGCCCAGATGGGGGTCCAGATAGGAGCACCACCAGTAGTCCCACCCGTACCCGCACCTAGAGAGCCGAATTGGCTGAAGAGTGTGCTGACACGCGAGTACCTACCTATGGGGTGCTGACCCCACCGTCCTGGAGAGTACATTGTTGAGCACGAGAAGGCCTTCGATGCCATTCATGTGCCTGCTGAGCACCGGGTCGGTATAGCAGCCTTTCATCTGAAGGACGCGCCAGCACTTGGTGGAGGTCCGTGAAGGCACATTACCTTGCTATGGAGGGTTTTGGATGGACAGGTTTTGTGGAATTGTTGAGAGAGAAGTACTATCCTGCTCATTTGAAGCAGAGGAAGAGGGAAGAGTTTGAGGCCCTGAGGCAGGGTAGTATGACAGTAGATCAGTACTACTCCTTGTTCATTGGGCTCTTGGACTTTGTCCCAGGAGTTGTTTATTCTGATGCGGTGAAAGTGGAGAAATTTAGAGGCGGGTTGCGATATGCTATCAAGGCCGCCATGGGTGCTACCTTGTACCCTACGGTCCAGGTAAAATTAATTGACAGTTTATACCTTGTAACTCAGTTTGATTTATTACAAGTTCGGGGAACTCATTGATGCATTACAGGAGTGTTATGACGCTGCTTCTCGGACTGAGATGATGGTGAACAGCCGGGAGGACGGCCAGGGACAGAAGCGTAAGGCCCCGAGAAGGAGGCGGAGGTTGAGGCTGGAAGCGGAGGCAGTAAGGGTTGGAAGTAAGAACCACCTTAAGTTATTTAATCCATTTAAATTACTTACTTACTGCCTGCTTTTATACCTGCTATTCCTGACACTTTGACGATCACAGGAAGAAAAAGTTCTCCTGGAGGAGAAGAAGAAGGAGCAGGCCAGCCAAAAGGGCAAGGACAAGGTCCCGATGCTGACCGGGCCTACCTACGATGTCCAGCCTCTTAGATCTGCACCCCCTAAGGGTAAGCGATCTAACCTTGTGAATGAGTTGTGTACTACACTATCCATTACCATCCTTGTACTAATCTGAGTGTGATATGATAATAGGTTCTGCACCCCAGCGCCACTTTCACTGCAAGCGCTGGTAAAGACACCGTCGACTGCAGGGAGCGGGCCGGGCAAGCGGTGGACTGCCACCATTGTGGAAAGAAGGGCCACAGGTCGTTCGAGTGCTTTGCTAATCCAGAGAGCCGAGCGTACCGCCCGCGAAGGGGACTCAGAGCGCACCTACTGGAGGAGGTGGAGCTCGAGGTGGCCAGAGGGGGCCGGCGCCCCAAGCCCAGAGGGGCAGCAGCAGCAGCAGCCACAGCAGCAGAACCAGAACCAGAGGAACCCCGGGCAACCGTATGCTGAATGCAGCGGGAGCTTCAGGCGCTGGCACTAGTACCCAGCGCGGTGAAGGTTAGCATTTGAAACCTTAACCATTGTATGAGAGCATGACTAAGTGTTAAACGCTTTACCTTAGCATGAATGTGTTTTAATTACCGCTTTAGATAAACAACTTATCTAGGAAACCTGTTACCTCTTAGGAGACTTCGGCATCTGCTATCCCACACTTACAAGACAGAGATCACCTAGACCCGTGGAAGAAAGACGGGAGTACCCTAGTGAGTTGTGTCATGTGGTCAGACCGGGCATGATACTTCTCAGAGAGTTCCTAACCCTAGATGAGCAAATCGCCATAGTGAATGAGTGTAGAGCTTTGGGTAAGGGCATAGGAGGATTTTATACCCCTGTATTTAATAGTGGTTCTAGAATGAAACTGCACATGATGTGCTTAGGGAAAGATTGGGATCCACAAGCTAGGGTTTATCGAGAGGTGAGGATGGTAGGTGGCGTATCTATACCTAGGATACCTGAGAGTTTCCTAACCTTGGTGAGAAACGCAATGGATATTGCTCAAGACTGTGAGACTTTCCATTACCCGACATGACACCTGACGTTTGCATCATCAACTACTAGCAGGGAGGAAAGCTTGGGATGCACCAGGACCGTGATGAGACGACCGAGTCCATCACCAGAGGAATACCGGTTGTGTCATTCTCCATCGGCGATGATGCTGAGTTCATCTATGGAGACCAGAAGAGGATGGATCTAGCAAGCAAGATCATCCTCAAGTCTGGGGATGTGTTGGTATTTGGTGGAGAGTCGAGGCTTGTATATCATGGTATTAAGAGCATTAAGCTCAATACCGCCCCACCAGCTAGTGAATGATACCCACATCCGACCTGGCCGTTTAAATTTGACTTTCAGACAGTACTGATGTAATAGTAGTAACTAAGTGTGTAACCTTGTATAATACAGTTGGATGAATGAAATAAGAGTTTTGTATCTTCAAGTATGTGTTCAGTTTGTTGACACCGTTATAATAACTTCAGGCTACGAAAATGGAAAGGAGGGTACCATCTGCATCTAGATATGGCGCAAGCCAAGGAGTCCGGTAATGTCATCACAGGTATGACAATTACAAACAGTAAATTAGTGATTTATTGGGACTCGATGCTAATACGAGAGGTGATCTCAGGTACCTTTCCTGTTGATGGTGTTAGTGCTTCCGTATTGTTCGGACTCAGGGGCTTCGCATTCTTTTATTTCCTCGGCATTTGCTAAGAAGCTGGGGGCCACCCCCGAACAGCTTTCAGACTTTTCAGTCACCCTTCCTTCGAAGGAGAAAGTAGGTTGCACCAGACAGTATACAGGGTTAGAGATCAGCATATGACTGAGACCTTTCCCATCGATCTGATCGAGTTCAAGAACTTGGGTTTTGACATTATAGTGGGCATGGATTGGCTGCAGAAGCATAGGGGCCGCCTTCATTGTGCAGAGCATCGACTACTACTGAAGGGGCCGAGCGGCAAGACAGTGTCATACCGCAGTGTGAGGAGAGAGCCGACTGTCAAGATCGTGTCAGCATTGTCCCTGATGAAGGATGTTAGGAAGGGCCGACAAGCCTTCCTCTGTTATGTACAGGACACGAGACAGGACGAGATGGACGTAGACATTCCAGTCGTGGTAGATTTTCCCGACTTATTTCCTGATGAGGCCAGGCATGCCGCCTGTGCGCTGAGGTTGAGTTCGCCGTCGACTTGTTGCCAGGTACGGGCCCATTGCTAAGGCACCCTACCGTATGGCACCGGCTGAGATGAGAGAGCTGAAGCTACAGCTGGAGGACCTCCTCGACAAGGGATTCATTCGACCTAGTGTTTCTCCTTGGGGTGCTCCAGTACTGTTCGTCAAGAAAAAGGACGGCAGTATGCGACTCTGCATCGACTACCGCGAGCTAATGCGGTTACAGTCAAGAACAAGTACCCATTGCCACGATAGATGATTTATTTGATCAGCTGAGAGGGGCCAGTGTGTTCTCGAAGATAGATCTCAGATCTGGCTACCATCAGATTAGGATTGCAGAGGGTGACATTGAGAAGACAGCTTTAGGACACGGTATGGACACTACGAGTTCACCGTTATGCCATTCGGATTGACGAATGCGCCAGCCATATTCATGGATTTGATGAACCGTCTTTTAGAGAGCATCTTGATAGTTCAGTTGTAGTCTTCATCGACGATATTCTGATCTATTCAAAGACCAAGGAAGATCATGAGTTACATTTGAGACAGGTGTTGAATATTATGAGAGAGAACCAGCTGTATGCCAAACTCTTAAGTGTGAGTTCTGGTTGGACAGCGTGTCATTTCTAGGACACATTATATCAGCTAGCGGCATATCTGTAGATCCTGCTAAGATTGAGGCAGTAAGAGTTGGCCAAGGCCGAAGACAGTCACAGACGTCCGTAGCTTTCTGGGTTTGGCCGGTTATTATCGAAGGTTCGTGAAGGACTTCTCCAAGGTGGCCAAACCGATGACGATCTAATGAAGAAGGAGTCCCAGTTCTTATGGTCTGCAGAGTGTGAGCAGTCCTTTCAGACGCTGAAGGATCTCCTGACATCGGCACCCGTTCTTACTATCCCTGAGGGCACCGATGGGTTCGAGGTATATTGTGATGCCTCTGGAACCGGTCTAGGCTGTGTGCTTATGCAGCACGGGAAGGTAGTTGCTACGCATCCCGACAGCTGAAGAAGCATGAGGTGAATTACCCCACACACGACCTTGAGTTAGGCGCAGTAGTCTTCGCTTTGAAGATCTGGCGACATTATCTATACGGTGTGACAGTCACTATCTACTTTGATCACAAGAGTCTACAGCATCTCTTCTCTCAGAAGGAGCTGAACATGCGACAGAGAAGATGGGTCGAGTTCTTGAAGGACTACGACATAGACCTGAGGTACAAAGAGGGCAAAGAAATGTAGTTGCCGACGCCCTGAGCCGCAGAGCTCATTCATTGTTTACACTATTAGCGAGCAGCAGTATGATTGATGAGATACGAGCTGCACAGGAGAGTGATCAGTATATGGAGAGCATCAAACAGAAAATGTCAGAGGGTTGTTTGAGAGACAGAAGTATGATTCGAACTGTGTAATGATGGCATGTTACGACTGAATGGCCGATTATGTATTCCGGAGTCTTCCTGACCTGAAGGAGAAGATACTCCAGGAGGCTCATTGCTCGTCCTTATCCGTCCACCCTGGTTCTTCGAAGATGTATAAGGATTTGAAGGTTCATTTCTGGTGGAGCGGGATGAAGAAGGATGTAGCTGAGTACGTGGCTAGATGCTTGACCTGTCAGAAGGTTAAGTTTGAGCATAGGAGACCCGGAGGTTTAGTGCAGTCTATGCCTATTCCTTGCTGGAAGTTCGAGGACATCTCGATGGATTTCGTTGTCGGTCTCCCACCGACTAAGGGAGGACTGAACACGATTTGGGTCATTGTGGACCGTCTGACGAAGGTGGCGAAGTTTGTTGCTATGAAGGATACCTGGAACGTTCCGAAGTTAGCGGACTTGTTCCAGAAGGAGGTGATCCGGCACCATGGTGTGCCAAAGACTATTGTTTCTGATAGGGACCCTCGATTTTTGTCCAGATTCTGGGGACAGGTTCAGGAAGCCTTGGGTACGAAGTTGAAGCTTAGTACGGCGTTCCATCCACAGACCGACGGTCAGAGTGAGAGGACCATCCAGACACTGGAGGACATGCTGAGAGCATGTGCCTTAGATTTTCAGGGGAGCTGGTTAGAGCGTCTACATTTGATAGAGTTCGCCTACAACAACAGCTACCACTCCTCGATACAGATGCCACCGTTTCAGGCCCTTTATGGTAGACCGTGTAGGACTCCTTTATGCTGGGATGAGGCCAGTGAGACTACGCTTCTAGGACCAGAGTACCTAGAGCAGATTAAGGAGGATGTCCTACAGATTCGCAAGAACATGAGGGCAGCTCAGGACCGGCAGAAATCATATGCAGACACCAGAAAGAGGGACATTGAGTTCACTACCGATGATATGGTATTCCTTAGAGTGTCACCCATGAAGGGGATATTCCGGTTCGGGCAGAAGGGCAAGTTGAGCCCGAAGTATGTTGGACCTTATGCGATTAGGGAGCGAGTGGGCCCGTTAGCCTACAGACTGGATTTACCAGCAGAGCTCGGGAGGGTGCACGACGTCTTTCACGTTTCACAGTTGAAGAGGTATGTGCCCCATCCATCGCACGTTTTATAGCCGGAGACTTTAGAGTTGGACCCCGCTCTACGATATGAGGAAGTACCACTCCGCATTCTCGATACGAAGACGAGGCAGACTAGGAACAAGACCGTTAGCATGGTCAAGGTTCTCTGGTCGAACCATGAGGTGGAGGAGGCTACATGGGAGTTAGAGGACTCCATGAGAGCGAAGTACCCAGCACTCTTCGAGTAGTAGCTCTGATACTTATACGGGTTCGTGGTCAAACCCTTTTTAAGGGGGGTAGACACCACTTGGCTTGCGCATATGTTATGCATTAGGTTTGGTTTTGTGGTGTGTTTTGGTAGTATGCTGCGTCATACATGTTTGTTTGGATGATTGTATGTTGATACATCTTATGTATGTGCCTTAGTGCACCTGTTGAATATATATAGTACCGCTGAGTACTTTTGTTGATGAAGTTGGATGTGCATTGTTTAGTGCTGTATATGAATGAGTTTATACCATGAGTTTGGCTATTTGATATATGCTGTATGTATAGACTAGGTCTGAACCTAGTGGGAGTTACTCCCTAGCGATGACTGTTTGGTTACTTAGTGGAACTTGATTCCTTAGGTGAACTGTAGATGATTAAGGACTTCGGGACGAAGCCTTTTTAAGGGGGGTAGACTGAAATACCCCTAACCTTTAAAACTTAATTAAATGATATTAATGATCTAAGATGGTTAATAAACATCTAAAATATTGGGGAACAATCTAAAAGATCTCAACAAGGCAAAACATGCCTTAAGATCGGTAAAGCCAAAAATGTGCTTTAAACACCATAAAGATTGTATGACCTCAAATAGGATCCAAAGTGGATTCCTAAGTATTATAATGAAGTAAGGACACACAACAAAACCATTCTCAAAGAAAACTAAGCTCAGAAACACCCTGTGACACAAAAATGTGCACTAAAACACCTTAAAGCACGTTTTTGTGTATGAGCTCTAAGATAATGACTTTTTGTCATTTAAAGACTGGAGTTTATCATTAAATCATTAATTTGACATGATAGACTATTTTATAAAGTCTAAATCAAGTTTGAAAATAAAAATCAAAATATGCCATTTAAGTATGAATAGTAACCCAAATAGTGCATTTTTGGACAAATTGACCAAGTTTGGTCAATGGTCAATTAATTGACCCATTTGACCCATGGCAGTCGGCAGCAAGGAGGAGGGGAGACAGCACACATCATTATTGCAATTAGCTACCTAATACCAATTTGCAATAGTAAACTTGCTTTTTCAATCATTTTAGCCCATTCAATCATTCCCTTGCTCTTGTCCCATTCCAGCCGAGCTCCCTCCTTCCCAAACCTCTCAAGCTTGTTCTTGAGCATGGAAGACAATCAAACTCTTAAGCTCCTAAGGTAATGTTTTAAGGCATTTTAGCTCTTTTTCTTCATCTCTTCACTACCTACACTTAGATCTCGTGGCTCATCAATTCCTATGGCTCATTCTCAGTGTTAAGGTTAGAACAAGCACCAAACTCGGCTGAAGCAAGTATAGGGACCAAGGTTTCCCAAATTTGCATTTTAAGGTAAAAACATACCTTAAGCTTCTCTACTCTCATCCGATTTTCTTCCTTTGATTTTTATGAGTTTATACACTCATAATCTTCATATTTACATGTTCATCAGTTGGTTAGCCATTTGGAGCAAGGGTGGCCGAGATCCAAAGGAAATACCCTCTTTAAGGCATTTTGCCAAGGTAAAACCAATTACCATAGCAGCTTGTTGTTGTCTAGCTATTTCCTATGTTGATATGGTGAATTTAACACCATTGGTGTGTTTACAGGCCAACCTCTTGAAGTTCCCTTGCATTTTTAAGGTGATTTTTGCCTTAAATCTTACATTAATTGTTCCTTATGGTTAAGCTCAAGCTTGGAGTATAACCATATCTTATTTTGGTGTATTAAACATGTCTAAATGATGTGGTGAATTTTCCTCTAAGCTGCCGAGCTCATACAAGGAGAAATCAAGGTATAAACACCTTAAAACTTATGATTTTATGATTTCTTAGCATATATATAAATTATGCCGAGAGTGGAGTAATTAATATGGGTTATATTAACCTAAAATGGAAAAAATGACTAAGATAAATTAAGCTAGTCATTTAAGTGATTTAATTAACATAATGGTCAAATTATGACATTATGTGGAAAAATAAATAAACTAAAGTGAGGCCGTGAGTTTATACTATATTTTGAGACATTTAAAGTGTAATTTATTTTGCAAGTTCAAGGTTGTAATAAGGCCATGTCATTAGGCCATTTTAATTTAAGTTTATAAGCTTATTTAGTTAGATTTATGCTTATATAATTAAGTTTGGGGCCAAACCGTAATTACTGGAAAATATAAAGCCGTGGGCTTAATTTAGAGGAATTTAGGGTTTTTAAATGAATTTAATAAAAATTATAACATTTTATAAAGTTTTGTGTCAAAATTGTAAAAATAGAAAAGTATAGGTATGTTTGGTAATTACCGAGTTTGGGTCCAATTTGGTATTAGAAGTCAAAGTTGACTATATAGGAGACTTTGACCAAGTTTGGGAATTTAAGAAATTAAAATACTACCTTATAGTAAGATGTATTAAATTGTAAAAGATTTATAAGAGATGGGGTTATTTGTGATTTTGAAAACTTGGGGTACTAAATAGAATTTAGAACAGTCCTTAAGTTATTAGGAATTTTTAGAAGTTTATTTGGTTAAATTTGGAGTTATATGAAGGGAAAATTCACGAGATACCCCTGTTTTCTTTCGTAATTCACAATATACCCTTGTGATTTTAGTAATTTAACTTTAAACATGCTTAAATGTTGTCCAAAATTGATGAAACTTTACATGGACGATGCTAAAGTGATATTTTGGTCCAATATCAATTTTGAAGCTTTTTAAGCTCACATGTGACCTGTGGGACCCAATGAATATGTGACTGTTCATTGGGTCCCACAGGTCACATGTGAGCTTAAAAAACTTCAAATTTGATATTGGACCAAAATATAACACTTTAGCATCATCCATGTAAAGTTTCATCAATTTTGGACAACATTTAAGCATGTTTAAAGTTAAATTACGAAAATCACAGGGGTATATTGTGAATTACGAAAGAAAACAGGGGTATCTCGTGAATTTTCCCTTATATGAATTATATAAGTATAATATATGATATTTTATAACATTGTTACAAATGGGTAACAAATGGGTAAAAACCGAGATTTATAGGAAGTATAAGGTTAGGAATAATATTTATAACCTTTTGGTATAGTTTGGTAATTTTTGGAGTTATATATAAGGTTTTATAAAGATATATGTATAATATATAGTTTTAATGACGTTGGAAAACTATGTATTATAAATTGGGAAGATTTGGTAAATATACAAAGTTTGGTGGTGGGAATTTAATTAAAACAGTCCTAGGGTCTGTTCGAAAATTATAGCCTTTTAAAAATTATAGGTTATAATTATATTAAGGTTTAAGGATTATAATATAAGATATATGTTATAAGTGTAACAATGAAATATAATTTGGGATGGATTTGTGATTTATAGAAGTTTAGTGGTTTATAGTGAAAGCCGAATAATATAAGGGTTGTTTGGTATTTTATAAACAAAATATAACTATAGGTTATAATTGTTTTAATGACTTAAATGTCATAATATATGTTATATAGCTATAATATAACATTATATTAATTATGTGATGGATTTTGTAAATACTTAAGAAAATAAGTGTTGTTCGGTAATATGGACATTTTTGAATAAAATTTATAATATGGTTTTAATGTTATAAAGGGTTATAACATTTATAGTATAAGGAATATTCATTGAAAGAGAATGAATATATTATAAAGACATACCATATAATAAATAGTTCCATAATACATGTATATAAATAAATACATGTTACGGAGTGGAAAAATATAATTTGATTTAATAACCATGTATTTCCATAATTAAAATAACATATGATAAAGGGAAAAGAATTACAAACATTAGATATGGAATTCTAATGTTAAGAGTATACATGAGATAATAAGGATTTATATAATTCAAAGTACTTTTACATATGAATTATACTCCATTAAATTTGGAAAAACAAACCTTAGAAAAATAAAAACTAAGGTGAGTTGCATAATAAATGATGAAGAATTATACATGCAATATAGAAACAAACTATATGATATACAAGGGTATATTAAGTTACATGCGATAACAAGTTCAACATTAAGAATATTAATATACAAGGCAAGACTACGCATGTAATATAACGTTTCTTCCAAATCTCGAGTTAAGCCGAAAACCCGACAAACGTTGACAGTTAATAACGGGGGATTAACCGGGAGGTATTAGTGACAGTACGGGGTACCGTAGAGTTGTGTTGTTATGCGGGATGCTAACCAGTAGCATCATGTATTGTTTAGACTGTTAGAGACGACACGGAGCATAGGATCTTGCTGATTCATACTCCACCGTAATACAATCAGGGTGAACGGTATGTTGTTATGTGTCTCTGATTGTCTCTGAGGGCTTCCTCAGTTCAGACTTCTGTGTGATCTGTGATAAGATTGTTTGTCTGAATGTTTAAATAAATATGCATGAACTGTATATTTATAGCTGCTTATTATTTACTGTTGTTGAGTTAACAGTATCGGTTCGTATATATGGACCTATATATATAAAACGAACTAGCGGCTATGGTGCTATCTTATATGTAAATATAAGGATCGTCAGAAAAACGTTGTAGCACTAGGATAATAAGATATACATATTATCCGAGACTTTTATACGGAGCATTGGCCTTTTAAACGCCGCTCTCGTATCTAACACTGGATCCCGAGTTTACAGACTCCGGATTGGACTAATGACCTTAGTCTGCTGTGTTAGAAAATTTGGTAATGCGATGCGATGGTATAATTAATTAATGAAAGATAATAAAGCCAAGAGGATGTGGCTCTTGGTGCGCGCTGTGATCACAAAAACGATACCAGGATGTCCGCGTACGGGTCCGTAAGTATCAAGAAAATTTCCCGTGAGCTAGAATGGCTCGTTGGTCGGAGACTTACCGTTGGAGTGGCTACTGTCGTGGGTGACCCGCCATAATATATGGGTAATTAGAGACATGTCGTTTTAACGAGACATAGTCACTAGGTATAACTGAACAATTAATACAGTTGAGACTTGTACAGTGGCGAACGATATTGGTGTCTACACCATGGACGGAATTAATACTTGTTTATTATTCTCGTTGTTCGCTTTGTTGTTCACTGGTTATACTTGTGGTATATTATGTGTGTTGATGGTTGTGTTATTGTATGGATATTACTGTTAGTTGTTTTACAGTTTAAATATTAAAACGGTATTGCATGTAATGAATCCCATGCTCTCGACCAATTAATTGAGGGGTTTGAGGAGGCATGACGGGGCATGTGATAACATACTCAGCAGGGGCTGATTCCATACCACAAACCATTTTTATTGCAGGAGACTAGCTGGTGGGTCGACGCGGGGCGCGACTATTGTGTTACTGTTGGTTAGACTCGGTACGGTGTGATACTAATGTTGTGTTGGACTCGGGTTGTGTAAACCGAGGTGTATTTTGGTTAGATGCTCACGGTCTGTAATAATTGGTTGTTGTTAGATTTGTTTTAAATTGTTTAAGTACTACTATCTATCTCTTGTGGTCACTGCGGGAATACGTTTCGCAAGTTGATTATCAGGTAATTCGTTATCACCCGTATGGGCGAGCGATAACGGTGACACCATTAGGGCGACAGTCTGTTATTCACCGCTGCGAGTTATATATTATGTGCGAAATTTATAGGATTATTAGGAGCCGAATTAGTAGGGGTTACACATAGTCCTAAAACGCCACAAAACACGAAGTGAGTAGCAACTTAGGAAACAACTACGTAACCAAAAACAATAGTTATCTCTTCCATCTTTATTCAATTCTCGCAAAGTCTTCAAACATGACCTAACAACAATTTCACAATTGATCACCACGTGAAGCTCTGTTGTGATCATATGCACGCTACCACAACCGAGGTCCACCAACTTGATAGATGATATTTGGTGCTCCATAGAAGTTCACAATCCGTCATGTGACCTGAGAAAATATGTTTTTCTCGTTTCTGCACCAATCCATCACCATTTAAGCTTTACTAGATCTTACCATCGTTTATTATACTTTCTCCCCACAAAAGGGTTTGTAAAATAAAGAACTAGATTTTACTTCAAAATTTCAATGATGCACCGGATTTTTCAAGATCCAAGATCTCCAACTTGATCTCCTTCCAACAACATATCATCTCCAAGTACATCCCCACACCAAAAAACACTTGTAGTTGATGAATTGTATTTTTATGAGTTCTTTCTCATTACCAAACTTGTTTTCAATCCAAACATATTTGTAAGAGTATTCCATCTCTCTCATGAAAACACCTTACCATCACCGTCCTTGATACAACATGAGTCACCAAGCTCTCGTCATTGCTCGATGAAGAATAAAACAACCTTACTTTTAGTTGCTTTTCATCTCCATTAGCAATAATTAAGTGCCAAGACTTCAAAAATATCACGAACATGATGTTTTGAACAAGGCAAGGAAATGCATGAGCTTCAAGGCATGACAAGTTTCTTTCTCCAACACCTTCTTCGTTTTTCACTTAAATCCTACACACATCATCTTGAATCACCATTCTCTCTTCCCGATGACATCTTCACAACACCGACATCCCAAAAAACCATGAGCACTGACTCCACTTGTTAGGATTTTGGGCCTATTTTTCCAGGATCGTGGTGAGAATTGTCATGGTTAGCAGCGAAGAACCACAAGATAATGTAATGATAAAATAGTGAGACAAGGATATGCGTGGTTTTGTCCAAACATGACCTACGTCCATAGAAGGAGATAAAACAACTTTCATTAAGAGGATAAGAATTACAAGTTTATATGAGGATTACCCAAACAACCCATCAACTCGTGTTTCCCCTGGTGTTTTACCCGGGTCTCTTTAAGTTGTCATAGAACCACCTTTGACTCTCTGGATGTGATCCCCACTTAGGATGATCCTAAACCACGGGTTACTAGATCTATTTATTGTGATAGATATAAACCCTTCACTTATCCCAACATTAACCAGTAACAATGCCAAATAATGGTGTACAAGTTACACGGTTACAACCTCCCTCATTAGCATTATCCATTAACACCTAAGAACACTAACACTCGGGTATCTAGAAAGCCAGAAGTTTTAACTTCTTCTTTCAAGGATTTTAACTTCTTCGTGACTCTTCACATAATGTTAAAAAACCAAATGCTTCATACACCATTAATTTGCATTGCATAAATGCTCCCATTAATGCATCTACAACTTCTGTGAAAACTCTTCGTGAGTAAGACATTAATTGAAAGGGCTATCCAATGAACTTCACAAGAGCAAATCAGTGGATTTAGCGTTAATTCTAACATGAAGTATTTCAATTGTGGACATCAAGGAATAATAAAATATTCAGTGAGGGGCAGATAGCTACAACAAAATAGCCAAACCCGTGAAGATGGGTGTTTAGAGGTGAGACTAGCTGGCAGTGGCGGACCAAACCTGAAATCTGATGGGGTCCAAAAGTAATTTACGTCAACATATATTAAAACTTTAATTTATATTTCAATTTATAGTCTTGTGATTTGATTTTTTTAAAATAGATAAACATATATAGTATTTGATGGATTGCTTTAAATTGGTTCTAAGAATTAGTTTTTTTTTCATAGTTAACAAAAAGACTAAAAATGCACTTAACAAGAATTGAAATTGTAAGCTTTATATACATTAACATATCTTTACCACTGCATTATCTTTAGTTTTCAATATTTTACTCAATTTTATTTTATGTATACTATATTTTGTAAAATTTCACATTTTTATTATTAAAAAATTATGGGTCTGGACCTTTTAATGGGATTCCATGTGCGTCCGCCTCTGCTAGTTGGTGGACGAAGCGTCCAATCCCCGCAGACTTATTTAACGGGGCAAGATTATTAAGGAGTTAAACGGCTTGTAGGAAGCAGGGAGCCAAAGGTGTGTGCTGAGCAGCGGCTCTGTTCGACATGGGTTTGTAGCTGTTTTCCATTTTTATCTCTATATTTTAATACTATATAAAATCACGTAATAAATGTTAATGTGTTATTAGTGAAGATATTCTAATGAATGACAACAATTACAACTAGACAAAGTTTTAATACAATCAATAGTTGTTTATATTTACATTAAGGTTTGTACAAGTAACTTACTACTAACAACTACAATCCTATTAGTGTGTTTCACAATGCTCGTTCTCGTTCGATCACCACAGGTCTGGCCATTGTTGTTCGTTCTCATCCAATACAAGTCCGCTCATTGTCGGTTGCTCATTTGATAGTCACGAGGCATCAAGGCCAAAAGAATGTGTTTTGGGACTATTTAGCTCGAAGTAATTTTACCCTCATCGTTGCTGGGTAGAGTTTTTCGCGACTATTCAACTTAGAGTAAGTTTGCCCTCATCATCACTGAGTGGACTAGTATAGACTCACAACAACCGCTTATGAAGTTATGACAAACTTAAACTATAATTACCACTACTGCCACAATAGCACTTCCTTTTTTGTATTTTCTATCTTTATTTGAATTTATAATTGGGACAAGATCATATGGGTAGTACTACAGTGGAGGTGGCCATTACAGGTTTGAGTAGTGTAACACGAGGGTCAGGGTGTCATACATTATTCCACTTTTTATTGGAAATTTGTTTAATCATCATCATGGGATATTCAGTTCCTGATCAACACAAATTACTATTTTCAGCTAGCCATTCGTATTCCAAATAAGGAACCGTAAACATATCCAAACCAACCAAAGCCACCAACTAAGAAATCGAATCATATCTCAAAGTCACCAACTAAGCCAACATTCACGGTGCAGTACCCATATATAGAAAACCATATGCTAATTGTAAAAATCAACAGATTTTCTTCAGTAAGCACATTCAAGTCCAAGCGCAAGGTCGATCAAATAATCTTCCAAACAAAACATTCACGGTTCAGGTTCCAACTAGTGAACCGTATTATGCAAAGAGCCGGCAACAATCAAATTTAAGTAACCAAATCAATTCCAGATCAAACAACACCAGATACCAAACCGAAACCTGCCACTAATTCAGGAAGGGAACAAGCCAACAATAGCCACGATAGAGAAGAATCCAAGGAAGAATAAAAGCAAAAACCAAAGTAACACCACAAGAAACTAGTAGGAATGAACATCATAGATGTGCATAATAAAAGGCCTAGAAGATACCTTTACAAGTTTCCAGATTCAGTAAAACGACAATTGAAGGGTGGCGCATCAACAAATCAACAATAGCCAAATACCAAACCGGATCGGTCAAAGAACAAGCGTCGGTGAAGATCACAACGAATTAGGAGCAGCAAAACTTAATTCCCTACCCAATTCAATATCCAGAACATGCGTAACCCAGAACATTCACGGTTCAGGTTCCAACTAGGGAATCATATTATGCAAAGAGCCAGCACCAATCAAATTGAAGTAACCAAATATGTAATACCCCTATTTCACATTAGGATATGAGTAGTAATGTGAATGGTTTATAAGGATACATATAGGTTGGCTACAGCAACAAGACCTTCCACTTTTAAGCCCAAGTGAGGATTAATGGCCTAAAGTGGCTAGTTTTCAAGCATGAATGGTTTGAGAGATAGGTTATTGAACAGTTACCCATATAGGGTGTTACAAATGTATCAAAGCTGACTCGGGACTGTGTCGGATGATCTACCCGACACCTACCGAGGAGGTCCATGGGACTTGGATGTTAGGCTTGCAACGAGAACGTCACGTTCTTTGAGTGGGGGAGTATGTACCCCCATCCCACATTAGGACATGAGTAGTAATGTGAATGGTTTATAAGGATACATATGGGTTGGCTACAGCAACAAGACCTTCCATTTTAAAGCCAAGTGAGGATTGAGGACCTAAATGGCTAGTTTTCAAGCATGAATGGTATAAGAGCTAGATTGTTGGACAGTTTCCCATATAGGGTGTTACAAAATCAATTCCAAATCAAACACCCAGATACCAAACCGCAACCTGCCACCAATTCAAAAGGGAACAAGCCAACAATAGTATCACTAGAAGAAACAAGTATGAATGAACATCGTAGATGCGAATAAAAAAGCCAAAAAATACCTTGACGTGTTTCCAGATTCGGTGAAACAAATGGAAGGGGCGCATTAACAAATCAACCATATACAAATACCAAACTAGATTTGTCAAAGAATAAGTGTCGGTGAAGATCACAGCAAATTAGGAGTAGCAAAACCTAATTCCCAAACTGACTCAATATCTAGAACATGCAGAATGAAATCGGAAGAACCACATAGACTTATCAATCTCACTAGATTGAAGGGCGAACTGTTGATAGGAAAGGGAGATGAAGGATCAAATTTTTGAACGAAAGTAACCCTCGTCAGACGTGCATCGATTGTTTAGAAGAAAAGGGGGAAGAAGAATAACAGGACCCACGGGAATGTTGAAGAACTCAACGCGTTTCAATCAAACAAAGTGACATTGTCATAGTGTCGAAGAACATAGAAGAGGGAAAATTCAGAGGAAGAAGGTAACTCAACCCATTTTAGAAGAAAACAAACCCATTTCGTGACGAAGTGAGAGCACATAGAAAAGAGGAAGAGAACAAAGGCAGAGCAATAACAAACCTTCTCTTACGGTAATACACTAGAGCTCGCTGTCTCCTAGAAGAGTAGGAAATGCAGGCAGCCATAAACGTGGTAGGTGAGAGAAGTAGGTACACGTAAGAGAGGGGAGAGTATCAAAAGAGACGAGAACGGAAGAGAGGAAACGTGGCGAAAAGAAAACCCTATAGCATATGCTCTTAAGCGAACAGCAAAATGAAGAAATGCCATATGGACTGCTTATATGCGGACAAAAATGCTAGGTAAATGCTCCCAAACAGCTACATCCGAATGAGGCCTAGAGACGAAGAGCTGGAAGAAGATGGTGGCTCACCTGTATACCCCTTCCAATAAGAAAGTTCAAGCTACACTAATTATCTAAAAAAAATCTGCACCAAATACTCTAGCGTCACGAGATCAACCAAAAAATAACAATATTCTTAAAAAACAGGAACAAAGCCCCACAGACATGGTGCAAGGGTACTCGGACGAGAAAATTGACCTGCAGGAAAACAGGAGCAAAACCGGTGTTGGCTGTGATTGTCCACATAAATTCTCTTCAGACTACGACAATCAGAGAATTGAAATCTCGTAGCCAACCAGCATGTTTGTGGTATAAATACAATACATATATCGTGCAAAAGCTAAGAGTTCCTGATAGCTAGAGTCGAGAACCTCTTAATTCAAGCATATTACACACTGTCCCATTCAATATAGTACACAAATTATACAACACCACTCTACGCTAGAGTTGTCATCTAATAACAAAGGACATTTTCTTCATTAGTAGAAGCCCTCTATGAGATCCAAAAAAATAGAAAAACGAAAAGAGAGATTCTATCGCCTACTCGAACTACTGCGCTGCCTCTCATCTCGATCTCTGTTCCTTGACGAATAGTCAGCACTATCTTTCCTTTCCCTCCCACCACTATTACCATCAGAAAGCCTCTTGCTCGGACAAGGATAAGAAGATGAACTATATAGACCGTAAGATGGAGAATCTTCTCTCTGAAAGTGACCTCCACTATTTTCATCTCGTTCAGAACAAGTTGGAGAGCTTCTTCTTGTGCTCTTCGTCCCACCGCGTCTATAACTATGATTGGAACCGTGACCACTGTCATCATACTCATACTTAATATCATACTTTGGAGGGTACCTAGAAGATCCTGATGGCTCATTCCTGAAATCACCAGAAAAGCTTTTCCTTCTCCTGCTCCATGTATCAGATCTGTTTTCTTCTTCCGAATCTCGAAATGGCAGATCTTCCATTGGCTCACGTCTTGAGGACCATGACCTAGCATTCCACCGCCACGGGTCAGCATTTTCAGGAATGGGAGCATTTATGCCTGGAAATTTGACAGTCTTTTTCTTCCTGGGCACTGAAGGATCTACTACTTCAAGGATTTCCCCATCCTCATGATCCGCTACAGCAGCCCCAGTTTCCTCATCACCGAAAATTGTAATCTCGGAAGACTCTTCCTCCTCTAGACCTGATCAAATTGTGTACAGTTTTTAAGTCCACGTCAAAAACGGGAGAGCACACTTGACCGAATCAAATAACCATAAGCACGCAACTTATATGAACGTAATCCTTGAAGCCTGGCTTTTGGCAAAATGAAAAGCAAAACTCTACACCTAACAAGCTTTAAAATGTTTGACCTCGGAAAAATAAACTTTCTAGCGTTTGACCCCATAAAAAAGCTTTATAGCGTTTGACCTCAAAAATAAAAGCTTTATAACCTTTGACCTCATAAAAAAGCTTTACAGTGTTTGACCTCAAAAAAAAGCTTTATAGCGTTTGACCTTAAAAAAAAGCTTTATAACCTTTGACCTCAAAAAAAAGCTTCATAGCCTTTGACATAAAAAAAAAAAGCTTTATAACCTTTTACCTCATAAAAAAGCTTTATAGCGTTTGACCTCAAAAAAAAAAACTTAATAACCTTTGACCTCAAAAAAAAGCTTTATAGCCTTCGACCTAAAAAAAAGCTTTACAGCGTACACCAAAAAAAAAGGTCTTTATGAGAATCATATACGGCTGCAATATAAGAATACACTATCAACAATGAATTAAAAACTGGGTTGAAATGCTTCTGGTGAGATCATACCCAAAAAACAGGAGAGGCACGTTTAAGGGTAAGCAATATCTTGTGCAGCAGGCACGCTCCATAGCGCATAAAGTTCTCATGGATTGATCAGAAAATAAAAGATAACATGCCCACTGCCATCTTCAGAAACGTAACACGCTTGCTTACCAAGATAACCTGGAGGATATCCAAGTTCTCGCATTCTACTCAGCCAAGGTGGAGGATCAAGTTCCTGCATATTGCATATAATTAATGATTCACAAACTTATCAGAAGAGTAACGTCTGGCAGAAAGATACCCCAGAAGACTAATTGTCTGTGTGAGTTGCTATAAAAGATAATAAAAGAATAATAAGGAGGTGTTTAGCCAGTTTACCCCATATTTATGAAAGCAAAAGGAATCAGACTACCCAAATCCCTCTAACTTGATTCTATCTCTTCCTGTGGAGTGAGATTCTTTTCCCCTAAACACTTTGACCGATGGTCATTCACCGGTAACTGACGACCCTTGTACAAACCAAGTGTCCCATAGTAATAATAGCAACAACAACAACATCAACAATAATAACAATAATACCGATCAACACTTGTGCTAGCACCAACAGCAGATGTCTACATTGGCATGTAAGTGCAGTTCACAAAAATTTTAATTTGATGTGTAGACATGCCATGAAGAGTGAACAGTCATCATTAATATGTATATTAGTTGTATTCAGTTTATTAATCTGTCTAGTAGTATTTCCATGTAATTAGTTATTTATTAGGCAGATTCATTATTCAACTTCCTAGGTAGTGGGGTATTCCAACAGTCGGGAAACCAACTGTCTCATCCTTTATCTCCCCTATAGAGTACTCTGTCCCTTGTATAAATATGTATCACGTCTCTCAATAATACAACACAAAATTTCTATCATTTCTCTTCAAAGAGAGGTACAACGCTATATATTTATGGAGGGAATGTTAGAGAGGAATGGTTTCTAGAGAGCCTGCCTACAAACTATATCTGTTGATAGATCCAATTCATTACAGCAGGATAGTCACTACTGCCTACTCGGTATAAACTAAACAACACCCCTCCTCAAGCTAGACTGTAGATTGTTCTACATTCCAAGCTTGGAGATGAGGTTAGAAAATCAACGAGTATGGAGAGGTTTGATGATATCAGCCACTTGAGTGCCTAAAATGCCGTTTGGTAAAGTTAATTTTTTTTATCAGTAGGCTACGTTTGTAGCAGTACAATAGCAGTAAAGACTGCTAGCAAATGTGTGATCTGCTAGAATAGCGAGAACACATAAACAGAAAGTAAATGGGAACGAGTACAGACTCCAAACCAAAGAAACAATACAGAGCAAAACTGAGGGAAAATCAATTAGATGAGCTCCTTTAGATTGGTGACGCAGAGCAGCCTGCAGGTAGGGAGAGGAGACTTGATAGCAGCTCCTCCCCATTCAAGAATCTGTAGTTTGGAAGAGTTAAGGACATCGAGCCAATCAATAGGACTTTCCTCAAAAATGAGCTTGTTTCGGGCATGCCAAATGTTATATAAACAGAACATAAAGGTTGATTTCCAGACTGTCCTTAGTCTGCGAATTGGCAGAAGGTCACACCATTTGACTAGGCTATCCTCCACTGCGCAATCCACAAAACCTGTTACTCCCCACCAAGCCCGGATGTTGGCCCAAAAACTCAGTGTAACTCGACATTTTAGGAATAGATGTTCAACAGTTTCCACCGCCCGGTTACAGAAAGGGCATAAAACATTCCCTAGGCAGTGAGATTCATACCAAACAGATGGTCTCTTGTGGCCAGACGCTTGTGTAAATAGAACCATACAAAGATTTCAACTCGGGGGGGGCAGTTTGACCAAAAAGATTTATGCCAAGAGATAGCTGGAGCAGCAGACAACCTGTTAGCTTCAAGGTAGAACTCTTTGGTAGTGAAGATACCATCCTTACCACATTGCCAAATTAATTTATCAGCATCACCCTCACTCACAGTGGTGGTATTTAAAAGCTGTATCAATCGTTCAACCTGCTCTACCTCATAAACGAAGAGGTCTCTTCTCCATCTGAAATTCCACACCCACTCTGTTCCAGTCCACAGTCCTAGCTCACTAATTTTTGCTGTTTTGGCTTCACTGATCAGGAAGAGGCGAGGGAATTCCTGCTTCAGCACAAGATTTCCTACCCAAGGATCCATCCAGAACCGTATCTTCGAGCCATTTCTGACCAACCACTTCAGATTTTTAGTGAGAGCGTCCTGAACAGGGGCTTTCCAGGAGCTAAGAGCAACTATTGATTTCCATAGACCTTTCCTCCTAGAGGCGGACCAAGCTGGATCATAGATAGGCAATGAAATATCCTGCCCATAGATAGAAGAAACAACTCTTTTCCACAGTTTAGCACCAGTATTCTGGTACTTCCACCACCACCGTAGGATGAGTGCGGCATTTTTCAGTTCCAGATTGCAGATTCCAAGCCCACCGAATTCTTTTGGCCGCGCGAGTCTAGCCCATTTCATAAGAGCTATCCCTTTATTCTGGCCACTGGACCAAAGAAAGCGCCGCTGGATTCGCACAATTTCATCAATTACCCTTTTCGGAATCTTGAAAAGACTCATGTAGTAGAGAGGCATACTGTCCAGAACAGCTTTAATGAGGACCAATCGTCCTGCTCTAGAGAGAGTTGAAGCTTTCCAGCAGCTAAGCCTCTTCTCAATTTTGGAGAGGACTGGTTTCCAGGTTTCGAATAATCTGGGATTTGCTCCTAGGGGAAGACCCAAATAACAGGTGGGTAGGTTCCCCACACGGCAGCCAAGGATGGACGAGATTCTGTTCTTATCTTCTTCATCAAGAAGAGTCCCAAAGGCCATGGATTTGTTCCAATTTATTTCCAGGCCGGACAGATCAGCAAAGACAGTCACAATCCATTTTACTATCTTCAGCTCATTTTCCTCCACTGAGCTAAAGATAATTGTATCATCTGCAAACTGTAAGTGCGAGAGTTTAACTTCATTTACCCCAACTGAAACTCCTGCCCGGTCTCCACGCTGTAGGGCCGAATCCAGCAGCCAGCTTAGCGCCTCTGCGACTAAGATGAAAAGTAAAGGGGACAGCGGGTCTCCTTGGCGAAGCCCGCGTCTGGGTTTAAAAGTTGGGGTGGGGGAGCCATTCACAAGGACTGAATTCTGGGTGTGGTAATACAACTGCTGATCCATCGCCTCCAGATAATGGGAAACTGATAAAGCTCCAGCATTTTCAAGATAAAATCCCAACTCACGCTGTCAAAAGCCTTTCGAAAATCTATCTTGATGATAACACCCTTCTGTCTTTTTTCTTTCAGCCAACTGATCGCTTCATTTGCCACCAACGGGCCCTCAAGAATATGTCTCCCACGGATGAAGGCAGTTTGGGTCTCCCCAACAAGAGAATCCATAACTCGTCCTAGCCTTCGAGCAAGGACTTTGGATATTACCTTGTAAACTGCACCGATCACGCTTATGGGCCTAAAATCTTCCATTTTATTTGCCTCCGGTGATTTGGGAATTAGAGTAATCCAAGTGGTATTGATATGGGCATATCTTGGCTGGTGAAAAAATTTTCTACCTCATTTATGAAATCTTCTCCAATCACTCCCCAAACTTTCTTGATGAGATGGAAATTATATCCATCATAACCCGGCGCCTTATTACCTTTGCAGTCGTCTACTGCTGCCCTGATTTCATCACGAGTTGGCAATTGAGATAGCCAATTCTGATCTGATGCAGAAAGTGTTGGCCTCCCTTCCCCCGAGGGAAAAGCACCTGTTGCCGTGTTGTTTCCAAACAGAGCCTTATAATACCTCCTTGCTTCAGCCCGGATTTCAGCAACATCAAAAGATAGTCGCCCATCTATTAGAAGGCCTGAAATGGTATTAGAGGTACGGTGGACAGATGCCTTGCGGTGAAAATATCTTGTGTTCCGATCACCAGCCTTGAGGTATTTTTCACGAGAGAGTTGTCGCCAATAGCGCTCTTCCTTTCTCAAGGATTTCCAAAGATCACCCTTGATTTTAGCCCGTTGCAACCAAGTTTGATCAGAACTATTGTTTTCCTCCTCAAGCCGGTCAATGGATTCCAAATCCTTGGAGAGTTTTTCTACTTCAAGCTGGATATGCCCGAACTCTTCTTTGTTCCACTTACTCAGAACCTTCTTCATCTGTTTTAGCTTTGTAAATACTCGCAGACCATCGAGTCTCTCCCACTCCTTGGTAAAGAAAGGGATAAAAGAATCCTCTTCAAGCCATGCATCTAAGGAGCGAAAGGGTCTAGGCCCCCAGTCAATTTTCTGCAACTGGACCCACATGAATCGGTGGTCAGAAACTCCATGGTCTCCCCCTGAGAATAGTAGAGGGAAATTGATCTAGCCATTCAGGTGAGCAGAAAGCGCGGTCAAGTCTGCTCCAAGAGCCACGTCTTTTCCAAGTGAATTTGCAGCCTACCAAGTTTATCTCAACCAGTTCCATCTCAGAAATCCATCCTTCAAAATCAGACATTGATGAGGTGATCTGCCCAGCAATTCCTCCCCTTCTTTCACTGCCTTGTCTTACCTCATTAAAATCTCCCACCACAAGTATGGGACTTGCCAGAGAAGATTTTAGTTCACACAATTGCTGATAAATAACTCGTCGGTCTGTGTTGCTAGTTGGGCTATAAACGAAAAATATACTGCCTTGGAAATTCTGTGGCTTAATGATTACCTGGACCGCCAGCCACCTTGTGTTGGCTGATAACTCATTAACTTCGATTTCTTCTGGACACCATGTTATAATCAAACCCCCCGAGTGGCCTTCAGCTAGTACCTCGAGCCATTTTGTTTGTTTGCCTGGCCCCCAGAGGTTTCGTAGCTTGTTGCAAGGGCTAGTGAGATGCGTTTCCATCAGGCCGACTAGCACCGCTTGAGTTTTCTTGATTTCTTTTTTTACTGCCCTCCATTTTTCCTCTCTTTTTGCTCCTTGAATATTGTAGAACGCAATGACTGTCATGGCTGTGTCGTGGTTTTATGGAAACTCCTTGCAATAGTCTATTGATATTTGCAAGCGATTTTTCTGGGGGGATAGAAAACATTCAGTTTCTGCCCGTATCGTAGACAGTCAACTGCCTCTTGTGAGAATTTCTCTGTATGTCTCCTTTTCTCTTCAGAAGGAAACCTCTTTGAGAAGTGTGTTTGGACTGGGAAGAGTTAGGCTGAGGGAGATGTTTAGGACTTGGGGGGTAGGGGGGTTGTCGCTTGAGAGAGGAGAAATTTGAGGTGAAAAATTGTGCGACAATCAGGATCAGGAGAAATAATAGGGCATGACGTTTCTGAAAGGCCAGGGGAAGTTTGAGTAACTGCTGGTAACTGGTTGGGGGTTCAAGGGAATTAACCGTCTTGTGGAACAGGAATGGGTGGTTTGGAACTTGGTTCCTTAAGGGAGAATTAACGGCCAAGTTTGATGGGGAGTTGACGGAAACAGAGCCCCAAACCAGAAAAGATCCTGATAAAAAATTAATTTCCCTGTGGTAAATACATCCTCCCATGTAATCAATTGCAACTCTTGGTTGTCCATCCCATGGGGAGATTAGAAGGGTCACGCCCTTATGCTGAGCATAATGCCAATTTTGAGTCCCACACTTGTGAGTTCCAAGAAAGGAGCCATTATAAGTCGCAGTAATTAAATCAGAATTAATTATCTCTTCTGAAACGTGGCCAGGTTGGCCATCTAGCATAGGCGTCACCTGATGGTTGTAGGCCGCGCTAGCAGGGCCACCTTGGGCGCCGCCACTGTCTGCCGTTTGCGGCCCCAGACCTTGTTCAGTCCGTCGGTCACCCAGATCCTCAGACCAAACTTCCACGATACCGACAAAGCTGAGTTTATTATCAAAGATGACTTCTCTTTGTTCGTTGATAATGCTGAAAGTTGACGTTTCCAGAGAGGCAAAGACATCCAGTGATTCAGGCAGGGTGTTCATGTTGGTTTCAATTAAGATGTTGCTTCCAAGGTGGTTTAAGATACTCCTGACAGAGGATTCGCACCATGCCTGGGGGGGAATACCACGTACAGCAACTTGAGCTTTCCGTCTATCGTGAACCATCTCATCTTCCCACGCTTCGACCCTCCATTCCTGTCCCCATTTCTTTCCTCTCAGAAATTTATTTTTGTCACCTTCCTCCTGAAAAATACCAGAAATTCAAAAGCTGACTTGGTCGTAACATGATAGACTTGCTCCTGAATATTGAGAGCCTCCACGACTTTGCTGCAGTACGTTTAGCTCCGGAGTAGATTAAGACACAACTCTCTAGTCTTGGGATCATCAGTCCTGAAGGGCATAATTTTATTGGGACATTCTCGCCAGGATTGTTGGATGCCTGCGCATCCTGATCCGCATCAAACACAAATTCGTCAATTATCGGGGGTGCAAATGCGCAACACAGAGGTGGAGGAGGTGGCTGAAAACGGTGCGTGGGAGGCTGAGGAGGGGGCGCGCCAGTCACTGGGGTGGACGTTTTCGCAGAGGTCTTGCTAGCTGGGTTGCAATTCGTTTACCATCACCCAGAGCCCATTCGTTTCTCTTATGGCATCCAGCGCCTCTTGCTTACTTCTATAGCCAATGAAGGCATATCTAGTGTTGGTGGCGATACGACGTTTGAGAGGCCTGTGAACACTAATGATTTTGCCAAAATCTGAGAAGGTTTTCCATAGGTGGCGTACGTGGTTCCGTCTTGGAGGTTATCAACGAAAACCGTAGAGTGATCCATCGAAGCGATGATTTGAGAGGGGGATTAAAAGAAAAAGAGGTGGGAACCTTACGATCTCACACCCTTGCAGGGTGGAAATCATTCACCCCCACTTTTGTCCTTTTTTGCTGGTTTCAAGAAACCGACAGGCAGGAGCGCAGATGGGGGGAGAACGTGAGGTTCGAGAGAGGCAAGAAAATCGGCGGCCAGAAGCAGAAGTTCCGGCGAGACGAAGACTGGTTTGCGGCGAGGAGTGAGGCGGTTGGGAGGTCACTGGAGGTGGGGCAGAGGGCGGTTTGGGGGTCAGCGATGGCGGCGGAGGCATGGCGCGCTGAGGAAAGGAAATTAGGAGAGAGGAGGGAGCGTGAGCGCGACATCGTTTGTTTTAGTCATCTTAAGGGCCTGATCCCCAAAGATTTAGTTGGCATAGAAAGTTGAGATGTAGAGGGGTGGAGACACCTAGGAAATTAGAGCACAAGCAGGAGTGAATAAAGGTGGTAGCAGAGCTGATCAAAGGGCAGAGATCAAGGTGAAACAAGGTCAATTTCGTACAATCTTATTTTTACCTTCTATTAAAGAATAAAAAAGAGTATAAAAGTTAGGGTTTGAGCCAAAGTTAAGCATTAAGCTCCATTATTGTGCCTATGCCAAACAACATAATTAATCTATGAAGTAGTTTATTATTCTCTCTGTAACTAATAGTTGCTAGGTGACTGTTCAGATGATGTGTATTTATGTCTGCTCAGATATCACAGTCACTCCTAGTCTCCTATAAGTCTCTCTTCCCCTTAATAGCTCCTCTATAAACATCGGGTTGTATATCTCTTGAATTATGAACGAATATACGAATAGAACTTCAACAAACTTCATGGTGTGTACTGAGGATGCGCAAAGTTTCAGACAAATTGTTGAGAACAGATTGTATGTCTTTCTTGCTGGTCTGAATCCTATCTATGATCAAGTTAGGATTCAGAATCTTAGCTGACAAAAGTGGCCTTCTTCAGCATAAGTGACCTACATAGTGAAGACGGAGAAAGTAGAACTGTCATGCTGGAGAATAAAGTGAATATCATCGAGAATACATCCCATACTACTAAGGAAGGGACAGAGGTTCTGTAGTCATAGCAAACGGTCCAACCATAATAAGGAGCAATGCTCACAAATGTACCCATCTCAAGAAAATTGAGATAATCGAAGTCATGAAAAAGCAAATCCAACAGAAGTTCCAGCCATGAGTTCAACGAATATAGAAAAGCTCAAAATTTTATTGGCTCCGTGGGAAAAGTCACAAGTCACCTCTTCCAATGTCACTCAGTGTTCTCTTTCTCTATCGGATAACCATCCATTCTAGCTTGCTTTAATGCTTCAGAAAGTATTCTTCCTTCAAATTGAATTTTAGACTCTGGAGCTACTTCACATATGTCATCTTTTCCTATAAGTCTTGTTCTTTAGATTCACACATAACTACAGCAAATGGTTCTTCAGCCAAGGTTGTTGGTTAACGAAACCTCTTTGTTTTTGATTATCTCAAACTGAAAAATATTCTTCATGTTCCAGATTTGTCAGCTAATTTAGCTTTGTCCACAAGCTAACTAATGATCTAAACTGCTTTGCTATATTTTCTCTTTCTTGGTGAGTTCTTCAAGATCAGAATTCGGGGAGGATAATTGAAACAACTAAGCAGAAACAAGGCCTCTAATATCTAGATTTGCCACCCTCAATCACCATAAAAAAAGGCCTTTCATATCAACAACCCCAAAAGTAAGATACCATTTGGCTCTATCACCTCCGCTTTGGTCATCTTCCTTCAGTGTGATGAAGCATATGTTTCCAAATTTGTTTATTGACATTGATGGTTCTGATCTTTGTAAGCCATGTGAACAAGCTTTGTTTCCCTCTCATAATAGAAGTAGCACTCCTTTTGCTCTAATCCGTACTTATATATGAGGTCCTTCTAATGTGCTTATATATCCGGTGGTCGACAGTTTGTCACACTTATTGATGTTCGTACATGGTTTACTTGGGTGTTTCTCCTTGAACATATGAGTAAAATGAGTGAGATTATACCTCAAAAATCAGTTTACCGCCATCAAAAGAATTAAAATTGATAATGCCAAAGACTACATCAATCAGTCCCTAACCAGTTGTTTCCGTTCAAAAGGCATTATTCACCAATCTTCTAGTGTGTATCATCATCTCTTAGAAGTTACTCGAACCTTGTTGTTTCAAGTCGTATATGCCACAGTTGTACTGGGGGGAAGCTGTTCTTACTGCATGTCACCATATTGATCATCTTCCTTCTCGGCCTCTCCGTTATCAAATTCCTATTCAATGTGTTCGGAAGGTCTGCCCTAATTATAAAGTCTCTAATGACCTAGAGTTTCGGGTGTATAGCTTTTGTCCATGGTCACAATGCTCACGGAGGGAAGCTAGATCCAAAATGTGTCTAGTGCATTTTTTCTAGGATAGCCCAACCCAAAAAGTTGCAGATGCTTCAATCCATCAAAAAAAATGTATGTGTAAGCTGATGTGACTTTACCTGAGGATGTTTGTTTCTACAGTAAAAAAGACCCACACTCCTCACAACTAGGGCTAAATGAATCACACAATATTGTGTTTGATTTCTCCTTATGGTGTCTGTCTTCAACCTCACAGCTGTTGAACGTTTTGCAGGGGTTATGAAAGCTGGCGGCTATCATCAGAGTGGTGATATTGTGGGTGTATGTTTATGATATTATGGAGATACAAAGTGATAAGCGAGAAAAAAAGACTAGAGCAACAACTGCGATCTGAATTTGAGATCAAAACCCATGGATCTCTTTAGTATCTTTTGGGAGGAAGTAGCTTGATCATCCCATGGCATCTTAATCTCCAAAACAGAAGAATATAACTGACTTGTCAATTAAGACAGGAGAGTTCGAATATAAGCCAGTGAGCTCGCCTATGGATCCATGTCAAAGTTGCAAAGAATCAAAGGATGAACTTAGATATAGCCTACGGTGTTAGCGTTCTTAGTCAGTTTATGCACGATCCTTGAGAATCACACCTATGAGCTGACATCATCATATATTGTATTATCTAAACAGAGCTCTAGGAAAAGGCATTTTGTTTACTCGAGGGAGAAATTAGATCTTCAAGCTTTTACTGATGCTGATTATGCTGGATCTCTGGTTGATCGAAAATCTACAACAGGTACCATGTTTTTCTAGGAGGAAATTTGGACAGCTGGCGAAACAAAAAGCTAAATGTTGTGGCTCGATCTTCAGCTGAATCGAAATTCAAAGCTTTAGCACATGGGTCATGTGAGTTTTTTGTGGATTAAAAGAATTCTATACGATCTTCGAATTGAGTTGCAAAAACCTATAGAGCTAAGAAGTGATACCATAGGTGTTGCTCATAATCCAGTACAACATGACTGGACAAAGCATGTTGAGATTAACAAATATGTTTAAGGAGAAATTGGATGAACGGGTTGTGTTGAGTTATGTTCCATCAAATGATCAGACAGCATATGTTTACTTGGCCCAAGATTGAACTCACTTGTTGCCAAGTTTGGAATGCAAATCATTACATTTAAGCTTGAGGGGGAGTGTTGACGTTTAAGCTTATTATGTTTATTCAGTATTATTTTGTTTGTTTGTTATAGAGTAAATGTATAGGTAAATATTATTAATTCTTGTTTATTACAAAATAAATAGATAGATAGTTATTATTATTATAAATAGATATTATTGTATAGTTATTAGAAAACCCTAATCAGCCTAGAGGGCTGTATAGATGGGTCTCTTGCCTCTTATTTGACAGACAGGTAATTAAAAAACTTTTTACTACCTAATTGTTTCACTACTAGTTTTGGCTTACCTTGAAGCTAAGGAAATTGATTTCATCACTCAGAGGCAAAACCAAAAACACTAATGCCAAAGCTTCCAAATGGAAAAAAGCTGATGCAAAGATTCGGGATGGGCTCAGGGATTCAATGGATCCAAACATTAGTATCACATGTAGGTTCCTCAAGACAGCAAAGGAAATTTGGGAGTTCATTCAAAAATACTACTCTATAGCAAAAGATGCAGCTACTGAAAACAATAACCAAGCAGGAGAACAGATCTGTCTCCGAGTATGCCACTACTCCCTAGCACAGGAGGCCTAAATTAGGTCAATACCAGAGTCTTTGTTAGGAAACTACAAGTGATGCTCTCCAGTATAAGAAGGTAATTAAAAATGTGTCTACAGCTTCATAGTCAGTTTACGCTCAAAATATGACCCAGTTAGAATTCAAATCCTCGGGCTCAAATAATTACCCTCTGTAGAAGAGACAATTCCTACCATTAAATCAGAAGAAAATCGTCATTATGTTATGCTTGAAATCAAGCGAATTGAAAGCATAGCCCTGGCTGCGAAAGGAGATTCGAAAGGAGGCAAAGACAGCAGATGGAGTGATCACTGCAAGAGCCCAAATCATAATACTGATCAATGTTGGCAGCTATATTTTTATCAGCAGGAGCACAAAGGCAAAGATAACATGTACAGACAACAACAAGAGCTCATTTTGCAGCCCCCCGAACGGCCTCTACATCTACCACTATTGAAAAAGAGGTATCTGCACAGATTTCTCAAGAGGAGTTGAACCATATGCTTAAATCCCTTCAGACCAACTCAAGGTCCAAACAATGCTCTCTCTTGCACTACATGGTAACTCTGCCTAATCTTTCTGTTTAGTGCATCAGAACATGGGTATAAGTTTAGCCCACAACCCAATCTAACATATCTAACTAAACACATAGAAGTTGATCAACACTGCATCAAAATATATATATAGGAGGATTGATCACGCTTCGATTATAATGCTTCAAAAGACCAAATAGCTGATGTCTTCACAAAGCCCCTTCATAGTCCAAGATTTCGTGAAGTCATTACCAAGCTAGGAATGTAAAACATCTACAATCCAGCTTCAGGGGGAGTGTTAGTGTGCCTATACTGAACAGGCATAATTAACCTAGGAAATAATTTACTATTCTCTTTGTTTGTGTTTGTTCAGATGATATATATTACTTAGACAATTACTCTCTAGAAGTCTCCCATCTTCCTGATAGTTCCTCTACTCTCTTAAATTATACAATATAAAACTTCAACCTCCATTGTCCCTGTTTAGCCTCCCAGCTTTTGTCCCCAAACATGATGAAAGGAGGTATTCTCCGCATTTGTCATTACTCCATGGAAATGAGTAACTAAAAAGATCATTATAAGAGCAATAATAACATAACTTACAAACAGCTTCCACATGCATAAAACTTAATCAGAAATCACAAAAAGCGGCTCTCAAAGCAAGCAGCCTTCTTACCCCAAGACCCAAAAGTTGCCGTGTTTCTGCATCAAGACCACCTGGCCTTAGTCCGTCATACTTTCCAGCAGAAGATTTCTCATAGTATCTAGATGGATTACGAGAGCCAGGAGTTTGGTTGCGCCTAGATTTAAGTTGCTTTCGAGCATTATTTACAGCAGCATTATTCCGAGGTTTCGGGCAATCTTTTAGACTGTGATTGTAGGAACTGCAGTTGAAACAACGAAAAGCATCCTCTGGTTCCTTGAAACTGCAAAACATGATGTAATTGTGATATTAGACTTGTAAAATGCATGATGTGAATTTTATGAAAATCAACAGAACACCAACCTGCAAAAATCAGAAATTAATCTAAACATAAGAATGGTGGACTTATATTGAGTTGGCAATAATTGCATATAGATGGAGCATATAGCAAGCATGATAAAAACAAGAGTATAAATAAGACAACACATTGCTTAATGATTCATAAGACTCTTTCAACTCCATGACAATAAAGCTAGAATGCAAGGATTCAAGGGACACGATATTAAGCGTCACAATAGTACCACCATTCATCACTCAATCACAAAATTTCTCAGCGCTATTAACTCTCACACACTTCGACTTCAAGTGAAACATCGCTTCACTAACCCCTAAATACAAAAGCATTCATCTCAAATATTCAAACTTTCATTTGTCAGATACTATGTCTTTGTAACCTTTTATTTTATAGACCTGGGAGAGCATAAAATTTAATTCAAATACTCTATTTTAAGTCTAAACAGTCTAACTCCAACCCCCTTCCTTCAAAAAATTAAACTTTTACTCAGACATGTTTTTTTCCTAAAAAAACAGAAAAAAAAAACTAGCACCTAATATAGTTACAATCACCAACACAATATCATCTGCAGATAGCATGTTACTGACCAGACACGTTTGCGCTCACGCTGAACCTATGTGCAGACATATGCTGACAAGAAGGGCCTCTAACACATTTCACAACATTGGCGTAGATTACTTGACCGAAAGGAATCTAGGTTAAGTAAATTTTCTTCTCTAGCACCCACAACAAGATAGCTGGATTGTTCAAAGTCAGCAAAAACCACATGCAAGTGATCATAGAAAATATGAATCAAACTAAAACATGCTTTGCAGAATCAAATGGAAATGGTGAAAGAAGGTAGGGCACTTTGGGCATGTGTATGCTTACAAGAAGAAGGGACCACAACGAATGCAGGAGGAGGAAATGTGTAGGAGAGCAATGTTTTATTGTGTTTTATAGCCCAATGGCAAGTGTTTCGCTGTGGGTCTGTCTAGCTATTTGGGGTAAAGGGCAGAACCTAGAGAGGTATCTCAGAATTTGAACCATTTTAGTGCTTTAAGGATTTGGCAGGGCTCTGCCGGACAGCTTATTTTGGCACAGATTCCATCCCTGATTCCCTCTTTTATGCGCACTGTTCCAAGTGCCATTTTCGGGCGTGTAAGACCCTAACCGTTTGGCTCATTTCTTATCTATATACCAGAGTGCCTTTGGGTTGTGTGTTACCCCTTGTTCCATCAGAATCATTATTGAGTCAGTAGTAGGTCAAAGTACTATAGATTAGGTATATACATCAGATAGTAAATTTTTCGTAAATTAGATCAGGAGTCAAAAAAGATAAATGACTCAACACCTCCAACTTTAATTTTAAATAATCTAGCATCAGAACATGGGTACGTCCCAGAACTATGAGCTCAACTTGGCTACTCATGAGCATGATTGACATCAGGTAATTAAACTTCAATCCACAAGCACGGATAAGTATTTAATCAAGTTCTCAAAGGACATATACCAAGGCATCCACCCTAAACGTGCCTTAATTGTTGTAACATGCAAAATTCAGTGATCAATGTACAACGCAAAAGACATGAATTCTAGGTTCAAGGAAGGAATCCATGAAAAAGAAGAATCACCACAGACAAGTATCACTGGTTATGAATAGTTATAGTATCTATGCAATAAGTACACATAATATGAATAATAGGAAGGAAATTCTATAACTACAAATGAAAAACCCCTACCCTTCCTGGTTGCCAGTTCCGTCTTCTGAAGTCAATCCCAAGGCATATCCGCGATCATAGAGTGGCACAGAATCTTCATCCACTTGCATAAAGCTGTCACCTTCTGAGTTTCTTGATTGATTATCCATCCAAAATGACTACATGTGTAGCATTTTATTTAGACTTAGTGTTGAAATAAGTTTATATCATAACAGTGTCAATGAGCATAGCAGAGTGCCACTGAAGGCGAAAAATTGACCCTTAACATTTTCAAATTTAATGGTGCTCTAGCTCGTCATCATTGTACCATAACTTACCCCCTTTCATGTTGTAGGATTAGTAGCGAGAAGCACCATAATAATAGTATACCACTTTTCAACCATTAAGAGTTGATAATAAATCTAAACATTTAGTATAAATAAGTCAATATGTCACATTATATTTTAAAAAAACTCAAAATGAGGGAAAATAATTTTGTGAAAAACTGAATACATAAAAATGCCATTTTATTAAAAAATACTAATAACAACCTGATGTCAAAAGAGTTGTTAAAAAAATGTGTTCAAATATAGTAGTATCAATAAGTTAGATGAGTACTTTCTTTTAAAAAGCGAAACCACCCGCTCTCTCTCCTCTGGAGATTTGCGGGTGATTTTCCTATGATGGAAAAACCTCCTTCTCAAAAAAAAAGGTCAAGCCTCCCCTCCCTCAAGCTCCTAGGCCAGGCGATAGGGTGAGGAAGCAAAACTAGAAAGTTTTAAAGAAAGCCAGAAGGAAAGTCTTTGGCCAACGCAGCTCATCTAAGAGTCCAAATCACACAGAAAGAATAATCTCCACCACTGAGGAGTTACATCCAGAGGTTTTAGTTAGCAGTTCAGATGAAGATCATAAGGCTGAAAGTGATAGTGACTCAGACCAAGGTAGTCAATATGATGATGATCCAAATAGCGAGCTGGAACACTAGGAGCCTAAATCACCTTAATAAGCATGATGCGGTCAGGAGATGAATAAAGGATAATGGTCTGACTTTTGGAGCTGTTTGGGAGACCAAGGTTGCTAGGAATAATCTACAAAGCATCGAGAGACTTTGTTTTGGAAGATGGAAAACTCACTCCAACATTGATTATGTAGAGAAGGCTCATATATTGTTTTTTGGGACGACTTGCAATGGCTGTGCAACCAATTTTTTTTTATGGATCAGCAGTTCAGCTATTTCCAAAGTTAATGGCAGCAATCTTGCTATCACTTTTGTTTATGCTACGAATGACCACCATGGACCCTGCTTAGGACTTCAATGTTATTAAGTTAGAGAAGAAAGAGAGGGAGGCAGAGGTGTTCTAGGAAATGAAATATTTGAGTTCAAAAACTTCTTGCACAATACCGGCTTGGAAGATCTGAAATATATGGAATATTCCTTCAACAGGTCAATGGAGTGTGGACAGCCACGTTTGGTGTTCTTTTGCGCAATTTTACATCCGAATATCTTTGACCATTGTCCATCCATTGTTAAAGTGCAGGAGAGTCTTATGGTTGGCCCCAAACCATTTAAATTATGCAAGATGTGGAGTGCTCAAGCAGAGTTTAAGCAGCTGGTTAGGGGCAGTTTGGGATAAGACTCACCAAGGTTCCCTTATGGGTCAAGTATGTAGCAAGTTGAAATAACTAAAGAGCAGCTTCAGGCAGGTGAATCAAATGCAATTTTCTGACATCAGTGTAAAGAGTAGGAGGCTTAGAAAGAACTTGATGACAGTCAAGAGAAATTGCAGTTTGATCTTTTCAATGATAATCTAATCAAAAGTGAGAAGATTGTTGTTTGTAAGTTCAAGCAACTCTGCAGTGCGCAAAACTTCCTCAAACAGAAGAGTCATTGCAACTGGGTCAAATCTGCGGATAAAAACAATAAGTATTTCCATGCTGTCACCAAAAGAAGGCAAGCTCGAAATGCTATTGTTTCTATTCTAGGAAGTGATGGGCAAATCAAAAGCAATCCAGAGGACATCTCAGCCGAGCTTGTTTCTTATTTCCAACCCCTCCTTGGCACTTCTTCTGGCTGTCTAAGATTAGACCAAGATGTAGTGAATCGAGGGGCTCTTATTTCTGAAGAAGATATATCTGGTCTATGCAGCGAGGTGGTGATTGAGGAGATCAAGAATGCCCTCTTCTCTATTCCTGATTTCAAGGCTCTTGGTCCGGATGGATATAGCAGCGCATTTTTTAAAGACTCTTGGGAGATTTATGGTCCTCTTATTACTAAGGCAGTCAAAGAGTTCTTTAACAGCAGCCATCTGAGGAAAAGCATAAACTGTACAGCTATCACACTCATTCCTAAGAAGGACAATCCTAGCAGTCCTAATAATGATTATAGTCCTATCTCATGTTGTAATGTGCTCTATAAGATTATCAGTAAGATTTTGACCAATTGATTCAGCAGGTTTTGGGAACTATCATAAGCCAAAACTTAGCTGCTTTTGTCAAAGGAAGGTCCATCTCCCACAATTTTTTTTGTGTCACGAGCAAGGGTTACAAGAGGAAAAAAATTCCCCAAGGTGTATGCTTAAATTGACCTTCAGAAGGCGTTTGATAGTGTCAGCTGGGAATTTATCCAAGATCTCCTCTAAGCTCTCAATTTTCCTCCTATTTTTGTGAGATGACTCATCAAATGTATCCCCACTCCAAGCTTCTTAGTGGTTGTTAATGGCAACCTGAAAGGGTTCTTTTAAGGGAAAAGAGGGCTTCGACAAGGGGATCCTATCTCTCTCTATATTTTTGTGATTCGTATGGAGTACCTCGGCAGACTCCTTATCAGCTTGGAGACTAAAAAAGACTTCCACTACCATCCGTTGTACAGGAAGATGAAACTTACCCACCTTTGCTTTGCAGATGATCTTATGCTTTTCGGTAAAGCTAAAGCTGGGTCAGTTAAAGAAATGATGAGTTATTTTTAGCACGTTCTTCAAGATCTCGAGGTTGAAAGCAAATTTGAGTAAGACCAAGGTATTCTTGGCTAGAGATGATGAGGATTTCAAAAACTACCTTAGATCCAACATTAGCCTTGAGGAAGGCCAGATGCCCATCAAATACCTTGGGGCTCCCCTAAGTCCTACCAAGCTCCCCGCTGTTGAATGTCAAGTTTTGATAGATAAGCTGGTTGGCAAGACCAAGAGCTGGCCCTCAAGGTTCCTCAGCTATGAAGGGAGACTCCAAGTCATCAAATTAGTGTTGTTATCCATGCAGATCTATTGGATAAGTATTTTTTCTCTTCCAAATAAAGTGATTCTAAGTATCAATAGGATTTGTAGAGCTTTCCTATGGGTGGGGAATACTGGTTCCAAGAAGACAAGTGTGGATTGGAAGATAATGTGCCAACCAGTGGGAAGATGTGGACTTGGTATACGTGCCTTGACACCTGGAACAAAACTGCCATATGTAAGCAAATTTGGTAAATTGAGTACAAGCAAGACACCTTGTGGGTGGAATGGGTTAATGGATACTACCTAAAACAACACTCAATTTGGGAAGTAAGCATCCTTAGTGACAATTCTTGGTGCTGGAGGAATTTAATGAATCTTCGACAACATGATTAGATGTCTCTCCAACGACAATGGGGTTGTATGGCCTATCTTGGGGAACCGTTTCTCTATTAAGAACTGTTATGAAAAGCTTCATGTGACTAACCCAAAAGTGCAATGGAGTAAGGTGATTTGGAGCAAAGGAAACTTCCTCGGGTACGCTTTTATCTCTTGGTTGGCTGTTAATGGAGGATGGCCACTGGAGATAGAATGAGAAAAAGGGGAATAACTACGGAAGAAGTGTGCATTTATGCAAAGAGATAAGGAAAAATTGAAGCATTTGCTATTCAAATGCAGTTTTACTTCTGACATCTGGAATTCAGTATGGAATCATTTTGGAGGAATTAGAACACCTAAAGATTGGCTCAGACTTATTAGATTGGTTAGCAATAGATGGAGGAAAAAGTGTACTATCCTATATTCACTTCTCTTATTTATTTTGTTTAGAGAGAAGGAACATTAAAATCTGTAGTTCTGAGGTTTTACAATTGAATGAAGATGATACAAAACTGATGTACTATCCTATATTTATAGAAGAGTCATCTAAAGAAAGATACACCTTGGAAGAGCCTAGAATAAACCCCTTGAAAGTGTCTGTCCAGGAACTACAAATAAACCATAAAGAATCTGAATAGGTGTAATTAATTATAACCTCAACAGCCACTAGAGACTAATAATTACAGAATTAATAAGAAACTATTTCCTAGACTAATGGTATCTGTTCGGTATACATTTGTCAACAGATATATCAACACGCCCCCACAAGCTAGGTTTGTGGATACCATTCATACATAACTTGACGATAAGACTATGAAACCTAGGACTGTGTAGCTTAGATCAACCAGACCTCCTTCAACTTTCTTTTTGATGAAGTGTCGTTCAATCTCAATATGATTGGTACGATCATGTTGGATAGGATCATGGGCTATGCAGATTATTGATTTGTTATCACACCTCGGCTCCATCGGTCCCTTCCATTTAATTTTAAATCAGAAAGGATAATTCTGATCTAGAGAAGTTCACAGAGACCATGGACAAGAGCTCTTAATTCTGATTCAGTAAAGGGTCGGACCACTACATTCTGTTTTTTTATTCTCCAAGTCACAAGATTTCCTACTACAAATACACAAAAAGCTGTAGTAGACCTTTGATCAACAAGTGAGCCACCATAGTCGGCATCAGTAAAGGCTTGAACTGTTAATTGTTTGCCCTTCTTGAACAAAATTCCTTGTCCTAGAATTCCTTTTAGATAATGTAGAACCGTATAGGTTGCTTCCAGATTTTGTTTCTTTGGGTCATGCATGAACTGACTTAGGACACTAACTACAGGGGCAATGTCAGGTCTGGTATGGAAGAGGTAGATAAACTTGCCACATAGATGTTGATACATAGCTGAATCAACCTTGGGCTCATCATAGGCAATGTCAAGCTTTTGATTGGGATCCATTGGTGAAGTAGCTGTCTATAAGCACTCTTTCCTGTCTCACTTAGCAAGTCTGTGATATACTTTTGTTGATTGATAAAGATGCCTTAAGATGAGCGACCAACTTCAATCCCAAGGAAATACTTAAGAGAGCCAAGAGACTTTTGGGGAAAAGGGTGTAATAGTGTAGGTAGGGAGTGGTGGATCAGTTTGAGGATCCTGAGAAGAAGATAAAGAAGTGGTAGACTTGGAGTAAAATGGGTCAGCTTCATGAAAGGTAACATCAGCAGTTATATAGCTCCTCCTTTTTGTGGTGGGATAGTAGCACTTGTATCCTTCTTGGGTTGGGGAATAGCCCAAAAAGATACACTTAGTAGAACATCGGTCCAATTTCCCCCTGTGAGGGGGAGGAATATTGAACAAAAACAGTAAAACCAAACACCCGCAGATCAAGATCAGAAGAGATTTTGGCATTAGGGAAGAAGTGACGGAGACAATCAAGTAGGGATTTATTTTGAAGGACACGAGTAGGTAGTTTATTGATAAAATAACAGGCTGTGAGAGTGGCTTCCCCCCAGTAATGCTTAAGAGTATTTGACTGGAAGAGTAAGGCACGACTTACTTCAATAAGGTGGCGGTTTTTTCTCCCAGCAGTACCATTTTGTTGAGGTGTGTATGGACAAGAAGACGCATGGACAATACCTTTTGACAAGAAAAATGATGTGACATTTTGATTGAAGTAATTAAGGGCATTATCAGAACGGAGGTGTTTTATAGTGGAGGAAAACTGATTGTGAATCATATTGTAGAATATGGGAATAATTGTACTTACTTCACTTTGGTGTTTCATTAGAAAGACCCACATAAAAGAAGTGCAATCATCAATAAATAGCATGTACCAATGTGCACCAGAAATGTTAGCAACTGGAGAAGGACCCCAAACATCACTATGAATAAGATCAAAAGGAGAATGAGTTATTGTATTGCTTTGTGGAAAAGATACACGAGAATGCTTAGCAACTTCACACACATCACATTGGAAGGTGGAAATATCAATACCACTAAAAATATTGGGAAATATGGTTTTGAGAAATGAAAGGATGGATGACCAATGCGCTTATGGTGGAGCCAAATGGTGTTGATATCAACAGTGACAATGGTAAGAGCTTTTCGTGAGGGGTTAGGGACAACCAGTGTATCAAGATAGTACAGTCCATCTTGTTGCTTAGTAGTTCCAATCGTCCTTCCCATGCGCAGATCCTGTAGGATACACCATGAAGGGCAAAAAACAGCAAAGCAGTTAAGGTTCATGGTTAGTTTGTAGATAGAGGCAAGATTCATGGCCAAGTTTGGAACATGTAAGGTATTCAAATGCAACTGATCAGAAAAGATAACTATGCTCTGTCCAGCACGTGTAGAGCTGCCATCAACAGTGGTAATGTAATCAGGTATGTAACAGGGGTGATAATGAGAAAGCAAAGAGGAAACAACAGTCATATGAGAGGTGGCACCTAAGTCCAAGATCCATTTGGTGGGTCAAATCTTTTCTGAAGCATTAAGATAAAAATGAGTAGAGGTTTAACCTTGCAAGGCCAAAGAGCTATGACCAGAATCATTTGAGGCATCAAGAGACTGCAACATCATACGAAGTTTATGTATTTCATCCGCCGAAATGGGTGAAGGAGTAGCAGAGTTGCCAGTAGTGTAACGAGATGAGGGAGTGCCAGAGTTAGCACACCCAGCACTAGATCCACGCCTTTCCTGGCCCTTTTTTTCTTTCTATAGATGGGGATATAGCTTCCAACACTGGTTCACATTATGATTAGATCTTTGCAATGTTTCTCATCACCATCCTCCCTTATTCTCCTTACTCGCCTTAGTGTCTGAAGTAGGTTAGGTGGCGAGAGCAGTGCTGTCAACTGTCTTGGTGCTCATCATGATACTACATCTACTCTCTTCATGTTTGACAGTAGCAATGGCAGAAGATATAGCTGGAAGCGGAGAGGTGTTAAGGATCAGTGCTCGAATCTGATCATATTATGGACTTAAACCAAACAAAAAACAATAGAGACATTGCTGATTTATATAGTTCTTGTGGAGGGTTGCATCAGCAGTATTAGACCACTTCATTGTTTGATACTAGTCAAGTTCAGCCCACCGTCGCTGGAGGTATGTAGCATATTCTGTGACATACTGCGAATTTTGCTTAAGACTCATTGTTTGGAGCAGCAGGAATAAGACTACTTTCATGAAATCCCAATTGTCTTAGGTTGTATCCATATAGAGACATGTGCTGCTGATATTGGGATCCATGGAGTCCCATAACCAGACTTGTATATGGGCATTAGTTTTTCCCCGGCTTGCAGCATCCGTACCTTCTTCTGGTGTAGAAGCAGTGAGATGTGTTTCAAGATCGTTGCGTAGACTAGCTTTGACCATCCAAGGTAATTCTTACCATTGAAACGGTATGATGGCTGGATAGGAGGAAGATCAAATTTTAGTTGTCGAAGAGCAATTGCTGCAACAGCAGCTGAGACAATAGTTGAGTGGTCAAGGTGACTTATGGGTGAATCGGTTTCTTTAGACATGATCGAACTCTTGGTGAGGAGACTCACTCTGAGAGTTAAAAAGAGGACTGGAGACAACAAAGGGGTGGAGACACCCAAAGAGATGCGGCAGGCATAGAAAGTTTGAGATGCAGCAGGCATAGAAAGTTTGAGATGCGGAGAGTGGGAGACACCAAGGAAATTACAGCACAAGCATGAGTGAATAAAGGTGGCAGTAGCGCTAATCAAAGGGCAGTGATCAGATGGGTTTAAATCAGATTAGGCTCTGATACCATGTAGTTTCTAAGGTTTTATTATTGATTGAAGATGATACAAAACTGATGTACAATCCTATATTTATAGAAGAGACATCTAAGGGAAGAAACACCTTGGAAGAGTCTAGAATAAACCTCTTGGAAGTGTCTTGTCTCTTAACAGATATAATTAATTATAACCTGAACAGCCACTAGAGACTAATAGTTACAAAATTAATAAAGAAACTATTTCCTAGACTAATGGTGTATGTTCGGTATACATCTGTCAACAGATATATCAACATAATCTTTAGGAATGTCTTTTGTACAGCACAGTCCTGTGCGAATCTTGTATTGAGAAAGGTTGCGCTTAGCAGCCATTAGATTGTGAAGTTTTGGAGCTTCTCCTTTAGTTTAATATACTACTAATCAGAAGAAAAAATAGTTGGATGAGTAGAAAAGAAGTGAGAAGTAAAATAAAGGGAAAATTGCATCGCCCACCCATGACGTTTGGCGAAATTACACAACCCACCCACGAGGTTTCAAAAATTACTTTGTCCACCCATGTGGTTTCCACAATTTTACATCCAGCAACTTTTCTAATATTTGATCAACTTAAAAGATGGTTAAATGATATCCAAATTTGATGAAACTTTACATGGACGATATTAAGGTGTTATATTTTTGTTCAATGCCAAATCCAAAGTTTTTTAAGGTCATATATGACCTGTGGGACCCAATGAAACATGAGACACGTTCATCGGGTCCCACGGATCATGTATGAGCTTAAAAAACGTTGGATTTCACGTTTTACCAAAATATAACACTTTAATATCGTTCATGTAAAGTTTCATCAAATTTGGATATCATTTAACCATCTTTTAAGTTAATCAAATATTAGAACAGTTGCTGGATGTAAAATTGTGGAAACCACATGGGTGGGCAAAGTAATTTTTGAAACCTCATGGGTGGGCAAAGTAATTTTTGAAACCTCGTGGGTGGGCTGTGTAATTTCGCCAAATGTCATGGGTGGGCGATGTAATTTTCCCAAAAATAAACAAGTAACTCTAATAAGTAGGATAAAAAACATATTGTATACTTTTGTGTAGTTTCACAAAAATACGTAGTTCTGATAAGTAGGTTAGAGATAGAGCCATTATTTATTTCTAGACGAGTGATTTTAAGCTCTTCTCAGTGTCGTAAGATCCTTTGGTAATAACAGATAATTGGCACAATTGATGTTTTATCACTGACAACTACAAAACCGTGTCACCATATACCCACATTGCTATACTAAGGGTAGCTCATATACTAAATAATCTTTAATTGCATCCATGAATTTTTTACTTCAATGATGTTGAGCACCTTGCGTAAAATCTAATACCAAAGTAAAAGTAATATCAATTCGGTGAAACCACGCATGACTTACGAGAGACAATATTTACAAGCAAATGGTAAACATCAATTGCAAAGCTTCAGCATTGCTTAAATTTCATATAATGAGAGACAAAGGAGAATTTACCACTTCTGATTTCTTATCTACCCCTACGTGGAGGGCAGGAAAATAGGTCTCCTCACCAGATTCGAAGACTCCAAATAGATCCTTGATTCAAAAGTAGAAAATAAAATCATAAGATGAAGCAGCTCTAGATATGTCAACAGAGCAAGTGGAAAAGTAAATCATACGATGAAGCATATGTGAACAAAGCAAATTACCTGAAAGAATTTTCCATAAAATAACAACAGGGGGAAATTAAAACATGTAAGAAGGAAAAACCACCACCTTCTTTACATATGCTAGAAAGGTAATATGCAAAATTATTAAGCTAGCTAAAAGGTCAGAGAGTATGACAAGTCCTGGTTTATACATTGAACCGTAGGAGGATAAGAAAAACCTGTCAAGCAAGTATAAGCAGCGGCAACAAGTTGAAAATAAAAACAGTTCGAAAGAAACCTTGCTGATTATTTTCATAGTACTGACCAGAAAAAAAAGGCAAAACTAATACTCCCTCCGTCCTGAATTGACCGTCCTGTTTGCTTTATGACACGTTTTTCCACTTCATATTAAACATATAAGATAAAATAATTTTATAAAACTAAATTTTAACATATAGTTTATCATATAAGGAATCATATGCAAAATTTAACTTTTCAAAATTAATTTATCTTATATGTTAAAAATTAAAATCAAACGACATGTCCAAATAGTAAACAAGACGGTCAATTCAGGACGGAGGGAGTAATTCGATAACCCAATGAGTTAAGTTGAAATAGAACTAATCTATGTCATCATCTTTCAAACCTCCTTTTGATGGCTTTACCCAACCTCATATAATGATCAAGGTTAGCCAACCCAGTTGCTCTGGCCATAAGGCTTTGTTGTTGTTGTATAATAGAAGAATAGAGTGCAAAAAGCATAAAAAACGTGCGTGCTCAGATACAATATAAAATGACCCTTACAGGCGATGATGAGCAATATCGTGCATGCCATGCTGACCACTGTTGTAAGAGCTCTTCAAGTTTTCGTTTGCTGTCTCTGTTGAAGGAGAAAATTGACACACTTATAATACTGCCAATCTAAAATAACACGCAATATAGATGCTATCTCATGTTAGGCACAGTAAAAAACAGACGTAGTCTGCATCTGGAAGTCCCCTGTGATAATGTTACTTATGTAAGCCTGCTCCCGTTATTTTACATTTACCTTTCCCTTATCATTTCTTTAAATCTTATCAATAGCAGTCACATCCTACTGACCTCGGTAAGGAATCATATTTAACATGCACTGAAGACTGGTTTTCGACAATCCGTGATCTCTTAACACCTGATTTCACTATAATTTTGGATTAGGGAATACAAAAGAAGAAGAGAACAAACCCTGCTGCGTCAAACAGTTTTTACTCAATGGAAGGCTGGCAGCCAAAACAATCGATAACCAGTATCCAAACAGTAATACAACCTCTGTAAGAACCTTGAAATGTAAAGAAAGAGAACCAACGGAATCAAGGATACTGCTGTCTATATGATGGCAGCCAATAACAGTTTTCTCTTCAACAACTAGAGAGCCATTAGCTGCAACATTTCTGACCGGACTGACCTCTTCATTAACTCTAACAGTTCCAGAAAAATGCACTTTCTCCCTTGAGATAGTTGGATTAGTAACAGCATTATTCATATCAGATTCAGGAACTAGCTGTCCTTCTTCAATTTCAGCATCATACTCAATCTCCTGTTTAATTTCACGACTCGATTCAACCTTAGGGGCTTCATTTTCATGATTGGCAGAAACAAAATCATCAGATGCTGACAATTTTGTCAAATTTTCTGCACACTCCATTGTACAATAAAGTAGTTCTGTGTTCAGCCAATAAACCGTTCCTGAAAAGAGTACAACTCACATAATATAACTTCCACACATACGACAAAACAAACAGCTTTACAAATATTCATAGTGTTCATCAAACAGGAATAAAAAACAAAGCTCCTTAGATAATAGTAGCGCGCACATATACTGCCTGTTTTGGAAAAGCAACACATAACCATGCAGAATCATGTGATCGAGTCTGCAAAGATAAGACGGATGCATACTTCCTTTAGCATACACATGATTCCCAAAGAGTATATGACCAGAAAGTATACGATGGAACAAGTAGTAACCACAGCCCAAGGGCACTCTTATAGATAGATAACGGTAGATGCCAAACAGCTATGGTCATACACCCTGAAAATGGCAATGGAACACGACGCAGAATGGAAGAAATTGGAGATGGGATCTCTCCCGATATGGGAATCAGGGCAGAACCCTGCCAAAGCCTAGGGCTCTTCCCTTTACCTTAAATAGCTAGACACACAGCTAAGAAACATGCAAACTGGGCAGGGCCCATCACACACACACAAAAAGACAAACAAAAAGGTAAAAAGCACTAAAGCATAGCTCCCTTATATATCTCTTCCTTCATCTGTAGTGGTCCCTTATTTTTCCTGTGATAATACACATGGCCAAAGTGACCCTGCCCTTTTTCACAGTTTCCATCATCCCTTCCCTGTAGGAGAGCCACCTTATTCTCTAAGTGGAACTCAGAACACTGAGACTAGATGGAGCTGAACTCCATAGATCCTCACTTTCTAGACTGTCCTTCCAACTGCGAGCTTGTAGAACCTCAGTTGGGTTTATCAGCAATTCCATCTCATCGGATGATTACCCGGTAGGTTAACTGCCACTGCTGTGGCGGGTGTCACCTTCTTTAGCTGGGGCACCAGGACCATGTACTGTATCTAAGCATTCAGACGCAATTTCAGCTTGTATTCCCCCCCCCCCCCCCCCCTCTGTTTCTATTGGGTTATTTGCATTCCGCTGTCCAGCGCGGGAGCGCATCCTACAAGGTGAAAGGCACAGATACACCACTCAACTTATCAGAAAAAAAAAAAAACAGATACACCCACTTTTACTTCATATTGCACCTTTTGGTGGCGCCTATCAGCATAAACCTTCATCATGTCTAGAGCCTGTAACAACTGCTCATTCAACTCATCCAATATAGCACCTTGATAGTCAGCTGGAGATCAACTTCTTGCGGCGGTGAATTCGAGAGAGATTATTTATGAGGTCAACACATACAGTGTTGAAAGGGAGTGGTGTGGTGCAGCAACTGAATTGGAGTTAAACCAGAGCTCAGCCCAAGGTAAGAACTTACACCACCGTTTCAGTTTGGTGAAAGCGAAGCTCCTAGGATAGTCCTCTAAACTGCGGTTCACCACCTATGTTTGCCTATCATTGAGGGGGTGGTAAGCGGAACTGAGGTTAAGTGTTGTCCCAAATTGCTTGAATATTCCTCGCAGGAGTAGATGAAGTGGGACCAATCCTAGACAATCGATTGTGGAAGCCCAAGGACTTCCACAATTTCTTGTATATAAGTTGATGTCAAGCCATCTTCATGGCAGGGCCACAAAGTGCGCATACTTGGTTAGATGATCAACAACCACCATGATAGAGTCTACCCCATTTACCCTTGGAAGCCCAGTGACTAAGTCCATCAATATATCCTGCCACTCAGTCTGGAATGGGCAGCGGTTGCAGCAGTCCCGCCAGAGTCCGCAAATGGGTCTCCCTCTTTGCATCAAGACCGCCACAAATTCCTTGACTTGGCTTTTCATACCCTCCAAGAGTAAAACCGTAGAAATGCATTGAAGGTATGAAAGAACCCTGAATATCAACCCAAGGGAGTGCAATGGAGTGGAATTATTGTAGCACGGATAGGACTAAATAGGACTTCTTGGGTAACACCAATCGCCCTTTGTAGTACAACCTCTCATGGCTCAAGCTGAACCCAGGATGCTTTTGGGGCTTGACAGCCAACTCATGCACCATCTTCAATAGTTTGGGATCTGCTTTGATTTCAATGCTCAAATTGTTCACATTCCTCAAATTCAGCCACGGATAACACCCACAACAATTGTGCACTGTGCTTAACCCGGGATAACACATCTGCTACGCTAGTTTCCCTGCTTGGTTCATAGTGGATTCCTAAGTCGAAACCTATCTTTGTGTTGTCCTTCGGTCAACAACCTTTGTTCCCACAAGTGCTTCAGGTTTCTTGGCATGGTCGCATGAGTTGAAATGTCAGTAAAGGAGGTAGTGCTGCCATTGGTTAACAGGTATGACACTATAGCTATGTAATCCTTCTCATAAGTGGACATAAGTTGTGCCCGTGGACCCAGGGCCTGACTGAGGAAAGCTATGGGTCTCCCTCCTTGCATCAATATTGTTGAGATGCCATCTCTTGAAGTGTAGGTTTCTACAACCATGGGATTAGCCAAATCAGGCATTGCCAAGACATGGATTGTCATCATCACCTTCTTCAATTCTTTGAATGTTTTACGAGTTGCTATGCATTGGAAGCCTTCCTTCTTTAAAAGGGGTGACTGGCGCACCTGTAGTACCATACCCATGTACAAATCACCAGTATTCGCGGATCAGACCAAGGAAACTTAGTACGACTGCACATTATTCGGTTCTGGTCACAAAATCATACTCCAAATCTTCTCCAGAGTTGCAGCCACCCCTCACGAGGAGATAATGCAACCCAACTATTTGAGTCACTGGTCCCTAAATCAACGTTTCTTAAGATTGGCAATTAGCTGGTTTTTTATAGCACTGCTTCAAGATGCCGACAAAATATCATTAAAAATACAAAAACAAATTGGCATACAATGGGCTTGAATACCTCATTCATCACTGCTAGAAATGTGGCCAGTGTGTTCCACAACCCAAAGGGTATCACCAAAAGTTGGAGTGTCCCTCTTGGGTTCTGAAAATAATTTCTGCCTCGTGCACTCAGATCTGGTGGTGCCACGCCACGCCTAGAGATCCAGCTTCGAGAAGACAAACTCACCATACAACTCGTGTAGCAGTTCATCAGTCAGAGGTATGGGAAGTTTGTTTGGATCAGTCAGTTCGTTGAGCTTTTAGTAATAGACTAAGTGTTATAATCTAGGTTTTTCTAAGTTGGTTTTTGTTTGCGTTATCTTATATTAAAGAGGATTTATGTCATTATGGGTTGGCTTGTGATTAAGAGATGTTGGAAGGGGCACGGTGGTCATTTGCCTAAATCTGATTTTAGGTTAGAGAATTAGGAAAAGGAGTTCACGTTCTTTCCTTGACGGTTTTTCTTTTTCCCATTCAGCGCTCTTCCTCTCGTTCTTCTTCTCAACTTGCTCTTTTGGATTCCAATGTTCATTCAGTCTTCTGTTGTGGATTCTGAGGCTTCCGTTGTTGTGATCATCTGTTGCGTTCAGGTTTGAGATTGTGGTTCAGTTTGGTGTTCGTTTTGTTTTCAGTCTATTCCTCCCCATTTCTGATTTGGTTCCAATCTTTGGGTAGTTTCGATCAGTTGTTTAGGTGTTGGATTTCGGAGTGGGTTGCGATGTGTAGTTCAGTCTCGGTAGAAGGATTTGCTGGTCTGCAATCGAGATAGGTGATGAATGGATTCGATGGGTGTGTTAGACCATGGGGGATTTAGGGATTTGAGTTCTTGTCTAATGTTGATTTTGATAAGTTTGTGAACTATTTCCTTCCTTGTTTTGTCATGAATTCCTTCTGCGAAACCCCCATGGAATCAATGCTTTTCGTGTGCTTTGATAGTCTGATGATTTGTGGATTAGATTGTGAGATCTTCCGCTAATTCGTAACAGTTTTTCGACCCGTCTGGACTTGCATGTCCGAACAGGCTTTTGGACATTCCCTATTTTCTGCTGATTTGAACATGTTCAGATGGACTGCGAGGACGAGTTTGGGTTTCAAGTCTCGGATAATGTGCAGACTTGCAAGCGCGGACACAAGTCCAGACATGTCTAGATGTTTTTGTCTTTAAGTCTCAACATGCATCCGGACTTACAAGCCCGGACACATGTGCGGACAACTCTTTGTTTTAAAGTCTCGACTTGTGTACGGACTTCCAAGCCCGGACACAAGTCTGGACGTCTTTGTTTTGAGTCACGGCATGCGTCCGAACTTCTAGGGCCGGACACATGTCTGGACACCCTTCTCACTTTCACTAAAATGTGCTTTTAATCTCGTTTAAACTTCTGTTTGCAGAGTTATGATCCCCTAAGTCTGATTAAGTGATTTACTCACGTTATTGCGGATGTTTATGTGCTTCCGTTCTGAAAGATTAAGCTTCTATTTTGGGACCTAGTTTCTTTGCTTTCTGAGTCGTTGATGGTTGGGCCGAGCTATCCCGTAGCATATTGCGTAGACGTCATTCTGTTATGTGCATGGGTACTTCTCGTTTCTGTACTGGGACCGACGGGTCCATTGGTCTTCGGACCATTTCTGCATTGTCGAGGATCTTTTGATCCATGGGTCTCCGACTTTTTTCTCTTTGTGTGCTTAGAACTAGCATCCTACTCTGATTTGTGATATCTGATAAGTTCTGCCAAGTGTATTTTGGCCTTCGTTGCCGTCAGTTTTGAGCTTTGACAACTTTTGATATAAGACTCTGTTTTGTAGAAGTTACAGTTTTGATATGCTTATGTATTTAAAATGTTATATTGTTTACAACGTTTGAGCATACTTCGTAAATAAAGTTAGCTACTTACTGAGTTGTGGTTGCTTACTCCCTTTCCACTAACACTTTGTAGATTTTTTTTTTTTTGATAAGCTAACACTTTGTAGATTGATCAGCGATGGATCTTGTTTTCTGACTTGGAGACTATTAGTCTATTTTCTGTTTTGTAAACACGCTTAGCTTTCGTATGTGACACTATGACAATGTTGTAGCCTTCGGGCCCTCCTTTTCTGACTTTGGATTTGACATGTGTTTTGGGGAAAATGTAGACCTTTGTTATCTATTACTTTAATACAAGTATTTCTTTCGGTTATTCGGGATTCGTTAGTAGCTTTGCGTACTCTCGGTCAACAAAGTGTGCGGCGTGTACCGACCTTAGAAATAGCCCGGTTTTGGGGTTTTAAACTAAGAATACCCACGCCCCGCTCTTCTTCTTTCACTAGTGACACTAAGTTAGAATCCTGAGTGTTGTTGGGTTGGATGAGCCCTGCCACCAGCAGCTCCTTCACAATCCGTTCATCTCCCTCTTTGGGTAGTGCAGATATCAATATAAGCGTACGTTTGGCACTGTTGCCCCTAAATAAAATGAAATGATGTGGTCTCGATACCTCACCGGTGTAAAAGTTGTTGTCATAGTGAACTCCTTCCGGTAAGAATCCAACAGACACTCATTGTCCCTTTCTTCCTCGGGCACTGCAATAAGTCTCACCATGCAACCTCCTCATTCCTCTTTGGATGGTCCGCCCCACGGCTCTAGCTGATATTGCGGAATGACAATGGTTAGCATCCCCAGTAGATTCACCCACTTTCAACCTAGCAAAAAATTGAATGGATAGCAACCCTCTGTTCATATTGAAGTCTCCACGAAAGCAAGCCATTCCCAACCGAAGAAGGCACTAACCTCATGGAGGTGAAAAAAGAGGAAATATTTTTCAAAATTGCCTCCTAACCGGCGGATGCAGCCCTTCTATACATCCCTTCCCACGAATGCATTCACCGTTTCCCACATCAGGTTGAACGACACAATATAGCCAACCCCCAACCCTAACTTTTGAATTGCGGTCCACTAAAAGAAAATCCTATGGTCCACTACAAAGAAAATCCTATGGCCCTTATGCCCACCAATATTAGGATCTCTTTCCCGTTAATCAGTCCATTAACTTCATGGCCTATTTGGTAGCTACTCTAAGAATCGACAGCCGATAGCCCTGCCTGGTGGAACTCACAGAGCTGGGCTCTTAGATCCTTAAACACTAACCCACCCTCTTATTCAGGCCCTTCTTCTAGAGGTAAGTACTAGCCCAAATGTTCATGTTGTTCCCTCAGTACAAAACTGAAGTGAACGATGAGAGCTTCACATAAATCCCTCCCAATCTGGCAACCCGATGTGGTCTCAAGGTGCTTAGTGAAGTCCCTCCAATTTCCTACGAACCATCACCACAATGACTCTATCCTCATCCCAAACCTCACAGATGGCGATGTAGCACTTCACTCAGCACAGCAACTTGCAGGTAGCTGTCTTCGAAGGTGCACATCTCCAACTACCTCATCCCTAATGCCTTGATCATCACCACCTACCCTCAAACTCCCTAGAACAGACCTAGAGATGCCCAACTCTCCCTCACTGATGAAGTCTCTCTACTCATCATCCAAATGAAGGGCTTGCAAATTATGTTGCAAACTTTCAAAAAAAGAGTAAAGGTTTGTGATATCTTTCAATCTCTCCAACCTCACCTCTAAAAGCTTGTCGGTCCTTCTCTACACTCTTCATTCTCTCAGTTTGATTGGTGGTCATTCCGGATCACAACTCTGATACCAAATGACAGGACAAGTATTACCAAATAACACAAGGGCACTCTTATAGACAGATAATGATAAGAGCCAAACGGCTATGGTCACACACCCCTGAATTTGGCAACGGAACAATGCATGGAAATGAAATCCAGGATGGGATCCCTGCCAAATTTTGGTGTTCAGGGAGAGTCCTACCAAATCCTCAAGGAGACCAAAAATGGTTTTGAGATGTCTTCTTGGGGTTCTGCACTTTACCTTAAATGGCTAGAAACATAGAGCTAAGCAACACACACGCTAGGCGAGGCCCATCACATGCACAGAGAGACAAAATAGAAAGGTAAACAACAGTAAGGCATAGCTCCCCTAAACATTTATTCCTTCATTTGTAGTGGTTCCTTCTTTTTCTTGCAATAATACACAAGCGCAAAGTGCCTCTGCCCTTTTCACCTACAAGAAGTATTTTGAAAAGAGACAACAAATATGAACATAATTCGAACAGTTGGTAAAAGGCATGTGGCTCAATCTAGACTTTTTATCAGGACTGAACTTCATGATCCACAAAGATGAATGACTACTTCTCTGCAGGAAAGACTAGTGTAGCTTTTAGAAGACAGAGAAAAACTAATATAAGTATGATAGAGAGTAGAATCAATTGCTATAGTACATAAAGTAGCCACGATTTAGAAAGAAACAAAACCCTAATTATAGTGGAGAAACCCTTAATTAATATGGGTCTAATAACAGAAGTGAGCCTTAACTAATGGACATAACAATTACTAAACATATTTTAACACAAGTAATCTAACAAATCCAACACTCCCACACAAGCTGATCAGGAGTAGAGATAACGATCAGATTGGAATAAAAGTCTTCAACAGCAACTGCACTCTCCATAAAATCTTCAGGAACTTGAGTCTTCAACTTGAAAGCTTCAATGCTTCATAGGAGGGAAGAAGAAGCCCTAATTACAGAGATCAAGGGCAGAGCACTACCAAGATGATGTGACAGAGGAGACATCTTCCAAGAAAGTTTGGTGGCGGAGACACCTACCAAGAGAAAGTGCTGGTAGAGACACCAACTAATGAAAGGCAGCCAAGATGCCAAGCTTGAGAAAGTTTAGAGGTGGAGACACCAACTGAAAAGGAGTGGGCTTAACCCAAAGAAACTCCAGCAGCGGAGACGCCTACTAGAAGATAAAGGGAATAACTAAGAGCAAGATAATGGAGACATCAACTAGGAGTGAGAAAGATTAATCCAAAAATCAAAATGTGGGAAATCAGCAAAAAAGGTTGGGGGAAATACACAAACTAGGAGTGAAGGAGTGGCGGTAACCCAAAGAGTCTAGGGTGGAGAAACCTACCAGAAAAAAGAAAAGAGTACACATGCAATCCAAAGAGAGTTTTGTTGACCAACAGAGTTTGATGGTAAAACTGCAAACCTGTACTCTGAATCTGAAGGCATAAGAAACAAGAGCAAAGCTCCAACCACATACAATTTGGAAGGTATTTGACGGTAGAATAGTTAGGTTGTGAAGACAACCCAAAGAGAGAAAGTGGTGAAAAAACACCAAACCCAAAGTCAACCGAAAATAGAAACGGAGGGTAGGAATGTGATCATTTTTCTGCATCAACAAGTGCTTGTACCAGGTAGGAACTATACGAGGCCCAATTTCAAACAACTTGTGTGCAAGGTGGAATAGAGAAAAAGGTAGACTGTTTCAATTCTAGACAAAGAAAGCAACACAATATGAAAGATTTTTTGTGACGAAGAAGATAACATGAGAAGTACAAAGAGTAAGAGGGAGAGCCAAAGTGGTGGTGGAGAAGTTGAAGATGAAGTAGGCAGTTGAAGTAGACTAAATCGACAATAGGCGGCCTGGTAGTAGCTCCAACAATTGGTTGCAACAGAGCTGCTCCTACCCTCACTATCGTGGTGGTGTTGGCTTGCAGCAACTTGCAGAAAAGGGCTGCTTGCACTAGAGGGCTGCTGCCAGATGGCTGATGAACTGTACTAGAGACTCCACAAAGAGACATGACAGACAAATATCCTACTCATAACAGAGAATGCTGAGAGAGAGAATAGGAGAGCACAATGAACAGTGGAAGAACAGAGTGATGCATGTATTCTGCCATGATTACCCATGAGAGAAAGAAGCCATGAGTAGGGTGAACTAGCAGCAGTGAAGAGTAGTGAGAAAGCTTATTCTGTCAACAAGGCTCTAACATTGGTAGAAAGTAGAATCAGTTGCTATAGTACACAACCTAACCACTATTTATAAAGAAATAAAACCTTAATTCTAGAAGAGAAAGCCTTGATTAATATGGTCAGATAACAGAAGTGGGCCTCAACTAATGGACCTAACAATTACTAAACATACTTCAAAACAAGTAATCCAACAACTAGTAACTTCAATTATGAATCAAAAGGACAGATTCAAACTGTTCACCAACCTTATACTATCTTCCTCCATACCGAATAACTCCAGCAGTCCCCACTCTCTCAAACATAAATTTCCCACAATATAAACAATGGGCAAGTGATCACGTCTACCAGGATGCAACATCGGCATCATAGACGATTACCTTCCTTAATTAACAACTCTATTCCATTCTTTCATGGAACAGGAATATAAAAGCACCGAATCCTCCGTGCCTTTTCAGCCAACTAGGATCTAACAAGTACTTGAGTAGCTACGGAATTTGGTGCGACATTATAATTTGAAGCACGGTGGTTTCTAGGAACAAGATCACCAAGTCTATCCACGCCTGCACGTAAGCTAATCACCGCACAACGTTCCTTTCTGGCCATCAAAGATAAAGGCGGGCCATTTGAATGATACGACGCTACCGAACAAACTGAGATCAGATAAGTAACCAATGAGTACAAGAGCAAACAAAAATAAACACGATTTCCGATAATTCTGGACCCCGCACCCAATCAATTAGAGTATACCCTCTATCTTCTAAGCAAAACATCACCAATCGCAATCTCAAACGGATCGATGAAAGTAAATGTGTAACAGTCAAAAGCACCTGTCGATAATTTAGCACCAAAACAAGGAAGAAGAAAGTTCTTGCAAGCTTAAAGTTACGCAATTCACAGAGCCAAAAACCGATTTACCGACAGTATTGAATTCGCCGTCGCCGGGCTCGTTCCTCGCCGTGCCAATTAACGTTTCACTTTCCACCTTCCTCGCGCTCTGTGAGGCTGCGACTCCGGGTCTTGCTCCTTGACGGCCCAGCTTATCGGGAACAAAGCAAAATTGAGCGAATTATCATCGGCCCACTTATGGCCGAGGGATTTCGATCCAAGACCAGAGTCCGTGATTTAGAATCGCTCGCCTCGGAGTTCCGGTACTCCCGGGTCGACCGGAATTCTGGAATTGCGACTTTTGGGCAGGGCTCACACCTAACTCCGATAAGGGTCAATCCTTTTGAGTCATTTTATTCGGGTCAATCATATTAGGGCTCATTACATGTAATATAATTTACTTTTTTAATCAATACATAAATCCTTAAACTTTATAAATAGAAATTTAAGGATCTGTGGATTAAGGTCTAGGTATCAAAACTTACTATAGATGGAAAAGAAAAAAGTAGGGATACATGCGTCAATTTTCTACTTTCCTTAATAAGTGTTCAAGTTTTTAAAATGACAGATATTGTTGAACGGAGGGGTATGATTTTGAGGATTATAGATTTATTTAATGATAGAAAAAATGAACTACATCATACATAGTGACATATAATAACATATGGTACATTATTTAACACCTCAATGGCATATTGTAAAATATCCCATCATATTATTGTACCACCTCATATGGGCAACTGTTCAACAATGCAACGTCCTTATCGCAAGCCTAACATCCAAGTTTCAAGGATCTCTCGGTAGGTGTCGGGTATCCCACCAATGGTTCCGAGTTAGCTCTGATACCATTTGTAAACCTCATATGGGCGAATGTTCAACAACTAACTCCAAGCCATTCAGCTTGAAACACTAACTCATTTAAGCCTTTTATCCTGTTTAAGCCTAAAGTGAAGGTCTTGGTTGTAGTCAACTCTATGTATACATATAAACTAATTCACTTTACTACTCATATCCCAATGTGGGATAGGATTATTACGTATGAAATACCCCTAAATTTAATATACGTATATTATATCGTTTGCAAGTATATTGCATAGTTTTAAAATGAATTATGTAGTTTATGAGATCATAGATATTTTTAATAAGGATAATCATATTTTAGATTATGTTTTCAAAAATGGTTGGTTGTGATTTGATGTCATAATAATGATCCTTGACTTTTGTTGATAAGTTAGTAACATATTTATTAAACACAACAGATATACACAAATATCAAATATAGTAGTTGATTTTACATTATTCAATAGTTGTTACTGGGTTTAATTATGTAATGTCATTATTATTTAATAAGGTAATTTTATATTTTCATATTTTCTAACTCTAATTGATAGGTCAGTTTTGGCTTTCCATATTTCATGACTTTATTTAATAAGTCATTTTTATCGTACTTTTTTACTTTATTTATTACATTGGTTGTGTGTCTGTCTATATATCCTAATTACTTCTTGTTTTCAGTAATTTATCTCACTGGTTTAATTTACCTTGATTAATTAGACAATTTCTATTCTCTACCTCTTTAGTTTCCATCCACGTTCTATGAATTCTTATCCTGCCATCCCATTGATTTGCTCATCACACTCTTCCTCTTCATCTATCTTGCAAATCTATATCTTCAATCTCTTTTTGTGAGTCTCACTCATAGTTTTTCTCTTCCTCCTCAATCTCTTATCTCTCACCCTCTCCGTCCTTCCCTTTCTTATGTTAGGACTAACAAAAAAAGATACGCGTTATTATATTTAGGCTTATAATTTGTGAACGAGGAGTAGTAGTTGATTTCGTGCTTGATTGTGTTGTGAATCATTGGTATTATTTGGGATGAGAACGAGGAGTACTAGGCTTATAATTTGTCATGATGTGAATTTTATTTGTGTGTGACTATTGTTTGGAATTAAATTGTGGTGATAATGATTATTGAATTTATGTAAGTATGCAAATTGTTGTACAGTGGAAACAGAGAGCAATGGAAATTGTTATGAAATCATTAATGGGATGATTATGTGAAAAATGGAATTATTTATTCACGATGAATGATGTCATAATTTATTTATAGTGGAATATGTGTATTTTGGTGAGATTGTGTGGTGACAATAATAACAATATAAGAATTTTAAGGAAGAGAAACCCATGGTGCATGTGGGCGGTATTAGGCACATGAATGAGATGATAAATGCAGACCGCACTAGGACACATGCATTTAAGATACTGTGGGCCGTATTAGGACACAATTAGCCCTATATCTACTACTTTGTTTGTTGAACTAATGGGAGTGTGCACACTTAAGAATTTAGTGACGAGTTGGATTCCCGACTGCGTGTTGTAACACGAGAAAACAGCGGAATAGAGACGGACAGTTCCGTCGCTAAGTCAGTTTAGCGACGATTTGACGGGACTTGTCCATCACTAAACGCTTTCGTCGCCAATTCAAATTTTTATGTTGGACGACGTCGTCCGTCACCAATTAGCCACGGATTAGCGACAGATCCGTATGTCGCTAATATTTTAGTTAGCGACGGATTGAAGACGAAATTAGTAATTCTGATTAACAGGTTAGCGACGGAATTTTCCGTCACTATTCACTTTAGTATTAAAAAATAACTTATTATTCTGATTTCTAATCAATATTCATCTGTACATCTTGACCTGTGATATATTTTATTCAAAACCACCTGTAATATGTCATCTCATAATGATTTATTCGTTATAATTAAACACAAAATGCTATTTTTACTAAAGAAAGTATAATACAATCAAACGTAATATTAGTTCAATTAACAAAATATACAAAATAGTACAATCAAAGTTTGATACAAACATAGTCCACCGCAATCAAAGTCTAATAGATTCATATGTCATTTATCTAAAATTTGTGGTCCCAACCATGCCCATCCCATGGACGATGCCCCATGTGATCACCTGCACCACCCGGATCACCTAAGCCACCACTTGGACCTCCCCACGGATCCCATCCACCCGACATACTAGAGTTAACGCTAGGAGCACCGTACGGACCCTACGTAGAGGGAAACATCTAGGAGATATGCGCTCGTATCATCGCCTGCATCTCCTCGCCATGCAGCTCCTGACAGATTGTTTCCCACTCCTCAGAACGAATCTGCTCCTTGTAATTGTCACCGAGTTTTGAAGCAGATCCCGTTTAATGTCCGACTTCATGAACTCGTATGTGCTATGATCGTAGCCGGTAGCATGTGAGCTAGTGCCGGTGCTATGGAATGAGTCAGGGAAGTACTCTAGTGCTACCTCGCCCACATTATAGACCCTATACTTTCTTGATTTATTTTTAACATCCTTGTAAAAAAATTCGTTAGGGTCTATAGGTGTGGCCTGAGTAAATGGATCATCTGGAGTGGCTAACTCCTGAGTGGCAGCATCTAACAGCTCTTCGTATTTATGCTTCATAATCACAACACAATGATATAATTACTCTTCGTAACTGAATAAATTTGAATGAAACATAATTGTTTACATAAGTTACATTAAAACACTTACAACAGTGTCCTCAACCTTGGCGCATACTGACACACTGTTTCCATGTTCATCCTTGCTCGAATGAGTGTGTATGAACAATGTGTAAGCATCTAGCTCCGTACAGTATTTCTTAGTCTACCCAAAAAATACTTGATTAAATTAGATATAATTAAGCATGCAAGGCTTTAAAAAATTGACATAACCTCCCCAGTTTTTTTACATTTCCCCACACATGAAATCCAAGATTTCACACATATCAGAACCTGATAATGATTAAGCAAGTCTAAAAAAAGATTGACATAACCTCCCCTGTTTTTTTTTTTGCATTTCCCCACACATATACAATTCAAGATTGCACATATCAGAACCTGATAACAATCACACGACTCATATCATGCATTCATAGTTGCATTTTATAGTTTGCATTCATATTAAGATTCATATATACTTGCATTCTGATTCATATATACTTGCATTCACATTCATATTCACTTAAATCCACAAAGATACTTCTCAGCCACACTACATATAAACATATCATATTTTCGATCTATTTCTAAGAGTTAATAACATTAAATTAAATGTAAAACACTGCCGAATCAAAAAGACTCACCAGAACCCTCTTATGCTCCTTCATCATGCGAGAACCACACGCATGTGTGGACAGACCACCACCAGATGTGTGCTCAGTTCTGCGGTTGTGAGAATTAGTCTTGTTGATGTTCTTGTGCTTCGCACTCGCCCATTGTTGTTCCCATGCTTGCTAGACATCATCTCTGACTTTTCTTTTCATCTTCTCATACTTCATCTTGTAGAGTGTGTCTGAATATCATCTGCTGCTACTCTTGTGAAATATCTCATAGACCACACTCTCAAGGTTAGGATCCCAACAGAAGCACTTTTGCATAAATTAGTAAAGTAGTTTAAGCACAACTTAACAAACAAAAAACAAAAATAAATTGATGAAAGGCCAAGTATGGTTAAGTACCTTGAACTCATTGAAGTAAAATCTATGGCCACTGACCCAACCCATCCCAGGTATAACCCTTAGGAAACCACCTCGTCTCAAAGCAATGAAGTAGAGCACGAGCAACCTCGTTTGGAGGTAGTAAACTCCCTATAATTATAGGGTGTGTCAAAAATTTACAATTAACATATATAATTAACGAACCTTACTGTAATGTGTTTTGTAATTAGATAGTAGTGTTTACTTGTCAAAAACAGTGATGATGACGTGATGATCAACACCGCTACCGCGCGAAGCTTCTGAGCTACAGGTGTGTCAGATGTGTGAATCATCAGGGAGTGGAAGAGTAGGTTACCATGGAGAAGTAGGCTGCCGTGAAGGTGTAGAGCGACATCTCTCAACAACCGGCTGTGAATCAGAGACTATAGTAGACGTGTACTAAGAGTGAGGGTGAGTGTCGAAGTAGGGGGTCCCCATTGGTGCTAGTCCTGATAGGGAGTGCAAAGGAGGGGGATGTGCAGAACCCAACGGGGATCCCTGGCTGGATCCATCTACATGATCGGCAGCCTGCTGAGAATCGTTTAGGGGAGTGTAAGTGCTTTCCCTTCTTCTACTTCGACCAAACAACCAGCCTGGTTTAAAGAAACCCCTACCACCTATCATCACTGTGAAAACCCATGACAAACATCACATTAAATACTCAATCACATGATTATTTGTATGAACTATTTAATAAATAAACAAAAACAATAATATATTGACATTGCAGTAGTTGTATGCAAGTTTACTTGTTAAATTTTGTATCTAGTATGTCCACTAAAATAAATGTTTCTTCATCATCGACTAACGGTGATAAAACCACATGATCTATGGTCTCATCTTGTAGTGGCTAAACCTCTTCGTCAACTATTGATGAGTCAAGAATGTTCAAAGTTCTTTTCGCCTTCACTTTAGAGACAGCCCACCAATCTTTCTTGTCCCTCTTCTTTGACGGGTATGAGCAATAATACACTTGAACAACTTGATCAACTAGCACAAATGACTCGTACGTGTCAAACTTCCTTGTATGATTAATGTCAACCAGCTTATATCGAGGATGTACTTATACTCTTCTCTTTTCCGGATCAAACCAATGACAACTAAACATTACGATTTTCTTCACAGGCAATGCAGGATACTCTAATTCAATAATCTCGTTCAGCACCCCATAATAGTTATACTCTGAGTCACCATAGTTTGTCCCGCAAATGCAAACACCATAGTTGTACTTTGTACGGTCTTTTGAATAAGATTCCGTGTGAAATTTGTACCCATTCACATAGAAGCTGGAGTAGAAGATTGCCACGTTCAACGGCCCTTGTGCCAAGCTATGAACGAATTCGTTTAGTGTGGAAACATTGTTAGACTGTAGTATAAAAAATAATATTAAAGTACCTAATTGTGTATCGACCATTAATTAATAGTGTATGCAGTCACTCACATATGAAAGGAACCAAAAAGGAAAATCTCTTTCCATCTTAAGGTTTATAGTCTCATCAGTTAATGTTGGTTCTGCTTGTCGTAGTTGTTTCTCGTACATTATACCAAATAAGATTTAAGCTGAATTGTGAACACAGAAAAGAAGTATACGTAAAACGATGGATATAATTAAGATTGGTATCTAACTCAAAATAAGGCTCCTTTTTTGCACAATTTCAAATAATGTACGATTGAGAAGCACCTAACTCACGCGATGTCAACAATCTTCCTATTCCTTTTCCAATTGGTTTGCCCAATGTTTTATAAATAGACAATATTTCTGGGTTGTCATCAACATCCTCTACAATTACATCATTTCTACCAAGCCTGTATAGGTACGCTGGTCTATCATCAACGAAGTAAGACTTTGTGAATTTGGTGATCTCTTCTAGAAGGTATCCATTACGTACGAATCGATCCCTCAACCTTGTTGTGTTGTTCTTGATGAACCTTTTTAGTTTCCCTAAGTACCTATAATATATGTACAAGCCAATTTCGTCAATGACTAACATATCACAATAGTACAGTATGTAGTACCTTACTTAAACTCGTATAGAATGTACCTCTCAAACGGATACATCCACTTGTACTGCACAGGACCAAATAAACTTGCTTCAAAGGCAAGATGAAGAGGGAGATGTTCCATTGCGTCGAAAAAGCTTGGTGGGAATTTTTTTTCCAACTTGCACAATATATCCGGAATTTGACAATTCAACCTTTGCATATTAGTCTCTGAAAGCGACGTGCATGTCAACTCCTTGAAAAATAGGCACAGTTCAGAAATTGGCTCCCACACCTTTTGATCAAGAAGATGTCAAAAATCTATGGGCATCAACCTTTGCAAGAAAACATGGCAGTCATGACTTTTCACCACAAACATTTTCCTGTTGGCCATGTCAACACACCTCCCAATGTTACAAGCAAATCCTTCAGGGAACTTTAAATTTTTCACTCATTCACACAAGATATGAATACTTTCTTTGTCCATTTCATATTTTTCCTTAGGAAATGTGTTTGAAGTCAAATTTGGTGCCAACTCAAGACAGTTGCAATAATAATTCAACTCTTGTCACGAGTTAAGTGTGTCCTTCATCTTATCCTTCACATTAAGGACTGTGTTAAATATGTTGTCAAACTGCTTTTCTCACTGTGCATCACACTATAATATGTATGATCAACAAATCTTTCCAATAAGGTAGATCCCAAAATATGTTTCTTTTGCTCCATTCACATGTTTTACCAATTTGAGCATTTACTTCAGCCGAACCAATCTCAGTGACCTTCATTAAACCCATTGATTCAGCTCTGTCTATATTTCATCACCAGTTTTAAAAATGTGGGGCGGTCTTGGTCTCTCTATGCCCTTCCGGAATGATTTTTTATATGTACGAAACTTGTGGTTTAGAGGAATAAACTTTCTGGGGTTGTCAAACCAAGACTGCTTCTTGCTATAACGTAATGTAATTGTTAGGCCTGTCAAATCGTATTTTCGTATCGTGTAAATGATAGAAACAATACACGACACGAAATTTACATGAAGGTACACGATACACGACACAAAAATATTTTCGTGTATGGAATTCTATATACGAATACGAAATTCAAAATAACTGTAAACGAAACGAAATATACGAAATTTATCCGTGTATACACGAAGTACATGTGTACACGAATCACATGTGTACACGAATTAATGAAATAAATAATTAACACATATAAAAACAAATACCAAACATTATATTTACACGAATTAATGAAATAAATAAGTAACACGAAATTTCGTCTATACATGAATTACATGTGTACACGAATTATACGTCTACATGAATTATTTACAGGTATTTCGTGTATACACGATATGTATACAATTAGATACGGTACACAACACGTTAATAAATCATGTATATACGATACACGACACAAAATTAATTTCGTGTATAAAATTAAATACCTATACCTGCTAATATCGTGTCGTGTTTCGGGTCGTATATTCGTTTTCGTTCCTTTTTTGCCAGGCCTAGTAATTGTGTTGCTGTCTTCCATGCAAAGTGGGCACGTCAGTCTACCAGTAGTGCTCCAACCTGATAGCATTGTGTAAGTAGGAAAGTCGTTTATGATCCACATCAAATCGCATTTGATTTTTTTCCTTTTTGAACACATTATACGTTGTGACTCCAGCCCACAACTCCTGCAACTCAGCTATGTGAGGTTGTAAAAACACATCAATCTTTCCTTTAGGATTTTAGGCCTAGGAACCAGTACTGTAGAAAGAAGAAATCATCTTTCATACACATCCCAGGCGGTAAATTATATGGTGTAATTACAACTGACCAGCAAGAGTACTGTCTTCCAGAAGTCGTAAATGGATGAAAACCATCAGTACATAACCCAAGCCTGACATTTCTAGACCCATAAGCAAAAGTAGTATAAACTTGGTCAAAGTGTTTCCACGCTTTTGAGTCGGAGGGGTGACACTTATTGTCATCTTCCATTTTGTGTTCGGCGTGTTATCTCATTTCAACAGTCGTTGTAGGAGAAGCGTAAAGCCTCTCCAGCCTTAGAATGAGGGGGAAATACTGCATGTTCTTGTACGGTACCTTACTTTTCCTCCTTTTTGTCCCTTTTTTGACAGGCTTGTATCTGGGGCAACAAAACTTATATACATCCAGATCTTTATCTTCTCCCCAGAAAATCATACATAGTTTGAACAATAATCAATTTCTGCATAAGGAAACCCAATACCACGTATGATTTTCTTTGCTTCATAGGAGTTTTTTTGGAATGTCAGTGTTTTCAAGATGGAGCTCGCAGTAGATTTTGAAAATCGATCAATCAATGCCTGGGTGTTTGGAAGTCGTTTTAATGTACATTAATTCAATGGTGATAAATAACACACTAAGATGAGTGCCACTGAATAACTTTATTCTAGCATATTCCATTCACTCAAAAAAATTCTTAGCCTCGGGATTGGGAGTATCCTCTACTTCCTCTTCAACCTCCGATATAAAATAAATGTATCCCCTAATTCTTCTAGAACCTCACTAATAGCATGTGCAATCATTTGCTCCATCATTTCAACATGTTGGACCTCAGTAGTGCTACTCTAGGTAGCTTGTACAGGTGTGCTATCTTCCTCATGGAATATCCAATCAAAGTAACCGTACATAAAACCTCTATGTGCTAGATGAACCTTAGCAATATCAGGCTTGAGATACTGTCTTTTCTACACCTTTTCATGTCGAAAGGACACTTAATTTTACCGTCTTCCATACATTCAGGGTGTAGTAATGCAAAAGCAACAAACTCTTCCATCTTACTCAGCCATTCGGTAGAGATTCTACCTCTCTCAAAGGTTCTCTCATCGTACATCCACACCCTATCGGGTCTCATACCTATACTAATCGAATACTATTTTAGTTAAAACTAATAAAGTTATAAAAATTTGACATAGTCTCCCCTGATTTTACGTTTTTGTTTATTATTAGCACCTGAAATACCCCGTAATTAAAAACAGTGATTAATTAGGCTAATTACATTTTTAAAGGCTTAATTACACTTAAATAATAAGGGAACAAATCCCGAAGAAAACGGACCCTTAAAATGGGTTAAAAGCATAAACGAACCTTAAAGCGCGTTTTTCGAGGAAACCGGGAAAACGTGACTTTAAGCGGGTCAAACAGACTCGTAACAATTTTGGTCAACTAATAGTCACTAATAAATATTAGTGAAGCTTTAGAACCAATAAAATTAATTAAACGAGAAAATTCCGGAAAACGGGTACCGGTTAGTGAAAACTGTAACAACCGGTAAGTTGTGGGGCGAGAATGCAAATAAAGGAACTTAATGTGTCCACTTTGCAAATAAAGAAAGTAAAATCTGTGTGTGGGGGAAAAGGGATCGATTCTCCCTCCCTCTCTCATTTCTTTAATAGCCCCTAATACACTAAAGACAAACAAAGTAAATAAAAAGCAAAAAATTTACTCTCTCTCCTCACTTCCCTCTTCCTCTCACGTGTCCCATCCTCTCTATTCTCTCTTTTCTCTTCTTTTCTACCTTGCGATTTTCATGGAGAAAGAAGAGAGCTCACTCAACTCCAATCTTTTCTCCTCTCTTTGAACACCCAAACCTTCTCCAAACTCACAAAAATCACACCATTGGAATCCCCTTGCGAAGGAGAGATTTTCAATCCTCTCAAAAACTCAAAAGCTCTATTTTCGTTTTTGAGGGTAGTCACCATTTGGAGATTTGAATCCACCATTAGAAGCACCTTCACCTCCTTAACATCTTGAGGTAAAAAGAATTCGAAAATCCACTGTTTCTAGCCTCGTTAGCATTTTAAGAAATTTCAGTTTTTGAATGCTTTCTCCATTGTTGCTTCAGCCGATTTTGGCTCTTCCTTGGGCTAGGAATATTGTTCTTTTGCTATTCAAGAACTCCATTCATCCATTGGAAGGTAAAACTCTTTTCTAAACCCTAAAATTAAATTCTAGGGTTGTGCAAACTTGTATGTTAATGGTGTTGTGTATTGGTATGGGTTGTCTTGGGTGAAAACCCCATTCAAAACCGAGAAGAAAGGAGAAGGAAAGAAGAAGGGAAAGGAAATAAAGAAAAATAACAAGACAAGGTAAATACCCTTACCTTGAGTTAGTTGTGTATATTGTGTAATGTAACAGTTTTTGGAGTAGTAAAATGAGTAGTGAATTGGGTAAGTAATGAGTATATCATAGTAGGATGAGTAATGAAGTTGTAACAGTTTTTGAAGTTTTAAATGATGTTTAAACTTGGGAAACCTTGGTAGTGAATGTGTATGTGTGCAGGATTTTATGGATGTTGTAGTGGTATTGAAATGTGTATAATGAGTATTGTGTACAGTTGTGAGAACATGAATTTGTGAGCTGAAATAGTGTGGAGAATGTTAGAAATATAGGGGAAACCATGTCGAATTTTGTAGAAATGAGAGGACTTAAGTGTTAAGAAAAGAAGTATTTGGAGAGTTTAAAAGTGTATATTAGCTTGTAACAGATTGGAAATGAGTTCGTAAATGGAAGGAAACTAGAGTGTAAGATAATGCATTTTGGATGCTAGGAGTAGCATTAGTTGAAGGAGTATTGAAGTGTAAGGGTTAAGGTAAAAATCTGTAGCATAGAAGAAGAAACAAAATCTGTAGCATAAATGTGAGGAAACTAGTATAAGTGTTGAAAATGTAATGAGGAAATGTGTAAGTAAATGTAAGGATTGAGTAGTAAGTTTGGTGGAAGAATTAAGGTGATTTGGAGTGTTTAAGTAGTGCTAAAACATGTTAGGATCCATGTAGGAAGAGTGGGGAACAATATGAAATTGGGGAAAGAAATAAATCTGTAGCCATGTTCTGGAACCGTCCGACCCAGCGTGGATCGGACGTGGGTCGGACATGGCTTAACTAACGAGAATCAAACCTTCTGGAACCGTCCGACCCAGAGCCGTGAGTCGGACATGGGTCGGACGGGCCTTGAGAAACCGGTGAAACTTTCTGGAACCCGTCCGCCCAGAGCCGTGAGTCGGACGTGGGTCGGATGGGTCTTGAAATCGACAGGAAATCTTTCTGGAATGGTCCGACCCAGGGCCGTGAGTCGGACGTGGGTCGGACGCACGAAAATTTTCTCCATCGAAGTTTCTGACTTCGTCCGACCCAGAGGTTGGGTCGGACGTGGGTCGGACATGACTTGGATGACAAATCGAAACTTTCTGGAATGGTCCGACCCAGAGGGTATGGGTCGGACGGAATAGTGCTGGGTCGGACGGGATAATTTCAGAGGACGAAAACCTACTGGAATGGTCCGACCCAGGGTTGGGTCGGACGGTGGGTCGGACGGCCCAAACACTTACAAAAAAAAATGTTTTAATTATATGACTAGTATCATATATACATATATATATGCCTATATACCTATATGCATATATATGTAGTAATACACCATTGATGAAGTAAAATGGTAAGGAAGTAAGTAATTTTGTAAGAAACAAGTTTATGAAGTAATAAAGGAAAGAATGGTTTTATAACCAAGTAAGTAAAGAAGTTAAGTATACATTGAAAGTATCAATGAAGGAGTAAGTAGATCAATAATAGATCATTGATCATACTACTTCATGTATGTATAGGAATCAAATAGTTGATCTCCAAGGGAACCGGTAGACGTGTTCGACGGTGAACGGTATGATTTCCTCATGCCCTGTATCCTAACTTGGTTACCCCGATTTGTGTGCTTATGTGATCACCAACAAGATAAATGCATGAATCGGATTTATATTGCACTTATAGTGTTTGAACTATATTGTTCTTGTTTATGCTCTTGAACATTTAGTTTGTATAATTCATGAAGTATGAATGGAAATGAAGTGTATGTGTAAGTATGAGTACTTGTGTATGTAGTATGTATGGAAGTAATATGGACTTCTACTAATTCCTAACAACCTAACTCCTAACATGAGTAATGAGTAAAATGGAATGAGTAGAAGCCCGATATAGTTTCGGCCACGCGTGAGGATAAGGAACCACAAGAGGTTGGAACCGAATCCTGGCTATGATCTTTTCCTTGGACCAATTCCCTTTGTATGGGTAGCATCCTGGATTAGTGGGCCACCCTAAAGCCCGGTGGTGGGAATAGTATTCCCTGCCCGGAGGTCATACCGACTTAACTGGAAGTAAAGTATGTAAGTATGTATTGTATTTGTATTGGTCTTGACTATTGTAAGTCATTGACCCGGAGTAAAAGTATCGAACACCCGATTAACCCGGTGTGTAATAAGGCTAACAAGACCTTTGTATGTATTGGAGAATTGTATCTCCGTGATGCGGTGAGTATGGTAAGTATGATGAATGACTTGCATTGTATTCCTTGTATGTATCATGTATGTATGTTGGTAAATGGATGTAATGTATTGTATCGTATAAAGCATGTATGTATGTATGAATGAAACGAACCGCATGTACTCGACCAAATAGTTGGCGTACCCTCGCTAGTACGCGGGGTATGCGGTTATCATATGCAGCGTAAGCTGACCCCCTAGGGGAATGTTTTTACTCCACAGGTACCCGCGAGGCGTGAAGGTAGAGTAAGGGCAGCATGTAATTCTTTTGGAGTAGTTAGTAGGATTGGAATAGTGTACCGAGTTGTACACGGCTAGAGCTTTTTGGTAGCCGGTGTACCATGTGGTACACCTTTTTGGGATATTGAATTCTTGATTGGATAGGAAGGAGTAGTTGTATAAACTCATTATTTTTGGGAAGTAGTGGAATGTAATTCATTATTCGGTATACTCGGTAATCAAATGTAATTAAGTATTGGTATTGTAAAGTAAGTAGTATGTATGTATTCATTCTAATCGTCAGACCGATACGTAAGTAGTAGTAGCCTTGTTAACCTTGGATGGTTAACGGCATTGTATCACCCCCGGGAGTAGGTAAGTATTCCGCTGCGAGTAAGGTAATTATGGAAGGATTAGAGGATAATGGAAGGATTAGCGGTTGGGGTGTTACAAAAAGTGGTATCAGAGCGAAGTATCGCTCTGATGATTAGACTCTTAAGTGTAGTGATTACCGAGTTAGGATTTCAACCGTCTTAAGACGGATATTTAGAAACCTAACTAGGAACTACCGTTAGCAATAACGGATACCACTAACGTCTGCAAAGACGATACCATTGTTTGAATGAAGACCATGAGGTCATAGTATCACAACATCTAATGTAATCCACACTTGTTCAGATGTCAGGACGGGTCGAGGCCGACCTAGAGGAGAGACATCTGATGGACCGGGCGCGCAGACGATAGCTGAGATCGTCGCCGCCACGGTAGCGCAGATGCTACCGCAAGTAATCACGGCTGTACAGCAAACACAGCAAACACAGCAGCACAGCAGCCCGACCCACCTCATCCCCGAGAAACGAATTGGGTAAAAGCTGTCGCCGACCTTCGACCTGCATGCTTTAAGGCGAGAGCGACCCCGCCAAGCTCGAGGCCTACCTCTCCGAGATGGAGACGGCCTTCGAGACACTTGAGACTCCCGCTGGAGTTCGAGTGAGGATAGCTGCGTACTACCTCAAAGACGCGGCTATGGACTGGTGGAAGCTCGTTAAGGCCGAGCACATAGCTGACCCTGCTTTCGGATGGGAAGCATTCACCTCTCTCTCCGATCTAAGTACTACCCCGAGCATGTCAAGACCAAGAAAAGGCTTGAGCTCGATGCACTAAAAATGACCGAGAAGATGACGGTTGATGAATATTACCGCACCTTCACCTCTCTTCTCCGACTTCTACCCGACCTTGGGTATACCGGCCAAGTCTTGGTCGACCGCTTCTACGGCGGATTGAGCCATCGACTCCGGTATGGCATGGGCTTCACTCGGTTTACCTCCCTTCAGGTAAACAAGTTGAACCCTTAAAAGCCATGAGTAATGTGAATTAGTATTCCCGTATGTAAATGTAACCTAATGCCTAAGTAATTCAGGAGTGTTACCACGCTGCATCTCGAGTTGAGATCACCTGCCAGCTGAGAGATGAGGAACAAGCGCTGAAGCGCAAGGTGAGCGGCAAGGGTAACCCCTCCGATGAACAACCAATCCAAACCCTGGAAGAAAAGGAAGGGAAGCACTCCCACCATCAGAAAAATACATCCGGAGACGGCGGTGCCCATGCTGAGAAGGGCAAGGCAACTGAGCCGTTACAGATTGCCTACACCGCACCAGTGGCAGCGAAGCCACTGAGGTCTCAGCCCTACAGGGGTAAGAAACCGAAACCGAATTAGTACACTTGTGAAATTGTAAGTATATAGAGTATTGTAAGTATACCAAACCTTGCTAACTTGAAAGCTATAGGTTCTTTGGCCAAGGAAAGAACCAATCTGATGGCCGCAGCTACATCTGCCGTAACTGCAACAAGGATCATCCCGGCACAGATTGCCAAGGAAGGGAGATCCGCTGCTTCACTTGCCAAAAACCGGGCCACCGTGCCAATGCATGCCCGGAGAATTCTAAGCCCAAGGGCAACTACCAGGGCTACAAGCAGCGTGAGGGCAAGGAGGTTGCATCTGGCGATGCTCATGCCCAGCACACCTCACAGGGACAGGGGTCCCGAGGTCCGCAGAAGGGCGCACCGCAGAGGCAGCCGGCCTTACACATCATCGACCGTGATGGGACCGGGACTAAGTCCGGCCCAGGTAACCACTGTAACCTTTAATCCTTGAAGAGCATGACTAAGTATTAAAGTAATTGTATGAATGAAAGCATGAATGCGTAAGTACTTAAAGTATGAAATTGAGCATGAATAAGTACATGGAAGTATGTATTGAGCATGAAATGAATTAGTAAGCCTAGAACTCATTCTAGATGAATTTACCACCTTAGGGAAATTCCATATCTGTTACCCAATACCTTCAAACTCACCTCATGAAGAGATCGACATCGCCAATCACCACTTCAACAACGAACAGTGTCAGGTCATCCGCCCAGGTATGATTTATTAAAAGGATACCTGACACCCGAAGCACAAATTTCAATCATCCGACGATGCAACGAGTTAGGAACGGGTCCAGGAGGATTTTATACACCCGAATTCCCCGGTGGAGCTACAATGAAGCTGAAAATGATGTGCTTGGGAAAGGACTGGAACCCTTATACCAAGACATACCAAACAACGCGAGCAGGAGACGGAGCAACACCTCCAGCAATACCCCCAGAATTCCAAACGCTTGTCACACAAGCTGTAGAAATTGCACAACAATGTGAAGATGAACCAATCCCTGCACTTGAAGCAGATCTGTGTATCGTCAACTTCTATGAGAAAGAAGGACGACTTGGCTTACACCAAGACAAGGACGAGACAGCGGAATCTCTTGAACTAGGAGTGCCCGTAGTGTCTTGGTCCATTGGTGATGACGCCGTATTTTTGTATAGCGAGCGGAAGCGTGTGGACCTCGCAGAAAAATTGGTATTGAGATCAGGAGATGTTCTAATCATGGGTGGAAAATCAAGGTTGCTGTATCACGGGATCCAGAAGATCAAGTTGAATACGGCACCACCGGCAATAATCAATGCCACACACATGATACCAGGACGCCTGAACCTTACCTTTAGAAAGTATTAATCTTGTAGTAGCATGTAATCCAGTAGTAACGTGTATTAGAGACACAGTATGTATGATGGTTGGTTATTCAATAAAAGCAGTGTTGGTTATTAAATTCCACTTGCGTTCCACCATCTTTACTTATAATCTCATGAATCAATAGGTTGTGGACTCGGTACCGAAGGTAACCTGAGCATCCTCACCGAAGAACAAGCCGGCAAGAGCGGCACCATTCTAACGGGAACCTTCCCAGTAAACGGCATCGAAGCCTCAGTATTATTCGACTCCGGCGCCTCTCACACCTTCATATCGCCATCTCTTGCGAAGAAGTTGGGGCTAGATGCGGATGAGCTACCGAACTTCTTGGTTACTCTCCCATCGAAGGAGCGGGTACAATGTACCAAGTATTACAAATCAGCCACCATTCAAATCAAAGGTGAAGCGTTTCCCATTTCCTTCATCGAATTCAACGGATTGGGATTCGACTTAATTATTGGAATGAACTGGTTGGAGCGGCACAAGGGGAGAATCCTATGCGCCGAGCACCGATTGCTGCTCAAGAGTCCATCTGGGGTCACTGTTTCATACCGCCAGAGACCGAGAGAGCCTTCAACTACAGTCATCTCCGCCATGGCAATGTATCGGGAGCTCAGAAAAGGGCATGAAGTGTATTTATGTCACGTGCAAGACCTGGAGAGAGATCCAGAGTTCAGTGACGAGGTAGCAGTAGTCTCAGAATTCCCTGATGTATTTCCGAAAGAGCTACCTGGTATGCCACCACAGAGGGCGGTAGAATTTGAAATCGATCTTGTACCGGGTACTGGTCCCATCGCTAGGGCACCATACCGTATGGCACCGGCAGAAATGGCAGAACTCAAAACAGCTACATGATCTTCTCGACAAAGGGTTTATACGCCCGAGCGTATCACCCTGGGGAGCACCGGTCCTCTTCGTGAAGAAGAAGGACGGTAGTCTCCGCCTCTGCATCGACTACCGCGAATTGAATGCGGTCACTGTAAAGAAGTACCCATTGCCACGCATCGACGACCTGTTCGATCAGTTGAAGGGAGCATCCGTCTTTTCTAAGATTGATCTCCGATCCGGTTACCACCAAATTGCTATCAAAGAGCAAGACATTCAGAAAACAGCATTCCGAACAAGATATGGCCACTACGAATTCACGGTGATGCCATTCGGTTTGTCTAATGCACCAGCCAAATTCATGGACCTAATGAATCGGTTATTCAGTGATCAGCTGGACACTTCAGTAGTAGTATTCATTGACGACATTCTTGTGTATTCGAAGTCACCAGAAGAACATGAAAACCATTTGAGAAAAGTACTTGAGACACTGCGCGAGAACCAGCTGTATGCGAAGTTCTCCAAATGCGAGTTTTGGCTAGATCAGGTATCATTCCTCGGTCATGTCATCTCGAGCGCGGGCATTTCAGTAGATCCATCCAAAATTGAAGCAGTGCGATCATGGCCTAGACCTAAGACTGTTACCGACATCCGGAGCTTTCTTGGTTTAGCCGGTTATTACCGGAGGTTTGTAAAGGACTTCTCAAAGTCGCTAAGCCCATGACGTCATTGATGAAGAAAGATGCACCCTTTGTATGGACAAAGGAGTGCGAAGTATCCTTCCAGAAATTAAAGACTCATTGACCTCAGCGCCAATTCTCACACTTCCAGAGGGCACAGAGGGATTTGAGGTGTATTGTGATGCATCGGGCAAGGGCATGGGATGCGTACTCATGCAGCATGGCAAGGTAGTAGCCTATGCTTCTCGCCAGCTGAAAAAGCATGAGGAGAATTACCCGACACATGATCTAGAGTTAGGAGCCATTGTCTTCGCCTTGAAGATATGGCGACACTATCTCTATGGGGTAAGCATCACCATCTACTCCGACCACAAAAGTTACAGTACGTATTCACCCAGAAAGAATTGAACCTAAGGCAGAGGAGGTGGATGGAGTTCCTCTCGGATTACGACATCAACCTCCAGTATAAAGAAGGGAAGGCAAACGTAGTAGCCGACGCCCTGAGTCGTCGAGCACACTCGCTCCATTCGCTACTCGCTTCTTCTAGCTTGGTTGACGAGGTGCGAGACGCTCAGTTGAGCGACCCTTACTTCACAGAGATCAGACAGAAAATTACAGATGGTACCTTCGAGCGCCGAAAGTACGACTTCAAACTGCATGAAGATGGTCTGATCCGTTTGAATGGCAGATTATGCGTCCCCCGAAGCAATGCTGAGCTAAGGGATCGCATTCTGCGAGAGTCACATTGTTCGACATTGCATGTCCATCCGGGAGCCTCTAAAATGTACAAAGACATGAAGAGGTACTTCTGGTGGTCAGGATGAAGTCAGACGTGACTGAGTATGTTCTGAGGTGTCTCACATGCCAGAAGGTGAAGTTTGAGCACCGAAGACCGGGAGGAATGGTGCAATCCATGCCCATTCCGGAGTGGAAATTCCACGACATCTCCATGGATTTTGTTGTTGGACTCCCACCTGCTAGGGGAGGACTCAACATGATCTGGGTAGTAGTCGATCGCCTCACCAAGGTTGCCCGATTCATACCGATGAAGGACACCTGGAAGGTGGCGAAGCTCGCAGAGCTATTCGACAAGGAGATCATCCGACACCACGGAGTCCCAAAACCATTGTATCTGACCGCGACACCAGATTTCTTTCGAGATACTGGAGAGCGACACGGGAAGCGCTTGGTACTGAGTTGAAGCTTAGCACCGCCTTCCATCCACAGACCGACGGTCAGACAGAAAGGACCATCCAAACACTAGAGGATATGCTAAGGGCATGTGCCTTAGACTTCCAGGGGAGCTGGATTGAGAAGCTTCATCTTATCGAGTTTTCGTATAACAATAGCTACCATGCTTCGATTAAGATGTCGCCATTCCAAGCTTTGTATGGTAGACCTTGCCGTACCCCGTTGTGTTGGGATGAGTCAAGCGAAGCGGTCATCATAGGACCGGAGTATTTGGAACAAGTACAAGCTGAGGTACAACAAATCCGAGCCAATATGAAGGCAGCCCAAGATAGACAGAAATCCTATGCGGATGTGCGACGACGCGACCTTGAGTTCGCCGTGGGCGACCAAGTGTTCCTGCGTGTCTCACCTATGAAGGGTGTCTTTCGATTTGGCCAGAAGGGCAAACTGAGCCCGAAATTTGTAGGCCCGTATGCCATTACCGAGAGGATTGGAGCCGTAGCTTATAGGCTAGCATTGCCTGAAGAATTGGGGCGTGTTCATGATGTCTTTCATGTATCACAACTCAAGAAATACATAGCCGATCCCTCTCATGTATTAGAACCCGAACATCTATCCCTAGAGCCGACGATGAGATATGTCGAGACTCCACTGCGAATCCTTGATACCAAGACAAGAGACACTCGCCATAAATCTGTACGAATGGTGAAGGTCTTGTGGTCTAACCACGACGTCGAGGAAGCGACTTGGGAATTAGAGGACGCCATGAAGGCGAAGTACCCGAATTTATTTGTAGACTAGATGTCTAGTATCCGTATAGCACGGAGGGTACGGGGCGTACCCCTTTTAAGGGGGGTAGAGCCTTTTTGCTTTTGCATTGCTTCGGGTTAGCATTGCATAGTATGTATGTATGTAATTGTATTTTGGTTGGCACATGTAGTGCTAAGTGTATTGTATTGGCACAAAGTAGTGCTAGTAGTATTTGGTATGTAGTACGATGTGTATGGTATGTATGTAATGAGTAATGCATTGTGTTGTACGGTATATGACACGAATGACATTGTGAAGTGTATTGTGAAGTATGAACTGAATGAGTATTGTATGGTATTTGAATGAGTATTGGTATGAATTGGTATGTGTATGGTATTCGAAGTAAGTATGTACATGGTATCTGAATTGTGTATGCTGGTAGTGTAAGAATTGTGAACACCTTGTAAGGTGGTAGTAGAATGTATTGTGGCAATTGGCTTGCCAAATGAGTAGAAATGGTAAACTGTAACCTTGAGCAACTTTGAGGGCAAAGTTTCTTAAGGGGGGTAGATTGAAATACCCCGTAATTAAAAACAGTGATTAATTAGGCTAATTATATTTTTAAAGGCTTAATTACACTTAAATAAATACGAGGGAACAAATCCCGAAGAAAACGGACCTTTAAAATGGGTTAAAAGCATAAACGAACCTTAAAGCGCGTTTTTCGAGGAAACCGGGAAAACGTGACTTTAAGCGGGTCAAATAGACTCGTAACAATTTTGGTCAACTAAATAGTCACTAATAAATATTAGTGAAGCTTTAGAACCAATAAAATTAATTAAACGAGAAAATTCCGGAAAACGGGTACCGGTTAGTAAAACTGTAACAACCGGTAAGTTGTGGGGTAAGTGCAAATAAACAAACTTAGTGTGTCCACTTTGTAAATAAAAGTAAAAATCTGTGGGGTGTATGGCCGATTGGGCCCTCCCCCTCTCACTCTCTTTTTTTTTAACTCACAAGAGACAAAGAAATAAGAAGAAAAAAAGACTCTCTCTCCTATTCCCCTCTCCCTCACGTGTCCCCCTCCTCCTTATTCTCTCTTCTTTCTCTTCTTCTTCTACCTTGCGATTCCATGGAGAAAGAAGAGAGTCACAAAACTCCTCACTTCTCTCTCTCTCTTTGACCACTCAAATCTCCTCCAAACTCAACAAAAATATACCATTGTAATCCCCTTGCAAAGGAGAACATTTTCATCCTTTCAAAAATCCAAAAGCTCCTACTTTCGATTTTGGGTGTTCACCATTTGGAGATTTGAAGCCACCATTAGAAGCACCTTCACCTCCTCTTCATCTTGAGGTAAAAAGAAGTTCGAAAATCCATTGTTTCTAGCTCTCATTGGCATTTTAAGAATTTCAGTTTTGAACTCTTGGCTCTTTGTTGCTTCAGCCGATTTTGGCTCTTTTGGGCTAGAAATTGTTCTCTTCTAGTCAAGAACTTCATCTACTCATTGGAAGGTAACACTCTTTTCTAAACCCTAAAACTAAATTCTAGGGTTAGTATAAAATGAATGCTAATTGGTATTGTATGTATTATGGGCTGTAGCATTTTGTTGTGTGTGAAACCCATTGAAACCGAGAACAAAGAGAAAAGGAGAAGAAAGAGAAGAGGAAAGGAAAGAAAAAAACTAACAAGACAAGGTAAATACCCTTACCTTGAGTTAGTTTGTATATTGTGTTGTAACAGTTTTTGGAGAATCAAAAACAAGTAATGTGTAGATAATGAGTAATGAGTATGTTGAAGTATAATGAGGAATGGTATTGAAACAGTTTTGAAGTTTTAATGAAGCTTAAAACTTGGGAAAACCTTGGGTAGTGAATGTGTATGTGTGCAGGATTTTATGGATGTTGTAGTGGTATTGAAATGTGTATAATGAGATTGTGTAACAGGTTGTGAGAATGAATTTGGGCTGAAATAGTGTGTGGAGAATGTAAGAATATAGGGGAAACCATGTCAAATTTTGTGTAGAAATGAGAGGACTTAGCTTGTGTAAAAAGAGGAAGTAGTTAGAGAGTTTTAAAGGAGTGCTTTAGTAGTTGTAACAGATTGGAAGAGTTTGTAAATGGAAGGAAACTAGAGTGTAAGATAATGCATTTTGGATGCTAGGAGTAGCATTAGTTGAAGGTATTGAAGTGTAAGGTTAAGGTAAAAATCTGTAGCATAGAAAGAAGAAACAAAATCTGTAGCATAAGTGTGAGGAAACTAGTATAAGTGTTGAAAATGTAATGAGGAAAATGTGTAAGTAAATGTAAGGATTGAGTAGTAAGTTTGGTGGATGAATTAAGGTGATTTAGAGTGTTTTAGTGCTAAATCATGTTAGGATGCATGTAGGAAGAGTAGGGAAGCAATGGGTGAAATTGGGGAAAGAAAAATAAATCTGTAGCATGTTCTGGAACCGTCCGACCCAGCGTCTGGATCGGACGTGGGTCGGACATGGCTTAAATAACGAAATCAAACCTTCTGGAACCGTCCGACCCAGAGCCGTGAGTCGGACGTGGGTCGGACGGGCCTTGAGAAACCTCGGTGAAACTTTCTGGAACCGTCCGACCCAGAGCCGTGAGTCGGACGTGGGTCGGACGGGCCTTATAATCGAAGAGAAATCTTTCTGGAATGGTCCGACCCAGGGCCGTGAGTCGGACGTGGGTCGGACGGGCGAAAATTTTCTCCATCGAAGTTTCTGACTTCGTCCGACCCAGAGGTTGGGTCGGACGTGGGTCGGACATGACTTGGATGACAAATCGAAACTTTCTGGAATGGTCCGACCCAGAGGGTATGGGTCGGACGGAATAGTGCTGGGTCGGACGGGAGTAATTTCAGAGGACGAAAACCTACTGGAATGGTCCGACCCAGGGTTGGGTCGGACGGTGGGTCGGACGGCCCAAACACTTACAAAAAAAAATGTTTTAATTATATGACTATAGTAATCATATATACATATATAATGCCTATACCTATATGCATATTATGTAGTAATACACCATTGATGAAGTAATAATGGTAAGGAAGTAAGTAATTTTGTAAGAAAAAGTTTGAGGTAGTAAAGAAAAGAATGGTTTTATAACCAAGTAAGAATAAAAGAGTAAGTATACATTGAAAGTATCAATGAGGGAGTAAGTTAGATCAATAATAGATCATTGATCATACTACTTCATGTATGTATAGGAATCAAATAGTTGACTCCAAAGGAACCGGTAGAACGTGTTCGACGGTGAACGGTATGATTTCCTCATGCCCTGTATCCTAACTTGGTTACCCCTTTGTGTGCTTGTGTGATCAAAAAGATAAATGCATGAATCGGATTTATATTGCACTTATATGTGTTTGAACTATATTGTTCTTGTTTATTGCTCTTGAACATAGTTTGTATAATTCATGAAATGAATGATGGAAATGAAGTGTATGTATATGAGTACTTGTGTATGTATGTATGTATGGAAGTAAGTATGGACTTCTACTAATTCCTAACAACCTAACTCCTAACATGAGTAATGAGTAAAATGGAATGAGTAGAAGCCCGATATAGTTTCGGCCACGCGTGAGGATAAGGAACCACAAGAGGTTGGAACCGAATCCTGGCTATGATCTTTTCCTTGGACCAATTCCCTTTGTATGGGTAGCATCCTGGATTAGTGGGCCACCCTAAAGCCCGGTGGTGGGAAGTAGTATTCCCTGCCCGGAGGTCATACCGACTTAACTGGAAGTAAAGTATGTAAGAAGTATGTATTGTATTTGTATTGGTCTTGACTATTGTAAGTCATTGACCCGGAGTAAAAGTATTGAACACCCGATTAACCCGGTGTGTAATAAGGCTAACAAGACCTTGTATGTATTGGAGAATTGTATCTCCGTGATGCGGTGAGTATGGTAAGTATGAATGAATGACTTGTATTGTATTCCTTGTATGCATTGTATGTATGTATGGGTAAAATGAATGTATTGTATTGTATTGTAAAGCATGTGTATGTATGAATGAAACGAACCGCATGTACTCGACCAAATAGTTGGCGTACCCTCGCTAGTACGCGGGGTATGCGGTTATCATATGCAGCGTAAGCTGACCCCCTAGGGGGAATGTTTTTACTCCACAGGTACCCGCGAGGCGTGAAGTAGAGTAAGGGCCGCATGTAATTCTTTTTGGAGTAGTTAGTAGGAATGGAATAGTGTACCGAGTTGTACACGGCTAGAGCTTTTTGGGTAGCCGGTGTACCATGTGGTACACCTTTTTGGATATGAATTCTCGATTGATAGAAAGGAGTAGTTGTATAAACTCTTCATTTTTGGGAAGTAGTCTTGGAATGTAATTCTATATTCGGTATACTCGGTAATCAATGTAATTAAGTAATTGGTATTGTAAAGTAAGTAGTATGTATGTATTCATTCTAATCGTCAGATATATACGGTAGTAGTAGTAGCCTTGTTAACCTTGGATGGTTAACGGCATTGTATCACCCCGGGTAGGTAAGTACTCCGCTGCGAGTAAGGTAATTATGGGAAGGATTATAGGATAATGGAAGGATTAGCGGTTGGGGTGTTACACGCATTGGAGTAAATCCTCGGGGACACGGTAGAGTAACCCATGGTGTAAGGTATGGTTTTCTTGCAACCTGTGTCCTACCGGATTATCCAACTTCCCAGCGATTTCTCCTCTCTCCCTCTGGTTGCTGCCGTTCTTGAGCTCACCACCCACACCCATGGCTTCTCCAACTTCTCTCCCATGCTCAAGCCACATAAATGCTCCAAATCAAAAACAAAACACATATTTGTGTTCCCTCATCAAGCCCTACACATCTCTCTTTCCAAAATTCGAAAAGGATGAGTTTCATTTTTATGGGTTTTCCCCATTTGAAGAGAAAAGCACATCACCTTGTAGCTTGGAGTCTCCTCTTTCTTCTAAGGTAAAAATTTCATTGAAAAACTCATTCTTGTTCTCTCTCTCTGGTGACCGATTTTTACCCCTTTGTGATGCCTTGTTTTTCTCCTTGTTCTTGAGCTCCAAATTGACCCTTCAATGGTGGAGAAGCTTCCCTCTTGATTCAAGGGTGAAAATCCCTCTTGAAAGCTTCACAAAGGTAAACCCTAACTTTGTGTTCTAGCCCTTTGATTGAATTGAAATATTCCAAGGGTTTAGATAATTAATTGAGTGTGTTTTTGTGTTCTTGGATGTTGGGATGGAGTTTGGAAACTCCATACCCTCTTAACCGATTTTTGGAGAAGATGAGGAACAAGAGGAGACTTAATGTGAGACTTGTAAATTAAGGTAAGAAATCTACCTTAACGCCTATATTAATTGTTTAAGAATTGGGTTTGGGAAAAATAAAAGATTAAATAAAAATCTGGAACAATAATGTGCTTGATTGTGGTTAGTTGGATTTTTGAAATGTTGGTTTGAATTGAGGGCCTTGGAGCCAAGTGATTTGGGAATTGTGTTTGTAGTGTTGTTGGTGAATTTTGAATGGATATTATTGCTAACAGGAAAATTGTTAGGATAAACTATATACAAAAGACAAAATAATAAATTAATCCTACAACTCTACTACGGGTAGCAAATAAAACCCGGTCGGAGTATAGTGTAAATATTACGACCGAGAGTATCGTACCCAAGGGACTTATAGAAAACTAGTCCTAATCCGGTAATAACCTATTCTAAAGCAAGGGGGGAAATTGAATGTAATTCTAAACTAATTAAAACTAACTAAACTATGTGGTAATTACAATGAAATTTTCTTGATCTAGGGAGTAAAACCATCTAAGTACAACATGATCTCGAAACATAACACAGGCCTTCGAATTAACCAACAACTGAATACGCCGGGTGTCCCTGCCGGATACCACTTGCACGGCATATTCAAAGACATTGAATATGCCGGACATTGGCCACCCGGCAGTGCATCCGGCATAGTCATAATGCATATTCTTTCTCCAGTTTCCGGGTAGAAACAGAAGACTCATCCCTATTAACGAATCGAGCATATATCATGCCGCGAAATGAACAAGGAAATGGGGGAAAATGGATTAATTCTCACTCTTACCACTAACCCTTAATTCATAAGAAGAGAGTAGGAAGACCATTAAGAGTCTAACCTATCTTACTTGGGACTTGTCTTCCACAAGTAAGAATTGCATGAAGAGAAAAAGAGATCAACCTATTCTCTTTCAATAAGAACCTTACTCTTAATAACTTGAAAATTATATTAAGAAGAACACATTGTTTTACAAGAAGGAATTCATCCCTAAACAAAGAACTAGCAAGGATTTCTACTTCACCATCCACTCAAATAAAGAAGAAATACATAAGGGAGAAGGAGATTGGTTATAGCCTCAACCCTGACAAGATCTTCTCTTCTTCTTGTGGATGGATCCGTAGAAATGCCTTGGACACCAACACTTGGAATGTGGGCGGAAATGGAGTAATGAATGGAGTATAATGGTGTTGAAGTGTGCCAAATTGCTGCCTTCCTCGGCCTATTTATAGGCACCCAAATGTGTCGATGCCGGGCGTCGTGCCGGGTCCCCAATAGCCGGCACACGTGTTAAATGCGTCCAACTGCTAACGGTCGAAACCGTCGATGTCCGTGCGAAACAGTGCTTATGCCGGGTAGGACTTACCCGGCATCACATCCGGCAGCGGTTGGAAAACACGTGGATCACATGTGCTGTCGTATGGTCAATCGAGGCGATTTTACACTTATGCCGGATAACATTTACCCGGCATAACATCCGGCAAGGCTTCTTTCTGTTCTGTACTTATGCCGTGCAGAAACTACCCGGCATGGAGTCCGGCTTCAACTAACTTTTGCCTAGAAAATCATTCCTTGCACAGAAAACTCATAAAAACATAAGATTGTACAAATATTATACTTTAACACATAATTAGCATAAATAACATAAATATTTATTTAGATAAATATAATACTAAATCTAGTGCATAAAATATGATAAGTCTGCGGCTTATCAAGGCCCTACACTTACCTTTTGCTAGTCCTCGAGCAAAACAAGTTTAGAAAGGACTAATTACTTATGCACAAAACAGATAAACTTTATAATGAAATGTAGATAAATATTCTCAACTCTATGACTCTAATTCAAAGTATCACTTAATCTACCTTATTCTATCAAAACATACTAATGGGTATAAAACAAAGAATTTTTCAAAACCGATCAAAAGCTTTTGAGCCATTTTGCATAAGGGATTTTTGTATCTCTCCTTTTTCCGGTTTCCATCATTCAGCTCTATTTTTCAAGAGTTTCTGAATGTGGCCAAGACTCTCATCAATGGTTTTTATGAATCAGCCCTATTTTGCAAGGGTTTCTGAATCAACCATGATTTTTTTGCATTGAAGAACGGGGAATTTTAGGAGAAAAACAAAAGGAAAAACTCTCGTTTCTTGCTTTTATTTTGAGGCATTTTTGCAACCTCAAGGAATATATTGCTTTCCTTTGGAAGAAGATTTTTTTCTCTTTATTTTTCTTTTTTCTTCTTCTTTCTTTTGCACAAAAACCCTTTTTAAGATTTTCACCCAAAAGGTTTTTCACGATTTTGAAGAAAAGAATAACACCCAGAAGTATATAAAGGAAAATTAGGAGCAAGATCATATACTCATGTTAATAAAAAACAAGAAGTTAAAAAAGGAATCTATAAGTCATTAGAAAACTTACCTCTTGAGAGAACAAGCTTTTAGTCATTCCTAATCTTATCTTAATCAGAAACACGCAAGAAGTTTAGTAAAACATTGAATAAAACGCAAAACTTATGCATATTATTAAAACTTATTTTTAAGGGGGGTCCCTGCCCTACACTTGGCAGGAACACTGTCCCCAGTGTTTGAAAGAAAACGAATAAGTAAAACTTTTTTTTTTTTTTTTTCAAGAAAACTTAAATAACTAGGCTGAAAATATTGACGAAAAACAAATCATATATATATAAAAAATAGAATTAAATGTAAGAAAGGCTCCCCTGATTGACATTGAAGGTGTGAGGAGGACCCGCCCTACACTTAGCCTTTTAGGCTACTTGGCGTTATCTGAGATCCTTGGTAGAATGGTGACCGAATTCGCATGCTCCCGTGGATTGGTTTGCGTTTGAGATGGGAGTTGACCTTGCTGTCTTGGTTGCATCAGAAGTTGCTGTAATTGCAACTGCAATGATTTGTGCTCTTTGCGAATGGTCGAGATCATTTTGAGTATCCTGGGTCTTGTTCATCAGGGCTGACTCATGTCACGAAGTTCTGCCATTTCAGCCTCTGATGATGATGTAGGATGGGATGGTCTGAATTGCCTTGGACCTCCCTGGTAGCCGGCTTGAATCTGGAAGTGTTGAGGGGTTGGTTCCCCTGTTGCCATGGCTGCCGATACCCTTGGTTACTCACAAAATTGACTTCCTCAACATTCTGAAAGTCTGGCAAATCAGGGCTCGTAGCATGTGGTCGTGCACTCACCAAGTTTGCCTGTTGAGGAAGTTTGTTCATTGCTATTTGCTCCACCACTTTCTGTAAAGCGCTAACCTTCGTTGACGTCTGGGCGTTACTCTCCAATAACTGCTCATGACTTTGCATAAGTTGTCAAATTTAGCATCGCCCTCTCCGACTTGATATAAACCAGCGGCTACCCCTGGTGCCACCGGTGGCCCATTCTCTTATCTCTCACAAAGAGATTCAACCCCACTAAGGAATTGATCTCCAGGTTTCTTCAATATGTCTGCACCAAGGGAGGATAGGATCATGGTCTTGCATTGATTGACCAATCCCTTGTAAAACAAACTGAGATAGTTGTTCCTTGGTGAGGCCGTGGTGTGGACATGTGCGTAGCAACCCTTTGAATCTGTCCCAAGTCTCACAGATGTTCTCCGAGCTCGGTTGTCTGAAGTTGTAAATGTCGGCGATCATCTCCAGGGTGCGACTTGGAGGCATGAACTTATCATAAAACTTGGTTGCCATGTCCTCCCATGTGGTGATAGTACTGGGGGATAGACTGTGGTACCATTTGCTGGCGTTCCCCGTAAGACTATGGGGGAAGAGGGATAGTCTGGCATATTGGAGGACATTATTTGTGGAGGTTAGGCTGTTTGTGTGTTGCAAGAATTTGGTGATGTGGACAAGGCATCGTCCGGGTTTGTACCATCGAACATACCCATTCCTTGATGCATCGTATTTGATGATATGGCTTAAGTTTTTGCCATTCATCGTATTCGTTTTGTGGAAGAGAGGGAGGTCGATTGCGGGCGGCTTTTGGCCTTGGTTGGAAGGCCGGTTTATGTTACGGACGGTAGGTGCTGCCATTGGTGTAGGATCTGCTTCTTGTAGGGTTCGTTGTTGCCTTAAAGTTTGAAGCAGGGTTCTCTCGATCTCCGGATCAAAGTTGGCTAAATTGTCAGGAGTACTCGTTGACCGAAGAAGCATTCACTTGGATAACTTCAGGAGGAGCAAAAGAAAATGTTATAATATTCGTACTAATAAAAGAAATAATATAATAATATAATTAAAATTATGAAAACACGAATGAACAAATTTTCGGTTATGCCGGACAGAGTGCCGGGTGAATCTTACCCCAGTGGACTTCCTCCACTAATGCCGGGTGTGTACAAACCGGCATGCTACCCGGTGACCAAAAATCGAACATAACTTAATTAAAAAAAAGTAAGGGATTGTAGAGGATCATTACTAACTGTCCCTACTTATTTACGACTAAAAATAGTGAGAGAATTTGAACATGCCGGGTGACGTGCCGGGTATAATCCGTCCGGCATAGGACTTCCTCCGAAATGCCGTGTGTAGGAAATCCGGCACAATACACGGCAAGTTCAAAACTCGAAGTCTAAATTAAAGAATCATGATATAGGGACTACTAGAAGAGGGAAATAATGAATGGGAGTAGCAAGAACAACTTTAAATTGCCAAGAACTCCATACTGTAATAAATTTTGAAAACTTTGAACGTGCCGGACGCAGTGCCGGGTAAAACGTATCCGGCATCAGACTTCCTCCGAGTTTGCCGGGTGACAGACGCCCGGCATAAGCACGGCACATTCAATTCTGCAAAACTTAGGGCGAAAATAAATTAAAGAATCAAAGAATCAAAAATAAAGAATAGGGCGTTTTACCGAATTTAGGACTTGGACTAATTCCAAGTCCCCGGCAACGGCGCCAATTTGCTAAACGAGAAATTTGTTAGGATAAACTATATACAAAAGAACAAAATAATAAATTAATCCTACAACTCTACTACGGGTAGCAAAATAAACCCGGTCGGAGTATAGTGTAAATATATTACGACCGAGAGTATCGTACCCAAGGACTTATAGAAAACTAGTCCTAATCCGGTAATAACCTATTCTAAAGCAAGGGGGGAAATTGAATGTAATTCTAAACTAATTAAAACTAACTAAACTATGTGGTAATTACAATGAATTATTCTTGATCTAGGGAGTAAAACCATCTAAGTATCAACATGATCTCGAAACATAACACAGGCCTTCGATTACCAACAACTGAATACGCCGGGTGTCCTGCCGGATACCACTTGCACGGCATATTCAAAGACATTGAATATGCCGGACATTGGCCACCCGGCAGTGCATCCGGCATAGTCATAATGCATATTCTTTCTTCTCAGTTTCCGGGTAGAAAACAGAAGACTCATCCCTATTAAAATCGAGCATATCATGCCGCGAAATGAACAAGGAAAGGGGGAAAATGGATTAATTCTCACTCTTACCACTAACCCTTAATTCATAAGAAGAGAGTAGGAAGACCATTAAGAGAGTCGAACCTATCTTACTTGGGACTTGTCTTCCACAAGTAAGAATTGCATGAAGAGAAAAAGAGATCAACCTATTCTCTTTCAATAAGAACCTTACTCTTAATAAACTTGAAAATTATTTAAGAAGAACACATTGTTTTACAAGAAGGAATTCATCCCTAAACAAAGAACTAGCAAGGATTTCTACTTCACCATCCACTCAAATAAAGAAGAAATACATAAGGGAGAAGGAGATTGGTTATGCCTCAACCCTGACAAGATCTTCTCTTCTTCTTCTCGTGGATGGATCCGTAGAAATGCCTTGGACACCAACACTTGGAATGTGGGCGGAAATGGAGTAATGAATGGAGTATAATATGGTGTTGAAGTGTGCCAAATTGCCCTTCCTCGCCTATTTATAGGCACCCAAATGTGTCGATGCGGGCGTCGTGCCGGGTCCCAATAGCCGGCACACGTGTTAAATGCGTCCAACTGCTAACGGTCGAAACCGTCGATGTCCGTGCGAAACAGTGCTTATGCCGGGTAGGACTTACCCGGCATCACATCCGGCAGCGTTGGAAAACACGTGGATCACATGTGCTGTCGTATGGTCAATCGAGGCGATTTTCACTTATGCCGGATAACATTTCCCGGCATAACATCCGGCAAGGCTTTTCTGTTCTGTACTTATGCCGTGCAGAAACTACCCGACAGGCTGGAGTCCGGCTTCAACTAACTTTTGCCTAGAAAATCATTCCTTGCACAGAAAACTCATAAAAACATAAGATTGTACAAATATTATACTTTAACACTAATTAGCAAATAAACATAAATATAACTTTATTGATAAATATAATACTAAATCTAGTGCATAAATATGATAAGTCTGCGGCTTATCAATTATGTGCTGGTAGGACCCTTAGGGTGTGGCTAGTTTAGGAATTAAATTGATGAGAATGATGTTTGGGAGATGTTAAGTTTATGGGGAAGTTATGGCGAAATTCCGTTAGAAAAGAAGTGTTTTAAGGTTGACTTGGTAAGTTGGAGATCAAGGTGTTTGTAGTGTTGAGTGGAGTGGTTTTAATACCTTGAAATGGTATTTGGTGAACTAAGAGGAGTAGTACAAAAATCTGTAGCAAAGGAGTGTTTAAATGCCTTGGGAGTTTAAGAAAACAATGGAGGTTTAAGACTTTAAGAATGAGGCATGAATCTAGGTAAGAGAAGTGCATTGTCTTAGAGGATTTGGAATGGACAAATGGAGTAGAACAAATGCAAATTGCCAAAGGTGAAAATCTGTAGCACAAGTGTGCATAAGTGTAACAGAGAATGGAAAATTAAGAATGGGAGCAAGAAATTGAGTAAGGAATGGCCTATGTTTGGAAGTGGCTTAGTGCATGTTTTAGTGTGTTTAAACATGTAGGAAACATGTGGAAATTTAGGAGATGATTAGAGGTGAATTAGTGTTGAAAACTGCTCAAAAACTGTAAATTGTGAACAGTTCCAGAGGTGGTCCGGGGTTGCAAATCCTTTGCAAACCCGGACGATAGCAAAAACAAGGCACAAAACCACCCCAGGGGTGGCCGGGTTTGTAAACCCGGACCACATGAAAATTTGTCTCAGAAACTGAAATCGTGGTTGGTCCGGGTTGTAACCCCGGACACAAACCCGGACCAGTTCAAAAATGCAACAGAATGTGTTTTTAAGTGTTGTTATGATGGGGAAGTGAATGGTAATGGTTTTAGATGTTGATTAGGCCTTGTTTGGTGAGTTTAAAAGGCCATTGGAAGTATAAACAAGTATGAGAGTGAATGTGTAAGTTGTGAACTTAAAATCACATAAATAAGTTAAGGATAACAGACAACGGGGTTAAGTACGGGAGTAATAGAAGTTTACTTACCGTAAGATTTTGTTGTTAATAAAGCATTTGAAATACTATCAGTTGTTTGAAAACTATCCGGGGAGCGTGAGATGACGCATTGGAGTAAATCCTCGGGGACACGGTAGAGTAACCCATGGTGTAAGGTATGGTTTTCTTGCAACCTGTGTCCTACCGGATTACACCGGCTTGTATGCCAATGTGTTTTTCTGTGTGTTTGCCACCTTGCAAGATAAAGCATGAAATGAGTTTACAGTAATTCATTATTGTGGCGTAATTGATTCCGATACCGCTTAACCTTATTTATGTGTTAAATAATAGTTAACCGTCCTTAGGTTCACATAAGAGATCGGTATTCGGAATAAACGTCCCCACCACGGGAACGTTCTAACTACGGCTATCCGTGCGTTAGTGTATGTTGTGATTAAAGTGTGATGTATGTGACTTGTTTACTATGTTGTTGTTGTTGGATACTGTTATCCGTGTTGTGAAATGGGATATGATTTCCCTTATGTGTCTAACCGAATTAGTAACACTATGTAATGTATGTATGTGATAAGTTCCATAAGGGAACCCTTAACTAATAAGTATATGTTATGAATGGAGAGGAATCCGGTCGTTCCGGTCGCGCGTATTGTTTGGGAGTTAATATATATATATATGTGAATTAACTCCCATCCTGTTATGTTAAGGGTTGACTTCCTTCATTGGATTTCGACCTCCCATTAGCTTAGCCAAAGCTTACCTACCCAACTTCCAATCGGGTAGGGGGAAATCATGTTTAATGTTGGTAGGGTGTCGATGCCTAAGTTCGCTTCGACTCCCTCTTTGTTATGTTACGGTTGTGGTTCCTCCTTGAACTACCACCTCCCACAAGCTTAACCAAGGCTTACCTAACTCATCATTATTGGAGCTAGGGGAAATTATGTATGTTGTGATCGGTCCTATATGAGGCCGCCACTCAAGTAAAGGAAATGTATGTATGTTGTGCTCGGGCTTATATCACCCCGGCATTCCCTAAGTAAAGTTATATCCTCTCAGAGGAGAGAAATTAAGTTGTGTATGTTATAAAGTGAAGTGTGTTGCTATTGAGTGTGTGTGCTAATTTGTGTTTGTGCCCTATTAATTGATGTTTGCTTATAAGCATGATATGTGTGAGTTTGTGCATGTTTGAAATAAAATCAACCGCATGCTAAGACGACAAATAGTTGTGCGTGGCCCGGTAGCATGCGGGCTGCGGGATTACCATACCAGCAAAGGTGCTGACCCCCTTTGGGGGGCCCCCATACATTTCAGGTATTATGGAGCTGGCAGCCGTTCGAGAGTGGGACGGGGTTGTTAGTTGTATACGGGCAGTTCATTTAAATGCTTATGTATTGTAGGAGTAGTAAGACCGAAATTGTTGTCGGCATTAGCTTGTTAATACTCGGTACAGTTGTAATGTAAGTGTATAAAGAATGTTGGACGTGGAACGGGATTAATGTGTAGTTGCTCGGGAGTTAGTCCATCAGACCGATACGATGTATGTATGTTAGCCTTGTTAGCCACGTGGGTGGCTAACGGCGTGTAACACCAAGGAGTTAAGTTATGTTGTGAGTTATGAATTCCGCTGCGATATGATATTAAGTGTGTTATTTGTAGTTGGGGTGTTACAATATGGTAATCCAATATTTAATAGTATTCTTTAGGATTAAATGGGAGAAATCCCATGATTTAATTTTCATACTTCCATATAAGGATATAATGATTTATTATCACAATTCCATACTATAATATAATAATTAATGGTATTATTTACGGTTTTAATAAAGGAAATCACCTAAATTAATTTAAATTAATTTAGAGGTATTTCAATAACACATAGCACACAAACCGAGGTAGACCCCGTTAGCAAACAAGCTACAAGAATCCCATACCGTACACCGGAGATTGACTAGCTCTTAATCCCAAGTTCGCCTAATCCGCCGAACGCCTCTGACTATCTAGATCTGTAACCAGAGCTAGTACTAGTATCCTGTGTCTTAGAACTAGTTTGGTTCTCTTTTCAACTTAAACCTCTTTCTAGGTTAACCCGGGTATAATAGTTCACCATTAAACGGGTTCGTTCATTTAGGAGCGTTTTCAAGCTCAATTCTAATTCATTAACATACTAACGTCGTTAGCAGTTACTTAGTTGCACAGTTAGCAACTTTAGACTTATACGGACCTGGTATTAGGTTTTAGTATTTTTCACTATTCATCCATATTTCACTATTCATTTATACGGTCTCGTATTCTACTATTCATTTATACGGCCTCGTATTTTACTATTCGCCGTATTTCACTATTCACGTATACGTATATTTACTATTCATGTATATGTCTCGTATTTGACTATTCATATAATGTAGTTACTATTCATGTATACGTATTTACTATTCATGTATATGTATTTACTATTCATGTATATGTATTTACTATTCATGTATACGGATACTATTCACGTATACGAGTACTATTCATGTACACCAAAATTTTTCGTATACGTCCGTATAATACTCTGTATCATACATATTTATTTCTTTTTCCATATAACTTGTATTTTCATTAAAAATACTTTAAGTGTTGATTTCTCCTATACTTATTAAATTACGGGTATACCCCTCGTATACCTTAAGTTATATACGGGTCTCGTTTAACCCCGTCTTAACTCTGTTTCTTTTACAACTTGTTTCTAAATTCTTTATTTAATTTCCTTAACCTTCTAAACACATAAAAAAATGTGTTATTTACATTACTTACTCATAGTTTTCTCTTAATCTCTATTTTACTCATAATAAGTTCTAAACTTGTTATTTTTATTTCTAATTTCTTCCAAAGTCTTACTTAATTAATTTCTTTAATACTTTTGGTCAATTACCGAAATATACCCAAGTTTGACCAGTCTTTTATGGTCAAACTCCCTAACTTTCCATAATTTACAATATTACCCCTAAAGTTAATTTAACTTAACTTTTTATTCCTTTATCCTTTTAATATCTAATCTTTTGCTACAAATTTTATTCTAGCTCCTCTAAACATTTTATAAACTGTCATTGACCAAGTTTGACCACTTTTGACCAGGGAAATTACCATTTTACCCTTGTGGTCTTTTCTTTTATCCTAACTCATTTATTAACCAATTTAACTCCAATTAATTTCTAATTTTTGTAACTAATTTTCCTAGATTTTTGAACATTAAAAATCATTTTAAACATCTCTAAACCACCAGATTTAATTATCTATTGTTATAGTATATAAATACCATTTTTATCCTTAAATATACCAAAAACCTTATAAATTCCTTATAACACTTATGAACTCTTATAAATTGTAAACTTAATTCTACAATTATTTTCTCATCATCTAAACTCTCAAAAATTCTATATTGACCTCATATACTTTCGGTAATCACCATTAGGTACTAAAACTTCTTAAATTTTACATAGTACTCTTAATTATACTAATTCCTTTGATTTAACTAAGTTAGATAGTTTTTTCTAACTCAATTAATACCCTTAATTTTTGGCCATAATATAAACCATAGTTTATGAATTTTTCTTGTATATTATGATAGCTTATATTGAAGCTTATATCTTAAGGAGTATAAATCTATTCTTAGATTTAATAAACATTAACTTTTAATAAGCTAAAAACTGAATATTAATCACCAAAATTTCGGCAATAAATAATAAGATGAACAATATGTTAGATCATATATAGATCAACAATTAGTTTCTTGAAATAGGTAGTTGTAGGGTTTACCTTGTATATTAACCTTTAGCTTAATATTATGCTTGTTTTTCCTTAGAAATTTTGACAGCAATCTGCTAGAGAAATTGGCTCCAAAATCATATAATAAGATGAAGAATAAGATGGGTTAGTATCCCATGCCAATCGGCTGTAACAAAAACCAAAGAACAAGAAGTTTTCAAGAAGGCAATGTTTTACCTCAAGCATCAAAGGCACTTCTTCGTGGTTTTTCCTGAGAATCTGGGGGCTCATGAGCTATGGTTGTAAAGCTCTTGAAAAGAGGATTCCAACGTGCTATCAAGCTTGTGATTTGGAGTTAGGACGAGAAAGTTATGATTTCTACAATGTAACACCCCTACCGCTAATACTGTCATTACCGTCCAATCTCCATATACAATCCAGACTCACGCAGTGGATACATACTTACACGACGGTGGGTGATACATTGCCGTTAGCCACCCACGTGACCAACAAGGCTTACTACTACATACAGCATCGGTCTGATGGACCGGAATATCCGAGTACTACATAATTACAGTACATACTTCAATTACCTACAAATACTACAATGCTCCATTTCATACAATGCTCTATAAGTTCAATACATTACAATACTATACACCGAGTTTACTAAGATCCTTATACAAATATAATACCTCTTCCAAACTCATATCTACATCTACTCATTCCTCACAAACTACTTACATTCTAAGTACTGGGGTGTGCCACTTAGTACACCTCTACATTCTACTTCTAACTATCCAAGTGTAGCCACTGGTCTCTTACCTTGACCATATCCGCTTCGGGTACCTGCACACTAAAAACATTCCCCCTAGGGGGTCAGCTTTCGCTGCATATGATAACCGCATACCCCGCGTACTAGTGAGGGTACGCCGACCACTTGGTCGAATACATGCAGATCATTTTATTCATACATACATGCATACATGCTTTCATACATAATACTACAATACTTTTACGCAAGGAATACATACATACACTTTAATACATACATGGTAAATCATACAAGCCAGCAGATACATACTTACCTTTCCTGATATCCACAATACACAATACATATACAATACATACGAAATACATACATAATACACCATACTTGTTAGCTCCTTTTTGTCCACCCGGGTTAATCGGGTGGAGATTACTCTTTTACTCGTTACACCATACTTACGCATACATACTCATACTTTACTTACTTACTTACTCAAGTCAAGTTGTCGGGACCTCCGGCCCGGGGACTACTTTGTCCCTCCACCGGGATTTACTTGGTTCACCAATCCAGGATGCTACCCATTTAAGGGGTTTGGGCCGTGGACCAGTTTAAGAACCAGGAATCGGATCCAACCTCTTGTGTCTCCTCATCCTCACGTGTGGCCGAAACTATATCGGACTTCTACTCATTCCAATTTATCCAATACTTACGTTAGGAGTTAGGTAGTTGGGAATTAGTAGAAGTCATTCATTCAAGCCACATACACAAATACATTACTCATATACGCATCCATACAAAATACAATACATATACAAGTACACTACGAGATACAAATACACTTCATCATCGTTCATATATTTCATGAATTATACAAACTATTGTTCAAGACAAATATCCACAACAATGTAAACAAGCACAAGTAAGTGCAATATAGTCCGATTCATGCATTTATCTTATTAGGTGATCAAATAATCACACAAATCGGGGTAACCAGATTAGGATACAGGGCATGAAGAAATCATACCTTTCACCGTTGATTACTTTATCGGGTGTTCCCTTGCTCCTTAGTCCATACTTGTTCCTCAAGTTCTAGTCTCGAACCAATGACTACATGCCCAATGGTTCCATTAATACTAAGTACTACAATACATTCATAACTACTACCCCGTACTTACCCCGTTATCCCATTACTTTGGTTTAACTTAATATTCCTAGGTTCCCAATTCTCTCAAACTTTTTCCTTACTCATGTGCATACTTTCTTACCATTTCCATCCTACTAATGATGTACTACTATATATACATATACATATGTGTATAGGTATATATACATATACCTATGATTACTATAATCATATTACTTATTATTTTTTTTATTTTTTTTTGTTTTGACTCGACCGACCTTACCCAGGGTCGGACCCAAGGTCGGTCGAAGTCAGTAAGTTTCGTTAAGGCAAAATTCCAGGCTCGACCGACCTTGCAAGTCCGGTCCCAAGGTCGGTCCCTTCCAGTGAGTTACATATGTGAAAATTTCAGGCCCGACCGACCTTGCAAGTCCGGTCCCAAGGTCGGTCCATTCCAGTAGGTTATATTACGGGAAAATTTTAGGCCGACCGACCTTGCAAGTCCGGTCCGCAAGGTTGGTCCATTCCAGTAGACTTCCCGTCTTTGTATTTTAAGGCTCGATCGACCTTGCAAGTTCGGTCCCAAGGTCGGTCCGGCCCAGTATTTCAGTTTTGAAATCTGTTTTCAGTTCTACACTTTGCCCATTGTTTCCCCAATCTTCCTACATGTAATTCCCAAATGTTTAAACACTACTTAGGCCCTCCAAATTGCCTTAGTTCATCCACCAAATCCCTTACTCATTTCTAAATCCACATACACAATTTCTCTTCACTTCCTTTCAACACTTATGCCAATCTTTGTCCTCAAATGCTACAGATTTTTAAGCTCACTTCTACCATCCAATACTTCCTCAACCAATGCCATCCCTAGCATTCTAATTACATCATCTTACCATGCCAATTCATTCCCAAGCAATTGCACTACCTATACCCAAGTCCAACATTCATTTCACTAAATCTTATACTCCAATTTTTCCTAGTTTCTTCAATGTATTTCATAAGCTGTTTGCTACAGATTTTACACTCTTATACCCTCATACTACAAGTACCAATCCATGGTTACTAAGCATCTTTACTAACTCCAATACACACCTTGGTTCTCCCATTCACCAAGCCATCCAATAATGCACAATTCCTACTAAAATTTTGCCATAGTTTACCTACAATTCTAACTTCTCCACATACACACTCTTTCATCAAATTCATTCCTAATCTAGCCACACCCTTACAAGGGTCCTACCAGCACAAAAGGCAATACCAATATACCAATACCTCCTCAATCCACAGTTCCAATACACATACATAATTTGTTTGGCTCTAAGGCCTACAATTCAAATACAAGTTCGTAAATACCAAAATTTCCACAACTACACTACTAATGCAATAGTTTAGGCTCTTTAAATTGATTTACCCATTCCCATTACTATAATGCATTAAAACATAGCATTAAGGAGGAGCTCTTACCTTGAGCTTATAATTTCCTCCATTCTTTTCCAATTCTCCTCTTCCTCTCTTTCTTGCCCAAATCGGCCATATGGGGAATGGAGTTGCCAACCTCCATTCCCACCACCCAAAACACACATAAACAAGTGTAATTAAGATACTAACCCTTAGATTTATATTAATTCATTGAAATGCTAAAGCAAGATTTCTAGGGTTTACCTTTAGAGTGTTTTTGGAGGGGGTTTTAGACCTTGGTTCAAGAAGGTGATTCCCTCACCATTGCAAGGTTGATATTATGCTCAAAAGAGAGACAGAAAATGGAGTATTACAAGGAGGTAAAAATTGGTTACAAGGGAAGATAGAGAAATATGAGTTCTTTCATGAAGATTTTTACCTTAATGGAGAGAAGACTCCAAGCTACTCATTGATGCTATTTTCTCTTTGAATGGGGAAAACCTATGGAGATGAACTTCCTCATTTTTGGATTTTGAAAAGAGAGAAGTGTAGAGGGTGATGAGGGGAGCAAGAATATACATTTATTTTTGCATTTGGGGCTCACTTGAGGATGGACATGAAGAAGAAGTGAGGAAGCCATGGGAGCTTCCTTTGGAGCTTCAAAATCGCCAGCACAAGGGAGGAGAAGAGGAGAAATCGGTGGAGGAAGGAGAAGGATAGGAGAGAGATGAGGGAAATGAGAGGTGAGAGAGTGTGGGGTTGCTTTTTACTTATTTTTGTGTCATTTAGCATATTAGAGAAATAGAGAGGGTGTGAAGGGAAGGGGCTGCCGACCACACACACACACTCACTCAAATTTTTGCTTTTTATTTACAAAAGTGGACACACTAGTTTTATTTTATTACACTCTCACCCCACTACTTCCCGGTTGTTACAGTTTTTACTAACCGGAACCCGTTTTCCGGAATTTTCTCGTTTAATTAATTTTATTGAATATTAAGCTTCCATAATTGCTTAATAATTGTTATTTAATGATTTATAATTTTTACGGGTCTGTTTGACCACTTAAAGTCACGTTTTCGGGTTTTCTCGAAAAACGTGCTCTAAAGCTCTATTAGTGTTTTAATTCATTATCTGGATCCGTTTTCTTCGGGAGTTGTTCCCATATATTATTTAGGTCTTATTAAACCTCTATAATCCATATAATACGCTAACCGAGGTCTCATACCTCCTATGGTTATTTAACGCTTATTTAGCGTTTTCGCTTTTTAAGTGTTTATTTATTTCTTTTGGATTTTTTTTTTCCTTACCAATATTACTTAAGCATTATTAGGCTCATAAATAAGGATTGGTATAATCTTAATCACTATATTTAAGTTTGGGGTATTTCATACAAGGCAAGGTGTTCTTTAAGGCACCAAACTAAGAACATTTGAGTTGTTTTGTGTTGTTTCTTCAAAGAGAGGAGGATCTACGACCTTGGGAGCTCTCATATGAAAGTTAAGAGTCTGATTAATGATTCACTAAGGGGACAAGATGACTCGGCAATTAAAGAAAGTCTTGTTGTTAAAATAGTGAATTTAAAAGCATTTTGGAGCCTTGGTGAGTCATCCCCATGTCGGCAGCTCTTTGCCTCATTTGATCTGATTTTTTTTGTTTTTCCTTGTATTTATGTAACCTTTTATGTATTAAACTCGTTCATAAGGACTTATACCATGTGTTAGGTATGTTACATAGCCAAAAATGCCTTAAAACACATTTATGTGCTTCTGGGTTCACATTGATTATGCAATTTGTTTTGGCTAGTTTAAATGTGTTCTTAGTACATTTACAACCTTTAGATACTTTGTTCGTGAAATAGCATGTTGCTCATTCCAATTTAAACCAAGTCGTGTAGTGATTTCTTCTTGACTTTCGTCAGTTTAGTACCTGTTTTTGTGTGGACTTGTATACTTGTTTATGTGTATACGCAATGGTTCCTATGACCAGTTTATTGTTGTTCCCTTGTTCCTTATTGGTATTTAGGCTCATCCTTTTAGTTCCATGTATACATGCTTAAAGCACATTTTTCCTTAAAGCACATTTTGTGCTCTAAGGTGCGTTTTCGGTTTAAACGCTAATTCCGCTTAATGCGTATTACTAATCTTAGAGGTATTTCACATTTGAAATCTCTTGGGAACTTATTGGTAGTTCCTTAATTTATTTGTGCTCTTTAAAACACTTTTTGCCCTTAATTGTTCCTAAAACATGTTTTGGTGTAAATTGTGTTTAACATTTCTTCTAATGTTTCTAAAGGCACGTTAGAGCCTTAGTATATCCTAATTAGGTAGTTAATTTATATATTAAGGTTTGGGGTATTTCAGATATGGTAAATGTTTGAAGGATAGATGAACCAGTCGTGGATGTACAAAGGTGTACTTGATGACTCCTATCAGGCTGGGATAAAAGAGTTCTGCAGAATTACAGTTGAGAAACTTCCCGCAGAAGATGACGGTTATATTTTGTTCCCGTGCAAAAAATGTAGAAATGTATTGAACTATCCAAAAGTATGTCACATTTATGATCATTTAAGACGATATGGATTTGTGAAGGACTACACAATATGGGTTTGGCATGGTGAAACTGTAGATGATAAGACTCAGTTTAGTGAACGTAGTACTGGTGGTGAACATACAGAATGTCGTGAGGACAACAATGATATGTCTCCCAATTGTGATTTGAATTTGGGTGACGAAAATGATGATCACATTAATTCAATGCTTGTGGATGTTGAACAACATTTTGCTGAGAAGCCCGGTGCATATGAAGATTTGCTATACTCATACAAAAAACCATTTTACCCTGGATGTCGTACAAAAAACCATTTTACTCGCCCAAAATGAATTGCCTGTCTCAACTTACCAGGCCAAGAAGTTATTATGTCCAATGGGAATGGGATACAAAAAGATTCATGCTTGTCCATCCGGGTGTATCTTGTACTAGAAAGAGAATGAACATGTTGTCAATTTTCCTCTGTGCGGGGAGTCTTGTTACGTCAAGAAGAATATACGACCGGTTTTTAACACGGTTAGTTACCGTGTTGTAAAATCAAGAAGAATATACGACAGCAGCATATAATACGCTGTCGAACCGTGCTATATATGGGAAAACAACCGTGTTATAAAACGTTTTTTCCACTAGCGATGAGATATGCAGCTGGAACACTGATCTAGTTAAGGATAATCTGATGGAGATTGATAGTACAGATATATTGGAATCTATAATAAACACTCATAAAAAAGATGAGTGGATTTGGCATCAGGACAATAACAAGGAACACTTGGTTAAACAGGGCTACCTCATGCTACAAGATAAGACAGCCTCACAAAATTCCTCCCTCTCTTCCCACCCCACATGGAACCTTATAGCAAAAATCCCAAAGAACAAAAGCCCTCCGAGAACCATCCTCCTTTGTTGGAAACTTCTCAATCACATCCTCCCCTGTATGGAAAACATAGCAAAAAGACTGGGAGGGAAAGGAAAATGCAAATTCTGTGGGAATCTAGATACAGAGATTCATTCTATCTTCCTCTACTAGACAAGCAGAGGGTTTTGGATTAACAACATCAACTTAACAAAGCTTCCGGATTACAACAATGGAGCAATTCAAGATTGGCTTATTCATAAAGCTAATAGGTGGTCAATAGATAAATTGGCTAAGGTGGTTAACACCATATGGTCAATTTATGACGGGAAAAACAAAACCCAACATAATATGGAAAAATCAGTGACAAACTATATTGAAGATAACATAGCTTTCACAGCTGCGTATGCGACTAAAATGAAAAATAATGGAAATGAAATTTTTTCTTAATCCAGTGATTAAAGAACGCTATGATGAGATCTTGCTTATTACATCTTGTTGTAGACCAAAAGGATCTACTGCTATTAGCAGTGGAATCCTTATTGATCGGTACAACAAACCAAAGGTGACTTTCAACTACAGAATCACATAAGCAAAGGAAGAATATGAGATGGAGCTATATGCAATCATCCAAAGAGTCCAAAGAGCAAAAGAGGAAGGTTTCTCAAAAATTCACATCAGCCTGTGTAACACCCCTACCGCTAATCTCATCATTAACAATTAATCACCTAATTCATCATTACAACCGCAGCGAATAATCCAAATACAACACGGGGGGGGTGTGAAACAATGTCGTTAGCCACCCATGTGACTAACAAGGCCTAACTCAAATACAGTAACGGTCTGATGGACCGGAATCCCGAGTACTTAAACAAATACAAATCTCATTCATTACTAAACCGAGTCACGTACTAGATCCTCAATTCAATATCATACCTAGTTTATTGCAATCTCTATGCCGATAACACTTTCGGACTTACCCTACCAACACATACAATTACAAATGTATTTAAATAAATTACCCATGCAATAGCAGCAGCCCCGTTCTACTCTCGAACGTTAATCAGCTCCAACGTACTTGAAAAGCAATGGATGGCCCCAAAGGGGCTCAGCACCTTTGCTAGTATGGTAGTCGTGCAACCAGCTACTACCGGGCCACACTCTACTAATTCTCATCTTAACATGCGATTGATTTTATTTAAATTAAAACATGAAGTGCAATAAACATACAACATGCTCGCATTCACAAGTACTTAAATAAGGAATACAAACACAACTAGCACATTAGTTTGTTAGTATACACCATCTTACTCTTTAGGCCTTGAGGGTTTCTACCTCACTAATGCTCATTCTCATTGTTCAATACCTTATCCATTCTCTTCGGATACTTTACTTGTTCTCTTAGTTCTATAGACACTGCGTGCCTCAATCTTACTTTCTCAATTGTTCCACTCTCGAATAATTCTTAAGTCAATACACATGAACTCCGGGCAGAGACATTCACAAGACTCACCACCGGGCTTTCAAGTTCTAGTCTTACTACCCCGGTTTTGACCTTACACTTGGTCTAACATGGTGGGAAGGTTCAACTAGCATGAAGTCAATATACATGACCTCGGTTAGAGTCCTAGACGGATTATTAGGGCTTAATTACGCCTAAATAATATGTGGGAACAATTCCCGAAGAAAACGGATCCAAATAATGGGTTAAAACACTAACAGAGTCTTCAAGCACATTATTCGAGGAAACCCGAAAACGTGAATTTAAGTGGTCAAACAGACCCGTAAAAATTATAGTTGAATATATAACTATAATTAAACATTAATGAAAGCTTAAGAACCATTAAAATGAAAGAAATGAGAAAAATCCGGAAAGCGGGCCCGATTAATGAATAGTGCCAAACCGGGTAAATTAACGAGCATTTTCTGTAGAAGATGAAAATACCCCTAGCCTAACTAGTAGAGGTGGCCGGTTTTTAAGAGGGAATTAGTTCTCTCTCTCACACACACCTAATTAGCTAGAAAAGAAAAGAAAAAGAGAAGCAAAAAGGAGGAAAAAGTAGAAAAGGTACACTCTCCTTCTCTCTCCTCCCTCATTTCTCTTTTCTCTCTCTCCTTCCTTTTCTTCTTCCCCAACCGGCAGCCCCTCCTCTCTCCCATGGCTGGCAATTTTTGAAGCTCCTCCATGGCTACTCCACCATTCTTCACATGCTCTAGCCAACTCCATGCTCCAAATGGAAAATAAATTGCATATTTGAACTCCCCACACCAAGAGCTTCATTTTTATCTTTTCAAAATATCAAATGGAGGAAGTTGACCCCCATGGGTGTTGGCCATTTGAAGAGAAAACTACATATTCTTGGAGCTAGACACCTCCTCTTTCATTCAAGGTAAGAAAATCCAAGGAAAACCCATGTTTCCTTCCTTCTTGGTTTGACCGATTTTTTCCCCCTTTTAATGCCTTGCTCTCTTCTTGTTTTGAGCATTGGTTCAACTCTCCAATGGTAGTGGAACCCTCATTTTGATTCAAGGTTTAAAACCCCTTCAAGAACTCCAAAGGTAAAACCCTAACTTTTGTTCTTTAAGCCCTTTCATTGAATTAGAGTTATTCCAAGGGGTTTAGGAGATTAATTGTTGTTCATTGTATCCCTTTTGGGTGTTGGGCTGGAGTATTGGCAACTACATTGCCTATTGACCGGAAATGGGAAGAAGAGGAGAAGAGGAGAATTGACAAGGAACTTGGAAGATTGAGGTAAAAAGCTTACCTTAACTACTATCTTAATGCTTTAGAATTTTGGGATGTGGAAATAAAAGATGAAACAAAATCTGGACCAAAATTGTACTTGGAGCAAGTGACTTGAGTATATATTGATATTGTTGTTTGAAGAGATTGTGGTGAATTTTGATTGAGCTTGGGTGCGGGTAGGATCCCTTGTGGATGTGGCTAGTGAATGAACTAGGAAATGTGAAATTGTGCATTTGGGCAATGTTAGGATTGTAGGTAAGTTATGGCAAAATTTTAGTATAAATAAAGTGTTTTAGGTGTGTTAAGGGTGATAACAACTTAGGGAATTAACTAGGTGTATCTAGGGATTTATTTGGTTGAAGTAAACGCCCATAGATGGTGGTTGAAGGCTTGAAAATGGTAGGATAAAAATCTGTAGCAAAACAGTGTTTAGTGCCTTGGAAAAACTAGAAAAAGAGTTAGTGGGCATAGCCTTGGAAATGGAGGATGGACTTGGGTATAAGTAATGCGGATGTCTAGGAAGGATTGGGAATGATCAAATGAGCTGAGGGTATGGTAAACTACCTAGGGAAAAGGTTGGAAATGCACTAGAGTGCATAAGTGCAAAAATGAGAATTTAAGTTGTAGAATTGAGCAAGAATGGAGTATGAGTATGACCAATGATTTGGGAAGGTTTAAGGAGTGTTTTAGGGTGCTAAAACATGTTATGAAACATGTGAAATGATTAGGAAAAGATTGGGTGGGAATTGAGGTGAATTTAGAGTTCAAAGTGAGTAGTTAAAATGGGTACTAGGCTTGACCAACCTCAGGACCGACCTTGGCAGGGTCGGTCGGCCTAAAATTTGCAAATCCGGAGTATTCTGACTTCGACCGACCTTACCAAGGTCGGTCGAGCTAAAATTTTCAAATCCAGAAATCTTCTAACTTCAACCGACCTTGGTAAGGTTGGTTAGACTGAAATTTTGTAAACCCGTAACCTATTGACCTCGACTGACCTTGGGACCGACCTTGGCAAGGTCGGTCGGGTCAAACAAAAAAATGGCTTAGTAGTAATGCATTGGGAGTGTAATGATGATAAGAAGAATATTCACCTAAGAACCTAGGTAAACAAGTGTGAGGAGTGAATGAGAAGTTGTAAACTTAAGTACACTTGAGTAAACCTAAGATTAACGGGATAACGGGGTAAGTACGGGAGTAGTAATTATTTACATACCGTATTACCTTAATGTTAATAGAAACATTTGGAATGTTACTAGTGGATCAAGTATGAACCGAGGAACGTAAGGTGACGTGGTAAAGTAACCCATGGTGAAAGGTATGATTTTCTCATGTCCTGTATGCTAACCAGATTACACTAATTTGTGTGTTGGGTGCTTATGTGCCGACCTAATCAAGATAAAAGCATGAAAATGATTTATCGCACTTGATGTGTATGTTTTGATGCATGATGTATGAACTAACCATACTGGAATGATTATGTGGTCTAACTTAGTGGTATAGACCGGCTCATAGATGAGCATTGTTGATAGGGACTCGTAGAAAGAGTCATTTCGTAAATTAATGAAAACATGAAAGCACACGAATACTACGATTCAAGAATAACGATATCCCAAACTTATGAACTCACTAAAACGTGAAAGAGTTGTACGGGATTAGTAAACTCCCGATAACGGTTAGAGAACCGAATTGAAATAATCCACGAAACAAATTATAATGGAATGATATAATGAACCTCCATTTAGAGGACAATGACAGTTCAAAGATATGAACCTTGAGAGAAGTAAATGAATGATAAGGGACCACAAAACTCCCTTAGAAAATAGTCGACCTACAATATGAGGATCTGACCTAGTATGAGAAAATGTCCCGAACGTGAAAGTATTCGAAACATTGGGGAAACCCTTAATCTGAGAATACAAGAAAAATAATAATTCCCTAAGCTGATAGATGTTATCGAGAGAGATGCTTCTAGGTTAATCTATGAGATTGAGATAAAACTCCGAGAGAGGAGTTTTGGGAATTTGAGTAGTCCGGTAGAGAAACGGACATTATGAATTTGAGGAGCTAAGTGTATAGTTATGGTTGATAGTTGAGCCTTCCCACTATGCTAGACCCGGTGTAGGGTCGTAGTCGGGGAAGTAAGACGAGTAATTATAAGCCCGATGGTGAGTCTTGTGTAGGACTCTGCCTGGAGGTCATGGGTAATAACTTAAAAGATATCAAGTTGTGTATGAAGTTGAGAATTAAGAATTAAGTATGAAATTGAGAATTGAGAATTAAGTATTGTAATCGAGAAGTGAGATTTGAGTATCGAGAGAGGAGAATTGAGAATGGAGAATCGAGATGGAGACTTGTAGTATCAATTAACTTAAGAGAGATCGAGTATGAATATCCCAAGAGATTGGGAGAATAACGAATAAAGTGACTAAGGCATTAGTGAGGTAAGACCCTCAAGGCTTAAGAGTAAGTTAACACTAATTAACAATCTTGTTGTGTTAATTGTTTTTGTAATCCTTGTTTGAAAACCTTGAATGTGAGCATGATTATTGAATTAAAATGAATTTCATGTTCTCAACAAAGTAGTCGGCGTACCCCCGTTAGCACGCGGGGTATGCGAATTTCATTCCAGCAATTTGCTGAGCCCCTAGGGGCACCGTTTTTATTTATAGGTACATCAGAGCTGAATACCGTTTGAGAGTAGGACGGGGTTGCTACTTAAGCAAGGGTAGTTGATTCAAGAATTTTAATTGCTTTGTAAGGTTGTATTGTAAGTCTGAAGTCTTCGGCAATATGAGGATTGTAGTAGACTCGGTATAGAATTGAAATGAAGTTGTTTATGTATTTGACTTCATTAAGGAATGAAATTAATTGTTGATATAGGGTACTCGGTATACTTGTTCATCAGACCGATATTGTAATTGGATTGTTGTATTGGAATTGACCTTGTTAGTCACGTGGGTAACTAACGACATTGTACCACCCACCGTTTGGAGAAGAATTCCGCTGCTTGGTATTGGTAATCGAGACAGATTAGGAGGTAATGACGTGATTAACGGTAGGGGTGTTACAACATGCAACATGCATCAACACACAAAACAATTAAATAAATGTTTTTCATGCATTTATCTTGTTAGGTTGGCACACAAGCAAACAACACACAAGCCGAGAGGAGTTGACATGACACAAGTTGTAAGAAAACCATACCTGTCACGAAGGATTTACTCTAACGTGTCATCTCACGCTCCTCGGGTAACACTCGAATCTATGATAACACTTCAAGTTTTTCTATTAACATTAAGGTAATATGGTAGGTAAACAACTAATACTCCCGTAGTTAACCACGTGGTCCCGTTAATCTTAACTTTGCTCAAGTGTTCTTAAGTTCTCACTTTCTCAATCACTTCTCCTACTTGTTTATACTTCTAATGACCTTTACATGTCACCAAACAAGTCCTAATCAGCATCTAATATCATTACCATTCAAATCCCCATCATTAGAAGCCTTTAAAACACTCTCGGCTGAATTTTTGGGGTTGTCCAGGACTTGGTCCGGCGTCTAAGTCCCGGACCAATGTTGATTCTAACTCTCGGCCCTTTTTTTCACCGGGTCCGGGTCCTGGTCCTGGACTAAGGTCCCGGACCAATACACTAGCTTACTCTCGGCCTTATTTTTATGTGGTCCTGGACTTTGTCCCTATCTTAAGTCCCGGACCATAGCAGTAAACTGTCAATTTTAACAGTTTTGAATTCTATTTCAACTCCAAATTTCACCCAATCTTGTCCTAATCTTCACACATGTTTCCAAACATGTTTTAATACCTTAAAACACTCGTTAAACCTTCCTAAACCATTGTCAAACCTTTACTCAATTCTTTGCTCAATTGACAATTCACATTTCCAATTTTTGCACTTATGCACACTTGTGCATTTCCAAAACTTCTCTTCACATTTTACACTTCTACTCTCAACCATTTTGACCATTCTAAATCCTTTCTAGTTATTTGCAAATTCATTACTCAATTCACCGCATATCCTCAAATCATGCCCACTAGTTCTCTTCTGGAAAATCCAAGGCATTTCACCCCACACTTTGCTAAAGTTTTTGCACCATTCAATATGCTCCTTCAATCAACACCTTGGGGTGATTAACTAGCCCAATTCAATCTCTATTAACTCCTAGTTAGCTCCTAGGTTCTTCAATTCATAAGGTCACCTAAAACACTCCCTTTTCTACCGAAATTTCGCCATAACTTCGTTACTAATCTAACATGCCCAAATGCAATATCTTCATCACCTATTTCAATCAAAGCTATCCAAACCCATAGTGGGTTCTACCAGCACACAATCTCATCCAAAATTCCATCTATCACAATATAGTGCACTAACTCAAATGCTTGGCTCTTAGGCCCTTAAATCACATAACAATTCACAATTGCATTAAAGATCATCATAATTCTTTCTCACCTCAATCAAACACATTTCCACATAGATTTTTGTTCATTATTTTACATACCATCCCATAATTTATAAGGTAATTAGGATAGTTATTAAGGTAGATGGTTTACCTTTAATTCTCAAGTCTTCTTGCAATTCTCTTTTTCCTCCTCTCCATTTCTCTTGATGCCAAATCGGTCAAGGGCAAAACAATTGCCCAATTCTCTAGACCAACACCCAAATGAGGGAATTAAACACTAAACAATATACCTATTTTCATCAATTGATCTAGGACACAAGGGGAAGGTGCTTAAAGCACAAAGTTTGGAATTTACCTTTGGAACCCTAAAATGGGGTTTTGGCCATGAATCAAAGGAGAGCTTCCAACCACCATTTGAGGCTTGGAAAAATTCTCAAACAAGGAAAGAATAGTGCCCCGTTAAAATATGAAATCAGCCAAGACAATGAAGGGCGGGTAGTTTTTTCTTGGAGTTTCTTACCTTAATTGAAAAAGGAGATGAACTAGCTCCATAAAATCTGATTTTCTCTTCAAATGAGGCTATACCCATGGAGGCAAACTTCAACCATTGGTGATTTTGAAAAGAGAGGAAGATAGCCCTTGATGTGAGGAGTAAGAATATGTGTTTATTTTTGGATTTGGAGCCTTGAGTTGGCTTGGGCAAGAGGAGAAAGATGGAATAGCCATGGGAGCTGCTCAAAATCGCCAACCAGGAAGGGGGAGGGAGTGATGCAAGCTGGAGAAGGAAGAAAGGGAGGAGGGAGGGAAGAAATGGATGAGAGAGAGGGGGAAAAGTGTTTTTATTACTTTTTGCTTTTTGCTTTTACTTTAGCTAATAAGCTAGTTAAGTGTGTGAGAGAGTGATGATTTTCTCTCTTAAAAACCGGCCCCCTATGTACATATAAGCTGGGGCGTTTTTCATCTTTTTACAAGAAAGGCTCCTAAACTCCCGGTTTTGGCACTATTCATTAACCGGGCCCGTTTTCCGGATTTTTCTCGTTTCTTTAATTTTAATGGTTATTAATCTTCCATTAGTATTTAATTATATTTATATAGTCAACTATAATTTTTACGGGTCTGTTTGACCGCTTAAGGTCACGTTTTCGGGTTTTCTCGAAAAACATGCTTTAAGGCTCATTTGCGTTTTTAATCCACTATATGGATCCGTTTTCTTCAGGAATTGTTCCCACATATTATTTAGGTGTAATTAAGCATTAGGAATCCATCTACGATCCTAGTCGAGGTCACATACCTCCTATGGTTGAGTAACGCTCATTTTTTACGTTTTATGCTTTTTAAGCGTTTTCTCTTTTCTTTTGGTTTTACTTTCTTTACCAAATCTCTTTAGGCATCATTAGGCCTCTAAAATTCATATTAGAATAATTTAATCACCATATTTAAGTTTGAGGTATTTCAATCTACCCCCCTTAAAGAACTTTGCCCTCAACGTTGGTGAGTCTAATATTGTTAGTCTCATAGGCATACTATGCCAAGGTTATAATCTATATAACCTTACCGACTTTACAAGTCAGTCTCTACATATACTACACATACCACACAACATGTCTTAGCCTGTATAGCAATCAAAAATACTCTTTTGTATTCTCTCCATGGGGTCGGTCTGAAGACAAGAAGGCACTACAGTCCTCGAATCCCATATCGAGTAATACAGTGCCGATCCCTCTGGTACCGGTCATGTTGAACACTTACGCTTTCTGGTTCACGGCCGTTTCATGACTAATGGGCACTTACTCTCTCTAGCCCACGGTCTCTTTGGTTCTGATCAAAACATTTGCATATTTAGTTATCCTCAGGCACTCTAGGTCATCCAGACATAGGACTTCTCTAAATCCCGCTGCCCTTGGAACAAAAAATGCACTGCCACCATCCTACCAGTCAACTTAGGACCGTTGCTCGCCCGGTGCAGTGGTTTCAAAACTAATCCTCACTCCCACCATCCTGTCGGTAAATTTAGGACCGTTGCTCATCTGGTGTAGTGGTTTCAAAACCAGTCCTTATTCTCAAGTTTGAAGGAAAATCCTTTTTCAAAAATTAGTTGGAAATTCTTTTTAAAAACTCAATACAACTCTAAATCCAATTTATACCAATTGCACTTATTCTTAGCGTGATTACTTGTGACTGCTTTTAGGGAGCTTCAAGAGTCATCCAACCCTGATGTGATCAGCATCAGTGTTGAACTATCCTTCCACCCCAATTTGTGTTCAGTTTCCCTTGATCGCTAGTAAATCAAGTTTCACCTCCCACTCCAATTCAAACAATCAATTAGTCAATCATTTTTCCATTTTTTATCTTTTAATCTTTCTAGTCACAATCACAGAGCAATGCATTTTCAATTTATAGAGCTCATTTCCTCAATTATTTCTCATCTCATCAATTTCTACTCGTTTCATCAATTATTCTCCGTTTATCTCCAGATAATTTACCTAGGGAATTCAATACTTGTGGAACTCAGCCCACCAATCATTCACAAGTCAATTCAAATCAAGTCACCTAGGGTATTCAATTCCCTCTAGGTTCTACATCGGTTACATACCGATTCATACTTCACATATCTCATAGACATACTTATATCTCAACATCGATTTCATACCAACTCATATCTCATACTATTACCATGTCTAATCTCAAATAGACATATACTATCAAGGTTTTAGTTCCCCAGGAGTTTCTCTACTCCTTTCCCTTGTATACTCAAACCGGAGTTACAAGATAGTCACGTTTATATCAATGGTATTCGCATCTTCAGTGCGTAATACCCATAATTACACTATGAATGAATGCATAAGTCTATGTAACATACGTATCAATCATCAAAACAAAGTCTTTTGTGCTATGCACACTGTAGTTTACTTACTTAATACGTGAAACATACACTAAGCGGGTTTTTGCTCTACCCCCCTTAAAAGGGATTACGCCCACGTATCTACCATATGTCATTATTGAACATTGGTGTAAGGTATTCAGCCGGCATGGAGTGTTTTAGCTTCCACGCGGTCTATTATACAATGTTCTTTGGTCAAAGGGTCTTAACCATATTACCGGTTTTGTCCCTGGACCAAGAATTCTCATTGGAGTTCATTTAACTCACAACCGGGTTCGGTTTTTAGCCTATCAGGCTCAAGGCATTGATAATTAGCCATTGTTCATATTCAGTAGGTATATCAAACCTTAGAATTATGGGTCCACTAGCTTCTACTGCGCGACCCTGATAACTTCGAGCTTGATTCACCCTTTTTGTTATTCTCAATGTATTTAAATCTCCCTTTTATCCCTTTTATATTGGAAATAAGGGTTCTCTCAATCGACACGTGGTACTTCTTACCATATGCGAATTCGATGAGTTATAGATTTTCTATTCAGTTCCCTGGAAGTTTATTTCGCATACCGTTGTATACCTTCGTGATTATTCACTTGGTTCCTCCGACTTACTGTCGGTCAGGGACGAGCTACTACCTAATGTGTAGTGCTTCCTCTATTGTTAGTGGCTTCTGAATTACGCTCACTTAACTGATTCTGTACAAGAATTCTTTTACTGGTACGACCTTGCGTTTCCTATGCATTGGTCCTCTTAATGTTCATAGATTTCTCTCCACTTCCATTCTGGTGGAATTTGTCTGTTGTGACTGTTGGTATGTCCAACACTCCTCGTGCTTCTTTGGCCAATGGCCGCACGGTTTTGTTTCAATACTTTCGCTTAACTGGCTGTGTGAGCCTCGATTTTTAAACCCTATCCTATGTTGATTCGAGTTGATTAGGATCTGATCAGGTTTTAGGTCCACTAATAACCTAAATTTAATAACTAAGTCATATAACCATAATTATTAAAACCTAAGCTAGCTCACTGGAACCTATTATGAGTCGCCACCTAATTTTAACCTAGATCAAATTAGGAAAGGAGAGTTTAGGTTTGGGGGCCTGGTATTCAACTTAATTAGGGTTCAATTACTTTCATTACCCCTTAGAAGTCATTTTTGCTCGACTTAGTTTAATTACGGCTTATTACGAGTCATTTTAACCTAAGTGCGCGCTTCTAAATTTTTAATTTTTTTACTCTTTTTGCCAGAAAATTAAAGTGAAAATCAAAACTACCTAAACTAGGGTTTCGGAGGCAGAATTAGGTCGAATTTTAATTATGTCCGTAGCCACGGACCCCAATTGAATTACATGACTATGGAAATCGAATTAAAATAAAAACGTAAACTTGAAAAGTTCGGGGCCGCGGACAGGGTGTCCGTGGGCCCGGACATGTACTGTTAAAAACCCTAAAATTTGAAAAATTGAAAAATAAGAAATCCCGCCACCGTCCGTGGGTGTCCTTGGTCATGGACAACCCGTCCGTGGTCCCGGACCATGCGTCCGAGGTCACGGACCACCCACGGACAGTGGGTTTTTGATGGTTCCAAACGGTGTTTTTGGCTCAAAATTTATGTACGTGTAGCGTGAAAGGTATACAAGACATTAGTAATTGAAAGATTTTAGTTCGAAGTCAAATTATGCATGAAACTTAACAAACAAGTAACAAGGTAGAAACAAAAGCATTTAGCAATACAGAAGCCAAAAAGGGTTGGTTTAAACCCAAAAATTAACAGAAGACTAATAAAGTCGTAAGGTTTTAGAAAAGTGTGATTATTAAATGTTTTGGCTTTTGGAACAATGAGACTCTTCACGTCGGGATTCTTTTGGTGCTCCATTGATCTCGGTTCTGGATTGAGTTCGACCCCGGCTTTTGACTATTGAGAATTGGTGGTGTTCTTCACGTTTTGGTGGTGGTTTGATGGTGATTTGATGATTGTGGATGTGATGGGAGTTGAAGAATGTGTTTTGGTGTTGATTTTGGTGAGATTTCGGTGTTTGATTGTGACTTGGGAGTTCAAAACGTGGAGAGAATGAGACAGATGGCTTCTTTGATATTCTAGGGTTCTTGGAGTTCTGATTTGATCAAGGGATAAGGTTCCTTATATAGGCTCCCTTAAAGATAGAAAAAGTTCGATAAAAACTAAGATTTTCCGACGTTTTAACTCAAGGGCTTCCAAAATGAATTTGACTATGAATTTTTAACCATGTGTAAAGGATGATATTTCTGATTTTTCCAAGGTGGATTCGAATTTTTTGGATATTGAAATATTTTTAAATTCAATTTCTCGTTAGATTCAATCAGATATTATTATAAAATTATTGGAAATTTAAAAAATCAAAATTCCAACGTCATTATGCTAAAAATGGCATCTTCTATCATGGGCTAAAATTTCAAAGCATTTTGAGTTTATTTGAGCCGCTTTTAGAGGAGAGAGAAAGCTCATAAGGGGCTTTGAAGCCTTGAAAATTTACAAAAATGCCCCTGAAGATGGCTATACTGTCCCTAGTACTCCGAAATGTGTCGATCAAACTAAGAACCCTCGCTACTTGACCAAACTATCCTATTAGTAGAGACTCTCTTCCGGGGGGTTAAAATTTTGGGTATAACAGATTGCCCCCCGTCAACTCGGCCTTGTAATTGAAATGAAAAGGCTAGTTGATGCTTGAGTGATACCCCAAAATTTTGGATCTTAAAAGTCCCCGTATGCAGTTGAAAATCGGCAAATTGTGTCTAGCTGTTCTAAGGCGCTGACTACCTATGAGTAAAGTGGAAGGATGTCGAGCGATTCTAAGGCGTCGACCACCTAAAGGTAAAAATGAAGTAATGTCGGACAATTCTAAGGTGCCGACTACCTATAAGGATGATATGTTAAGCTATTCTAAGGCGTTGACTACCTATAATGAATGAAATGATGTCAAGCTCTTCTAAGGCGTTGACTACCTATAATGAATGAAATGATGTCACGCTATTCTAAGGCGTTGACTACCTATAATGAATGAAATGATGTCAAGCTATTCTAACGCGTTGACTACCTATAATGAATGAAATGATGTCAAGCTATTCTAAGGCGTTGACTACCTATAATGAATGAAATGATGTCAAGCTATTCTAAGGCGTTGACTACCTATAATGAATGAAATGATGTCAAGCTTTTCTAAGGCGTTGACTACCTAAAGTGAAATAAAGTATGCCGAACATTCGAAGGTGTCAGGAACCTGTAATGCAAATGTAGATGTCATGCAGAAGAAGATGATATGATATACAGATGATGCTCGGATGCTTCTAGGGACCGAAACCCGTTCCAATGCTCCTGGTTGGTATACTATGGGGACTTATTGCCTCTACCCACCAACTAGGGTGCAGGGATAACTTCTAGATTCCCAAGTGGACTTATTGCCACTGCCCACTAGTTGTTTCTCCCAAAAAGTGGACATGAAGATGGGGACTTATTACCTCTGCCCCGCCAACTTAGAGCACGCTCTGTCTCGTACTTGTCTCGCACTGAAGATGATACTAGGTCACGTACTAAGGTCTCAAAAATGATGGGTCTCGCACGGAAGAAGATGCATGGTCTCGCACTGCATAAAATGATGGGTCTCACATTGATGAAGATGATGGGTCTCGCACTGATGTCTCGTACTAAACGGATGAAGAAAAAGCTAGATCTCGCACTGATTCTAGGTCTCACACTGATTTTGGGTCTCGAACTAAAAATGAGTTAGAAAGATAATGGTCTCGTGCAAATGCATGTGGTGAAAACCAATTGTAAAAGGGCCAAACGTGGTGATGATGAGGTGTATGCAAAAGTATGTAAAATGCAATCACAGTGCATGTAAAATACTTGTTCAAAGCAAGAAACTGTTGAAAAATGTGCCAAACATGGCAATGATGAGAATTAAAAATTGTTCAAAGCAAGAAATTGCTAGAAAATGTGCCAAACATGGCAATGATGAGAACTGAAAATTGTTCAAATCAAGAAATGGCTGGAAAATGTGCCAAACGTGGCAAAGGTTGGGAAAAACTCTACTGAAAAAGGAAAGTGAAATAATCACTTCCTAACTAGGAATTTCAGATCTGCAATTTGTTTCTTAGAGGATGAACATGCCGCTGGTGGGAGTGTGTGGTGTTTGAGTGGTGGTCAGGACTTTTGATGGACCTGTGGTGTATGATGTGAAGGTAAAGACTTATGTGGGCCTGTGTGGTGGTAATGTTGGTGATGCTCAAACTTCGGGTTTCAATTGGTGTTGTCATGGCAATTGTTAAAACCAACAATTGCCCCCATTATTTCTCCCTTAAGGCAACCTGTGCTAGAGTTCGCGGCAATCGATCGGAACAATCGATTGCCCCCAGTATTTTCTTTGACTAAACGTGCGAACAAGTCTCATCCTCAGGGTCAAGGCTTATGCTTTGATGTGGTGCTTCCTAACCTACACTCGAAGTGTTTGATGTTTGCACTCATTTCTCGCTCATGGTCATAACTTTTACACCATTGAATTCGATATTTGATGGATTTATGCATTTGATATGCTAATTTCACGTGATTGGACACACAACTACCAAGTCGGAAGTTTAAAAGCTTATAACGTGGCCATGGGGTGTGATGAAAGACAATGGGACCATGGAGGGATATTTTTGGTATGTGGAGCTAAAGGGGTGACCAAAGCTACACCTTGCGTCTTCTCTCAGCATCATCTTCCTTGTCTTGAAGTCGTCTAGCTACTTTGTGTTGATGTTGTCTTCGAGCATCTAGACTTGGACTTTTGAAGTTGTCCTTTACACCACTTCTCCTTTTTTTGTCATTCGGATTTCCTCGAGGCATTTCGGGTTTGCCTCTTTGTTTTATCCTTTCTTGACTTTGCCTTCGGGGTTCTTGTGTTTCCCGCTTTTGGGCTTTGAGAGATGTTTTGATGTGAGTTCTTTGGATCTTATGTCACTCTAGGACCATTTACGAATCACTTCGTCATGCTGATAGCGGCGTTGCTTCTTTGAACTAATGAAGATGTTATCTGAGACTCGGACTCCTCGCTTCCTTTGGTCACCGGGTCGGACATTCATCATTGGCTGGGTTATTTTGTGGAGTTCATAATGTCAAAAAGGGATATATGAAAGGCTCAACGGGGGTGCCTAGGATTTAATTTCAGGGTTCACAAGCTTTTCGGCTATGTGGTGCTGTACCTAGGTGCTTCGTCAATCCTGATAGTTGTGTATTCGTTCTTTGTTACTTTTTGCAGGTCTAAGCGTAAATTTACAAAGTATCTCCTTTGGTCGGAGTTATGCCATTTTACCTCACCTTTGAATGTGGTCTCACCGGAGTCGTGTAAAGATGACATGGTCGTTCACTCATGGTTTTTCCACTCAAGACACCCTCGCGAGATTTTCACTCGGAAACTCGCTCGCTCATTTGAACAAAAGATAAAAGATGACGAACTTAAACTTAGATTGCCCCCAGTATTAATCCAGGGTTTATGACGACAATTTGACAAATGTGGACTTCGAACCGCTATGTGGTTTGTTTGGATGCTTAGGGGTGAGATGTGGTGTTTAGCGTGGCATGTTCAACTTTTAGAAATAAGAGACAAATCGTTCAGTTCCATAGTAGGGAAATGATTACTCCGAGATCCCTTTCCTTGAAAAACATTTTTGTTTTTTTTCAATGAATGATTGAAAAATGGTTTGTACAGAAATTGTGAAAATGGAACTATGATTTTATTTATGAATCATGAAAGAAACATAAAAATTACAATCTGAGGAGACTGAAAACTAACTAAGAAAATAAGCTACTAGGAAAATTTGAAGATGCAAGAAAACATAATCAATTATGAATCATCTAAATAAAACGATCTGCATACTTAGAAAAATTGGACTCCTTGCTTGAGGAGGTCTTCAATCTTGTGCCTCGATGCTCGACAATTGTCAGCATAATGGCCAGGCAACTAATGGTAGTGGCAGAATTGATTAAGATGCCTCCTCAAATGAGTGGTTCCTGGTCGAGGGGCCAAGGGCTGTAGCAAGTTTCTCCTCTGAAGCTCTTCAAACGCCTGACTTGGTGTTCGGCCAATGTTGGTGAATTCCCTTTGCAATGAGTCTCGGCGTGGTAAGGGTACCGTCCTAAAGTTTTGATACGGAGCTCTAGGTCGTTGAACCACATTCACTTCTGGGAAACTGCTTTGAGCGCAAGCTACCGTCTAAAATAATCCTTTTCTGGTCCTGGCTTAGAGAATTTGGAGCCACTGCCGGAGTTTCTTGAGCACTTGAGCTCCAACCCTTCCTTATGAATCCTTTCCTCTAGAATACCAACTTGTCCCATCAACATGTCCAAACTCAGAAAGTACATAAATTTCAGCTCATGGTCGTGTTGTTTTAGCAATGTTCTCAATTATCATGCGGATTTGCTCTTGCTCGTCCATTTTGGTAGGCATGGCAGCAGCCTTTCTCCTCTAACGCTTGATGAAGTCAGACATGGACTCACGTCTTTCTGTCGAGTGCCTGCAAGATCGATTCTGGTGACCTCGAGGTACTTAGCATACTCAAAATGATTTAGGAAAGCCTCGTAAACTTCCTCGTAGGTCTTGGTATTCATCTTCTGAGTGAGATACCAACGTTGAGAAGTCTCGTCTAGATAGCGTGCGAAAACCTTGGCTTTTTGCATGTCGTTGAGCCCTAGGATGGACATTTCCCTGTCAAACATAGCCAAATGAATTTTTGGATCCGAGGAAGCCTTGTACAAAGCGAGTATGGGCAGCTTCAGCTTTGGGGGGACATCAACTTCGGGATATGACACCGTAGAGAAATTATTGAAGCCAGCTAGTTTGTTGGTTTTCTCTATGCGCTCGATCCTTTTAAAAACCCTTTTAACCTCTGCAGCTAGTTGATTGTCCGGAACATCTTTCCCCACATGTGTTTGAGAATCTTGGGCCCTAACGGAGTCAATGTGGATGTAACTACGGTTAAGATCTTCATCTGCAAGCTTTTCCAGAGTGTGCTGATTTGTCTCCTGGAGATTAGCCTTACTCCTCAATTCCTCGACAATGGACTCCAAGACCCAGCACCTTTGCTGCATAGTGGTCAAATGGGCATCCGTATTGATCGGATTTCCTTCTTCTACCATATCTGGATTCGGGATTACCTGTTCCCAAGGTGTCCGTTATTAGCTAACAAAAGGAAGTAGGCTGAATGATACTAGGGTGAGAATGACACTTCACAAGGTAGATCGAAAACCAGAATGAGCTTAGGCTGAAAGAAAGTGGACCAAGATACCCAGAAAATGAGGTGTTTGGGCCGGAGTATTTTTCAGACTGTGAATTGGAATTTGGACTGAAGTCTAAATAGATGGCTTTGATTGGGCCTGAGAAGTGACACCTAGATCTAGGGTTTTGGGCCTGAAGTAAAGCACATGGGCTGGAATGGTCCCTAAATCACAAATGGGCCTAACTTTCTTTGGGTCAGAGAAGATGGTTGCTAAGCCGAAAAAGATTTTATTTTCAAGACTTGTGAGTTGTTTCAAGTTCAGGTGAATTTCTTTTTGTGGGCCTAGAACTAATTGGATAATTCAAATTGGGCAGGAAGAAAAATCACCTAAGTCTAGGCTTTTGGGCCGAAGCCCAAACAACTCACATATTAAACCAAACAGGGCCTCTAGGCTGTAAATAAATAGAGCTGCCAATTCGGGTTGGGCTAGGTTGATGTGGGAGAAGTTCCTATCAATCTCCAGGCTGGGTAGTGGGCCGATCATACAAGCAAACAATGTCCACACAAATTCAATATGTCCTCACTAGACGTTTAAATCAAACCGGGTATGGATCGATCCAGAGAGGTACTTGGGGCATGGGCCCTGGTCACCACAAAGGAATAGGGCTTGCACGCTATTCTCTTTGGGTTTCCCCACTTTTTTCACATCACCTAAAGGTGTGCGTCAACGGTCGGGTCTTTGGATGACCAAACAAGGCTAGGTAAGGACACTGCCAGGAAAATGCTTGGGGCAAAACCCTAGGTATTAAGGGGGTGTGGTTAGACGACACCCTCCTCTTTTCCCTTATTTATTCACATCGCCTAAAAGGTGTGAGTCCCTGACAGGGGACCCTCAAACGGGTCCCATGGTGAAATTAGTTTGCGTGGACCCTCACTTTCATATGATGCAAAGGTACAGAAATTAAAGTGCGCACGAAATTAAACAAACAATGTAATAAAGCCATAAATAAACATTTTCAAGTTAAGTCCTTTTCCTTAAAATTAAACAAGTTAAAATTAAGAAGTTGTCCCCAGCAGAGTCACTAGTCTATGAGCCTCGATTTTTAAACCCTATCCTATGTTGATTCGAGTTGATTAGGATCTGATCGGGTTTTAGGTCCACTTATAACCTAAGTTTAATTACTAAGTCATATAACCATAATTATTAAAACCTAAGCTAGCTCACTGGAACCTATTATGAGTCGCCACCTAATTTTAACCTAGATCAAATTAGGAAATGAGAGTTTGGGTTCGGGGGCTTGGTATTCAACTTAATTAGGGTTCAATTACTTTCATTACCCCTTAGAAGTCGCTTTTCCTATACTTAGTTTAATTACGGCTTATTACGAGTCGTTTTAACCTAAGTGCGCACTTCTGATTTTTTTAATTTTTTTACTCTTTTTGACAGAAAATTAAAGTGAAAATCAAAACTACCTAAACTAGGGTTTCGGAGGCAGAATTAAGTCGAATTTTAATTATGTCCGTAGCCACGGACCTAATGTCCGAGACCATGGACCCCAATTGAATTACATGACTATTAAAACCGAATTAAAATAAAAACGTAAACTTGAAAAGTCCGGGGCCACGGACAGGGTGTCCGTGGGCCCGGACATGTACTGTTAAAAACCCTAAAATTTGAAAATTTGAAAAATAAGAAATCCCGCCACCGTCCGTGGGTGTCCGTGGTCACGGACAACCCGTCCGTGGTCCCGGACCATGCGTCCGAGGTCACGGACCACCCACGGACAGTGGGTTTTTGATGGTTCCCGACGGTGTTTTGGTTCAAAATTTATGTACGTGTAGCCTGAAAGGTATACAAGACGTTAGAAATTGAAAGATTTCTATTTGAAGTCGAATTATGCATGAAGCTTAACAAACGAGTAAAAAGGCGGAAACAAAAGCAATTAGCAATATAGAAGCCCAAAAGGGTTGGTTTAAACCTAAAATTTGTTAGAAGACTAATAAAGTCGTAAGGTTTTTGAAAAGTGTGATTATTACCCATTTGGCTTCTGGAACAACAAGACTCTTCACGTCGGGATTCTTTTGGTGCTCCGTTGATCTCGGTTCTGGATTGAGTTCGACCCCGGCTTCTGACTATTGAGAATTGGTGGTGTTCTTCACATTTTGGTGGTGGTTTGATGGTGATTTGATGATTGTGGATGTGATGGGAGTTGAAGAATGTGTTTTTGTGTTGATTTTGGTGAGATTTCGGTGTTTGATTGTGACTCGGGAGTTCAAAAAGTGGAGAGAATGAGACGGCTGGATTCTTTGATAGTCTAGGGTTCTTGGAGTTCTGATTTGATCAAGGGATAAGGTTCCGTATATAGGCTCCCTTAAAGATAGAAAAAATTCGGTAAAAACCGAGATTTACCGACATTTTAACTCCAGGGCTTCCAATATGAATTTGACTATGAAATTTTAACCATGTGTACAGGATGATATTTCTGATTTTTCCAAGGTGGATTCGAATTTTTTGGATATTGGAATATTTTTAAATTCAATTTCTCGTCAGATTCAATCAGAAATTATTAGAAAATTATTGGAAATTCAAAAAATCAAAATTCCAACGCCATTATGCTTAAAATGTCATCTTCTAACATGGGTTAAAATTTCAAAGCATTTTGAGTTTATTTGAGCTGCTTTTAGAGGACAGAGAAAGCTCGTAAGGGGCTTTGGAGCCTTGAAAATTACAAAAATGCCCCTGAAGATAGCTAGGCTGTCCCTAGTACTCCGAAATGTGTCGATCGAACTGGGAACCCTCGCTACTTGACCAAAATAGCATATTAGTAGAGACTCTCTTCCAGGGGGTTAAAATTTTGGGTATAACAGGCTGGTGCCCTGTTCGTTGGTACGTTTGTACACCTTCCGTATCTAGTACGGTTGATTATTTAGCAATTGGGTACTCTTGTCCTGAAGTTTATTACTTCACTTATCAATTTGATCCACTGAGGATACGTTTTCAATTCCTTATGCAATTGCAATAGGAATGAGAAATGCCTTCTCTATGAGGTCTTTCATCGCTTGGTACTAACTACGGGCTTAACTTCCCAATCTTTCTACCATCTCCTGGTTTTAATCTCCATTGAGTCTAACTCTCATTTTCCGCTTGTTCTTCATGTCATTGTCTGACTACATTCATCTATTGGTCGCTTGCTGCGCACCATATTCATATTCATCATAGAGCATTATTTTACATGGCATCTGCTACTCAGTTAGCTTCCGCTCATGTACTTCCACCGTATATTTTATGGTTCGCCATTTACTTGGCTGATTACTGAATATACCATTCCTTAAGTTTCTATGCTCCTTGAGCGTTGTTCACTCTACGATTCACAATGCACACGTACTGTGTTACTACTCAACCGATTACTCTTTCGGTTTTCAACAATTGCTACAAAATCTCCTTTCTTCATACTTATCAAGGAAATTTCTCCTTCCAGTTCAAATCATTTCTTGAAAATAGCTACATGCTCAAGTTCTAATATATCAATAGGTGGGTGTCCCTTTTTTGAAAGGGACCACATCATCACCGCTCCAGCGGTTTCACATAAGAGGTATCCCCACTCCTATGATGAGTGGTTCATTCTCCGCTCTTTTCATTTATGTGAAGTAATATCTCTCCTTCTGTTAGTAGTGCCCTTCTCAGCATTCTTCTTATTATTCAATGTGGTCTTGCAACCGTTTAAATCTACATACGTAGTTGGTTCATGGATTTTAAGCCACCTTTCCTCGAGCTATGGTCTTTGCAGGCTGTTTATGCTGGTTTCTACTTCTTTGTATACCATTAAATGGTTTGGAGGTAATACTGAGCTCCTTGATATGGTTGTTGCATCACGCTTCCGTTTATGGGAAATTCCTAGGCAATCTGGTATTAAACAGTGCCTCTTAACAATTTTGGGTACTTCCTGTAAGTGGAATCCCTTCGGTGTTCTAACCGAGTGTTCGTTTTAACTCCTGTGTTCCTATCACAATACTTCATTTAACTGTTGTTGACTCAAGCACCCGTCAAGGATTGCTCCTAGGTGTTGCTAAGTTATGCCATTTCATCTGGCTAATATTTATGAGTATATCCGGTCGGAGATATCGCATCGTAGCACCGTATTCTGAACTATCCCGTTTAGGGTTATTACATCTCCCGTTCTTAGGGTGGTAATGTCTCCCATTCTTGGGTAGACCATTAAATTTCTCTTTTGTGTTCTTGACCGTGGTTAACATCCTCTTTGGTGAAGAATAATATTCCCGGTAGCCGTGGTGATTGTTCTGGGACTTCTATCCCGTTCGTTGAACATTGACGTGTTGATGTTAGGCGTTTACCTTACTGTTTTTAGGTCGGGTTCTCATTCCAGCTATCTTATGTTTCCTTCGAGATTCTTGAGACATATCCAATGTCTATATTCATTAACCAATGATTTTCGCACTTTCTAACTCTTAATCATTCTCATTAGATGAATTCTCTGATACCTTTATACTCGTTATCTTAACTAGTTTACTTCTCTTTGACCGTCCGAGGTGTCCAACTGTTCTGGTTTGAACTTACTTTATCATCCGTAGAACGGAGTCAACTACTTCTCATGTTCTGTACACCACTTGTATACATATGTGGGGTACCTTACTGATACATTGCTACTTACTCGACTAACCTATAAGTAGGTTTGTCTGGCCCGCAAGCTCCTATCGGAGAGCGCTCATCCCACATCTCGTTTTTGTACACTCGTAGTGGTCGTCGCAAGTGTTAAGACAAGATCCTTTAGTTTTGATCATAGCAAACCTTGTATTGTCTATCTAATGCGTTTGTCAAGATTCATGATTCAGATAGACAGGTGAATAAGTGGCTTAGCACGCAAGGTTGCAAGCGCACTTAAGTCATGAGTGGCTTAGCACGCAAGGTTACAAGCACGCTCAATCCACGACATGTGCCCAACCAGTCGGGCACCTGTCTGCAAGAGCTCCGGAGGACTTCTAGCACAGACAACCAGTCAGACACTGCACGAAGATATCTCTCATGCTTAAAAATGAAAATCAAAGATAGAAGACTGCAAGGTATCGACACATTTAGATAAAGCACATACATCCACTTAGGCAACTTGTTCAAGACAAGCTCACGACAAAATGAGAAGTTCATTAATGCACAAGATAACAAAGCTATAAATGAACATCATTACATAGCTACAATGAATTCATAAGAGGGCATTTATGAGCATTTAATGAACCATACATAATCAGGAAAGTGGGGCACACAAGTGGTGATCGGCCTATCAAGAGGGCTGCCGCCAACTTGACCAACCATGAGGCGACACATGGTTCAAGCCTCCAGATTAAGTTGAAGAATCTCTGCAAGTCTAGTGTGGTTGCTATGTGAATAATCGAAGTTGTAGTCGACTCCTAGAAGTCTATGGATTAATAGAACAGTAGTTACATCCTAACAACCGTGTATATATACTTGCATTTATTCCATATGTAAGTATGCATGTACGAGAGAAAAGAAAGAGATAATCTGGGCAAGTCTAGATCAGACTTAGGAGTGTGTGTGTGTGTGTGTAAGTTCTAGAGAGTTGGTGAGCTAGAGAGGACTGGGTTAGAGTATTAATACATTGGGTATTTGATAGAACAACAGGTCGGGGAATGGTCAGTGAACTGTAGGCCGATAGTTAGAAGAGGGTAGACGACTTTAGGGGTAGAGTCGAAATTATCCCGGGAGTCCATGTGTGGGGCAAGGGAGGTTGAGTGAATTTCGTGTGTGTAAATTCTCAATCGAAATGTGTTTTTCAGTTTAACTTTATCTCGCGTCCATTCCTAAACTATCAAGTTTTATTAGACTCCACGATACGTCCACGACATGTTGGGGACTGTGAGCCTCGATTTTAAACCCTATCCTATGTGGATTAACTTGATTGGGATCTAAACGGGTTTTAGGTCCACTTATAGCCTAAGATTAATAACTATGTCATATAACAATAATTATTAAAACCTAAGCTAGCTCACTGGAACCTATTATGAGTCGCCACCTAATTTTAACCTAGATCAAATTAGGAAAGGAGAGTTCGGGTTCGGGGGCTTGATATTCGACTTAATTGGGGTTCAATTACTTTCATTACCCTTCCTAGGTCGTTTTTCCTCTACTTAGTTTATTTACGGCTTATTACGAGTCGTTTTAACCTAAATGCGCGAACTTCTGTTTTTTTGTGTTTTTTAACATTTTTTGACAGAAAATTAAAGTGGAAATTAAAATTACCTAAACTAGGGTTTCGGAGGCAGAATTAGGTCAAATTTTGTTTCCGTCCGTAGCCACGGACCTAATGTCCGAAGCCACGGACCCCTGTTAACCTATATGAAGATAAAAGTCGAATTAAACAGAAAACAGAAAATTGTAAAGTCCAGGGCCACAGACAGGCTGTCCGTGGGCCCGGACATTATTGAAAAAAAAACCTAATTTTTAAAAATAAAAATCTCGCCACCGTCCGTAGGTGTCCGAGCTTACGGACAGGGAGTCCGGGACCCCGGACATGACGTCCGTGGGTGCGGACCACCCTCGGACGGCGGCGTTGAGGCTGTTCCCGAAGGTGTTTTTGGCTCAAATTTTATGGGTGTGTAGCCTGAAAGATGTACAAGACGTTAGTGATTTAAAGTTTTCAATTTGAATTCGAATTAAGCACGAAACTTGGTAAACAAGTTATTGGACAGAAGCTTAAACAAACATCAATACAGAAGTGTAGAGGGGTTAGTTTGAGCCCAAATTTTGAGGCAAGACAGATAATACCGTAGAGAATTAGGGAAGTGGAGTTTCTACCTGTTTTACCTTCGGATTCACAACGTTTCTTCACACCAGGATTCGTCGAGCGCTTCGTTGATGGCAGACCCGAAAGGATTTCGAACCGGGCTTCTGGTGGTTGGCTGTTCTTGCTGTTCTTCACGTTTTGGTGGTGTTTTTGTGGGGTTTTGATGATTATTGGTGCTTTGGGAATTGGAAAACGTGTTTAGATGGTGATTTCGGGGGATTTTCGGTATGATTTAGGTGGCCGGGTGTTGGAAAACGTGAGAGAGAGAGAGGAGGCTGCCTCTTTTGACTCTCTAGGGTTCTTTAGCATGTGAGGTCCTGATTTTATCCAAAAACATATCCCCTTATATAGACTTTCTTAAAGATAAAAAAAATCTAGTAAAAGTAAGATTTTTCGATATTTTAGTTTAGTGACTTCCCAAAGGAATTTTGCTGTGAAATTTTAACCACGTGTCAAGGATGGAAATTATGAATTTTCTGAAGTGGAATCGGATTTTTTAAATGTTGGAATATTTTTAAATTGAATTTCTCGTCAGATTCAGCCAGAAATTGCTAGAAAATTATTGGAAACTCGAAAAATCAAAATTCCAACGCCATTATGCTTAGAATGTCATCCTCTATCATGGGTTAAAATATCAAAGCGTTTCAAGCTGATTTGGGCATCCTTTGGAGGAGAGAGAAAGCTTATAGGAGGTCTCAGGAGCCTTTAAAGATTACTAAACGCCCCTGAAAATGACGAAGCTGCTCCCCATGCCATGGAACGCGCCGATCGAGCCGGAATCCCTCACCATTTGATTAAAATGCCTCTCACAACACCAGCACCCCGTAGACCCTAACCCAGGGGGTCAAAATTTTGGGTATAACAGATTGCCCCCCGTCAACTAGACTTTGTAGCGGATGTGAAAAGTCTGGTTGATGCTTGAGTGATGCCCCAAAATTTTGGACCTCACGAAATTCTCCATGTTGTATGAAACCGCGTTGATTGCGTGCAGCTATTCGGAGGCGCTGACTACCTAAGCAACAAAAACGTTGTCGAGCTATTCTAAGGTGCTGACTACCTATAAGCGAAAATGTGTCAAGCTATTCTAAGGCGCTGACTACCTAGGTGACGAAAACGGAATAATGTCAAGCGGTTCTAAGGCGTTGACTACCTATAATACATGAAATGATGCGATGCCAAGCGATTCTAAGGCGTTGACTACCTATAAGTAAAATGAAGTAATGTCAAGCAATTCTAAGGCGTTGACTACCTATAATGATGATATGATGTCAAACTATTCTAAGGTGTTGACCGCCTATAATGAAAGTGAAATGAAGTAATGTCAAGCGATTCTAAGGCGTTGACAACCTAAAATGTGGAAATGAGATAATGTCAAGCGATTCTAAGGCGTCGACAACCTAAAATGTGGAAACGAGATAATGTCAAGCGATTCTAAGGCGTTGACAACCTAAAATGTGGAAATGAGATAATGTCAAGCGATTCTAAGGCGTTGACAACCTAAAATGTGGAAATGAGATAATGTCAAGCGATTCTAAGGCGTTGACAACCTAAAATGTGGAAATGAGATAATGTCAAGCGATTCTAAGGCGTTGACAACTTAAAATGATGATAACTGGGTGGTATGCAAATGCAAAAATGCTGAAATATTGATGATGCTAATGATGTTGATGATGCTGATGATGCTGATGATGTTGATGATGTTGATGATGCTGATGATGCTGATGATGCTCGGATACTTCTGGGGACCGTAACCCGTGCCAATGCTCCTGGCTGGACCCAATGTGGACTTATTGCCATCGCCCCCAAGCCGGTGTGCAGGGATAACTCCTGGTAAAAACCTTGGGGACTTATTGCCTTCGCCCACCATTCGTTGATCCCGAAAATAAGTTGACATCGCAAAAGGAGGATTTATTGCCATCCCCTCGCCAACTTTTCTGTCGCCAGGTCTTGTGACGCGCCTTGATAATGCAACTAGGTCTTATGACAAGCCTATATGAATGTGATGAATGCAATGTGTTTGATAAGGGCGGGTAAGCTAAAGGGTAACGCTAGGTCTTACTACGAGCCTAAGGGAGTGCAGCTAGGTCTTATGGCGAGCCTAAAAATGGTTCTAGGTCTTATGGCGAGCCTAAAAATGGTTCTAGGTCTTATGACGAGCCTAAAGGGATGCAACTAGGTCTTACTACGAGCCTAAGGGAATGTGACTAGGTCTTATGGCGAGCCTAAAAATGGTTCTAGGTCTTATGACGAGCCTAAGGGATGGATCTAAGTGAAAGTGAGTAAAATGTATGATGGGTCTAAATGGATGTAGAAGGATTAGGGCTCAAGACGGGCCTGTGGATGTTTAAATGTGGAGGTAGGGCTTAGGACGGGCCTGAGGAAATTTGATGTGGAGGTAGGGCTTAGGATGGGCCCGAGGTATTTGATGTGGATGTAAGGGCTTATGCCTGTGGTGGGATGGTGGTGCTCAAGCTTTAGGTTTCAATTGGTGTTGTCATGGCAATTGTTGGAACCACAATTGCCCCCAGCATTTTTCCTTAGGATAACCTGAGATAGAGTTCATGGCAATTGATCGGAACGATCAATTGCCCCCAGTATTTTCTTTGATTAATTGTGCAAAACAAATCTCATTCTCACAAGGTCAAGGTTTATCTTGTTGTGGTGCTTTCTATCCTACACTCAAAGTGTTTAATGCTTGCACTCATGCTCTCCTTTTGGACAAAACATCTCGACCATTGAATTTGACATTTGTTAGATTTACGCGTTCAACCTGTTACTTTCACGTGATTGGATACACAACTACTAGGTCGGAAGTCTTTTAAGCTTATAACGTAGCTATGGGGTGTGATGAATGACAACAGGACAATGGAGGAATGTTTAGGATATGTGGAGCTATAAGGGTGACCAAAGCTGCAACTTGCACCGTCTCTCGGACTTGTCTTCTTTGCCTTGAAGTCGTTTGGCTACTTCGTGATGATTTCGCTTGTGAACTTGGGACTTGGAACTTTGGGGTTGTTCCTTGCACCTTCTTTCTTTTTTCTGATTCTGGGTTTCTTTGAGGCTTTTCAGGTTTGCCTTTCTTTGAATCTCCTTTCCTTCGGGGTTCTTGTGTTTCCCGGTTTTGAACTTTGAGAGCTGTTTTTGATGTTAGCTCGCTTGGATCCTGTGTCACTTTGGGACCATTTACGGATCATTTCGTCATGCTGGTAGCAGAGTTGCTTCTTTGGACTTGTGAAGTTGCTGTTTGGAAGTCGGGCTCCTTGCTTCCTTTGGTCACCGGGTCGGTTATTCGTCATTGGCTGGCTTGTTTGGGGAGCTTGTAGTGTTGTAAAAGAGGTCATACATGAAAAGCTCAGTGGGGGTGCCTAGGGTTTAATGTCAGGGTTCACAAGCTTTTGGCTATGTGGTGTTGTACCTAGGTGCTTCGTCATCCCTAATAGTTGTGTATCCGTTCTTTGTTACTTTTCATAGGTTTAAGCATAAATTTACAAATTATCTCCTTCGGTCGGAGTCATGTCGTTTACCTTGCCTTTGAATGTGACCTTTCTGGAGTCGCGTAAAAATGACACGCTGTGAGCCTCGATTTTAAACCCTATCCTATGTTGATTAAAGTTGATTAGGATCTAACCGGGTTTTAGGTCCACTTATAGTCTAAGATTAATAACTATGTCATATAACAATAATTATTAAAAACCTAAGCTAGCTCACTGGAACCTATTATGAGTCGCCACCTAATTTTAACCTAGATCAAATTAGGAAAGGAGAGTTCGGGTTCGGGGGCTCGATATTCGACTTAATTAGGGTTCAATTACTTTCATTACCCTTCCTAGGTCGTTTTTCCTCTACTTGGTTTATTTACGGCTTATTACGAGTCGTTTTAACCTAAGTGCGCGAGCTTCTGTTTTTTTGTGTTTTTTAGCATTTTTTGACGGAAAACTAAAGTGGAAATTTAAATTACCTAAACTAGGGTTTCGGAGGCAGAATTAGGTCAAATTTTGTTTCCGTCCGTGGCAACGGACCTAATGTCCGAGACCACGGACCCTAGTTAACCTATATGAAAATAAAAGTCGAATTAAACTGAAAACAGAAAATTGTAAAGTCCGGGGCCACGGACAGGCCGTCCGTGGGCCCGGACATTATTAGAAAAACCTAAATTTTTAAAATTTGAAAAAACTCGCCGCCGTCCGTGGGCGTCCGGTCTTACGGACAAGGAGTCCGGGACCCCGGACATGACGTCCGTGGGTGCGGACCGCCCTTGGACGGCGGCGTTAAGGCTGTTCCCGAAGGTGTTTTTGGCTTAAATTTTATGGGTGTGTAGCCTGAAAGATGTACAATGCGTTAGTGATCGAAAGTTCTCAATTTGAATTCGAATTATGCACGAAACTTGGTAAACAAGTTATTGGACAGAAGCTTGAATAAACAGCAATACAGAAGCGTACGAAGGTTAGTTTGAGCCCAAATTTTGAGGCAAGACAGATAACACCATGGAGAATTAGGGAAGTGGAGTTTCTACCTGTTTTACCTTCGGATTCACAACGTTTCTTCACACCGGGATTCGTCGAGCGCTCCGTTGATGGCAGACCCGAGAGGATTTTGACCCAAGCTTCTGGTTGTTGGTTGTCCTTGCTGTTCTTCACGTTTTGGTGGTGTTTTTGTGGGGTTTTGATGACTATTGATGCTTTGGGGATTGGAAAACGTGTTTAGATGGTGATTTCAGGGGATTCTCGGTATGATTTGGGTGGCCGGGTGTTGGAAAACGTGAGAGAGAGTGGGGAGGCTGTGTTTTCTGACTCTCTAGGGTTCTTGAGCATATGAAGTTCTCATTTTATCCAAAAACCTATCCCCTTATATAGACTTTCTTAAAGATAAAGAAAATCTAGTAAAAGTAAGATTTTTCGATATTTTAGTTAAGTGACTTCCCAAAGGAATTTTGCTGTGAAATTTTAACCACGTGTCAAGGATGGATATTATGAATTTTCTGAGGTGGAACCGAATTTTTTGAATATTGGAATATTTTTTAAATTGAATTTCTCGTCAGATTCAGTCAGAAATTGCTAGAAAATTATTGGAAATTCGAAAAATCAAAATTCCAACGCCATTTGCTTAAAATGTCATCCTCTATCATGGGTTAAAATATCAAAGCGTTTCAAGCTGATTTGGGCATCCTTTGGAGGAGAGAGAAAGCTTACAAGAGGTCTTAGGAGCCTTTAAAGATTACCAAAACGCCCCTGAAAGTGACGAAGCTGCTCCCCATGCCATGGAACGTGCCGATCGGGCCGGGATCCCTCACCGCTTGATTAAAATGCCTCTCACAACACCAGTACCTCGTAGACCCTAACCAGGGGGTCAAAATTTTGGGTATAACAGATTGCCCCCCGTCAACTAGACTTTGTAATGAAAGTGAGAAGGCTAGTTGATGCCTGAGTGATACCCCAAAATTTCAAATGTTTCCAAGACCCTGCATGTTATCAGAAAACTGATAAGTTGTGTCGAGCTATTCTAAGGCGCTGACTACCTATAATGAATGAGATGATGTCAAGCGATTCTAAGGTGTTGACTACCTATAACGAATGAGATGATGTCAAGCGATTCTAAGGCGTTGACTACCTATAACGAATGAGATGATGTCAAGCGATTCTAAGGCGTTGACTACCTATAATGAATGTGATGATGTCAAGCGATTCTAAGGCGTTGACTACCTATAATGAATGTGATGATGTCAAGCGATTCTAAGGCGTTGACTACCTATAATGATGATAGCTAGGCGGCATGCAAATGCAAAAATGCTGGAATGGTAATGATGCTAATGATGCTGATGATGTTGATGATGCTGATGATAATGCTGATGATAATGCTGATGACGCTGATGATAATGCTGATGATAATGCTGATGATGCTCGGATGCTTCTGGGGACCGAAACCCGTGCCAATGCTCCTGGCTGGACCCAATGTGGACTTATTGCCATCGCCCCCCAAGCCGGTGTGCAGGGATAACTCCTGGTAAAAACCTTGGGGACTTATTGCCATCGCCCACCGTTCGTTGATCCCGAAAATAAGTTGACATCGCAAAAGGAGGATTTATTGCCATCACCTCGCCAACTTTTCTGTCGCCAGGTCGTGTGAGGTGCCTGGATGATGCAACTAGGTCTTACGACGAGCCTATATGAATGAGATGAATGCAATGTGTTTGATAAGAGTGGGTAAGCTAAAGGGTAACGCTAGGTCTTACTACGAGCCTAAGGGAATGCAGCTAGGTCTTATGGCGAGCCTAAAAATGGTTCTAGGTCTTATGGCGAGCCTAAAAATGGTTCTCGGTCTTATGACGAGCCTAAAAATGGTTCTAGGTCTTATGACGAGCCTAAGGGATGCAACTAGGTCTTACTACGAGCCTAAGGGAATGCGACTAGGTCTTATGGCGAGCCTAAAAATGGTTCTAGGTCTTATGACGAGCCTAAAGGGATGCAACTAGGTCTTACTACGAGCCTAAGGGAATGTGACCAGGTCTTATGGCGAGCCTAAAAATGGTTCTAGGTCTTATGGTGAGCCTAAGGATGGATCTAGGTCTTATGACGAGCCTAAGGATGGATCTAGGTCTTATGACGAGCCTAAGGATGGATCTAGGTCTTATGACGAGCCTAAGGATGGATCTAGGTCTTATGACGAGCCTAAGGGTTGTTCTAAGTGAAAGTGAGTAAAATGTATGATGGGTCTAAATGGATGTAGAAGGATTAGGGTTTATGTCAAATCTGGAGATGGTGGGGCTCATGATGGGCCTATGAATGTTTGAGTGTGAAGATAGGGCTTAGGACGGGCCTGAAGGTGTTTGAATATGGAGATAGGGCTTAGGTCGGGCCTGCGGGTATTTGACGTGGAGGAAGGGCTTAGGACGGGCCTGAGAATGTTTGATGTGGATGCAAGGGTTTATGCCTGTGGTGGGATGGTGGTGCTCAAGCTTTAGGTTTCAATTGGTGTTGCAATTGTTGGAACCAACAATTGCCCCCAGTATTTTTCCTTAGGACGATCTGAGTTAGAGCTCATGGCAATTGATCGGAACGATCAATTGCCCCCAGTATTTTCTTTGATTAAACGCGCGAACAAGTCTCATCCTCACAGGGTCGAGGCTTATGCTTTGATGTGGTGCTTCCTAACCTACACTCGGCGTGTTTGGTGTTTGCACTCGTTTCTCACTTACGGTCACAACTTCTCAACCATTGAATTTGACATTTGTTAGATTTACGTGTTCAACCTGTTACTTTCACATGATCGGATACACAACTACTAAGTCGGAAGTCTTTTGGGCTTATAACGTGGCTATGGGGTGTGATGAATGACAATAGGACAATGGAGGAATGTTTAGGATATGTGGAGCTATAAGGGTGACCAAAGCTGCAACTTGCACCGTCTCTCGGACTTGTCTTCTTTGCCTTGAAGACGTTTGGCTACTTCGTGATGACTTCGCTTATGAACTTGGGACTTGGAACTTTTGGTTGTTCTTGCATCTTTCCTCTTTCTTCCAATTTTGGATTTCTTCGAGGCTTTTCAGGTTTGCCTTTCTTTGAATCTTTTCCTTCGGGGTTCTTGTGTTTCCCGGTTTTGATCTTTGAGAGTTTTTTTTGATGTTAGCTCATTTTGGATCCTGTGTCACTTTGGGACCATTTGCGGATCGCTTCGTCACGCTGGTAGCGGTTCTGCTTCTTTGGACTTGTGAAGTTGTTGCTCAAAAGTCGGGCTCCTTGCTTCCTTTGGTCACCGGGTTGGTTATTCATCATTGGCTGGCTTGTTTGTGGAGCTTGTAACATTGTGAAAGAGGTCATATATGAAAAGCTCAGCGGGGGTGCCTAGGGTTTAATGTCTGGGTTCACAGGCTTTTGGCTGTGTGGTGCTGTACCTAGGTGCTTCGTCATCCCTGGTAGTTGTGTATCTGTTCTTTGTTACTTTTCATAGGTTTAAGCGTAAATTTACAAATTATCTCCTTCAGTCGGAGTCATGCCGTTTACCTTACCTTTGAATGTGACCTCTCTGGAGTCGTGTAAAAATGACACGCTCTTTCGCTCTTGGTTTTACCGCTCAAGGCACTCTCGCGAAATGTACACTCGGAGACTTGCTTGCACATTTAAACGAAAGAAATAAACATTATCGTTCTTTAACTCAGATTGCCCCCAGTGTTGTTGTGGGGTTTTCTTGACAAACCTTAGAACGCCCAAGTTATTTATGGAGGGTGATTATATGTGTGGTGGTGAACAGTGGTGGTGAGTGGTGATGGAGTGATTTTTTTGTCCCTCTGATGGCGGCAGTTTTGTTTTTATGTGTCAGGTGGAATAGCAAAAATAAAGTGATGTGGTGGCTGCAACGGAGGTAGCAAATGCATGGAAGGAAATGTGGTTTTGTACAGGGGGGTTCCGTAAAAGAGCAAAGGCTTTTCTCTTATACGCTTGCAGACATGCCTTATGAGAGAGTTTTTTCCCTTCCCTTTTTTTAGCGCGTGAACGAATGCATAGACGTTAAAACATGAAAAAAGAAGAAACTTTATTGATATCCAAAAGAAGTAACAACGACATTGAGTACCAACTAAATGAGAAAGACAGCTAAACAACTACGGAAAGAAAGAGGCTATGTAGAACAGCCAAAAGACAATAATGACTCCTAACGACCCCAAAGCGGAAGTAAAAGACTAACTACCCCTAATCTATGACCTATTCTTCAAGGAACATCCAATCAGGCATCGCTTTCTCCTCCGCTGCTTTTACCGTACCATGTAAACATGGGGAACATGAGCATATGAATAAAGATGATAGTTCAATTGCTGAAATGAAAGATGGGTCCACTAACGCACCAAGTCCCTGACGACCAGGGTTCGCTGCTGGAGATAGAATGTCTGGGACTCCTTGGAGATCCTTGCCAAGGCCCTTACCCTCCTGATAACCATACTTCTCCATGATAGCCTTCCCCGGCCCAACCTTAAGTTTCTGAAGAGAGGTTGGGTCGGACTGCTCTGGAACAACACTGAACCTGCTCAGATGGGACGAACCCTCCTCTTCCACCATGCAAACAGGCAACTCCTTCTGATGCGGTTCCCCCCTAACGATGTGAACCTTCCCGTCTCTTTTGAACTTCAAACACTGATGAACCGTAGAAGGGACGGCCTTCAAATCTTGGAGGAAATCCCGTCCCAGAATCAGGTTGAAAGAATGGGGGATTTGCAGAACCAAGAACTTCACTGGATGAACAACTGTCCCAAACTTGAGTGGAAGATCCAATAGGCCGAATACATGTCTTGGGTTATCATCATACCCTCGTAACACTATTTGGCAAGACTCAAATTTGTCATAACCCATGCCCTCCGCCACTTTCAGAGGGCAGATGCTAACGTCTGCTCCTGTGTCAATGAGGACCTTTGGCACCTTGAAGGCCCCGCACCAAACAGTAATATACAATGCTTTCCTGAGTGCTCGGAGATCTCGCTGTCGTGAAAACTGATCTCCTCCTCCTGCTTTTGCCAAAGAGCCGCAACCATCCTCTCCGGGGCTAAACTTTCCTCTGGCCCGCCCAAATGTTTGGCAATGGCCCGTCGGTGTTCTGGCGAGATCGTAAGCAAAGACCAGATGGCCATGGGGATGGTTGTCGCCTTCAGCTTCTGAAGCAATTCTCGCTCACCCGGAATCTCTTCAACCACTGGGGGAGACGACGTTCGCTCTTCCCCTTGCGATGGCTTTTCAGGTGATCCGTAATGCTTACCTGACCGAGTAACGTGAGCATTTGCCGGGACAAAGCTGACTGCGGATGTGGGCTTCCGTCCTACCCCTCGTGTCGGCTTTTGGTCATCCCAGAAAACAGTAAAGGCAGCACACTGAACTTCGGATTCTGATGTCTCGAGGTCATCCAAACGCTGATACCCTTGATCGATGAGGTCCTGGACCCGATGTCTCAGCACTTTGCAATCATCGGTATCATGTCCTGCTAGCTGATGGTACCTGCAAAATTGACTGAGTCTACTCCCTTTCCGCGTCTCCCCATGGCGAGGAGAGCGGCCGTATTAGCCCCTCGTCCTGCAGCTCCTCAAAGGCCTGGCTTAAAGGACAACCAATGGGTGTGAACTCCCTTTCGGCTTTGCGGGGAAGCTCCGGTACCGAGGTTGCGATCTGGATTTTTCCCTCCTGGGCCAACAACAGAATTTTAGACCTCAAATTACGACAATTATCTGTGGAGTGGCCCGTGAGTAGGTGGAAACGACAGAACTGTTCGGGATGCGCCCCCAGACGCCGTCCGCGAAACCGCGGGGCTTTAAGTTGGACTAACCCTTGCCCTAGAAGTACTCTCAGAATCTGACTCTGCGGCTGCTGCAGATCTACAACGGGCACCTGTGCGGCCTGCTCTCGTTGCGGTCCCTGGTTCTCTGGTGACTCGACCCCGTCCTCATCGGGGACCAGATCTAAAGGGATGATTTTCCCAAGAGCATGAATGAGAGCTCTCGCTTCCCTTGCAGCCGACACAAATCCTGAGCTTAGTTCTTCCAGAGCACTCCTGTGGACAAATTCTAACTCAGCTAGTTTCCCTATCAAATCCACGAGCAGAGCATTTCGATCGTTAACTCCAGACGACATCCTGGTTGTAAAGGGTGCTGCCTGTTTTAAGCAAAAAGATAAGTCAGCATTGCGGGGGTGAAACTGGGACTAAACTTAGGAACTCAGGCCGAAAACTAGTGTGCCGCAATGAATGAATGGCTCCAAAATTTTGGGAGGGTCCGTTCTGGACCACACTTTTGGGTTACAAGATTCGTTGGTCTCACGAGTGGGTTTTGCAAGAATCAGGCTTGTAACAAGAATCAGCTTAAAGGATTTTTTTTGTTTTGGGGTGATCGAAGTATTTGGACTATGAAAACCCCTTAAATGTTTCATTTGGGCTAGAAGAGATTGATGGATCATTTCAGATATTGGGCCTGAGACCCAGGAGAAAAGGAACACATACACAGAGGTCCCAACAAGGGGATGATGCAAATGTCCTCACAAAATAACTCAGTCCAATGGGTACAGGTCGATCCGGAGAGGTGCTCGGGGCGCGGGCCCAGGTCACCACAAAGGAATAGGGCTTGCACGCTATTCTCTTTGGGCTACCCCACTTTTTCCACATCACCTGAAGGTGTGCGTCTACGGTCGGGTCTTTGACTGACCAAACAATGGGCTAGGTAAGGGTACTGCCAGGAAAATGCTTGGGGCTAAGGCCCAGGTATTAAGGGGGTGTGGTTAGACGACACCCTCCTCTTTTCCCCCATTTATTCACATCACCTAAAAGGTGTGAGTCCCAGACAGGGGACCCTCAAACGGGTCCCGGGGTGAAATTGGCTTGCGTGGACCCTCGCTCTCATATGATGCAAGTATAGAAATTAAAGTGCGCACAAAAGTAAACAACAAATGTAATAAAGCCATAAATAAACATTTTCAAGTTAAGCCCTCTTTCTTAAAATTAAACAAGTTAAATTAAGAATTGTCCCCAGCAGAGTCGCCAGTCTGTGAGCCTCGATTTTAAACCCTATCCTATGTTGATTAAAGTTGATTAGGATCTAACGGGTTTTAGGTCCACTTATAGTCTAAGATTAATAACTATGTCATATAACAATAATTAAAAACCTAAGCTAGCTCACTGGAACCTATTATGAGTCGCCACCTAATTTTAACCTAGATCAAATTAGGAAAGGAGAGTTCGGGTTCGGGGGCTCGATATTCGACTTAATTAGGGTTCAATTACTTTCATTACCCTTCCTAGGTCGTTTTTCCTCTACTTGGTTTATTTACGGCTTATTACGAGTCGTTTTAACCTAAGTGCGCGAGCTTCTGTTTTTTTGTGTTTTTTAGCATTTTTTGACGAAAACTAAAGTGGAAATTAAAATTACCTAAACTAGGGTTTCGGAGGCAGAATTAGGTCAAATTTTGTTTCCGTCCGTGGCCACGGACCTAATGTCCGAGACCACGGACCCTAGTTAACCTATATGAAAATAAAAGTCGAATTAAACAGAAAACAGAAAATTGTAAAGTCCGGGGCCACGGACAGGCCGTCCGTGGGCCCGGACATTATTAGAAAAACCTAAATTTTTAAAATTTAAAAAAACTCGCCGCCGTCCGTGGGCGTCCGGGCTTACGGACAAGGAGTCCGGGACCCCGGACATGACGTCCGTGGGTGCGGACCGCCCTCGGACGGCGGCGTTAAGGCTGTTCCCGAAGGTGTTTTTGGCTCAAATTTTATGGGTGTGTAGCCTGAAAGATGTACAATGCGTTAGTGATCGAAAGTTCTCAATTTGAATTCGAATTATGCACGAAACTTGGTAAACAAGTTATTGGACAGAAGCTTGAATAAACAGCAATACAGAAGCGTACGAAGGTTAGTTTGAGCCCAAATTTTGAGGCAAGACAGATAAACCGTGGAGAATTAGGGAAGTGGAGTTTCTACCTGTTTTACCTTCGGATTCACAACGTTTTTCACACCGGGATTCGTCGAGTGCTCCGTTGATGGCAGACCCGAGAGGATTTCGACCCAAGCTTCTGGTTGTTGGTTGTCTTGCTGTTCTTCACGTTTTGGTGGTGTTTTTGTGGGGTTTTGATGACTATTGATGCTTTGGGGATTGGAAAACGTGTTTAGATGGTGATTTCGGGGGATTTTCGGTATGATTTGGGTGGCCGGGTGTTGGAAAACGTGAGAGAGAGTGAGGAGGCTGTGTTTTCTGACTCTCTAGGGTTCTTGAGCATATGAGGTTCTTTTTATCCAAAAACCTATCCCCTTATATAGACTTTCTTAAAGATAAAGAAAATCTAGTAAAAGTAAGATTTTTGATATTTTATTAAGTGACTTCCCAAGGAATTTTGCTGTGAATTTTAACACATGTCAAGGATGGATATTATGAATTTTCTGAGGTGGAACCGAATTTTTTGAATATTGGAATATTTTTAAATTGAATTTCTCGTCAGATTCAGTCAGAAATTGCTAGAAAATTATTGGAAATTCGAAAAATCAAAATTCCAACGCCATTATGCTTAAAATGTCATCCTCTATCATGGGTTAAAATATCAAAGCGTTTCAAGCTGATTTGGGCATCCTTTGGAGGAGAGAGAAAGCTTACAAGAGGTCTTAGGAGCCTTTAAAGATTACCAAAACGCCCCTGAAAGTGACGAAGCTGCTCCCCATGCCATGGAACGTGCCGATCGGGCCGGGATCCCTCACCGCTTGATTAAAATGCCTCTCACAACACCAGTACCTCGTAGACCCTAACCAGGGGGTCAAAATTTTGGGTATAACACACGCTCTTCGCTCTTGGTTTTACCGCTCAAGGCACTCTCGCGAAGTGTACACTCAAAGACTTGTTTGCACATTTAAACAAAAGAGATAAACATTATCGTTCCTTAACTCAGATTGCCCCCAGTACTGTGGGGTTTCTTGACAAGCCTTTTGAATACCCAGGTTATTTGTGGAGGGTGGCTGTATGTGTGGTGGTACATGGCGGTGAGGTCGAGCTGTTTTGGTGGAGTGATGATGTAGTGATGAAAGTAAAATATGGTAGTGGGATGCTTTCAGTGTACGGTGAAATTTTCCATTGAGAGATGATGAGTGGTGGAAGCCAACAAGGTGGTGAGATATTCCTTGCGCACATGGGATGTATGTGATGAAGGTAGTGGATGTGGGTGAAATGACGTGATGACTTATTTTTTTGGTGTTCTGGTTTTGTGAATAATTGCACAAAAAAATAATGAAAATGGAACTATGCTCTAATTCAAGAATGGAAAGACAACATCAAAGATTGTAATCGTAAGAAAACTACCTAAAATAATAAAGGAAGCTAGCTACCATAAAAGTTGGAAGAACGACTGGGAAAAGAAAATTACTAAATCTAGAAAACTTCTAAAGTAGTGATGTTGGGCTGTCTGATGCCAACATACTGAAGACTCGAGCTCTGGGCCGTCGGGACGCCTTTGGGATGATCGTGATTGCCTTCCTTCTGAACTTCGAATAGGCCTCATATAATGTTTGAACTAGGAATGCCTGTGGGTTATGTAGGAGGAATCCGGGTCTGAATCTTTTCCAAGCTGCGTGTGAAGTGCAAGAGCTAGAGTGACTCCTAGGATAGAACAGATTTGCGGGCCTGAATACCCTTAATCTAGAAGTGAAGCAAACGGGCTGAAGGAGGCCACACGAACTGTGAATGGGCCACTGGGCCGAGAGGGAAAACCTTGAGGTCTGGGATTCGTTTGATGTTCTTGTAAGGCCTTGAAGCTAGAAACTGGAATGAATGAGTTACGCAACCTATCTTGGATCCAAATGTTTTGTGCTATGGGCTGAACTTCTGGATTGACAGCGAAGCTTATGGGCCAAAACTATGAATTGGTCTGTGGGCCCAAAATAGAATGAGTCATGATTGTGGTATTTGAGCCAGAATGATTGCTCTATATGTGGACTGGAATTTGGGCCGAGTGATCATGGTTGGGCCTAAAAGATGACACCTAGATCTAGGGTTTTGGGTTAGGGTCATGATAAGAAGTCTACGTGGACTAGAATGAGCCCTTGGGCCAGAATGTGTTTGGGCCTGAAGTAAAGCGCATGAGCTGGAATGGTCCCTAAATCACAAATGGGCCTAACTTTCTTCGGGCCAGAGAAGATGGTTGCTAAGCCAAAAAAGATTTTATTTTCAGGACTTGTGAGTTATTTCAAGTTCAAGCGGATTCCTTTTTTATGGGCCAAGAACTAATTGGATAATACAAATTGGGCCAGAAGAGAAATCACCTAAGTCTAGGCTTGGCCGAAGCCCGAGCGACTCACATGTTAAACCAAACAGGACCTCTGGGCCGCAAACAAAAAGAGCTGTCAATTCATGTTGGGCTAGGTTGATGTAGGAGAAGTTCCTATCAATCTCTAGGCTGGGTAGTGGGCCGATCTTACAAGCAAACAAGGCCCGCACAAATTCAACATGTCCTCACTAGATGTTTTTACCAAACCGGGTATGGATCGATCCGGAGAGGTGCTTGGGGCATGGGCCCAGGTCACCACAAAGGAATAGGGCTTGCACGCTATTCTCTTTGGGCTTCCCTCTTTTTCACATCACCTGAAGGTGTGCGTCTACGGTCGGGTCTTTGACCGACCAAACAATGGGCTAGGTAGGACACTGCCAGGAAAACGCTTGGGGCTAAAGCCAAGGTATTAAGGGGATGTGGTTAGACGACATCCTCCTCTTTCCCCGCTTATTCACATCACCTAAAAGGTGTGAGTCCTAGACAGGGGACCCTCAAAGGGTCCCGGGGTGAAATCGGTTTGTGTGGACCTCGCTCATATGATGCAAAGGTACAGAAATTTAAATTGCGCACAAAGGTAAATAAACAGAATAATAAAGCCATAAATAAAAATTTTCGAGTTAAGCCCTCTTTCTTAAAATTAAACAAGTTAAAATTAAGAATTTGTCCCCAGCAGCGCCAGTCTGTGAGCCTCGATTTTAAACCCTATCCTATGTGGATTAACTTGATTGGGATCTAAACGGGTTTTAGGTCCACTTATAGCCTAAGATTAATAACTATGTCATATAACAATAATAATTAAAACCTAAGCTAGCTCACTAGAACCTATTATGAGTCGCCACCTAATTTTAACCTAGATCAAATTAGGAAAGGAGAGTTCGGGTTCGGGGGCTTGATATTCGACTTAATTGGGGTTCAATTACTTTCATTACCCTTCCTAGGTCGTTTTTCCTCTACTTAGTTTATTTACGGCTTATTACGAGTCGTTTTAACCTAAATGCGCGAACTTCTATTTTTTGTGTTTTTTAACATTTTTTGACAGAAAATTAAAGTGGAAATTAAAATTACCTAAACTAGGGTTTCGGAGGGCAGAATTAGGTCAAATTTTGTTTCCGTCCGTAGCCACGGACCTAATGTCCGAAGCCACGGACCCCTGTTAACCTATATGAAGATAAAAGTCGAATTAAACAGAAAACAGAAAAATGGTAAAGTCCGGGGCCACGGACAGCCTGTCCGGGCCCGGACATTATTGAAAAAAAAAACCTAATTTTTAAAATTAAAAATCTCGCCGCCGTCTGTGGGTGTTCGAGCTTACGGACAGGGAGTCCGGGACCCCGGACATGACGTCCGTGGGTGCGGACCACCTCGGACGGCGGCGTTGAGGCTGTTCCCGAAGGTGTTTTTGGCTCAAATTATGGGTGTGTAGCCTGAAAGATGTACAAGACGTTAGTGATTTAAAGTTTTCAATTTGAATTCGAATTAAGCACGAAACTTGGTAAACAAGTTATTGGACAGAAGCTTAAAAAACATCAATACAGAAGTGTAGAGGGGTTAGTTTGAGCCCAAATTTTGAGGCAAGACAGATAATACCGTAGAGAATTAGGGAAGTGGAGTTTCTACCTGTTTTACCTTCGGATTCACAACGTTTCTTCACACCGGGATTCGTCGAGCGCTTCGTTGATGGCGACCCGAAAGGATTTCGAACCGGGCTTCTGGTGGTTGGTTGTTCTTGCTGTTCTTCAAGTTTTGGTGGTGTTTTTTGTGGGGTTTTGATGATTATTGGTGCTTTGGGAATTGGAAAACGTGTTTAGATGGTGATTTCGGGGGATTTTCGGTATGGGGTGGCCGGGTGTTGGAAAACGTGAGAGAGAGAGGAGGCTGCCCTTTTGACTCTCTAGGGTTCTTTAGCATGTGAGGTCCTGATTTTATCCAAAAACCTATCCCCTTATATAGACTTTCTAAAGATAAAGAAAATCTAGTAAAAGTAAGATTTTTCGATATTTTAGTTTAGTGACTTCCCAAGGAATTTTGCTGTGAAATTTTAACCACGTGTCAAGGATGGAAATTATGAATTTTCTGAAGTGGAATCGGATTTTTTAAATGTTGGAATATTTTTAAATTGAATTTCTCGTCAGTTCAGTCAGAAATTGCTAGAAAATTATTGGAAACTCGAAAAATCAAAATTCCAATGCCATTATGCTTAGAATGTCATCCTCTATCGGGTTAAAATATCAAAGCGTTCAAGCTGATTTGGGCATCCTTTGGAGGAGAGAGAAAGCTTATAGGAGGTCTCAGGAGCCTTTAAAGATTACTAAAACGCCCGAAAATGACGAAGCTGCTCCCCATGCCATGGAACGCGCCGATCGAGCCGGAATCCCTCACCATTTGATTAAAATGCCTCTCACAACACCAGCACCCCGTAGACCCTAACCCAGGGGGTCAAAATTTTGGGTATAACAGGGACGCATCAGGAGCGCTTGCTGGTTTCACTTGGTATCAGAGCGGGTCTCTTCTAGAAAGCTAACTACTTTGGCAAGATGTCACATGCAAGCATTCTAGCAGCAGAAGAAGGTTCTACAGCAAATCGACCACCACTTTTCAATGGAGACAACTACACTCACTGGAAGAATAAGATGAAATTTCATATCAAGTCTAACGATCCAAGAATGTGGAGGGTGATAACAAATGGAGAGTATACCTTCCAGAACACTCAAGGATAAGACATATCTATCGACAGCATGACGGATGATCAAATCACGAAGCTGGTATTCAATGCTCGAGCAGTAAGAATACTTCACTATGCACTACTACCTGAGCAATACTCTAAGATTGCTTCAGCTAAAACAGCCCAAGAGATTTGGAAATCTCTTCAGGTCACTTATAAAGGGAATGATGAGATCAAAAAGACTCACATTGAGTTGCTACTCACTCATTGGGAGCTATTCAAGAAGGAAGAAAAGGAGAGCATTTATGAAATGCATACAAGGTTCACTAAGCTGGTCATAGAAATGTTGGTGCTTAGAAGAACTATCTCTAACAAGGATCAAATTCGGAAGTTCCTCAGATCTCTTCCTGCCTCCTTTGATAGTAAAGTCAATGCCATGTAAGAAGTGCATGATCTCTCCAAGATGTCTCTGGCAGACATGCTAGGATCTCAAATGGCTTTCGAGTTAAAAATACAATACAGGAATTCAGAAAGCTCATATAGAGATAGAGGGAAAGGCATAGCCCTTCAAGTAGAAGAAAATGAAAGATCCGAGTCAGGAGATGACAATGATGAAATGGTCCTCTATGCTAAGAGGTACTGTGAGCCTCAATTTTTAAACCCTACCCTATGTTGATTATAGTTGATTAGGATTCAGTCGGGTTTTAGGTCCACTTATAACCTAAGATTAATAACTATGTCATATAACATTAATTATTAAAACCTAAGCTAGCTCCGGAACTTATTATGAGTCGCCACCTAATTTTACCTAAATCAAATTAAGAAAGGAGAGTTCGGGTTGCGGGGGCTTGATATTCGATTAATAGGGTTCAATACTTCATTCCCACTAGAAGTCATTTTCCTCGACTTAGTTTAATTACGGCTAATTATGAGTCATTTTTAACCTAAGTGCGCACTTCTGATTTTTTGTATTTTTACCATTTTTTGACAGAAAATTAAAGTGGAAACTGAAAGTACCTAAACTAGGGTTTTGAAGGCAGAATTAGGACAAATTTTGTTTCCGTCCGTAGCCACGGACCCTAGTTAACCTATGTGAAAATAAAAGTCGAATAAAACAGAAAACAAAATTTTGAAAAGTCCGAGGCCACTGACAGGCTGTCCGTGGGCCCGAACACGTAACGTTAAAACCCTAATTTTTGAAAATTTTGAAATACCGCCACCGTCCGGGGGCGTCCGGGCTTACGGACATAGTGTCCGTGGGTGCTGACCGCCCTCGGACGGCGGCGTTTAAGAGGTTCCTGACGGTGTTTTGAGGTCAAATTTTATGTACATGTAGCCTGAGAAGTGTACACGATATTAGTAATTGAAAAATCTTAGTTTGAAGTCGAATTCAAAGTGAAACTTAGTAGACAAGTAATCGGGCAGAAGCCAAAACAATTAGCAATTCAGAAGCTTTCAAAGGTTAGTTTGCGCTCAAAATTAGACAGAAGACTAATGAAGTTGTGGGGAATCTAAAGATTAAGGTCCCAACCAGTTACCTTCGGTGTCAATGAGACTCTTCACGTCGGGAACCTTTCGGTGCTCCGTTGAAGCCGATTCCGAGCTGAGTTCGAATTGAGCTTCTGCCCCTTGAGAATTGGTGATATTCTTCACGTTTTGGTGGTGGTTTGAAGGTGTTTTGATGAGTGTGGATGTGATGGGAATTGAAGAATGTGTTTTGGTGTTGATTTTGGTGAGATTTCGGTATTGTTTCGGTGCTTGAGGGTGCAAAAACGTGGGAGGCTGGCTATGGAGGGGAGTTTTGACTGCCTAGGGTTCTGAGAGCATGTGAGATTCTGATTTTATCAAAAATCTATCCCTTTATATTGACTTTCTTAAAGATAAAGAAAATCTAGCAAAAGTAAAGTTTTTTGGCATTTTAATTAAGTGACTTCCCAAAGGAATTTTGCTGTGAAATTTTAGCCACGTGTCAAGGATGGAAATTATGATTTTTCGGGAGTGGAATCGAATTTTTTAAATGTTGGAATATATTTAAATTCAATTGCTCGTCAGATTCAATCGAAAATTGCTAGAAAATTATTGGAAATTCGAAAAATTAAAATTCCAACGCCATTATGCTTAAAATGTCATCCTCTGTTATGGGTTAAAATTTCAAAACATTTCATGCTGATTTGAGCATCTTTTGAAGGAGAGAGAAAGCCTATAGGAGGTCTTGGGAGCCTTAAACATTACGAAAACGCCCCTAACGATGACGAAACTGCTCCCCATGTCCCGGAATGTGCCGATCGAGCCAAAATCTCTCATTACTTGATTGAAGTGCCTCTCACAACACCAAAGCCTTACAGACCCTAACTAGAGGGGTCAAAATTTTGGGTATAACAGATTGCCCTCCGTCAACTAGACTTTGTAATGAGAAGTTTGGTTGATGCTTGAGTGATGCCCCAAAATTTTGGATCGTAAACAGACCCTGCATGCCGTTGGAGACTAACAAGCCGCGTTGAGCTATTCTAAGGTGCTAACTCCCTATAAACAAAATGAAATGGAGTAATGTTAAGCGATTCTAAGATGTTGACAACCTAAAATGTGAAATTGAGATAATGTCAAGCGATTCTAAGGCGTTGACAACCTAAAAAGTGAAAATGAGATAATGTCAAGCGGTTCTAAGGTGCTGACAACCTAAAATGTGAAGACTGGGGGGTATGCAAGTGCAAGGATGTTGAAATGCTAATGATGCTAATGATGCTAATGATGTTGATGATGCTCGGATGCTTCTAGGGACCAAAACCCGTGCCAATGCTTCTGGCTGGACCCAATGTGGACTTATTGCCATCACCCCCCAAGCCGGTGTGCAGGGATAACTCCTGGTAAAAACCCTGGGGACTTATTGCCTTTGCCCACCATTCATTGATCCCAAAGTAAGCTGACATAACACAGGAGGATTTATTGCCATCACCTCGCCAACTTTTCTATCGTCAGGTCTTGTGGCGTGCCTGGATAATGCAACTAGGTCTTATGACTAGCCTATATGAATGAGATGAATGCAATGTGTTTGATGAGAGTGGGTAAGCTAAAGGATCTTACTACGAGCCTAAAGGAATGCAACTAGGTCTTATGACGAGCCTAAAGGATGGTTCTGGGTCTTATGACGAGCCTAAAGGATGGGATCTAGGTCTTATGATGAGCCTAAAGGTTGGATCTAGGTCTTAGGACGAGCCTAAAGGTTGGAACTAGGTCTTATGACGAGCCTAAAGATTGGATCTAGGTCTTATGACGAGCCTAAAGGTTGGAACTAGGTCTTATGACGAGCCTATGGATGGTTCTAGGTCTTACAACGAGCCTAAGAAGGGTTCTAGGTCTTATGAGGAGCCTAAGGATGGTTCTAAGTGAAAGTGAGTCAAGTGTGTGATGGGTCTAAATGAATGTAGAAGGATTAGGACTCAAGACGGGCATGTGGCTGTTTGAATGTGGAGGTAGGGCTTAGGACGGGCCTGCGGAAATTTGATGTGGAGGTAGGGCTTAGGATGGGCCTGAGGAAATTTGATGTGGAGGTAGGGCTTAGGACGGGCCTGAGTGATATGAGAGGGGTTTGAACCTTCAGGTTTCGGGTTTTTGGGCCTCCATCGGTGTCGTTGTTGCAATTGTTGGGACGAACCATTGCCCCCAGTATTTTTCCTTAAGACAATCTAAGTTTTTTTGGATTTTATGGCAATCGATCGGAATGATTGATTGCCCCCAGTATTTTCTTTGATTAATTGCGCAAAAACAAGTCTCATTCTCACAAGGTCTGGGTCTATCTTTGTGTGGTGCTTTCTATCCTACACTCAAAGTGTTTGATGCTTGCACTCGTGCTCTCCTTCTGGTCAAAACTTTATAACCATTGAATTTGACATTTATTAGATGTACGCATTCAACCTGGTACTTTCACGTGATTGGATACACAACTACTAAGTTGGAAGTCTTTTGAGTTTATAATGTGGCTATGGGGTGTGATGAATGACAATGGGACGATGGAGGAATGTTTAGGATATGAGGAGCTATAAGGGTGACCAAAGGTGCAACTTGCACCTTCTTTCAGACTTTCCTTGCATCTTCTCTCTTTCTTCCAATTTTGGATTTCTTCAAGGTTTTTCAGGTTTGCCTTTCTTTGAATCTCTTTTTCTTCGGGGTTCTTGTGTTTCCCAATTTTGAACTTTGAGAGTTGTTTTTGATGTTAGCTCATTTGGATCCTGTGTCACTTTAGGACCATTTGCGGATCACTTCATCATGCTAGTAGCAATTTTGCTTCTTTGGACTTGCGAAGTTGTTGTTCGGAAGTCGGGCTCCTTGCTCCCTTTGGTCACCGGGTCGGTTATTCATCATTGGCTGGCTTATTTTGTGGAGTTTGTAGTGTTGTAAAAGAGGACGTGTATGAAAAGCTCAGCGGGGGTGCCTAGGGTGTAATGTCAGGGTTCACAAGCTTTTGGCTGTGTGGTGCTGTACCTAGGTGCTTCGTCATCCCTAATAGTACGTTGTGTATCCGTTCTTTGTTACTTTTCATAGGTTTAAACGTAAATTTACAAGTTATCTCCTTCGGTAGGAATTATGCCATTTGCCCTACCTTTAAATGTAAGCTTACTGGAGTCATAAAAATGACACACTCGTTCTCTCTTGGTTTTACCACTCAAGACGCTCTCGCGAAGTGTATACTCAGAGACTTGTTTGCACGTTAAACAAAGAAATAAACATTATCGTTCATGGACTCAGATTTCCCCCGGTATTGTTGTGGGGTTTTTCGACAAGCCTTTTGAATACCCAGGTTATTTGTGGTGGATGGTTGTGTGTGTAATGGTGAGTGGTAATGGGGTGACCCTGTGGAGTGACTCATTTTTTTTCTTTTTTCTTTGGTGGCCACAATTTTGTTTTTTATGTGTTTGGTGAAATGGCAAAAATGATGAAATGATGTGATATACGTGGTGGCTGTATGGATGGGAAGGTGGTTTTGTACAAGACACATGAGAGCGAGAGCTCTGTTTACAATGCTTAAGGTACACCCTACGAGGGAATTTCGCGCTAGGTGTCTGGATGACGGTTTAATTCACTCAACCTAAAGAAGAATGCACAGCTGCGAGGAACGGGAATCTCTTTTTTATTAATGCTTCCTAGAGTGTTACAAGATAAAATAAAGATTGACTTGAGGACAAACCTAGCAATGAAAATATTCTTATGCAAAGAACTTCTTGAGCTTATCCAAATTGACTAATCCCGGGAGCTCTTCTCCGGTGCTAGCTAGAACTAAACTTGCAGCACCATATGAGCATAGTTGTTTCACCAAGTATGGCCCCGACCACTTGGGTCTGAATTTCCCTCTCGGATCTGGTAGATCGCCTCTGAGCTGCTTTAGCACAAGGTCACCTTCTTGAATTCCCCGTTGTTTGACTCGTTTATTGAAAACTCGGGCCATTTGCTTCTGGTAGACTTGGACACATTCAAGAGCTCGCAACCTTTTCTCGTCCAAGAAAGCCAAACTGTCTAGCCTCTTCTCCTCCCACTCAGAATCGGATATTTGCAGCTCGCTCATGACTCGTAGGGCCTTTATCTTCATTTCAATTGGCAGTACTGCCTCAGTCCCGTAAACCAGTGAATAGGGAGTAACCTCAGTGGCTGTCTTTACTGACGTCCTATAACCCCAAAGAGCCATCAGTAGCTTGATCGACCAATCCCGGTAGGTATCGACCATTTTTGCTAGAATCCTCTTGATGGTTTTATTTGCCGCCTCAACGGCCCCGTTTGCCAGTGGGCGATAGGGCGAGGAATGATGATGTTGGATTCCATATTTCTTCATGAGTTGCTCAGTTTTGGCCTTGAATTGAACACCATTGTCTGTAACAATTTCGAAAGGCACATCATATCTACAGATAATCTCACTTTCAATAAACCGTGTTGTCTGCTTGGCCCCCAATTGAGCAAAAGATTTAGCCTCCACCCACTTGCTGAAGTAGTCGATCACCACTAGGATGTAACGATGGCCATTCGATGCCTTGGGATGTATTTCTCCGATGATATCAATTCCTCATGAAGCGAAGGGCCAAGGTGATGCCATATGGTGTAAGGGTAGAGCTGGGAGGTGTTTCAGATCTGCATGGATTTGACTTTTCTGGCATCTTTTGACGTACTGTTGGCAGTCATTTTCCATGGTTGTCCAATAATATTTGTGTCTCAAAATCTTGCGTGCCATGGTGTGCCCACTCATATGAGTCCCGCATACTCCAGCATGGACTTCATCCATTGCCACTTTTCTCGATTTGCGAAAGACATCTGTGAAGGGCCCCGGATGGCATCCTTTTGAACAGCCGCCCTGCCACTACCGTGTAACCGAGAGCCAGTTTTCGAATTGCCAAACGATCTTGCTTGTTGGCGCCCTCTGGGTATATTCTCTTTTCCACGAATTTCTTGATGTCTTGAAACCATGGTTCTTCGTCCACTAGTATCGCATTATCCGAAAAGAGGGTTCGTGCCGAGGGGTCACTTGGAAAAGGATATGCTGCGCATCTTCTGGCATCTCAAGAGAAGAGGTGAGGGATGCCAGGGAGTCTGCAAAGGTATTATGTGATCCGGGAACACGGGTGAATATGATGTTTCTGAAGGCCTTTTCGAGTTGCACTAGATGGCGGTGATACGGTACAAGCTTCTCATCTCTAACTTCCCACTCGTTGTTGATGTGACATACAACCAGGAAACAATCTCCAAAGACTTCAATATTCACTATCCCCAAGCCCAGCGCCGTCTCGAGGCCCAGAATGCATGCTTCGTATTCAGCCATGTTGTTGGTTACACTTTAGCCTAACTTGATAGAGGTAGGTAATTGCAAGCCCTCCGGCGAGACGAGCAGAATACCCACTCCATAACCATTCTTATTGGAAGACCCATCAAAATATAATTTCCATGCCCCTTTTTCTATGGTCATCACATGTTCAACAGGAAAATCATCGTTGCAACACGACTCTTTGGCAGTTGGATTATCAGCCAAGTGCTCCGCTATTACCGACCCTTTAATAGCTTTTTGCACACAAAATTTAATGTCGAATTCTGACAGCAGAAGGGACCACTGTGACAGCCGACTGGTTACAACTGCCTTTTCTATCATACACTTTATTGGATGCATCCGAGAGATCAAATGAATTTCACTCCCCAACAAGTAATGTCGAAGTTTCTTTACTGCCCACACGAGTGCTGCACAGGTTTTGTCGATGAAGGAATACCGAGTTTCTGCATCCACCCATTTCTTGCTAAGGTAGTAGATGACATATTCACGAGGCGGGTTACCCTGGTTCTGAGCCAACATAAGCCCCATGGAGAATTCATGGGCTTCCAAGTAGAGGATCAAAGGCTTCCCTTCGACCGGTGGCACCAAAATAGGTGGCTCCTACAAATATTCTTTAATCCTTTCGAATGCCTGTTGGCTTTGTTCGTTCCATTCTTTCGGAGCATCTTTCTTCAAGAGTTTAAAGATAAGCTCACAGATTTCAGTCAGATTTCGGATGAAGCGGCTGATGTATTGCACCCGACCCAGAAAACTTCTAACCTCTTTTTCGGTTTTCGGTGGCTGCATGTCCCTGATTGCTGTAACTTTGTCTGGGTCAACCTCAATTCCCTTTGGCGTTATCATGAAACCAAGTAGCTTCCCACCAGTTACCCCAAAACTACACTTTTCCGGATTTAGGTGCATCTTGTATTGTCGGATTCGCTCAAAAAACTGTCTGAGGTTAACTAAATGATCGGTTCTCTGTTTAGCTTTCACAATCATATCGTCCACGTAGACCTCAACTTCCTTATGCATCATAACATGAAGGATTGTGGTTGCAGCTCTCTGATAAGGGGCACCCGCATTCTTCAGACCAAAAGGCATTACATTCCAACAATAAGTTCCCCACTGCGTGGTGAAAGATGTTTTGTCCTGATCTTCCTTCACCATTTTTACCTGATTGTACCCAGAGAATCCATCCATGAATGAGAAAAGCTCATGCCTCGAAGCTCCGTCGACCATAACATCAAAGTGTGGTAATGGGAAACTATCTTTTGGGCTGGCCTTATTAAGGTCTCTATAATCAATGTAGACCCTGATTTTCCCATTTTTCTTCATTACCACAACAATATTGGCGAGCCAGAGAGGATACTTGACAACTTTAATGAAGCCGACCCGGAGCAGCTTCTCTATCTCCTCTTTCACCTTAACCTGCAGTTCGGGCTTCAAACGTCGCAACTTTTGAATTTTAGGTGCTACATCAGGATATGTCGGGATGTGATGTTCTGCAATTTCTGAGTCTATTCCTGGCATATCGCCGTAACTCCAAGAAAAGACATCTTCAAATTCTCTAAACAAACCTATCAGCTCGTCTTTTTCATCCTTGCTCAATGATACCCCCAGTTTTACCATCTTGGGGCTATCGGATGTCCCCAGGTTAACCTCGGTGGTGTCTTCTATTGGTTGTGCCTTGGGAATCTTTGTTTCCAGCTCGCTCAGGATTCCCTCATCATCAAGCTCTATGGGAGTTTCTGGAGATTCACTGCTGGCATGGTTGAATTCTTCAAGAGGGTTGACCACTAGAGGGGCTTCTAGCGAACTGACCTTGGCTTCCAAACCTTCTATCACAGAAGCATGTTTCGCCTCAAGCTTCGTGAGGTCACTACTGAGATTAGCCAGATTAGACATGCTAAGGTCCTCGGGATTTCCCCTGATTACCTGTTTCGATTTTCCCATGGTTAGCAAAGGTTTGCGCAAGGTTCAAGGGTCAGCGTCCATCAAAATTCTAGGTTTAACGATGACCCCCGTACGAGCAAACAAGGATCATACAACTTCAACATGTCCTCACTTGACGTTCTAATCAACTTGGGTATGGATCGATCCTGAGAAGTGCTTGGGGCGTGGGCCCAGGTCACCACAAAGGAATAGGGCTTGCACGCTATTCTCTTTGGGCTTCCCCACTTTTTTCACATCACTTAATGGTATGCGTCTACGGTCAGGTCTTTGAATGACCAAACAATGGGCTAGGTAAGGGTACTGTCAGGAAAATGCGTGGGGATAAAGCCCAGGTATTAAGGGGGCGTGGTTAGACGACATCCTTCTTTTATTCCCCCACTTATTCACATCACCTAAAAGGTGTGAATCCCTAACAGGGGACCCTCAAACGGGTCCTGGGGTGAAATTGGTTTGTGTGGACCCTCGCTCTCACATGATGCAAAGGTGCAGAAATTTAAATGCCCACAAAAGTAAATAAACAAAGTAATAAAGCCATAAATAAACATTTTTGAGTTAAGCCCTATTTCTTAAAATTAAGAAGTTGTCCCCAGTAGAGTCGCCAGTCTGTGAGCCTCAATTTTTAAACCCTACCCTATGTTGATTATAGTTGATTAGGATCTAGTCGGGTTTTAGGTCCACTTATTACTATGTCATATAACATTAATTATTAAAACCTAAGCTAGCTCACTGGAATCTATTATGAGTCACCACCTAATTTTTACCTAAATCAAATTAGGAAAGGAGAGTTCGGGATCGGGGGCCTCATATTCGACTTAATTAGGGTTCAATTACTTTCATTACCCCTAGAAGTCGTTTTTCCTCAACTTAGTTTAATTACGGCTTATTATGAGTCATTTTTAACCTAAGTGCGCACTTCTGATTTTTTTATATTTTTAACATTTTTTGACAGAAAATTAAAGTGGAAACTGAAAGTACCTAAACTAGGGTTTCGGAGGCAGAATTAGGTCAAATTTTGTTTTCGTCCGTAGCCACGGACCTAATGTCCGTAACCATGGACCCTAGTTAACCTATGTGAAAATAAAAGTCGAATAAAACAGAAAACAAAATTTTGAAAAGTCCTGGACCACGGACAGGCTATCCGTGGGCCCGGACACGTAACGCTAAAACCCTAATTTTTGAAAATTTTGAAATATCGCCACCATCCGGGGGCGTCCGGGCTTACGGACAAGGCGTCCGGGACCCCGGACATAGTGTCCGTGGGTGCGGACCGCCCTCGGACGGTGGCATTTGGGAGGTTCCCGACGGTGTTTTGAGCTCAAATTTTATGTACGTGTAGCCTGAGAAGTGTACAAGATATTAGTAATTGAAAAATCTTAGTTTGAAGTCGAATTCAAAGTGAAACTTAGCAGACAAGTAATCGGGCAGAAGCCAAAACAATTAGCAATTCAGAAGCTTTCAAAGGTTAGCTTGCGCTCAAAATTGGACAGAAGACTAATGAAGTTGTGGGGAATCTAAAGATTAAGGTCCCAACCAGTTTTACCTTCGGTGTCAATGAGACTCTTCACGTCGGGAACCTTTCGGTGCTCCGTTGAAGCCGATTCCGAGCTGAGTTCAAATTGAGCTTCTGCCCCTTGAGAATTGGTGTTATTCTTCACGTTTTGGTGGTGGTTTGAAGGTGTTTTGATGATTGTGGATGTGATGGGAATTGAAGAATGTGTTTTGGTGTTGATTTTGGTGAGATTTTGGTATTGTTTCGGTGCTTGAGGGTGCAAAAACGTGGGAGGCTGGCTATGGAGGGGAGTTTTGACTGCCTAGGGTTCTGAGTGCTTGTGAGATTCTGATTTTATCAAAAGATCTATCCCTTTATATAGACTTTCTTAAAGATAAAGAAAATTTAGTAAAAGTAAAGTTTTTTGGCATTTTAATTAAGTGACTTCCCAAAGGAATTTTGCTGTGAAATTTTAGCCACGTGTCAAGGATGGAAATTATGATTTTTCAGAAGTGGAATCGAATTTTTTAAATGTTGGAATTTTTTTAAATTCAATTGCTCGTCAGATTCAATCAAAAATTGCTAGAAAATTATTGGAAATTCGAAAAATCAAAATTCCAACGCCATTATGCTTAAAATATCATCCTCTATCATGGGTTAAAATTTCAAAACATTTCAGGCTGATTTGAGCATCTTTTGGAGGAGAGAGAAAGCCTATAGGATGTCTTGGGAGCCTTAAAAAATACGAAAACGCCCCTGATGATGACGAAACTGCTCCCCATGTCCCGGAATGTGCCGATCGAGCCAAAATCTCTCATTACTTGATTGAAGTGCCTCTCGCAACACCAAAGCCTTACAGACCCTAACCAGGGGGTCAAAATTTTGGGTATAACAGGTACGTTTGAAAGTTCATAAGAAATAAAATAAAGAAAGACAACGATTCCAAGGAGTCCAAAGAGTCAGATGATCAAAAGAATAACAATGACAAGTGTTTTAGGTGTTCAAAATGCGGACATCATATCAAAGACTGTCCTTAACGATCCCGAGAGTACAACGACAGGGTCAAGAGGCCTGTCTGATGATCATTCAACAAAGGACCAAAGAAGGAAGCCTTTGTTTCCATATAGGGAGTTTCTGAACGAAGCGATGACAATCAAACCTCAGACAGTGACATCTCAGAAGTTGAGAATGCTCACCTATGCCTTGAAGAAGTCTGCTTGATGGCACAAGACAATGATGTCTCAGAATAAGAAGAAGAAGAACAACAACATAAGGTAAATTATTCTAAACTTAGAAGGATAATTCAAAAGGATGAACTTCTAGGACTTAGAAAGTTTTCTCTTACATTAGTTGATCACCTGGAGGCATTAGAAACTGAAAACGATAAACTTTTGGAAGAAAATGAAAATTTGAGAAAAACCTCGGATAAAAGCAAGGTAGACAATCTCATGAGGGCACTCATGAAATTACAATGTGATTATAGTGAAATTCTCTCCGCTCATAAAAAATTGAAGCATGAAAAACAACCTGAAATCGATGAATTGATTGTTGCTCTTAACAATAAAGAAAAAGAACTAGCTACCATCAAAGAAAAATATTCTAAGATAGATGTTGTTTCTAAGACACCCATGAAGAGAAGCAAACGACAGGTCGGATACCGGTCAGAGACCAGTCATAGAGCTATCTGCAGCTTATGCAAACAACCTGGTCATCATGAATCCAATTGCTATAAAACGTGTTTTATGAGGCATTGGCAACTCAAGAAATTAGGACTAAAATGGGTAGTCAAAATGATCTTAGAACATTTAATGGTGGAAATGGGTCCAACCTTTATATGGACCCTAACCCCACACCACTAATGTGTTAAGTGTAGGATTGAGTGAGAATGGACCCCTGCTGGTACATTGACAGTGAGTGCTCTAAACACATGACAGGAGAAAGGAACTGTTTCCTTTGGCTACAACAAGAAAGGAAAAATCATCAGTGTAGGTAAGGTTGGTATTACATCTTATTATGTCATAGATAGTGTAAATCTAGTTCATGGTTTAAAATTCAACTTGCTTAGTGTTTCTCAAATTTGTGATAAAGGCAATTCAGTTTACTTCTATCCTACACATTGTAGTATAGTAAGTCAGAATAATGGCAAAGAGTTGTTAAAGGGAAAAAGGTGGAAAAACGTTTATGTAACTAGTTTGGAGGATATTGACAGTCCTAATCTTTCATGCTTGACTGCTTCAATAAATGACTCTACACTATGGCACAAAAGACTATGGCATGTTAGCACTTCTTTATTAAGAAAACTTGTCAAGAAACAGTTGGTAAGAGGTCTCCTTGAGATTAAGAAATCCGAGACAAATCTTTGTGAGGCCTGTGTTAGAAGCAAACAAACTAAGATTTCTTTTAAGTCAAAGAACTTAGTTGGTACATCCAAGCCACTTGAATTACTTCACATGGACTTACGTGGACCCATGAGAATCAAAAGTTTTGGAGGAAATTGGTATATATTTGTAATTGTTGATGACTACTCATGGTTCACTTGGACACTCTTTATTGCTTTCAAAGACGAAGTCTTTGAGAAATTTCAAGCCTTTGCAGGAAAAGTCCAAGTACAACTTAACCTCAAGATCAAGACTCTTCGGTCTGATCATGGGTCAGAGTTTGAGAATCAATAATTCACGGATATGTGTAAACAACATGGGATTAATCACATATATTCAGCACCAAGAACACCCCAACAGAATGGGGTAGTTGAGCGAAAGAACAAAACATTACTAGAAGTAGCGAGGGCCATGCTATTAGGGAGCAGTCTTCCTCAGGTCTTCTGGGTAGAAGTAGTGGCAACTGCATGCTACATCACAAATAGAATGCTCATACGACCTATCCTCAACAAAACTCCCTATGAGTTAATCAAGGGAAGAAAAGCAAACATAAGTCACTTTAGGACCTTCGGTTGTAAATGTTATGTCCACAACAATGAGAAGAGTCCCCTTGGAAAGTTTGATGCCAGAAGTGATGTGGCCATCTTCCTTGGATACTCTGAAAGAAGCCGAGCATACAAGGTATACAACAAAAGGACACTAAAGGTAGAAGAAAGTGTGCACGTGGTCTTTGATGAGGCTGACGTACTCAAGATCAAGAAATCTGATGAAGATGTAGAACTTGGATTTGATCTAGTTGATCAAGATCACACAGAGAATCCCAAAGATGAATCACCGACAGAAGAAGGCTTGCCCGACAGGTCAGTGATAGGTCAACAACAGGTCAAGAAGGAAACAATGATGTTGAGGATCCTCTATCTCCATCAACTATTCATCAATCTCGTGCTTTATACAAAAATCATCCATTGGAGAATATCATATCAAACATATCCAAAGGAACTCAGACAAGAGCACAGACTAGCGATCTTCTAGCTTTCTCAATGATAGTCTCACTCATCGAGCCCAAGAACGTCAAGGAAGCTCTTCAAGACTCAGATTGGATCAATGCAATGCAAGAAGAACTAAACCAGTTCGAAAGATGCAAAGTCTGGCATCTTATGCCTCGTCCGACTCATCAAGAAGTACTTAGCATAAAATGGGTCTTTAGAAACAAGCTAAATGAAATGGGAGAAGTTGACAGAAACAAAGCTCATCTGGTAGCTCAAGGATATTGTCAACAAGAAGGAATAGACTTCCAAGAAACCTTCACTTCAGTAGCAAGGATGGAGTCTATCAGATTACTAATTACATTTGCTGCACACAAAGGAATCAAACTCGTCCAACTTGACATCAAAAGTTCCTTCCTAAATGGGTACGTCCAAGAGGAAGTATATGTTGAGCAACCTCCAGGTTTTGAGACACGAGAAGGAAAAGACAAGGTACTTAAACTTGAAAAAGCTCTTTACGGGCTCAAACAAGCACCTAGATCATGGTATGATCGCCTGTCCTCCTATCTATTGAAAAACCACTTCAAAAGAGGTAAAGTAGACAAAACTCTATTTGTTTACAACAACAAAATAGATTTCCTAATTGTGCAATTATATGTTGATGATATAATCTTCGAAGCCTCTGATGAAAAATATTGCAAAAAGTTTGAAGCATTGATGAAAAAGGAATTTGAGATGAGTGATCTAGGAGAATTGAAGTTCTTTCAAGGACTTCAAGTCAAGCAAAATGATGAAGGGACCATCATATCCTAAGAGAAGTATGTAAATGATTTACTAAAGAAATTTGGAACGGAGGAATGTATGATGTTTGACACACCAATGGCAGTTAACACCAAGATGGGGTATCATGACTGGTGACCGACCGGTCGACCAGCGATCATACAGAGAGATGATTGGTTCTCTACTATATTTAACTGCTAGTAGATCTGACATTATGTATAGTGTTTTCTTATGTGCCAGATTTCAAGCAGATCCAAGAGAAAGTTACCTCACAGCTATAAAAAGAATCCTACGTTACTTAAAAGGAACCATGAATGTAACACCCCTATAATAATAAAACAACAGCGGAAAATAAACTAAAGGTGCTACAGACCATCGGGTTCCAAACACCCGGCACCAAACCTCACCAATTACAACTTACAATCTATAAAAGCTACGGTCTGAACTCGAGAAAAACTTAACACAAACATAATAGAAATTAAACATATTAACTCTCCACAAAACCTAGTCCCATCCCAAACGCTCATTCTCTTCGTGGCCACCTGTAAATCAATTCATACCTGCAAGATGAAACCAAGCAGCCCACCCCGGGAGGGGTGAGTCAGTTCCCTGGAATGGAACTGGTACTATTCTCTAAAACAAAACTTTAATATAACTTGAGAATAAACAATAACTTGAAAACAACACTTAAACAAAATAGCGAAACAAAACACCCTTTTAAAATACCAAGTCAAACATAACATTTCAAAGGAGACAAATAACAGAAGAGTAAAGTTAGTAAATATCACCACACCAAGAATTAGTGAACAATCATTACTTATGTTAGATCCATTTCCAAGTTGGAGTAGAAAGACCCATGTAGTCACGAGGACTAGGAATGAATGAGAGAAAACCAAAACCAGCAACTCAAGAATGGAATGAAACCAACTGGGAGAGATGGCCCCCACCGCCAAGAACGTCCATTAAGGACAGGGGATATACAGCCCCTTACTGTTAACTACGTCCTCTCAGGACAAGGGATATACAGCCCTTTACTGTTTACCACGTCCACTAAGGACAGGGGATATACAGCCCCTTACTGTTCATCACGTCCACTAAGGACAGGGGATATACAGCCCCTTACTGTTAAATATCAATGCCCCTATGGGCGAGGGATATACAGCCCCCTACTGTTCACATTAAAGACGCGCGCACGTCGAAAGAAAGATTCCCAAGATTGACCTTTTCCAATAATCCCGCTAGATCACCAACTACCCAGAGCAATACCAAAACACTCAGTCCTACAGAGAGCAGAAGCGTAAACCCTAAGCAGCCAATGCCTAACGGGCAACCAAGTAGAAGAAACCAATACCCAAGTGAGTTCCACATCCAAGGCTCAGTTAGTCACACAAGCTGAGTCAGTCACACAACCATTTCTTATTTTTAGAAGTTCCTCTTAAAGTCAGTTAGCGTTTCCAAAACATTCCACAAGTCAACCATTAAAAATATCGGAGTACGAGAAATCGTACAACACATTCCATAAAGTCCAAAACACATCAAGCTGAGTACGAGAAATCGTACCTGGGTAACGCTGTAGCAGTTCTAATCAACTTGCGCAAACAATCAACAGTACTCTGAAGAATATTAAAGATAATCTACCATCAATCACTTGTAGCCTATGTTACGCTTAAATAAACTCCTCACTATTATTTCTAAATCTCAATTGTCTTTTAAGCCCTCACTTAAATGCTATGAATAACCTTTGACTTGTCTTAGAATGTTCAATTACTTTCATCCTGAAACAACTATATTTTAATTACTCAAACCCTTCCAACTCTTTTACTTAGTATCCACAAAGTATATTATTAGCTTAATTATTACCTATAATAGGTGTTTTAAGATAACCCTTTTTATGTATCCTTACTTACATTTAATTCCCAAGATTTAATTTTTACACACATTCTCTCCATAGAGTATGTATAATCCTTTTGTACTAAATTTTAATAACCTTATGTCTTAAATACATTTTATATTACTTACAAGACCAAAGGTTTCAAAGGAATAACTTAATAAATTAATTTCCTTTATTGTATTTTAGGATAAACATTATATCTCGACATAAGGTAAAATTTATCTAAGAACTAAATTCTGATTCATAATTGAAATTGTTAATTATGTAATAAGATAATCTATTCTGAAAATCCCCGTACCTTATATTCAAATGACACATTAATATTTCCAGTGTCAAAAAGGTAGATCAATATAATCTCTTATGTAACCTAGTTTCATCTAATTAAAGGTTCAATGATTTTAAGTATCAAATTTCTATCTGCAAACCTTTTTGTAAATCTTTAACCATTATGTACATCACTTATTATAAACTCACATCCTGAATATTGATAATGAATGTATTTTATATGGCTTAACTAATTCCAAGAAACTTAAGGATTATTATTTAGATTAATCTCCTAATCATAGTTTAATTAGTTTTATATCATAATCCTTTTAATGATTTTATCTTAAAATATTAAGTTATTACTAATACTATAAATATTAAGAAATAATTAAATCTAGACTTATTTATCCTCTTCACATGAAGATGTAAAAGTAACTCATTTATTTTACTATTGTTTATATAATAAGAACATTTAAATGTAAAAGTATCTCATTTATTTTATTATTAATTATATAAATAGATCTATTTGGGTAACCCTTTATGTAGACTAATTACAAATATTCCTAAATTTCAACTTATTAATTTCTTAACCAAATTGTAGATTTACATTGTGGTCATTGACTAAATAAATACGTGTGTTTAAATACGGTTTATATAAATCTTAGAAACCCAAGATAACTAAAAACTCAACCTATAACCATAAATTAATACCACCTCATATAACATTCTTTTATTAGTATCATGTAGAGGTTTAGTTTAACTCATTAATTCCTTCATATTATAGCTTCTATATGGTATTTTATTCCTTTTAATTATGTCTAATATACGTATAGTTACACTAGGATTTAATTAAAACATTGTTTAAGTAGTTTTATTTAATTACCTCGATTAACCTTACACTTATTAACGTATTATATAAATAGGTTATAAAATAAGGTATTTCTCCAAGTTATCGTTAAATATATTAACTCCCAACTGTATAATAGAATAAATGTAAATTAATTTAAATCCTTGTTTTAACATACGCTTCTATTTAATTCCTCTCACATGAGTATACATATACATTAGGTTTTTCCCAAAACATTCCTTAAGAAGTTTTATTGTATTTAATTACATTATTAACCTTTAACCAAATCCACCTATAACATAAAGTTTATAAAATAAATATTTTCCTTAACCTCCATAGGTATATATACAGCTTCCATATTATATAGTAATCAGAAATGTAGATTAATTAGTTTTCTTAATTTAATATAAGTTTCTATTCCTTTTCTATATTATTAACATATATATATAGTTTTTACTTTCTTAAAAATGAATAACCAAAATTTATAATTATACTGCCACTAAATATTAATTTAGTCTTTTTCATATTTTCCAATCCCTTAAAGTTTATTAACAAACTATACCCTAATTTTTGTTAAATTAAAAACCATATATTATAAGAAAAACTCATGAAAATTTCACAAATACAATTTTTAAACCCATTTACCTTTGTCCAAAAATTCCCAAATTTAATATACAGTAACTATAACATTTTAGACAATTATAAAATTTTTACTTCATAAAAATATCTTTTTAATTTAGCCAAATAATTCCAGAAACGCCGTAACTTGAAAAAAAATCATAACTTATGTTTAAAAACTCCAAATCCATAATAATTTACATCAAAATAAACTACAAAAAATAAGGAATCTATGTTTAAAATTTCAAGTCAAAATACATTCGGGAAGGCACTTAAATTAATTAAACAAGTTAGGGTTTATTCCTGGAAACAATATAAAAACTTATACATTTAAATTCGTACGTTTTAATCGTGGCCGTCCATCTCTATTAACTGAGATCGGACGGCCTAGGTTGCGCGAGTTCTTCAGAGAACTCGAATCGAACTCGAGTACTAATTCCCCTATATCTCTCGATCTACAGAACGAAATTCAACGATTCTTGTTTCTATGGATTCTAAATCGAATTCCGGTTCTAATGGTACCGATTTCCCCAATTATCATGAAATATTCATCGAGTTTGGAATTCAATTCGCAAGTTAGGGTTTATACGAATTTCTGGGTTCGATGCGCACTCAAATCCGACAAATTCCCTCAATATGGTACGTAATTGAATCAATTAAAACATGGGTTAGGTCGAAAACAACACTACCAACAACATTATCGGAGCAATTGATCGGAAACTCACCGGAATTGCCCGAATCGAAGCGATTCGAAATCGTTTTTCTGGAAAAACTTGAACTTTCGACCAGTTCGGGAAGCACACTTCGAGGATCTATAAGTTATTGCACAGATCGAGTTAGGTTTTGTTTTTGGGCTCATTAGAAAGATGGAACTTAGATCTACACATGGATAACTAGAAATAATCCTAACTCGCATTATACAGAAAGAAAATCGACCCGAAAGTTACGAGTTTACCTCTCTGTTTCCGGTATGATTTTATGTGCTGAAAAATCCGGAACTTTGAGCGACTATAACTTCCAAACGGTTATGAATCAGGCTTGGGAATAAACATGAAAGTTGTAGACGGATTAGAGATCTACACAACGAGCTAAAGAAATCAAAATTTGGTTGAGAAACGAAGGACTTATGGCCAGACGAATTTACCTGAATTCGAAAGGAATTGGGAATCTGGGTTGCGACTGTGAAAGGTGCCGACTTGAGAACGATTTTCCCGTTGATGTAGAAGGATTTAGGGCTTGTATGAGTTACGGTTGTAAAGAGGGAATTAAGGAGAAGAGAGTGGCAAAGACGGCATGGAAAAATATTGAGTAATGAAGAAGATATAGCCGTCACAAGTTAGGTCAAGATCGGTTGTTTGCTGGCGAAAAACAAGGAGGTAAAATCAGCTAAGTGTTGGGACGCACGAGAGGCTGACACGTGGCACTTTATGAAATTTTGGCTCTAAACTTCAAACTAAATAACTTTGGCTAGGATGATCCGTTTTTTGACGTTTTTTATCGATCTTCATGGTTTTCCATAACCTATTTATTGGTATAGGTTTCATGGCCTGGTTTGACCATTCTCAAAAAGTCAACTCTAGCAAGGCTTAATAAGCTTTAAGGTTTCTAGAATTTTATTTTGACTTTTATGTTTCAAAACAATGTTCCAACACTTCCCAAAATCTTTATAATATATATGGAGTGTTTAATAATTTTCCCAAGATTTATGACTTATAAATCTTATTATTAAATTCATAATACCATATAATAATGTATAATAATTAGGGTTAAATAGAAGAAAACCCCTAAATAAATTACACAACCCCATATAATAATTTACTATTCATAATTCCATATAATAATTTAATATTCATAATTCCATATAATAATTTAATATTCATAATTCCTTATAATAATTTAATATTCATAATTCCATATAATAATTTAATACTTAATAGTATTATTAAAGGTTTAATAAAAGAAATCCACTAAATTAATTTAAATTAATTTAGGGGTATTTCAGCATATCCCCCTTAAAAGAAACTTCGCCTCGAAGTTTAAAAATCAACTAATAAGCACTCACACCGCTTGGGTGTGCTGAGACAATAAAAGTTCCAATGAAGTTCCATACCAAACCAATCCTTTATTTCCATCCATTTCCATAACAACATTCCACTCAAGATTACTCAAAATCAAACTGAATCAGGATATACCAAGATATAGCATGATGAAAATCAAAAGTCACATACTGAGTCACAATGCAAAAGCCAAGCACATACAAACACCTCTCATTCTGCTAATATTGTTCTCCCTTTGCTAACAATGCAACGAGGCATAATCCGGATGAGATAACGAAGGAGGAGTATGCCAGCATATCCCCCTTAAAAGAGCTAAGGTACGCCCTCGTACCGCTACTAATGGCACACTCAAAGAATTCAACACCTTATTAACCAGCTTTGTTGAATTTTACTGCACCGTTGATTATATTTATGATCGTATATATATCTGTATCTCTTGATTGTTATGTATTTGTATTTCCTTGGTGGTTATAAAATTTTATCTTATGATTATTATCCATTCATTTAATGACTGATACGAATTATATGTCCATATATGATCATTTATCATATCAATTTATTACTAAGCTATACCTCGGGTGTAACGTACTTGAGTAGTTTAACATGATATTCCCGATCATTTAATAATCCTCAATAATCTTCCAAAATTATCTTCAAAGGTTTATTGGCCAACCATATGTTAAAACTCTATAAGAAATATTTTCTGTGACTTTTCAAGTTTCAATTGTTTCTATGTTTACTTTATAAAATTTACTTATTATATATTTACATAATTTCACCCAAGGGAGAATCTAAGGAAGTTCTTATCAATTATAATGTAGCTCCAAAATCTGATTTCTTTATCTTAAAATTTATTTTTCAAGAGGGACTCTATATAAAATTTTAAGTCAAATGAACTAGTCTAATGAAAACTCACTCACTCTTGGTGATTATTTTTCTTCGGGTTTGTTCTATGTAAGTGTTCTTCTGATTATTAAATCTTAGTACTCTCTTAGACAATGGTGGCTTTTAGTAATATCACTTAGTGTGTCTTTTAAAATTTATACCTGTATAATGTTAAACTTCCAAGTAAACATGAGAATTTCAATCTTTAAGTAACTCTCAATTTTTTTTTTTTTTTTTTTAAGATGCTCAATACTCAAGTATTTAAGGATCAATGATACTTAGTTTAGTATTACTCTTCTCTTCACTCAATCTTTAAGTAACTTCTTTTATTGATTTTGTTTTTTTTTTAATTCAACCAGGGGTAGATGTTGTATCTTGGAGCACCCAAACTTAATCCCCTTCTCCATATATAGGAATTTTTTTTTTCCCACCAAAGATTTAATTCAATAAACCCTTTACATTTATGAGTTTTAATACCGGATCTTAAGGTACAAATTTTGGTTTGTTCATTGTGGTTAGCAATGAAATATGCCTAGCTCAAGATTTCATGATGGTAACGTCTTACCACCATTCCCCTCAAGTTCAACACCATCCATCACCTGTGTAGAAGATTATTTACAGTTAGATGACAAGGCTTGTCTAGCCCCTAAACTTCCAGAAGTGGGTGTGCACCCCACTACTTTCAGCCTAGGAGTTCGTCGCACCAGGCACTTCCCGTAGGGTGTTAGGTTTATGTGTTTTCTTTCTAAAGTTAACATAGAGTTTTAATGTTTTTATGGGTTCGGGTGTATGCTACTAGTGTTGGTTAACTTAATAATTTTCTAGACTTAAGATTTATCCAAACATTACCTTTAGGCAACAATTTGTTCCAAGCAATTCTTGAGATTTATTTAGAAACTTTAAAGGAGTTGAAGCACTTCCACATAATATCAATACTAATTTAGTTATTTAAAGTTCTATTTGTATACTGTTTTCAATTTAAAAGTATTCTTTAAAATTTCTAAGAACATATGTACTAGCTTTTAAAGGATTGCATTTTTGGCAATGAATTCTCCATAAGTATGCTTTTGAAAAATAGCTTAATATTTGGTTTATCTCAACCAAAATCTTATCGTACTTAATAGATGATATTCCAACCTATATTTCTATCGTAGTTTACTGTTCGAACAGAACAATAGCACACCATTCTCTACAGATATTCATAAAAAGAAAAGTTATAAGGAAATCATTCACTAATCTAAGCAGGGTTAGGAGTCGTGCCTTACTGGAATCCTCACTTCCCAATTCTACCCCAATTCCCCAGTTTTAAGTGCACCTAATAATCTAAGTATTTCACTCGGCTTGTTTTCTCGGGTTCAGAGCGTAACTACGCTCTGATACCACTTTCTGTAACACCCCTATAATAATAAAACAACAGCGGAAAATAAACTAAAGGTGCTACAGACCATCGGGTTCCAAACACCCGGCACCAAACCTCACCAATTACAACTTACAATCTATAAAAGCTACGGTCTGAACTCGAGAAAAACTTAACACAAACATAATAGAAATTAAACATATTAACTCTCCACAAAACCTAGTCCCATCCCAAACGCTCATTCTCTTCGTGGCCACCTGTAAATCAATTCGTACCTGCAAGATGAAACCAAGCAGCCCACCCCGGGAGGGGTGAGTCAGTTCCCTGGAATGGAACTGGTACTATTCTCTAAAACAAAACTTTAATATAACTTGAGAATAAACAATAACTTGAAAACAACACTTAAACAAAATAGCGAAACAAAACACCCTTTTAAAATACCAAGTCAAACATAACATTTCAAAGGAGACAAATAACAGAAGAGTAAAGTTAGTAAATATCACCACACCAAGAATTAGTGAACAATCATTACTTATGTTAGATCCATTTCCAAGTTGGAGTAGAAAGACCCATGTAGTCACGAGGACTAGGAATGAATGAGAGAAAACCAAAACCAGCAACTCAAGAATGGAATGAAACCAACTGGGAGAGATGGCCCCCACCGCCAAGAACGTCCATTAAGGACAGGGGATATACAGCCCCTTACTGTTAACTACGTCCTCTCATGACAAGGGATATACAGCCCTTTACTGTTTACCACGTCCACTAAGGACAGGGGATATACAGCCCCTTACTGTTCATCACGTCCACTAAGGACAGGGGATATACAGCCCCTTACTGTTAAATATCAATGCCCCTATGGGCGAGGATATACAGCCCCCTACTGTTCACATTAAAGACGCGCGCACGTCGAAAGAAAGATTCCCAAGATTGACCTTTTCCAATAATCCCGCTAGATCACCAACTACCCAGAGCAATACCAAAACACTCAGTCCTACAGAGTGCAGAAGCGTAAACCCTAAGCAGCCAATGCCTAACGGGCAACCAAGTAGAAGAAACCAATACCCAAGTGAGTTCCACATCCAAGGCTCAGTTAGTCACACAAGCTGAGTCAGTCACACAACCATTTCTTATTTTTAGAAGTTCCTCTTAAAGTCAGTTAGCGTTTCCAAAACATTCCACAAGTCAACCATTAAAAATATCGGAGTACGAGAAATCGTACAACACATTCCATAAAGTCCAAAACACATCAAGCTGAGTACGAGAAATCGTACCTGGGTAACGCTGTAGCAGTTCTAATCAACTTGCGAAACAATCAACAGTACTCTGAAGAATATTAAAGATAATCTACCATCAATCACTTGTAGCCTATGTTACGCTTAAATAAACTCCTCACTATTATTTCTAAATCTCAATTGTCTTTTAAGCCCTCACTTAAATGCTATGAATAACCTTTGACTTGTCTTAGAATGTTCAATTACTTTCATCCTGAAACAACTATATTTTAATTAACTCAAACCCTTCCAACTCTTTTACTTAGTATCCACAAAGTATATTATTAGCTTAATTATTACCTATATAATAAGGTGTTTTAAGATAACCCTTTTTATGTATCCTTACTTACATTTTAATTTCCCAAGTATTTAATTTTTACACACATTCTCTCCATAGAGTATGTATAATCCTTTTGTACTAAATTTTAATAACCTTATGTCTTAAATACATTTTATATTACTTACAAGACCAAAGGTTTCAAAGGAATAACTTAATAAATTAATTTCCTTTATTGTATTTTAGGATAAACATTATATCTCGACATAAGGTAAAATTTATCTAAGAACTAAATTCTGATTCATAATTGAAATTGTTAATTATGTAATAAGATAATCTATTCTGAAAATCCCCGTACCTTATATTCAAATGACACATTAATATTTCCAGTGTCAAAAAGGTAGATCAATATAATCTCTTATGTAACCTAGTTTCATCTAATTAAAGGTTCAATGATTTTAAGTATCAAATTTCTATCTGCAAACCTTTTTGTAAATCTTTAACCATTATGTACATCACTTATTTATAAACTCACATCCTGAATATCGATAATGAATGTATTTTATATGGCTTAACTAATTCCAAGAAACTTAAGGATTATTATTTAGATTAATCTCCTAATCATAGTTTAATATAGTTTTATATCATAATCCTTTTAATGATTTTATCTTAAAATATTAAGTTATTACTCAATACTATAAATATTAAGAAATAATTAAATCTAGACTTATTTATCCTCTTCACATGAAGACGTAAAAGTAACTCATTTATTTTACTATTGTTTATATAATAAGAACATTTAAATGTAAAAGTATCTCATTTATTTTATTATTAATTATATAAAAGATCTATTTGTAACCCTTTATGTAGACTAATTACAAATATTCCTAAATTTCAACTTATTAATTTCTTAACCAAATTGTAGATTTACATTGTGGTCATTGACTAAATAAATACGTGTGTTTAAATACGGTTTATAAATCTTAGAAACCAAAGATAACTAAAAACTCAACCTATAACCATAAATTAATACCACCTCATATAACATTCTTTTATTAGTATCATGTAGAGGTTTAGTTTAACTCATTAATTCCTTCATATTATAGCTTCTATAGGTATTTTATTCCTTTTAATTATGTCTAATATACGTATAGTTACACTAGGATTTAATTAAAACATTGTTTAAGTAGTTTTATTTAATTACCTCGATTAACCTTACACTTATTAACGTATATAAATAGGTTATAAAATAAGGTATTTCTCCAAGTTACGTTAAATATATTAACTCCCAACTGTATAATAGAATAAATGTAAATTAATTTAAATCCTTGTTTTAACATACGCTTCTATTTAATTCCTCTCACATGAGTATACATATACATTAGGTTTTTCCCAAAACATTCCTTAAGAAGTTTTATTGTATTTAATTACATTATTAACCTTTAACCAAATCCACCTATAACATAAAGTTTATAAAATAAAATATTTTCCTTAACCTCCATAGGTATATATACAGCTTCCATATTATATAGTAATCAGAAATGTAGATTAATTAGTTTTCTTAATTTAATATAAGTTTCTATTCCTTTTCTATATTATTAACATATATATATATAGTTTTTACTTTCTTAAAAATGAATAACCAAAATATTTATAATTATACTGCCACTAAATATTAATTTAGTCTTTTTCATATTTTCCAATCCCTTAAAGTTTATTAACAAACTATACCCTAATTTTTGTTAAATTAAAAACCATATATTATAAGAAAATCTCATGAAAATTTCACAAATACAATTTTTAAACCCATTTACCTTTGTCCAAAAATTCCCAAATTTAATATACAGTAACTATAACATTTTAGACATATTATAAAATTTTTACTTCATAAAAATATCTTTTTAATTTAGCCAAATAATTCCAGAAACGTCGTAACTTGAAAAAAAATCATAACTTATGTTTAAAAACTCCAAATCCATAATAATTTACATCAAAATAAACTACATAAAATAAGGAATCTATGTTTAAAATTTCAAGTCAAAATACATTCGGGAAGGCACTTAAATTAATTAAACAAGTTAGGGTTTATTCCTGGAAACAATATAAAAACTTATACATTTAAATTCGTACGTTTTAATCGTGGCCGTCCATCTCTATTAACTGAGATCGGACGGCCTAGGTTGCGCGAGTTCTTCAGAGAACTCGAATCGAACTCGAGTACTAATTCCCCTATATCTCTCGATCTACAGAACGAAATTCAACGATTCTTGTTTCTATGGATTCTAAATCGAATTCCGGTTCTAATGGTACCGATTTCCCCAATTATCATGAAATATTCATCGAGTTTGGAATTCAATTCGCAAGTTAGGGTTTATATGAATTTCTGGGTTCGATGCGCACTCAAATCTGACAAATTCCCTCAATATGGTACGTAATTGAATCAATTAAAACATGGGTTAGGTCGAAAACAACACTACCAACAACATTATCGGAGCAATTGATCGGAAACTCACCGGAATTGCCCGAATCGAAGCGATTCGAAATCGTTTTTCTGGAAAAACTTGAACTTTCGACCAGTTCGGGAAGCACACTTCGAGGATCTATAAGTTATTGCACAGATCGAGTTAGGTTTTGTTTTTGGCTCATTAGAAAGATGGAACTTAGATCTACACATGGATAACTAGAAATAATCCTAACTCGCATTATACAGAAAGAAAATCGACCCGAAAGTTACGAGTTTACCTCTCTGTTTCCGGTATGATTTTATGTGCTGAAAAATCCGGAACTTTGAGCGACTATAACTTCCAAACGGTTATGAATCAGGCTTGGGAATAAACATGAAAGTTGTAGACGGATTAGAGATCTACACAATGAGCTAAAGAAATCAAAATTTGGTTGAGAAACGAAGGACTTATGGCCAGACGAATTTACCTGAATTCGAAAGGAATTGGGAATCTGGGTTGCGACTGTGAAAGGTGCCGACTTGAGAACGATTTTCCCGTTGATGTAGAAGGATTTAGGGCTTGTATGAGTTACGGTTGTAAAGAGGGAATTAAGGAGAAGAGAGTGGCGAAGACGGCATGGAAAAATATTGAGTAATGAAGAAGATATAGCCGTCACAAGTTAGGTCAAGATCGGTTGTTTGCTGGCGAAAAACAAGGAGGTAAAATCAGCTAAGTGTTGGGACGCACGAGAGGCTGACACGTGGCACTTTATGAAATTTTGGCTCTAAACTTCAAACTAACATAACTTTGGCTAGGATGATCCGTTTTTGACGTTCTTTTTATCGATCTTCATGGTTTTCCATAACCTATTTATTGGTATAGGTTTCATGGCCTGGTTTGACCATTCTCAAAAAGTCAACTCTAGCAAGGCTTAATAAGCTTTAAGGTTTCTAGAATTTTATTTTGACTTTTATGTTTCAAAACAATGTTCCAACACTTCCCAAAATCTTTATAATATATATGGAGTGTTTAATAATTTTCCCAAGATTTATTGACTTATAAATCTTATTATTAAATTCATAATACCATATAATAAGTATAATAATTAGGGTTAAATAGAAGAAAACCCCTAAATAAATTACACAACCCCATAAATAATTTACTATTCATAATTCCATATAATAATTTAATATTCATAATTCCTATAATAATTTAATATTCATAATTCCTTATAATAATTTAATATTCATAATTCCATATAATAATTTAATACTTAATAGTATTATTAAAGGTTTAATAAAAGAAATCCACTAAATTAATTTAAATTAATTTAGGGGTATTTCAATGAACCTTGGTCTCTTTTATCCTATGTTCACTAATTGTAACGTTGTAGGATTTTCAGATGCAAACTATGGAGGATCTATCACAGATAGAAAGAGCACTTCAGGGACAACATTCTTTGTTGGGACATGTCTGATTGCATGGGGATCAAAGAAAAACAACAAAGTGTTGCAATCTCAACAGCTGAATCTGAATATTTGTTACGGGAAACTGCTGTGCTCAACTCCTATGGCTTAAACAACAAATTAGTGATTATGGCGTCAAAACAGGTACATTACCAATTATGTGTGACAATACAAGTGTCATCTCTATTTCCGAAAATCCTGTGCATCATTCTCGTACCAAACATATTGACATTAGACATCACTTTTTTAGAGATTGTTATGAAAAAGAATTAGTTGGTTTAAAGTATATTTCTACTGAGAACCAACTAGCTGACATCTTTACTAAGCGATTAAGTAGAGGAAGGTTTACTCAGATCGTTCATGATCTTGGAATGATATTCATTAATCACAATTAAACTGTCTTTTATTTCCCATGATATGTCACTGACATGTGAACAACGCCTATTATATTGTCATTCAGTAGTCAACGGTCAGTTTCATGCATAGAAATTATGTCAAATGACTACTTGAAGCAGATATGTCATTTTTCACAAAGTGAGATTAGTTTAGAGAAGGTCCAACGGATAAAAACGGGAAAACTTATCAACGGATCGCTGATAGCAGTCACGACGGTTGCCCATTATGAATAGTACCATAACGACATGTCTGTGAGTGGACGAGGTGCGGTCGCCGACTGTTACTCAATATCTATAAAATGGAGACGAGAATTCCTCTCTTTTCACACTATTTCCTTCACTCTCTTTAATCTCTCTAAGCACTCTGAACATTTTCTCTTCTCTCTTACAACACTCTTGTGAGATTAGTGCAAAAAAAAACCTCGCCTCATAACAACTCAAAAGATCTCTGTAGCAAAAGGTTCACAAGAAACTCCAGGAATCCTTCAACTAACAATGGCACCAAAATCCTCTCTCCACAAAGCTGCACTCAGAGAATCTTCCTTAGGACAAGTGGCCGACATAAGATCGATAAAAGCTCACAGAGAATCGCCGCCCCCTCACCTTTCCAAAGACCTAGAAGATCAACTTGTGCGTAGGGTAACTGACGAAGGTGAACTTCTACATGAAGAGGTACACTATTTAAACCACTATTTTCCCAAGCTCCATCACCTTATTCAAACTGAAATCCTCAAGCTGAAAATACTCTAAATTCCTACCTCTACAGAAAAACCAAAAATGTCATCTCAAAATCCTTCACCAAAGATCATCACCAAACAATCCAAAGCTAAAAATCCTAAGAGCCTTTCTACTGCCACAATGAGTCGCATCTCTCGTGTGACTCGTGCCTCTCAATGTGCCAAAGATCAAACAAAACAACCATAGAAAGCCCATTCCACACTAGAGAAGGCAGCCTGAAGATTACACTTCAGCGATGAAGAAGAAGCCACTCTTTCAGCTATCGCACGAGTTTTCATCCAGTAATTGGTAGAAGATGAAGCTCAAAGTGACGAAAAGTCACAAGATGAGGTCTTACCAAAAGAAAATACACAAGAAGAAGGTGTGGCGGCACCAGATTCTGAAGAAGAAACTGGTATCATCCCCCAGACAATAATACCTGTCGACGACAGGTCACCGACACCTCAGCAACAGTCTCAAGAAAAAGGAAGCGACACAGAGTCGATGTCCCCAGTCATCTATACGCTCCAGAAGCGTGAACATCTAAAAAAGGCGAAAGGCAAGGAGAAGATGGCTACACAACCTCTAGAGCTCAAAGAGCTATTTCAAGATGTTGCCAGACCTTCGTCACCTCAAACTTCACATCTGAAGAAACTTAAGGAACCAGAACCAACATTGATCAAGGCAGAAAATGTCAACGACAGGTCCTGCCCTGTCTTACCAAAGACACTGGACCTGGAAGGGATGGACAAGATGGGTCTATGAAAGATCCAAAAGCTGTTAGAGTACCAAGGATGGGTAGATTTCTTTCAAGAACCCATCACCGTCTACACAGAACTGCTCAAAGAGCACATGCGTTGTCTTGGACCACTCCAAAGTGACGACGACGATGACTATATCATCTCACGGGTTCAAGACATCGAAATCACCATCACCAAGTCTTGGATCTCTGAGACTTTTGGCTTAGAATCAGAAGGATTGATCATTCCAAAAGAAACATCATGGAATGATCTTGGACATCTGGGAGGAAGAATGGTAAGCTTGCTCAACAAAGGAGCAACAATGAAGAACTTTCCTGTAGCTGAAATGTCAATACACGGCAGAGTTCTTTTCAGTCTACTCACCCACAACATAACTCCACGAAATCAACGAACCCACATTGTCAATGCGAGAGACGTAAGGTTACTCTATGCTCTCAAGACCAAGGAGAAGATTGACCTTCCTGCCATGATTCTCCTTACTCTTGATGAAAGCAGACATGTCAATCAAGGGTTAGTACATGGGGGAGTTGTAACAAAGGATTTATTGGAAAGCGGAGTGGACACCGACGGGGTCCATGAATGTACGTGAACTGCTCAAGACAGCATCTGCTCAGAGATGTTGTCAAATTTTGGGTATAAAAACTAAGGGAGATCAGTTAGTCGTTGTCTAGAAGCAAACCAAAAGTGAGGGTTCAAGGTCAAAACCACGTCCAACGGCAAGAGCATCAACACTCAAGAGGAAGAGAAGTCTCTCACCGGTCCATGACATGGCGGGGACCAGTCTAGATACCTCAACTACAGATATTCTAAAGAGAGTGAGAGTTACTCTCACAGCTGTGCAGGCTGTCTCCTCTGAACCAAGTGTTCATCACATGGTTCAAGAAGCAATAGATTTTATAGATTCTCATATAGCTTGAGCGTTCTTGGTCTCCTAGAGACTCGAGTGAAACTGTGAGAGTTAGATTTAAGATTAGATTTTTTTTTCCATCAAATGTTTCATTTTGCCGTTGAATATCTGTTTCAAAGTACCTTTTGATATCAATGAAAATACAGCTGGTTTTTGTATACTTGAATGCTTATGATGGGTACGAAATAATCTATTGTCTTGGTTGCTTCTTCCTTGATTAAAAATTACAAAATGATCTGAGATATTTAGTCTCATCCATTCCACTAATCCAATCTCGGGCCTTGACACCTAAAAAGCCTACAAACATAGCCCACAAGACGTAGCACCTCATTAAATGCCACTCACCGATCAATCGTTGAGCATATCCAAACTGTCTATAAAACTTGCTCACTTCATCCGCCACTCACACTCAGTCATTCACATCTCACGAAATGGCTTAAACACCACAAAGCTCATCTAGCTCAAATGAGCAAACCATTCACTCCACCATTCGCAAGTTTATGGCCACTAAACATACAAAGAAATACGTCGCCTAAAGCTATGTTCAACCAAACTCGAACTCCCTTACATCTTGGTCTATCACATCAAGTGTCCCTCTATCACATACACGGTCTCCACACTGCATGGAGTTCACCATAGAGTCTGATGAGTCCGACCTTTCTACCACAGCTGAATCACCTTTGATCAATCCTACAAAAGCCAAACCTTCTTGGATCAAATCCACTTTTTCGGAGGAGGATCCTTTTGGCTCAGAAGATTATGAATGGGATACCCAACTACGTCACTCCATCTAGATTATCTTGATCATGTTTTATAGTTTATACTCTATGGAATGTCATGGTCTTTACAATATCTTACGTCGTGTAGTTGCTCCCTATTTTTGCTTGATGGTAAAGGGGGAAAGAAAAGTATATGAACTTTGAGAGTACTTGTGAGACTATGTCTATCATCCTTGTATTATGTATCATCTAAATGAAAACTTTATCTACTCTGGTCATAGTAAAACATAAAAGCTATCACTTATTGTGCATAAAAGCTGTCATTTATTGTTATCATTCGTTAAAGTTTTTCATTCATAAAACCCTTAACAAACTCAGGGGGAATCCCTCTCAGGGGGAATCTCTCAATTTTTGAATTGCCAAGTACATATAAGTGTATAGGTTGCCATCATCAAAAACGAGGAAATTGTTGAGACAAGATCCTTTAGTTTTGATGATAGCAAACCTTGTATTGTCTATCTAATGTGTTTGTCAAGATTCATGATTCATATAGACAGGTGAATAAGTGGCTTAGCACGCAAGGTTACAAGCGCACTTAAGTCATGAGTGGCTTAACATGCAAGGTTGCAAGCGCGCTCAATCCACGACATGTGTCCAACCAGTTGGGCACCTGTTTGCAAGAGCTCTGGAGGACTTCTAGCACAGACGACCAGTCAGACACCGCACGAAAATATCTCTCATGCTTAAAGATGAAAATCAAAGACAGAAGACTGCAAGGGATCGACACATTCAGATAAAGCACATACATCCACTTAGGCAACTTGTTCACGACAAGCTCACAACAAAAGGAGAAGTTCGTTAATGCACAAGATAAAAAAAGCTATAAATGAACATCATTACATAGTTGTAATGAATTCATAAGAGGGCATTTACGAGCATTTAATGAACCAGACAGAATCAGGCAAGTGGGGCACACAAGTGGTGATCGACCTATCAAGAGGGCTGCCGCCAACTTGACCAACCATGAGGCGACACGTGGTTCAAGCCTCCAGATCAAGTTGAAGAATCTCTGCAAGTCTAGTGTGGTTGCTATGTGAATAATCGAAGTTGTAGTCAACTCCTTGAAGTCTAGGGATTAATTGGACGGTAGTTACATCCTAACAACCGTGTATATATACTTGCATTTATTCCATATGTAACTAGGCTTGTACAAGAGAAAAGAAAGAGATAATCTGGGCAAGTGTGGATTAGACTTAGGAGTGTGTGTAATTGCTAGAGAGTTGGTGAACTAGAGAGAACTGGGTTAGAGTATCAATACGTTAGGTATTTGATAGAACGACAGGTCGGGGAACGGTCAGTGAACCATAGGCCGATAGTCAGGAGAGGGTTGACGACTTTAGTGGTAAAGTCGAAACTGTCCTGAGAGTCCGTGTGTGGGGCATGGGAGGTTGAGTGAATTTCGTGTGTGTAAATTCTCAATCGAAATGTGTTTTCCAGTTTAATTTTATCTCACGTCCATTCCTAAACTATCAAGTTTTATTATAGTCCATGATATGTCCACGACACGTTAAGGACGCATCAGAAGCACTTGATGGTTTCAGCACGCCTAGGTGAAGTATTATGTTGTCAACTCCTCTTATATCGTCCTATGATTTTACTACATTATCCTTTTGGTTTGGTATTAAAAATCTGAGGTTTAAAAAAATATTTGAGTTTAAAAGAAAAAATTTTGAGTTTAGAAGAAAAATTCTTATGGCAATTCAATGTCGGGTGATTCTGACCAAGTCTAGATTCTCGCTAACTGGTATGTTCTTTAATATAATGGTCAGGCTGTCAGGCCCTTCCAAGGTTCCGTTCTTCAAGTTCTTGAGATTAGTGGTCCTATACTTGCTCCTTTAGCCATTTTGGGTACTTCACTAAGTACTTGTTGCTTGTTAAAAGTTTCTCTGAATTGTCCTGTTATTACTGCACGTGTCATGGCAAGTGTGCGATACAGGTGGTTTTTGGGTTAACATATACTGGTTACGGTATTGTTTCCATCCGTATTTGGTAGCCTTGTCGGCTCTTCCCTTGATCCTCTGATCTTAATTAGCGATCTCCTAAGTCACTTCTCAATGATCTTGACACAACTGTCGTTGGTCAGGGTGCTTCTCCAATCTCGGAGACCCATATTTACTTAGTTATGTGTTTTCCTTGTTGCTCATTCCCACACATTTACCGTGGTTACCGAGACTTAACTTGTTTAGGCACTACTTCTGTCGTTCAATCGGAGTATATCCCGTAGGTATTCTCATAGCTGTCTGGGCTATGCCGGCCAGGTATTGTAACCCCCTTGGCGTTATAGTTTTGGAGTTAACCACTCTTGACTATTTTCGTAGTCGATTAGTATACCGTTGGTGGTACTTTCTCACAATTTGGTCCCGTAGACATGTGTCTCGGGTTTTGTTACTGCTCCTTTTTCCGCTTCATTGCACGGTTGGTGCTTTCCTTCTTGCTGCTGTTTGGCCAGCCAGGGACTCGCAACTGCTAAGCATGTCGCCCCATGCTGTTGTAAATTTCACTTTCCTATAGATAGGATTTCGCAATCTTATGCCATTAAGTGCGGTTATTGTCATTCAAACGGAACCATCTCCAGGATTTCTGGTTCTTGGAATCTACCGTATGACAGGTTCTATGTTCTTACCGAAGTGTTTCATAACTGCCAGATCGGGTTTTCCCGAGTAAAAGAGGTCTTTCCCCTCTCTGGCGTTCTTTCCCGAGTTATAATATGGGGGATGTGGAGGGCGGGTATGATATTGTAGGTATCCAGAACATACTGAAAGTTCCTATCTAGCGTACCTCTCACGGTATCACTCAACCCTTAGCCCTAAGTCTCTAATTCCTAACTCGGTATTTCCAGTCATCAAAGCAATACTTCGCTCTGATACCACTTTTTTAACACCCCTATCTCTAATCTCGTCATTAACACATAATCACCTCATTAATCAATACAATCGTAGTGAATAATACAATACAACAGGGGTGAAACAATGTCGTTAGCCACCCACGTGACTAACAAGGCCTAACTCAACAACAGTAACGGTCTGATGGACCGGAATATCCGAGTACTTTAATAAATACAAACATCTTATAATTTCTACACAAGTCAAACTTAATTCCTCAATTCAATACTATACCGAGTCTACTACAATCCATTGCCGATACAATTTTGGTCTCAGAATACAATTAGTTACAAAGTAATTACATAACCTAACTACCCGTGTTATCTGCAACCCCGCCCTACTCTCGAATGGTTATTAGCTCCAGGTACCTGAAAAAGAATGGGTGGCCCCAAAGGGGCTCAACACCTTTGTTGTATGGTAGTCGTTCAACCCGTTACTACCGGGCCACACTCAACTAATTCTCATCTTAGCATGTGATTGATTTTATTTAAATCATGACATGAAGTGCGATAAACATACATCATGCTCGCGTCAAAACAAGTATTCAAACATAGAATACAATCAGTGAGACTAACACATTAGTTAGTTTACACAGTCTCACTCTTAGGCCTAGAGGGTACCATCACTAACGACTCTTCTCATTGTTCAATACCTTTCCATTCTCCTTGGATACTTTATTTGTTCTCTTAGTTCTTAGACACTACAGGTCTCATTCTTACTTTCCCAATTTTTCTTCTCTTAAATAATTCTTAAGCCAATACACATGGCCTTCGGGCAGAGTCATACACAAGACTCACCACCGGACTTTCAAACCTAGTCTTACTTCCCCGGTTTCAACCCTACTCTGGGTCTAGCATGGTGGGAAGTGTTGGAGTATAAAGGTGTTGCTGAGATAGTCAACCAGATCAAACGAGTCAATCACACTTCTCAAAACAAGACAGAGTCAGTCAACCTTGAAAGATCGAGTGAGCTCTTAGATCGAATGAGTCTCTTAGTCCTTACCGAAAGAGCGAGAGAGTCCATCTATATGAATTCATCAATCAGTTATGAAATTCAAGGAGAAACGTCCACTAAACCATAACAGTAATCAACTATCATCCTTGGCCGAAATTCATGCAAAAAGTGAGCAATATCCAAAGCCTTGACTTTCTGATAATTCGAGAGAGTCTGTCGGGCAGTTGCTAAAATTAAGGAGCAAGTACATCAACTACATTGACTTAAAACGGTCATCAACGTTCAGACTTGGACCAAAATTCTCTCAACGTGGCACTAATCTGAAGACTTGGCTCCAGCTTCCGAAATTTGGCTCCAACTTCCGAAATTCAAGGAAAGAGTCATTGGTTCCTGAAATTTCAAAACTGGCAGAGTCAGTTTGCTACATCAGACGTGAGAGTCATAATTGAATGTTGCCAAGTCATCCAATGGATTGGTAATTGTCCAAAAATTAAGGGCCAAGGCTTAGCAACGTTCACAAATAAGTTAGGACCGGATTTTAAGCAACTACAAGTAACTACAAGTAACTACAACGTTCAGATGGCAGAAATTTCGAAAGCAGACTCCCTCAACGGCTCCACTATATATGAGAGTTGTCATTTCGTTTCTTACTGCAGCTTTCCAGAGAGAATTATTCAGAGCATTTGTTTAGAGAAAGCTTTGCCTATTTTAGAGAGAGAGAGAGAGAGAAGTACTAGATTCGTTTGTGCATATCGACAGAGTCATTCTAGGTAGAACCTAGTTTTCACTACACTTATCATTGAGCTGATCAGAGATTGTATTAGGTGAGTGAGTGAAAACCACGAAGTAGATCTCATCTACTGAGTGGGCATTATAAGTTGTTTTGTTTTGACCAGGAAATAAAATAACTTATATTGTGTATCCTGCTGAGTTTGACAAAGTCCCTCTACCTTTCGAGTGTTAATCCATTTTCCTCTAAGTCTCTCTTACTTTACTACCTTGAGCAACTGCTTCCGCGCACTTAATTCGACTAAGTGTTTCTACGTCTCAAGTGTAAGTTCGATTGAGTCAAACCATCTCACAGACTAACATCTTGTGTTGGTTTGAGTCAGCCACCCGATTCTACACGTGGTATCAGAGCCTTGCTTAGGCTGACAGTCAATCAACGAAGCAATGGTACACCTCTTCGCCAATCAAAACAACAAAATGCACTTCGAGCACCCAAGACTCACCTCCACCAACTACGACCACTGGAAAAACGACATCGAGCAACACATAGAGTCAACTCTGAACTTTGGGAGATAGTCACTTAAGGAGACCTCGCAGTCAATCCAGATCGATCCACATGGACTGCTGCAGATCGCAAAAGGTATGAGCTAAATCGACAAGCATCACGCACAATCTACACTTGTCTGTCTATTCTAGAAAAAAGTAGAGTAAATCACTGTAAGTCCACAAATGAGATATGGACACTCCTTCAAGCAACCCACGAAGGAGTCACTGAACTCAAGAAATGCAAAGCTCAAGAACTTCAAATGGATTATGAGAATTTTCTGCAAAAACCCGGTGAGTGTCTGGAAGAAGTGCTTGATCATTTTTATTTACTAACTACTACTATGCAGGAAGTGAACATCTTACCGGATAGAGAGAGTGTCTTGCACAAGCTGCTTGACAGTCTCAGAGAAGGATGGGCAGAAACGGTAATCTCCACCAAAGCATGCAAGGATTTATCCAAATGGAGCTGTCAAGACCTAGGTTCTTATCTACAATCCGTAGATAAATACAAGAAGAATGTTCGAAAGAAGTGTGGAAATACATCTTCTTCTTCTTCTAGTAAAATTACTACTTTGAATGACCAAGCCTTGCAGGTTAACTCGAATCAGTATATCCAAGAAGGAGCCTATGTCACTGATACTCAAATCAGACAAGCTAAGGCCGAGTTGGTGGATATTATTGTTGAAGAAATTGAGGCTGAGACTATGGAAGACTTTGTCTTCATAGTAAAGAATTCCAAAAATTCATGCGTAATCAACCAAATTGACAGAGTCGGTCATTCTCAAATACCTTCAAACAAGTCTTCAACTCAGTCACCTTCTTCAACTGCAATAAACCTGGTCACTTCAAGAAGGACTGCCCCTTACTCAAGAACCAGTATGGAAAATCCCAAGGGAGGTCGCTAATGGCAGCTATCGGTTGGGGTGATTCAGACTCTGACGATCAAGACATAGAGTCCAGCGGCCTGGTTTGTCTCATGGCACATGATACGACTAAGTCCATGATCCCCGACAATGAGGTAACTCGTTCCCATCTTGAAACAGATCTTTATCGTATAACTCCTATGGGCTTTATGACCTTAATTGCTAAAATTGTCTCTGAGACTAACTCCCTCAAAGCAAGTCTCACCAGCAAAATATCTGAGTTAACTGAGGAACTCGAAATCTCAAAGGGTCTCATGTATGCTTTAAGAGACGAAGCTGAGGAACACAAGACTATCTCTTACTCTCTTAGACTAGATCTACAAGAATCACGGCGTCATATTGATTCCCTTCAAAAGGAACTCAATGAAACCATAAGTCTTAGTCAATCCAGCCAAAGCGGCCAGAAAGAGTCTCTCACTCTGATTGACTCTCTCAAACAGGATCTCACCATTTTCACCAATAAATTTTGCTCTCTTCAAAATGATCTAAATGCTTCCGAATCCAAAATCATGTCTTTAAACATACTGTCAAAAACCTCTCTCAAAAACTGAAAGAAAAAGAGCATGCTCTCTCTCTCAAGCCAGTCAAATTTATCAAACAAGTCACTCCCTCTGAACTACCTGAGTGAGCCAACTCCAAGATCAAAGAAGTTAGTCAAGATCGTGATAATCTACGAAAGGAAGTTGAAAAACTCTCCCAAGAGATAGTCAATATACGATCTGGAGTTTGATCCACTCAATCGAAGCCCAAGTGGCATAAAGGTAAATTCGATATCCCTAAAAATATGTCCATATCCAACAACAAACCCAAGCGCCAGCAACAAAAAGAAAATTTAGATTCTTAGTGGAAAGGACAACAAAAATACGTCAATCTTCCTCCCACTAAGATTTGCGGTTATTGCGGGAGTCTTGGACATCAAGATAGTGCTTGTGAAAAGCTTCACAAGGATGTGTCATTTAATATCAAGCGACTCAATCTTATCCTTGAGGCACGAGAAAAGCTGAAAAAATCTGGTTCAAAAAGGGGACCCAAGTATATTTGGGTTCCCAAAACTACCAAGTGATTTTTTTGCAGGTGGAAGCGAGCGTGGAGATGGATTATTTGTACTTGGACAGTGGGTGCTCCGGAACATGACTGGAGATCCCAACAAATTCAGCTCGCTTTCAACCTACAAAGGAGGTAAGGTTACCTTTGGTAACAACAATCATGGAGAAATCGTGGGAGTTGGCTCCGTAGGTACCCCCTCCAAGTTTAAGGTAGATGAAGTCCATCTGGTCACTGGACTTCAACATAGTATGTTAAGCATTTTTCAGATTTGTGAAAGATTCAATTTAGTACTTTTCTCATCTGTCGATTACAAAGTTTTTGATGATTGTATAGGATCTTTACAAGCCACAGGACGTAAAGAAGGTAATATGTACAAGAAGTGTCTAAATGCCATCAATTCGGAAGACCAAGTCTGTCTATGTTCTCGCTTTCAAGCAGCACCCAACAGTCATCCATCTCAAGGTAGTCAAGCGAATCTTTCGATACTTAAAAGGAACCAGTCAACTTCATCTATGGTACCTTCGTTCCCCTATATTACTTTATCTGGTTTTAGTGATTCTAACTGGATAGATTCCCTCCATGATCGAAAGAGTACATCTAGCACTGCAAAATTCCTTTGTCTGTGCTTAGACTCTTGGTCCTCTACAAAGCAAAATTTTGCTGAGATCAAATTGGTATTTTCTGTGATAATAATTGCGCATTTAAAATCTCTAGAAACACATTGAAGAACCAAACACATTGAAATACGTTTCCATTTCTTGAAGGACTGTGTTGAGAAAAAACTAATTCAACTTGACTTTGTTCCAATAGAGGATCAGCTAGCAGATATCTTTGCCAAGCCTCTTCCTACCACCAGATTCGAGGCCCTCTGTTCAGAAATCGGAATGACTCAATCAATGTAAGACGGTAGTCTCTCTCCTCCCTTGGCTGTAATAATTAGTAGGTGTTGCTTGCATACTGTTTGAGTCAATCTGTGTTCTCATATTGATAGATTGTGCCTGTTCTTTGTGTCCCTTTTGTTATACCCAAAATTTTGACCCCCCTGGTTAGGGTCTACGAGGTCTTGGTGTTGTGAGGGACATTTTAATCAAGTAGTGAGGGATTCCGGCTCGAACGGCGCATCCCATGGCATGAAGGGCAGCTTCGTCATTTTCAGGGGCGTTTTGGTAATCTTTAGAGGCTCCTGAGACCTCCTATAAGCTTTCTCTCTCCTCCAAAGGATGCCCAAATCAATTCAAAATGCTTTGATATTTTAACCCATGATAGAGGATGACATTTTAAGCATAATGGCGTTGGAATTTTGATTTTTCGAATTTCCAATAATTTTCTAGCAATTTCCGACTGAATCTGACGAGAAATTCAATTTTAAAATATTCCAACATTTAAAAAATCCAATTCCACTTCAGAAAATTCATAATTTCCATCCTTGACACGTGGTTAAAATTTCACAGCAAAATTCCTTTGGGAATTCACTTAACTAAAACATCGAAAAATCTTACTTTTACTAGATTTTCTTTATCTTTAAGAAAGTCTATATAAGGGGATAGGTTTTTGGATAAAATCAGAACCTCATATGCTCAAGAACCCTAGAGAGTCAGAAAACACAGCCTCCTCACTCTCTCTCACGTTTTCCAACACCCGGCCACCCAAATCATACCGAAAATCCCCCGAAATCACCATCTAAACACGTTTTCCAATCCCCAAAGCATCAATAGTCATCAAAACCCCACAAAAACACCACCAAAACGTGAAGAACAGCAAGAACAACCAACAACCAGAAGCTTGGGTCGAAATCCTCTCGGGTCTGCCATCAACGGAGCACTCGACGAATCCCGGTGTGAAGAAACGTTGTGAATCCGAAGGTAAAACAGGTAGAAACTCCACTTCCCTAATTCTCCACGGTATTATCTGTCTTGCCTCAAAATTTGGGCTCGAACTAACCTTCGTACGCTTCTGTATTGCTGTTTATTCAAGCTTCTGTCCAATAACTTGTTTACCAAGTTTCGTGCATAATCCGAATTCAAATTGAGAACTTTCGACTACTAACGTATTGTAAATCTTTCAGGCTACACACCCATAAAATTTGAGCCAAAAACACCTTCTAGAACAGCCTCAAAGCCGCCGTCCGAGGGCTGTCCGCACCCACGGACGTCGTGTCCGGGGTCCCGGACTCCCTGTCCGTAAGCTCGGACACCCACGGACGGCGGCGGGATTTTTAAAATTTAAAAATTAGGTTTTTTTAATAATGTCCGGGCCCACGGACAGCCTGTCCGAGGCCCCGGACTTTACAATTTTCTGTTTTCTGTTTAATTCGACTTTTATTGTTATGTAGGTTAACTGGGGTCCGTGGCTTCGGACATTAGGTCCGTGGCTACGGACGGAACAAAATTTGACCTAATTCTGCCTCTGAAACCCTAGTTTAGGTATTTTAATTTCCACTTTAATTTTCTGTCAAAAAATGCTAAAAAACACAAAAAACAGAAGCGCGCACCTAGGTTAAAAAACAACTTTGTAGAAAGCCGTAATTAAACCAAGTAGAGGAAAAACGACCTAGGAGGGGTAATGAAAGTAATTGAACCCTAATTAAGTCGAATATCGAGCCCCCGAACCCGAACTCTCCTTTCCTAATTTGATCTAGGTTAAAATTAGGTGGCGACTCATAATAGGTTCCAGTGAGCTAGCTTAGGTTTTAATAATTATTGTTATATGACATAGTTATTAATCCTAGGCTATAAGTGGACCTAAAACCCGGTTAGATCCTAATCAACTTTAATCAACATAGGATAGGGTTTAAAATCGAGGCTCACAGACTGGCGACTCTGCTGGGGACAAATTCTTAATTTTAACTTGTTTAATTTTAAGAAAGAGGGCTTAACTCGAAAATGTTTATTTATGGCTTTATTTACTCTGTTTGTTTACTTGCGTGCGCACTTTAATTTTTGCACCTTTGCATCATATGAGAGCGAGGGTCCACGCAAACCGATTTCACCCTGGGACCCGTTTGAGGGTCCCCTGTCAGGGACTCACACCTTTTAGGTGATGTGAATAAGCGGGGGAAAAGAGGAGGATGTCGTCTAACCACATCCCCTTAATACCTGGGCTTTAGCCCCAAGCGTTTTCCTGGCAGTGTCCTTACCAAGCCCAATGTTTGGTCATTCAAAGACCCGGCCGTAGACGCACATTTAATAGTGATGTGAAAAAAGTGGGGAAGCCCAAAGAGAATAGCGTGCAAGCCCTATTCCTTTGTGGTGACCTGGGCCCAAGCCCCAAGCACCTCTCCGGATCGATCCATACCCAAATTGATTTAACCGTCAAGTGAGGACATGTTGAATTTGTGTGGGCCTTGTCTGCTTGTATGATCGGCCCACTTCCCAGCCTAGAGATTGATAGGAACTTCTCCTACGTCAACCTAGCCCAACCCGAATCGGCAGCACTATGTGTTTGCGGCCCGGAGGCCCCGTTTAGTTTAATTTGTGAGTCGTTTGGGCTTTGGCCCAAAAGCCTAGACTTAGGTGATTTCTCTTTCGGCCCAACTTGAATTATCAATTTAGTTCTAGGCCCATGAAAAATAAATCCACCTAAAGCATTCCATGAAATTCCATCAGGCCTCTTCGTTTCAAGGCCCATTCTGGTGTAGGAAAGCTTTTAACTCGGGCTTTGGCCCAATTTTCTAGGTTTAGGTGCCATCTTTTAGGCCTAATCAGAATTACTTGACCCAAACAAGCTCTAAATTAGAACGCCATCTTACCAAGTACTCCTTCCCGGCCCAGAACTTCAGTCCGTTCCTCTTTTATTTTCTGACAGACGGTATTTTGAAAACAGGTAAACTGTCATCACAAGCATGGAGGGAAAAGGAAGGCCAGTTACAACGGAGGATAGAATGGCAGAGATAGAGCTTAGGCTAAAAGCCATGGAGGAAGCCGTAGAAGAGTTGAGAAACAGGATCAACTCTCGGGATGCGGACTTTCATGGAGCCGCTAATACAAGAGAGAATGGTCGAGCTGAACTAGAGGCCATGATGGCTGCTATGGAACGGAGAAATGGTGCTGTCAGGGATGTCATGGAGTCGAACTACGTCGCAGCAATCGAGGAAATGAAGGCAAAGGCCCTTTCCCTGGAGGCCAGACGTCAAGCTCAGGATGCACTAGTGGGTAGGCTTCTTGGCTCTCTTCACGACCACATTAAAATCGGCTCCTGTGGAGCCCAAGGATTGCAAGGGAATGTCGAGGAGATTGCCGCAGAACTCAGAACGACAATTGAGAAGATAGAACCGGACAATGAGACAACAGCTTGCATCCAAAGTTGCACCCGGAAAAGGTCTAGGCAGCATGAGGCGAATGCCGGTCAAAGAGAACCAGGTTGGATCATTGGAGCAGTTGAACCACCCCGACAGAGCTACCGTCGGAGAGAATTTTCAGACATTGGCCAACCATTAAGCCAGACATTTGCAATGCTCCAGGAACGAAACATGCTACAGCCTCTCACTCCCCGACCTGGGGACCCTCAAAAAGGAAGGAATCTAAGTCAGTTCTGTTGGTACCACCAATTACCCGGCCATGATACCAATGCTTGCAAGGCTTTGAGACACGCAATCCAAGATCTCATCGATCAAGGGCATCAATTTCAAGGACATGGGGTGTAGGCAGGGCATCCATGCCCGAGTCTTATTAGAGTTTGTAGTCTTTGAGTACTGTTTGCTTTTCAATTAGGTAGATTTCTTTTTATTAGTCACCTTTTGGCTTTCATAGTAGTTAGTCCCCTTTACTATTCTTGGTAGCTCTCCCGAGTTTGTAGTTTCCAACGTTATTTTTACATTGAATAATACATGGTTCCATTTTCACAATTTCCATGCAAAGCATTTTCCAATCAAAAAAAAAAAGGCAACCTCATCGCTCCGTCCATACTCACTACAACTCCTCGTACAAATACCACCTTCATCATATACACCCCATGTGTCTCACCACTCCACTTTCTCAACATTTCACCGAATACATAAAACCAAAAATTTGCTCCACAAGATCACCCCATCACCACTCACCATTGTTATTCCACACAACCACTTTCCACAAATAACCTGGGTATTCAAAAGGCTTGTCACAAACCCCAAATCAATACTGGGGGCAATCTGAGTTAAGGAACGATAACGTTTGTTTATTTCTTTTGTTTAAATGTGCAAACAAGTCTCTGAGTGTACACTTCGCGAGAGTGCCTTGAGCGGTGAAACCAAGAGCGAAAGAGCGTGTCACTTTTACATGACTCCAGAGAGGCCACATTCAAAGGTGAGGTAAACGGCATGACTCCGACCGAAGGAGATAATTTGTAAATTTACGCTTAAACCTGTAAAAAGTAACAAAGAAAGGATACACAACTATTAGGGATGACGAAGCACCTAGGTACAGCACCACACAGCCAAAAGCCTATAAACCCAGGCATTAAACCCTAGGCACCCCCGCTGAGCTTTTCGTATATGACCTCTTTCACAATATTGCAAGCTCCACAAACAAGCTAGCCAATGATGAATAACCGACCCGGTGACCAAAGAAAGCAAGGAGCCCGACTTTTGAACAACAACTTCACAAGTCCAAAGAAGCAAAACCGCTACCAGCATGACAAAGCGATCCGCAAATGGTCCCAAAGTGACACAGGATCCAAATGAGCTAGCATCAAAACAGCTCTCAAAGTTCAAAACCGGGAAACACAAGAACCCCGAAAGGAAAGAAATCCAAAGAAAGGCAAACCTGAAAAGCCTTGAAGAAACCCAGAATTGGAAGAAGGAGAAAGGATGCAAGGAACAATTCAAAAATCAAGAGCTCCAAGCGAAGTCATCACGAAGTAGCCAGAACGACTTCAGGACAAAGAAAGCAAGTCCGAGAGAAGGTGCAAGTTGCAGCTTTGGTCACCCTTACAGCTCCACATATCCTAAACATTCCTCCATCGTCCCATTGTCTTTCATTACACCCCATAGCCATGTTATGAGCTCAAAAGACTTCCGACTTAGTAGTTGTGTATCCGATCATGTGAAAGTAACAGGTTGAATACGTAAATCTAACAAATGTCAAATTCAATGGTTGAGAAGTTGTGACAGTAAGTGAGAAACGAGTGTAAACACCAACCACGCCGAGTGTAGGTTAGGAAGCACCACATCAAAGCATAAGCCTCGACCCTGTGAGGATGAGACTTGTTCGCGCGTTTAATCAAAGAAAATACTGGGGGCAATTGATCGTTCCGATCAATTGCCATGAGCTCTAACTCAGATCGTCCTAAGGAAAAATACTGGGGGCAATTGTTGGTTCCAACAATTGCCATGACAACACCAATTGAAACCTAAAGCTTGAGCACCACCATCCCACCACAGGCATAAACCCTTGCATCCACATCAAACATTCTCAGGCCCGTCCTAAGCCCTCCTCCACATCAAATACCCGAGGCCCGACCTAGGCCCATCTCCATTCAAACACCTTCAGGCCCGTCCTAAGCCCTACCTCTACATCAAAATTCCTCAGGCCCGTCCCAAGCCCTACCAAACATTCATAGGCCCATCACGACCCACCATCTCAGATTTGACATAAACCCTAATCCTTTTACATCCATTTAGACCCACCATACATTTTACTCACTTTCACTTAGATCCATCTTTAGGCTCGCCATAAGACCTAGAACCATTTTTAGGCTCGCCATAAGACCTAGTTGCATTCCCTTAGGCTCGTCATAAGACCTAGATCCGTCCTTTAGGCTCGCCATAAGACCTAGAACCATTTTAGGCTCGCCATAAGACCTAGTTGCATTCCCTTAGGCTCGTCATAAGACCTAGATCCATCCTTAGGCTCGTAGTAAGACCTAGTTCCAACCCTTAGGCTCGTCATAAGACCTAGATCCATCCTTAGGCTCGTAGTAAGACCTAGTTCCAACCCTTAGGCTCGTCATAAGACTAGAACCGTCCTTAGGCGTCATAAGACCTAGTTGCATTCCCTTAGGCTCGTAGTAAGACCTAGCATTACCTTTTAGCTTACCCACTCTCATCAAACACATTGCATTCATCTCATTCAATAGGCTGTCATAAGACCTAGCTGCATTATCCAGGCGCGTCACAAGACCTGGCGACAGAAAGTTGGCGAGGTGATGGCAATAAATCCTCCTTTGCGATGTCAACTTATTTTTGGGATCAACGAATGGTGGGCAAAGGCAATAAGTCCCCAGGGTTTTACCAGGAGTTATCCCTGCACCGGCTTGGGGGGGCGATGGCAATAAGTCCACATTGGGTCCAGCCAGGAGCATTAGCAGGGTTTCGGTCCCCCAGAAGCATCCGAGCATCATCGCATCATCAGCATCATCGGCATCATCAACATCATCGGCATTATCATCAGCATCAGCATCATTTGCATCATTAGCATTTCAGCATTCTTGCATTTGCATCCAGTTTTCACATTCTAGGGTAGTCAACGCCTTAGAATAGCTTGACATCATTTCATCACTTTAGGTGGTCAGCGCCTTAGAATAGCTCGGACGCATATCATCATTTCAGGTAGTCAACGCTTTAGAATAGCTTGACATCATTTTCATCACTTTAGGTAGTCAGCGCCTTAGAATAGCTCGACAGCATATCATCATTTGTAGGTAGTCAACGCCTTAGAATAGCTGAACTCGTATCATCATTATAGGTAGTCGGCACCTTAGAATAGTCTGACATTACTTCATTATTACCTTTAGGTAGTCAGCGCTTAGAATAGCTCGACAATGCTTTGTAGCTTAGGTAGTCAGCCTTAGAATGGCTCGACAATGCTTGTAGCTTAGGTAGTCAGCGCCTTAGAATGGCTCGACAATGCTTTGTAGCTTAGGTAGTCGGCGCCTCCGAATAGCTGGGCATCGTTAACCCGGTTTCGCAAAACGTGGAGGATTCTGTGGAGTCCAAAATTTGGGGCACCACTCAAGCATAACCAGACTTTTCACATTCGTTACAAAGTCCAGTTGACGGGGGGCAATCTGTTATACCCAAAATTTTGACCCCCTGGTTAGGGTCTACGAGGTCTGGTGTTGTGAGGGAAATTTTAATCAAAGTAGTGAGGGATTCCGGCTCGAACGGCGCATCCCATGGCATGAAGGGCAGCTTCGTCATTTTCAGGGGCGTTTTGGTAATATTTAGAGGCTATGAGACCTCCTATAAGCTTTCTCTCTCCCCAAAGGATGCCCAAATCAATTCAAAATGCTTTGATTTTAACCCATGATAGAGGATGACATTTAAGCATAATGGCGTTGGAATTTTGATTTTTCGAATTTCCAATAATTTTCTAGCAATTTCCGACTGAATCTGACGAGAAATTCAATTTTAAATATTCCAACATTTAAAAAATCCAATTCAACTTCAGAAAAGTCATAATTTCCATCCTTGACACGTGGTTAAAAATTTCACAGCAAAATTCCTTTGGGAATTCACTTAACTAAAACATCGAAAAATCTTACTTTACTAGATTTCTTTATCTTTAAGAAAGTCTATATAAGGGGATAGGTTTTTGGATAAAATCAGAACCTCATATGCTCAAGAACCATAGAGAGTCAGAAAAACACAGCCTCCTCACTCTCTCTCACGTTTTCCAACACCCGGCCACCCAAATCATACCGAAAATCCCCCGAAATCACCATCTAAACACGTTTTCCAATCCCCAAAGCATCAATAGTCATCAAAACCCCACAAAAACACCACCAAAACGTGAAGAACAGCAAGAACAACCAACACCAGAAGCTTGGGTCGAAATCCTCTCGGGTCTGCCATCAACGGAGCACTCGACGAATCCCGGTGTGAAGAAACGTTGTGAATCCGAAGGTAAAACAGGTAGAAACTCCACTTCCCTAATTCTCCACGGTATTATCTGTCTTGCCTCAAAATTTGGGCTCGAACTAACCTTCGTACGCTTCTGTATTGCTGTTTATTCAAGCTTCTGTCCAATAACTTGTTTACCAAGTTTCGTGCATAATCCGAATTCAAATTGAGAACTTTCGACTACTAACGTATTGTAAATCTTTCAGGCTACACACCCATAAAATTTGAGCCGAAAACACCTTCTAGAACAGCCTCAAAGCCGCCGTCCGAGGGCTGTCCGCACCCACGGACGTCGTGTCCGGGGTCCCGGACTCCCTGTCCGTAAGCTCGGACACCCACGGACGGCGGCGGGATTTTTAAAATTTAAAAATTAGGTTTTTTTAATAATGTCCGGGCCCACGGACAGCCTGTCCGAGGCCCCGGACTTTACAATTTTCTGTTTTCTGTTTAATTCGACTTTTATTGTTATGTAGGTTAACTGGGGTCCGTGGCTTCGGACATTAGGTCCGTGGCTACGGACGGAAACAAAATTTGACCTAATTCTGCCTCTGAAACCCTAGTTTAGGTATTTTAATTTCCACTTTAATTTTCTGTCAAAAAATGCTAAAAAACACAAAAAACAGAAGCGCGCACCTAGGTTAAAAAACAACTTTGTAGAAAGCCGTAATTAAACCAAGTAGAGGAAAAACGACCTAGGAGGGGTAATGAAAGTAATTGAACCCTAATTAAGTCGAATATCGAGCCCCCGAACCCGAACTCTCCTTTCCTAATTTGATCTAGGTTAAAATTAGGTGGCGACTCATAATAGGTTCCAGTGAGCTAGCTTAGGTTTTAATAATTATTGTTATATGACATAGTTATTAATCCTAGGCTATAAGTGGACCTAAAACCCGGTTAGATCCTAATCAACTTTAATCAACATAGGATAGGGTTTAAAATCGAGGCTCACACCTTTGCGATTTTCATTTAAAAACAAAACGAAAACAAAAAAAAAGGAAAGAGTACAAAGGCAAGGTACTCCACTAACTTGTTTCTCCTGAACCAAAACGGACCTCGTCCACTTGGTTATTAAGCCTTTAAGGGTGCTTCATCACCTAACTTCCTAAGGGTGCGAAACCTAGGAAAGTTGGCCCAAAGCTGTTACATGGGTGGAGAGAAAAGTCTGGGGGATGGAGACAGTCCCTGTGTGCTTAACTTGTTAAATATCTATGAATTGCAAATATAGAGCTATAAAGTCTTCAAAATACAATGCAATGCAACAGGGATCATTACAAGTTATGAGTATGTGGCAATGAAAGGTATTATGGAATATGACAATACTTCTTGCCCCATGTCGTCCATGAGTATGTTTGTGTTATGGATACAGTCTATTTATTTTTTAATGTACGGATTGACTTAGACTCTGTTGCAAACTTCCCTTACTGATGACAGCAAAAAGGGAGAAGTAGTGAATCTCGTCTCTCTACGAACGGGTAACTCTGGTTATGTTCTGGATTGACTCTATCTCTGTGCGACTAGGTCTTAGGTGAAGTTTGGATATTCTGTTTTGCTTTTACTCTGTTGGTACTAGATCATGTTGGTTGCAGTTTTCTTAACTTAGTCATATATTCCCTTTTTCGAATCTCTCTTAGTAGGTTGTGGTTTGCCAAATTGTGATCATCGATTCAGGGGGAACTCTAACAGAGTTAATCAATCTATGATGTGATTAAGGGGGAACTTGGACAGGGTCAGTTCCCCAAAAATCTTTTCGCTCTTGTCTTGTTTTGCATATTGACTCATTCGGGATTCACAAAAAGAGTTTTGCTATCATCAGCAACAAGGGAGAAACTGTTGGAGTATGAAGGTGTTGCTGATATAGTCAACCAGATCAAACGAGTCAATCACGCTTCTCATAACAAGACAGAGTCAGTCAACCTTGAAAGATCGAGTGAGCTCTTAGATCGAATGAGTCTCTTAGTCCTTACCGAAAGAGCGAGAGAGTCATTCTATATGAATTCATCAATCAGTTATGAAATTCAAGGAGCAACGTCCACTAAACCATAACAGTCATCATCTATCATCCTTGGCCGAAATTCATGCAAAAAGTGAGCAAAATCCAAAGCCTTGACTTTCTGATAATTCGAGAGAGTCTGTCGGGCAGTTGCTAAAATTAAGGAGCAAGTACATCAACTACATTGACTTAAAACGGTCATCAACGTTCAGACTTGGACCAAAATTCTCTCAACGTGGCACTAATCTGAAGACTTGGCTCCAGCTTCCGAAATTTGGCTCTAACTTCCGAAATTCAAGGAAAGAGTCATTGGTTCCTGAAATTTCGGAACTGACAGAGTCAGTCTGCTACATCAGACGTGAGAGTCATAATTGAATGTTGCCAAGTCGTCCAATGGATTGGTAATTGTCCGAAAATTAAGGGCCAAGGCTTAGCAACGTTCACAAAGAAGTTAGGACCGGATTTTAAGCAACTACAAGTAACTACAACGTTCAGATGGCAGAAATTTCGGAAGCAGACTCCCTCAACGGCTCCACTATATATGAGAGTTGTCATTTCGTTTCTTACTGCAACTTTCCAGAAAGAATTATTCAGAGCATTTGTTTAGAGAAAGCTTTGTCTATTTTAGAGAGAGAGAGAGAAAGAAGTACTAGATTCGTTTGTGCATATCGATAGAGTGATTCTAGGTAGAACCTAGTTTTCACTACACTTATCATTGAGCTGATCAGAAATTGTATTAGGTGAGTGAGTGAAAACCACGAAGTAGATCTCATCTACTAAGTGGGCATTATAAGTTGTTTTGTTTTGACCAGGAAATAAAATAACTTATATTGTGTATCCTGCTGAGTTTGACAGAGTCCCTCTACCTTTCGAGTGTTAATCCATTTAGCTCCTCTAAGTCTCTCTTACTTTACTACCTTGAGCAACTGCTTCCGCGCACTTAATTCGACTAAGTGTTTCTACATCTCAAGTGTAAGTTTGATTGAGTCAAACCATCTCACAGACTAACAGCTTGAGTTGGTTTGAGTCAGCCACCTGGTCCTACAGGAAGGTTCAACTAGCAACCGGAACTACTCTCTTAGTTCCTTACTTACCTAAACGTCTGTATCTCTACCGGACTTCTCACATTCCCAAATACTCCTCTCTCGCAGTCATAACGTATTTATATATATTAGTCTAGAAGCATCACTCTCGATGTCGTCTAATGACTTAGGGAATTATCTCAAGTTATTGTGTTCTCAGATTTATGGCTTGCCCCAACATTTTGAATACTTACACATTTGGGTTATTTCTCATACCGGGTCGGGTCCTCATTTAGAAGGTCGTTTGTCTTTTAAAGGGAGTTTGATGGTCCCTTACCTCTCTTTTTACTTTTCTCATGAGTTCATAACTTTGAACTATCTTTGTTCTCTTAATAGAGGTACTTTAAATCTTTCCACTATTAATTGTTTCATGGATTGTTTCGTTTCAATTCTCTAACCGTTAGCGGGAGTTTACTAGTCCCGTACATCTCTCTCACGTACTAGTGAGTTCATAAGGTTGCATTATCGTATTTCACTATTCGATAGTTCTTAAGTGTTTTCCACGCTTGAGTTATTACGTGGGACGACTCTTTCTACGAGTCACTAACCAACATTAATCATTCGTGATTCGGTCTACAACTCTAAGTCAGACCACATAATCACACATGAAAGGTTAGCACATGCAACATGCATCAAGATACATAACAATGCAATAAACATTTTTCATGCATTTATCTTGTTAGGTCGGCACACAAGCAAACAGCACACAAGTCGAGAGGACTCGGCAGGACACAAGTTGCAAGAAAACCATACATGTCACCAAGGATTTACTCTAACGTGTCATCTCTCGCTCCTCGGGTAACACTCGAATCTCTGATAACATTTCGAGTGTTTCTATTAACATTAAGGTAGTACGGTAGGTAAACAACTAATACTCCCGTAGTTAACCCCGTGGTCCCGTTAATCTTAACTTTGCTTAAGTGTTCTTAAGTTCTCACTTTCTCAATAACTTCTCCTACTTGTTTATACTTTTAATGACCTTTACATGTCACCAAACAAGTCCTAATCATCATTTAATATCATTACCACTCGAATCCCCATCATTAGAAGCCTTTAAAACACTCTCGGGTGAATTTTTGGGGTGGTCCGGGACTTGGTCCGGCCCCTAAGTCCTGGACCAATGCTGATTCTAACTCTTGGCCCTTTTTTCACTTGGTTCGGGTCCTGGTCCTGGACTAAGGTCCCGGACCAATACACTAGCTTACTCTCATCCTTATTTTTGATGTGGTCCAGGACTTTGTCCCTATCCTAAGTCCCGGACCATAGCAGTAAATGTCAATTTTGATAGTTTTGAATTCTATTTCAACTCCATATTTCACCCAATCTTTTCCTAATTTTTCCACATGTTTCCAAACATGTTTTAATACCTTAAACACTCGTTAAAACTTCCTAAACCATTGTCAAACCTTTACTCAATTCTTTGCTCAATCGACAATTCACATTTCCCATTTTTACACTTATACACACTTGTGCATTTCCAAAACTTCTCTTGACATTTTACACTTCTACTCTCAACCATTTTGACCAATCTAAATCCTTTCTAGTCATTTGCAAAGTCATTACTCAATTCACCCCTTATCCTCAAAGTCATGTCCACTAGTTCTCTTCTAGAAATTCCACGGCACTTCACCCCACACTTTGCTACAGTTTTTGCACCATTCAATATGCTCCTTCAATCAACATCTTGGGGTGATTAACTAGCCAAATTAAATCTCTATTAACTCCTAGTTATCTCCTAGGTACTTCAATTCATAAGGTCACCTAAAACACTCCCTTTTCTACTGAAATTTCACCATAACTTCGTTACTAATCTAGCATGCCCAAATGCAATATCTTCATCACCTATTTCAATTCAAAGCTAACCAAACCCATAGTGGGTTCTACCAGCACACAATCTCATCCAAAATTCCATTTATCACAATATAGTGCACTAACTCAAATGCTTGGCTCTTAGGCCCTTCAATCACACAATGATTCACAATTGCACTAAACATCATCACAATTCTTTCTCACCTCAATCAAACACATTTCCACATAGATTTTTGTTCATTCTTTTACTTACCCATCCCATAATTTCTAAGGTAATTAGGATAGATATTAAGGTAGATGGTTTACCTTTAATTCTCAAGTCTTCTTTCAATTCTCTTCTTCATCTTCTCCATTTCTCTTGATGCCAAATCAGTCAAGGGCAATCCAATTGTCTAATTCTCTAGAACAACACCCAAATGGGGGAATTAAACACTAAACAATATACCTAGATTCATCAATTGATCTAGGACACAAGGGGAAGGTGCTTAGAGCACAAAGTTTGGAATTTACCTTTGGAACTCTAAAATGGGGTTTTGGCCATGAATCAAAGGAGAGCTTCCAACCACCATTTGAGGTTTGGAAAAATGCTCAAACAAGGAAATAACGTAGTGTTTGTATAGAGGGGAAACACGAGGGAAGGGAATAAAATATGGGACGTCGGTCCCTACCATTGTTTGTTAATATAGTATTGTGCACTGGGAATGGGAAAGGTTACAGGTTTTTCCCTTCAAATCAGTCCCGCTGTAATCGGACGGGAGCAGCACCAGGGGAATAGACAACAATTTTTTTTCTTTTCAAATGTAAGTCAAATTGTATATGCAGCCCGTACAAAATTGGAATTATTAAAAATAAAAAGTCAAAATGATTTATTTGTTTACACGGTAAAACTAGATAAATAAATGATGGGAAAATTTATGGGATACTATTAAAAAAATTTAATTTACAAATACTACAATTTTAAAAATATTTTTCTGACACCACAAAAATAATTTTTATTCTTTAAATATCATTAATTACTAACGCCAAAACTTTTTAAGACCAAAATACCTCCATTTGTTAATAAATATAGTTCATATTATACCACATTAATTTTTTTAAATAACAAAATGTTAACATAAAATAAAATATATTAAAATAATAAAAATTTATGCTTACAAATATCAGTCAAATTGTATAAAATAAATATATTATTATAAAAACTTTAAAGATGTAAAAAATTATAAATAGTATTATATATTATATAGAAGCATACAAATTTGAATAAAAATAGACATAAACAGTAATGTGATATTCTGTTAATTAAAAATATTAATGTGGAATATGAAATATGTTTATTAACAAGTGAGAATATTTTAGGGGTATCTAATAATGAAAATTATTTTTTACGGTGTCAATAAATTTTTTTAAAAATTGTGGTATTTTGTGAATTAATAAATTTTTATTGATATTTTGTGAATTTTTTCACAAATAATTGAATAAAACAAACACGTTATTTTTATTTCAAAACTAAATAGTCATTCCCGTATTTATTCCCATAAATAACCAAACAACATAGATGTTTTCCCATTCCCTTTCCCATTCTCCTTATTTTCCCTTTCCCGTTCCCTTTCCCGTTTCCTTGTCGAATCCAAACGGTGCCTAAGAGTGCCCCTATAAAAGATGAAATCGGCCAAGACAAAGAAGGAAGGAAAAAATGAGTTATTTCTTATATTTTCTTACCTTAAATGAAAGAGGATGACTAGCTCCATAAAATCTGATTTTCTCTTCAAATAGAGCTATACCCATAAATGCCAACTTCAACCATTGGTGATTTTGAAAAGAGAGGAAGATAGCCCTTGATGAGAGGAGTAAGAATATGTGTTTATTTTTGGATTTGGAGCCTTGAGTTGGCTTGGGCAAGAGGAGAAAGATGAAGTAGCCATGGGAGCTGCTCAAAATTGCCAACCAGGAAGGGGGGGGAGTGCTGCCGGCTGGAGAAGGAAGAAAGGAAGGAAAGAGGAAAGAAATGGAAGAGAGAGAGGGGGAAAAGTGTTTTTATTACTTTTTGTTTTTTGCTTTTGCTTTTACTTTAGCTAATAAGCTAGTTAAGTGTGTGAGAGTGTACTGATTTTCTCTCTTAAAAACCAGCCCCCTATGTACATATAAGCTGGGGCTTTTTTCGTCTTTTTACAAGAAACACTCCTAAACTCCCGGTTTTGGCACTATTCACTAACCGGGCCTGTTCTCCGGATTTTTCTCGTTTCTTTAATTTTAATGGTTCTTAAGCTTCCATTAATATTTAATTATAGTTATATAGTCAACTTTAATTTTTACTGGCCTGTTTGACCACTTAAAGTCATGTTTTCGAGTTTTCACGAAAAACATGCTTTAAGGCTCGTTTGCATTTTTAATCCACTATATGGATCCGTTTTCTTCGGGAATTGTTCCCACATATTATTTAGGCATAATTAAGCCTTTAGGAATCCATCTAGGATCCTAGTCGAGGTCACATACCTCCTATGGTTGTGTAACGCTCATTTTTTACGTTTTATGCTTTTTAAGCGTTTTCTCTTTTCTTTTGGTTTTACTTTCTTCACCAAAGCTCTTTAGGCATCATTAGGCCTCTAAAATTCATATTAGAATAATTTAATCACCATATTTAAGTTCATGGTATTTCAGCATAACAATGCAATAAACATTTTTCATGCATTCATCTTGTTAGGTCGACACACAAGCCAAGTGAAACTCGGTAGGACACAAATTGTTAGAAAACCATACCGTTCACCAAGGGTTTACTCTCGCGTGTCGTCTCACACTCATCAAATAGTTCTTGAATCTCTGGTAACGTTTCACAGTTGTTCAATCCTCCTAATGACCTTTACATGTCACCAAAAAAGTCCTAATCATCATCTAAAACCATTACCATTCAATTCCTCATCATTTAAACCTTTAAAACACTCTCGGTTCAATTTCAGGGGTGGTCCGGGACTTGGTCTGGCCCCTAATCCCGGACCAATGTAGAATATAACTTCCGGGTGAAAAACAAGGCTGGTCCCGGACTAGTTGCAGAAATTCTTCTCGGGGCATTTTTAGGTGTGGTCCGGGACTTGTTCCTGGTCCTAAGTCCCGGACCATAGCAGTAATTGTCAAATTTGGCAGTTTTCAACCTTATTACATCCCCTATTCCTCAACCAAATCTTTTCTAACATTTCCACATGTTTCCAAACATGTTCTAACACCTTAATCATGCTCTAAACCTCCTTAAATCCTTGATCAAACCTTTACTAAATTCTACAATTTGCACTCTCATTTTCTCATTTTCTGCACATCATGCATACTAGTGCATTTCCTAACTCCATGACAGTTTGCATCTTGCCTCTCAACCAATTTGACCATACCAATTCCTCTCCTAACCACTTTCATCTCTGTTACTCAAGTTCACTCAATACTTCCAAGGTTCTATACTTAACTCATCTCTAGCAAATCCAAAACACTCATACACTACTCTTGCTATAGATTTCTACACCATTCCTTATACTTCTTCAATTAACATCCTAGGGTATGTAATCAACTAAATCAATCCCTAACAACACCTAGCTAACCCTAGGTCATTCTCCACTCATAAAAACCACCTAAACTCCTTAGGTTCCTACCGAAATTTCGCCATAACTCCGTCGCTATACTAACACCTCCAAATTTCATCATCTTCATCACCTAAACTAAATATCTACAATTTACACAGTTTTCTCTTCTCGGTCAATATCAACTAACCAAATCCCTAGGGGATTCTACCAGCACACAACATTCATCCAAAACTCTTCAAACACAATATAATGCGCTATCTTAAATTGCATGGCTCTTAGGCCCTTAATTCACACAACAATCTACAATTCTTCCTCACCTCAATCAAACACATTTTCAGTTCAGATTTTGATTCATCTTTTTATTTCCCATCCCAAAATTCTAAAGGCATTTAGAATAGCCATCAAGGTAGATTATTTACCTTAGTTCTCCATTTCTTTTCCAATCTTCTCCTCTTCTCTTTCTCCTTCCATTTTCGGTCAAGGGAAGCAATGTCATCGCCAACACTCTGAACCAACATTTAACAACGAAATGGGACTAAGTAAAGTCACTTAGGCACATTAATTAATCTAGAACAATGAAAGATGCTTAAAGCACAAATTGAGGGATTACCTTTTGAAACCCTAGAATGAGCTTTTGGTCATGAATCAAAGAAGAGCTCCCACTAAGCTTTTGTGGCTTGTATCAATGCTCAAACAAGAAAGGAAAACAGAGCATTGGAGGAGTAAAAATCGGCCATGACAAGGAATGGGAAGAAGACGGGTTTTTCTTACCTTAAACCAAAGAGGAGACCATCTAGCTCCATAAAGTGTGATTTCTTCTTCAAATTGGCTATACCCATGGAGGTCAACTTTCACCAATGGAGATTTTGAAAAGAGCACAAGGTAGCCCTTGCTCAAACTAAGAGAAATATGTAATTTGTTTTGTGGTTGGAGCTTTGGTGTAGCTTGGGCAAGCAAAAGAAGCTCAAGATTCCATGGGAGTTGAAGCTCGGCGCAAGGAGGAAGAAGAAAGGGAGAAAATCGGCAGAGAGAGGGTGAAGGAGGCAGGAGGTGAGTGGGGGAAGGAAATGATAGAAGAGAGACAGGTCATACCCCTTTTTACTTTTTCACTTTTTGTTTTTTGTCTTTTTCTTTTCTAACTAATAGAGTTAGTTGTTAATTGAGAGGGTGTTTATTTAGTTACGAAAACCGGCCCCCTATAATTAGTGAGGGAGGGACGTTTTTTTCTTTTCACAAGAAACGCTCTTAGATTTCCCGGTTTGGCACTATTCACTAACCGGACCTGTTTCTGAATTTTTCTCGTTTCTTTAATTTTAATGGTTTTTAGGCTTCCATTAATGTTCAATTATTGTTATTTGGTCAACTATAATCTATACGAGTCCATTTGACCACTTAAAGTCAAGTTTCTGGGTTTTCTCGAAAAACATGCTTTAAAGCCTCATTTATGTTTTTAACCCACTATATGAATCCATTTTCTTCGGAATTTGTTCCCACGTGTTATTTAGGCATAATTAAGTCTTAGGAATCCATCTAGGATCCTAGTCGAGGTCATATATCTCATATGATTGTGTAACGCACGTTTTTACGTTTTGTGCTTTTTAAGCATTTTTCTCTATTTTTTTTGTTTTACTTTTTTCACCAATATTCTGTTAGACCCTTAAATACTATATTAGAATAATTATATCACCATATTTAAGTCGGGGGTATTTCAGTATCAGTTAAGAAACAACAATGAAGAATTGTGAAGAAATGACAAGTAACCTCATCTTCCTACCTCGAAGCATAGGACTGTAATGACAGCTTTTGAATTGATGAAATGTTATTAAGCTCTCCTTTTGTAATAGTCATTTCAGACAATATCCTGCACTCTTGGTTAAAAACATGTACAATCCTACAAATGTGCTCCAGTGGCTGTGTCTATGACATGTAATTTGGATTTCGGATCAGATGTGGTGTAGTATTGTAATTTTCAGCTTTTCAGTCTTATCATATAATATCCAAAGTTCAGTTAAAAAAAACATATGAAGAAATTTGCATATTAGTCAGAATATGATACAACGAAAATATTGTTGTCAACTTCTGTTATGAAGAGAGAGCGCTAAGTAAAGAGCAGAAGTCAGTCACCGTTCAAAGTTGACTCTCTCAGCTGTTGAATATAGTTCCAAAGAGAGAAGCGAGAAAATAAAGGGCTGATGTGAGCCATAAAATCCCTTGAATGATCCAACTAGTTCGACAAAAAATCCCGCACCCAACTGTTCCTAAAATCGCAGCAAACGTCCCTGCCGTTGTTGCCAGTCCTGCACCAATATTGTCCAAACGTTAACCATGTAGACTAACTAATCCACTAGCACAGAAACAAGCTTACTGGATCATAAGTATTTTTTTAAAAAAAAAAAAGTTTACATGATACCATGTATGATGCCCGTGTATTCGGAGCAATTTCCTGACAACAGATGAGAGAAACTAGATTAACTTTGATAAAAGAATAGCCCCGGGTTGTGATGAAACCACTCCTTAAACTTCTCAAAATACTGCCAAAATAACACACGCACACAGCTGGTAGCTGGTAGTTTCCATTGATAGTTTGGACAAACAATGGAACAGTTACTGATAGTGGAAAATCAGGACATTGTCCTGTCAATTAGGGAAATCAGAACTGGCCTGCCAACTTCACAAGTGTGGCCTAGAAAATACCAAAACAATGCCTACCCCTCTCTGCTCCCAGCCCTTACCTTAAATAGCTAGTTCAGTAACATAACAACAAAATGACAGACCACAAAATGACAGACCACAAAATAACAGCCTCTGCATATCACCATAACACTACTACCCACACCTGACACAGCAGCCTAACAATATTCTTCCCCTCACGTAGTGGTTCATTTTCAAGGGTAAGAGTAGGGTACAGGCCTCTGCATATCACCATAAGCACTACCCACACCTGACACAGCAGCCTAACAATATTCTTCCCCTCACGTAGTGGTTCATTTTCAAGGGTAAGAGTAGGGTATAGAGTAGATAAAGAGTAGGGTTAAATCCAAGTTTTAAGGAATGGGTAGCCTCGTAGATTTTTGCAAGGGTAGGTATAGAAAGGTATGACATCCTCAGTAGCGTTTGTAAGATCATGGACGGTAGTTTTGTGTAAGCCGAATGGTAAGATGTGGGTTGTATATAGGATGGGGGTGGGCACTCTTTTCCCTCCCTAAGCTTTTTTCTTTGGGTTTTGCTAGACGAGGTTTTAACGAGGCCCACACTAACCCCATCCACCTGGTTTACCAGGCCATTTTATAAAATCGGCGAAATGCCCAAATTATCTAAAAAAAAAACGTAGTGGTTCATTTTCTCTTTCAGTCCTTGGTCTCCACCTGTACTCTCATCATCCCTCCCCCGTTAAACCACCTTGTCCTCAAAGTGGTGAGAAGAGAAGAATAGCCGTGAAGAAGGGCAGCAGCGATAGCAGCACTAGAGGTGTCTATCCTGATGGTCGCACCAACCAAACCCCGCTGACCTCTGTGTGCCTTCTTCTCCCACGTACACGATCACCCCTGAACTTCCCTTGTGAGTGTATCGAGCGGTGAGGCGTGCAGGACGTCCATTTCACCCAGCCAAAGAGTTGATGAAGAGCACAGTTGGGGCAAGCTCGGTTTTGGAACACTTTACTGGAATTAGTTTAGAAATTCAAAATTGGGACCCAGAATTGATGCTCCCAGCTCGCTCAAGAATTCTATTCACTGTTCTGCTTGTGTAGACTGGGGTGGAAAAAGGTAGACAGTTTTGGGTCTGGTTAGAAAAAATTAACCGTTTCTGGGCAGGTTTAGGAAAAAAAAAAAAAAAAAAACCTTTTCTAAGTGTTTCAACCGTAGTTCCTTCCCACGTCTTCAATTGACACCAGCGGCCACCTCATCCTTCAGTACTCCTTCGTGAATCATCTTCCTCATCTTCCCACGAAGCACAAGCGACCGGCAACCGGTGTTACAGCGTCTTTGAATCTGTCGAAAGAAACGCCCCTGTCTGAAGAGTGAAGACTGTAGCCGTGCACCTGCGAGATCAGAGAGGATAATCGCAATAGTTCCTGAACACCCTGTTGCTCCAAGCATTCCACCACACCCAGGTATCATCCTTCCTCTTCTTCTTTTCTTTTTTTCTCTTCGTTTCCTTCTTTAAATCGATGAATCATTTTCTGTCTTCTCCTTTTTTCTGTTTCCCACTCTTCATACAAGCATAATAGGCCCAACCGAGAGAGTCATTCCTCAATTCCCTTTGGTTACCATCCTCCTTTCTAGAGTTCACCTTCCAATCCCTCCTCCTTCTTTGTGCCTTCAATTTTGCTCCCAATTCCTGGATTCCCTCTACCTTGTCGGTCACCACCACTGGTTTGTTAAATTCCAGTCCTTCACATTCAAGCCAGTCATCAAACATTACCGACTGAAACGCCGGATTCGACAAAACCGTCGGCTCTAGTTCCTCAGTTTCTTCTACCTTTTTCTTGCCGGATGGCTCCTTCACCTCCATTTCTTGTGTCGCATGAGAGTGAGTAGATTTTCCAAACCTTTCAAGGAGTAATTTCTGGAAATCCTGCCACGGTAGCTCGCCGAAGTCCATCCACACCTCTTCGAACCAGCAAAAAATGTCTCCCTCCAGACACTCCCCCGTTGCTTGAAACCAGAAACAATCGGGAATGGATTTGAGGGTGAAGTATTCTTCCGCCTTGTTCAGCCAACCTCGGGGTTTTCTCCGTTGAAGATCGGAGGCTCGTCTGTGTGTATTGAATCCATCTCCCACCCCACTAAACAGAATCTAGGCTCTGATTACCAACTGAAGAAACTGCTCCTTAAACTTCTCAAAATACTGTCAAAATAACACACACATAGCTGGAGTTTCCATTGATAGTTTGGGCAAACAATGGAACAGTTACTGATAGTGGAAAGTCAGGACGTTGTCCTGCCAATTAGGGAAATCAGGACTAGCCAGCCAACTCCACAAGCGAGGCCTAGAAAATACCAAAACAATGCCTGCCCCGCTCTGCTCCCAGCCCTTACCTTAAATAGCTAGTTCAGTAACATAACAACAAAATGACAGACCAGAAAATAACAGCCTCTGCATATCACCATAAGCACTACCCACACCTGACACAGCAGCCTAACAATATTCTTCCCCTCGCGTAGTGGTTCATTTTCTCTTTCAGTCCTTGGTCCCCACCTGTACTCTCATCAGTTAGTCTGTGAATTTGCCATGTTAGTAAGTTTTAGCAACTGACCTGAATGTTAACAAGAAAGCCTGAATGGCTGAATGATTTCAGGCCTACAGCTAGAGTGAGCCAAGCTGAAGCAATTGATGGGCTGTTTGCCAAAGTCAGTGCAAGAAGTGTGATGCCGGGGCCAACAAATCCTACTGTCTGGGATTCATCAACATAAAATAAATAAATGTAATTGATGAAGTGGGATGCAGAAATCAAAAGAGTGGACTAAACAGCAGAAAAAAATCAGATCACATGCAACATACACACGCTCTACAAAATGATCACCAGAAAAAGCAGGGAGCAATTGAAAATATCATTATTGAGAGGAATCGGTGAACAAAAAGCACATATAACAGGCCTCCTAACCTGCATAAGTTTACGGGTTGAAGTGACACTCATACCCCTTTGTATCAGCTTATCTGACCAGGCCCCAGCAAAATACCCTACCAGAGCCATCATGGTCCACGGAGCGGCGCTAAACCATGCTGCTTGCCTAAGATCAACATTATACAACTGCAGCCATATAATCACATTACATTATCCATATAAACATTCCTTTCTGGGTTGTTTCGAGGAAAAGCAGGAGTTATAGAAAGAAGGAAGCACTCAATAGATCGACACTTACACTGCTAAAGTAAACAGGCATCCAAGAAAGAATAACAAAGAATCCCTGCACAATAATGAAAGTCATAACTTGTCTCACCCACAAAATGAACTGGAAATGTACTCCAGTTCTTCACTTGCACTAAGCTAAAGCAGTACGTCACAGTTCTGATAGGATTTCATCTATTAGATGCATTTTCTACCGAGAAACCTGTTGAATTAACCTAAAGTTTCGCTTACCAGCAACATTCTTATAGAACCACATGCACTTAAACATGAGCGAGAATTTTCTGAGCAGTAGATGAGTATTTTTGAGAAGAGATTTACCCAGCTATGGATGCCATTTGCAACCATAATCGCCCAAGTTGGAACCTTTGAGAGGAGTTGTCTAAAAGGAGGGATCACTTCAGCTGCCTTCTGCTTATCCATAGAAGCCAACCGTGACGTTTGTTGTCTATCACTCAATATGTGATTCAGCTCAGACTTTGAAATTTGCCTACTCCTTTCAGGGGTGCTAGATGTCGCGGATAGCCATATCATAACCCACACAAATCCAGAAGAGCCAAATGACACAAACGGACCGAATAAGCCACCCCGTAACATAAGGATGGGGGAAAGCACAAGACCAACTGTGTTTCCAAGCGTAAAACCTGCCATAGCTATCCCAACGGCTCTTGCTCGTTCTCCTTGAGGAAACCATCTATAAGCAAGAACAAGCATTTTATCAAGATGTATTTCAATAGCTTAAAGGGACATGAGTAAAACGTAGAGAAGAAGACATCTTTCTTTCGTTTTAAGAAAAAAGAAGGTATGAGAAGGAAAGAAGTGTAAACATACAATCTTCATCCAAATTATCTTCACATTTTCTTTCTCCCCAAAAGATTTGCATAAATATTGCACGGATTGTAAAAGAACACTCAACTCCAACCACCAATTAGGATAACAACACTGCCAGAGGCCAGTAACCAAAGTAAACAAAGATTTTCTTATATTACCTAGAAATCACACTGTTCATGCAAGGGAGAGCGACACCTTCAGCAAGGCCAACCACAGCCCGTGTTGTGAGTAGGGCAAACAGAGAGGCTTCAGCTGCCCAGGGAGTCAGAAACGTAGCTAATGACCACAGAGCAACACCCCACGCCATGATCGTTTTGCCTCCATAATAATCCACAAGAGCCCCACCAACTATGGGCGACACAAGGTATCCCCAAAGAAAAGATGACTGCCAATCAGTGACTATGGATCGATTCAGGCACAACACAAGTAGGTTAAAGAACATACGAGTCAGCTGAACTTCTTAAGATGTAATCATAGTTACCCCCATAGAGTGTAACCCTAAAGGTAAAGCATGTAAGGCAACAGACTAACTTAATATACTCTCAGCTGGTATCCGCAGATACGAAATCCTTCATTTCAACAATCATTGCAACTACGGTTTTGAAAACTACGATTATTATACAAATTTCAGGTGAACTAACGAGTGCTCGGAATCAAGGAATATGACTATCTCCTTTCTAGGGAAGAAAGCGACAAACGGAAATCCAATAAGTTAACCGCATACTCCTTGACTGAATCTCTAATTTGAACCGAATTAGGACGAATCACCATTCACCATTGTCTCTTCTAGTAATTGTTCAGTGCAAACAATGAGCGATTAGCTACGCAAGGACATACACGCATTCCGAGACATGCAGGGAAGAGTTTCTAAACTGACCTGGACAACGCCGGCAAAGGATCTGCTCCAGCCCTGGGAGAGAGAAAGCGGAACGATAGCAACAGACATGACAACCCGATCGGCACTGCATAGAACCAAAGCAAGCGCGATCATCATAACCACCTTCACCCTTTCGGAAGTCAAAAACTCCCAAAACCCCGCCGACGACTCTCTGCCGCCATCTCCCGAAGCAAATGGCTGAGCTCCACCGGAAGCAAACCTCACCGTGGAGTTACGAAACGCGTAGTCACGCCGGAGCCCGACCAGTAGGGAGGTCCGGAAGGGCAGCTTAACGGGGTAAGTGGGAAGGAGATTTGAAGGTTTGGAGAAATGGAAAATGGGGCGGAAGTAAACAGGTGCAAGGTTTGAAGAATTTGGGGGTTGGAGTGATGGAGGTTGGAGGGAAGTGGATTCCATTTCGAAGAGTGAGGGGAGAGCTCATGCCGCCGCAAAGTGCAGAGACAGAGGGGAAGTGAGGACACGAGTTGGATAACAGAGGGGAGAACAACACTCCCTCTCCCGAGTTGCAACTTCCGTCAGAAGAGCTGCCCAGCGTCGACGCCGACCCGACATTTTTGCTTAATGGTGTCGTTTGGGGACACAGCTTCTCAAGCTTCCAGCAGCTGACAACTTCTCAATTTTTAAAATCAGTAGGTTTCCACCAAACATCCAAAACCAGCAGCTGACAGCTTTTACAAAATCATCAGCTGACAGCTTCTCAATTTCCCCTCTACTTTTTAAAACACAATCCACCAAACACTAAACCAGCAGCTGTCAGCTTCTGTAAACCATCAGCAGACAGCTTCTCAATTTCCAGCAGCAGGACTCAGCAGCAGCCCCCAGCAGCTGTCCCCAACGAACCCAATAAGGTCTCATTCTTTTGCATGGCTGATAATCTAGCTGATGTCAGTTGTCAGCTGAAAATTAGAAAAAGTAGAGGAGAAAAATAGTTGATATGACAATTGATGTATGTGATATACAGAGACAATAAACTAGCTGATCAAATAAACCCGGTGCAAAAGAATAAGGCCTAATCAGAGACGTACCCGAGTAAGAAGTCGGATACTATTGTACATGTGAGCATAGTATAACACTTTCATTTAAGATTCTCGGGCTAGTTTGATAGGAGGTAAAAGAATTGTAATTGTTGAAATTGAATAATCATATTATTTGGTTAAAATAATTTGAATTCCAAAAAATTTGGTAACTATTACATTTTGGTCTTATCCTGGGAATAGACTAGTATTCCCTGATTTTTAGCCACGAATTGCAATTCTAAATGGTTTGTCACTTCCTTACATAACTTGAGACTTGTAATTTTTATAAATACATATATTTTTAAAACGGAATGGAGAACCTGGAGATTGCGCTAGGGTAGAAGGTGGTTTATGCCATGTGTAAATAAATTATTGGATAATAAATGAAGGAAAAAAAAAGGAAGAAAAGCAAATATACTCACACGTAGACCTGGCAATTTTGACCCAACCCGAACCCAACCCATAATTTTGCGGGTTAGGGTCTTGATTATTGACCCATCTATTTTTTAGGTTGGGTTAGGGTAACAAGCTAATTTTGTGGGTTGGGTTAGGGTAGAGATCTTAACCCATGACCCAACCCGAAACCTGAAAATATATTTGTTAGTAATAAAAATAAAAATATTGATTCACACATATATTCAGATCAAACTATACCTTAGCCTTAAGCCCAAGTGCATTTGGGTTTTCCCACCTTTAATAATATCACATAATCTTAACGAAACAAACTGCCCAACCAGCTACATATCAAACAAAGGGCACAATCATACCTTAACATAATGTTGAAAACCCAAATGCTCTCGTCTTGTATACTCACATCCATTTTTCTCTCTACGTCGTTGTTTATGTCTATGTCATTCTTCATCTCTGCCCAATGTTTGTTTTTCTTATTCTCACTGCCATAGTTGTTCTTGAGAACATAGGTATGTTAAGATAATCTAGAATGGTGAACATAAGTAAGTGATATGTATTTTTAGTAAGTAGAATCTTAATTATAGACCTCTTAGTGAATTTTGAAGCCAACAATGCGGATAGCGTGCTACATAAAAGTTCCTCAACTGTTGGAAACAATTAAGTGATTGTGATTGTACTTTTCTCAGGCATGACCACTCAGTTTAAACAGGTGTAATTATTTTAAAACTATCTTTCATAGTTTGAGGCTTTGAGTTCTTAGTTTATAAATTATTTTTAACTTTAGAAGAGTTCTTTAGTATATTTCTCTAATGCATAATGAAGATTTTCATTTTTGTTCCTCTTTATTAAGGGCACTAGGAACATGTGCATATCTAGATAAGATTCTTCCCCAATAGTGGTAGATATTTAGGCTTAGATTAATAAATATAAACTTATGAAAAAAGTACGTGTTATTCTCTTCATGGGAAATTGGTGCAGTACTTTTACATTCTTTGCATAACATGGAATTCGTTTAAAGTTCGGTTGATCAAGCAAGATTACTTCTCTCCCTTTTGTTTCATCCTAATTAGTGTGCCAGCTAGCACTGGATGTTTTTGGATTTTTTTAATTAATTTTTACTCCTAATCCATCTAAATTATTGTATGCTTGAAAAATGGGTTGGGTGGGTTGGGTTAGGGTTGAAGGATTTGAAACGGGTTGGGTTAGGGTCATGACTTTCTAACCCATCCATTTTTCGGTTGGGTTGGGGTTGATGATATTTTAAATGGGTTGGGTTAGGGTTGATATCAACCCGACCCAGCGACCCAAATTGCCAGGTCTACTCACACGCGTGGACGTAGTCTTTGATGGAGATGAATGTGATTTATTAGTAGGATTGAGAAATATTTTTTTTTCAAATGTTATAACTTACAAAATAAAAGTGTAAAAATAAAATAATTATACCATTGTTCATCATTTTTCGTGCTCTTCAAAACAAGATGCATCATGGATATGTTTTGGTAAACTTAAATGTTATATTTTAGAATGAGTATATATTAGGTATTTTTTAAAGTGAATCTTATTCATTAGCAAAATGAACCGTCTTTAAAAATAAAATGAACCTTATTCATTAACGGAATGGATCTTACCCAAAACATTCTAAAAAGCACCATAGGAAAGTTAAAAACGTCGAAGGCATTTTTATGGTTCCCTAAACCCTAAACCCTAAACCACAAACCCTAAAAACCTCTCGAGTCAGAAACGACAATATAAAGTGTAGAACTAATACCAAATAGATTACCCTACACCCAAACACCCTAAAACCACCCTAGGAATGCTAAAAACATCGAAGGCATTTTTAAGGTTTGTAGTGTAGGGTACCACAAACCCTAAAAACCTGTCGAGTCTGTAACAACAATATAAAGTGTAGAACCAATGCCAAAAGATTACCCTACCCCCCCCCCCCCAAACACCCTAAAAACCACCCTAGGAATGCTAAAAATGCCTTCGACATTTTTAGGGTTTGTAGTGCAGGGTTAATGTAACACCCAACTAATAACACCACACTTAACCATTAATCGCAATGAAAATCACATCAAAAACATTGACTAAATCCATGGGTGTTACACGTCGTTAGCCTCCACGTGGCTAACAAGGCTAATACATACATAGTGTACCGGTCTGATGGACAAGATTACCGAGTACTACACTTTACATTACCAACCGTTTCTAAACTGCAACAAATACATTTACATTACAACTGTACCGAGTCTATACCTTCAGCTACCGATATCAAACTTCGGTCTTACACCTCTTACAACTACATAAATAAACTAAATAACTATCCATGTATAAACAGCTACCCCATCCTACTCTCGAACGGCTGCCAGCTCCATTGTACCTGAAAAATAATTGGGGGCCCCCAAAGGGGCTCAGCACCTTTGCTGGTATGGTAATCGTGTAGCCCGCATACTACCGGGTCACGCACAACTAATTGTCGTCTAAGCATGCGGTTGATTATTTTTAAATCATACGTAGAAACTGTAAATACATATCATGCTTGTAATTCACACACATCCAATCAAAAGGATACAAACATAAGGTTAACGCATCACATTGGTTAGATCACATTATTGTGTTCCTTGACCCTTGAGGGTTCTACCTTAGTGGAACTATTCCTTGTTAGACGACACTTACCCATTTAATCGGGTTATACTTGATTACCTTTTTCTTTATTTAACATTGGGTTGATTTCGGTAATTGACGTACACAAAACATACAACACACATCTCGTAATAACATATACACAACATTACACACGTTTTTCTTAGAGAACGTACACTTTACTTAAGATGTGTCGGACATATAGGTCCAAACACACCGTACACATTTACTTTACTTAGATGTGTCGGCCACAATCTAGGCCCGATCACACCATACACATATCCCCCTAGCCCCGAATAATAATCAAGGTAGGAAAGTCTTTCATTAGGCTTATGGGTGATTGTAATCCAAGTAGGAAAAACAACCAAAACAGAGAGGGAGTTAATTCAGCTATAGATATCAACTCCAAACACACGTGCACGACCGGGACACCCCGGATTCCTCACCCCCATAATATATTTTAGTTAGAAGTTCCCTTATGGAACTTACCACAACACCATAAGGTGTTACAACTTAGTTAAACAACCAAGGGAGGTATTATACCATTCGTCATACATGAACAACAACCATCGTCAGATAACGGCGTACTACAAAAGGAAACACACATCACACACAACCACATTATACAATTAACACACTGATAGCCGTAGTTAGAACGTTCCCTTAGGTTGGGACGTTAAGTCCAAACACCAGTCTCTTATGTGATCCTAGAGTTGGTTAGCTTCGGTTCAACACATATTAGAGGTTAAACGGTGTCAGAACTAAATACGCCACATAAGTGAATTACTGTAAACTCATTACATGCTTTATCTTACAAGGTGACAAACATACAGAAAAACACATTGGCATACAAGCCGGTGTAACCCGGTAGGACACAGGTTGCAAGAAAACCATACCTGTCACCAAGGTCCACTCTATTGTATCCTCTTATGTTCCTCGTATAATTCTTGCTTCCATTAACATCGGGGTAATATGATTGTTTAACGACTAATGCGCCCATAGTTAACCCCGTAATCACGTTATACTTAATTTTACTCTTGTGATCTTAAGTTCACAACTCTCACATCCAACCTAACACTTGTTTACACTTTTTAAGGCCTTTACATGTCACCAAACAAGGCCTAAACATCATCTAAAACATTACCATCCAATCCCCCATCATTAGAAGCCTTAAAACACATTTTTTTTTCTTCCTGGTCTCGACCGCCCCTCTAGGGAGGTCCCAGGGGCGGTCCACAACAGAAGCTCCATCTCCTGCAGGATTCTATTGGACCTCCCTATAGGGGCGGTCCCTAGGGGCGGTCCACAACAGACCCCATTTTTAAAAGTGTTTTTTCTACACAATTTGAACTCCAAATTCACCCCAATCTTTTCCCACTCATTCCAAAATCTTTCCACATGTTTCCTACATGTTTAAACACCCTAAAACACTCCTTAAACACTCCTAAAACGTTGGTCCAATTCACCACCCATTTCTTGTTCAAATTCACAAAAATCAATTCTCACATTTTGCACTTTGCCCACTAATGCACTTCTTACTCCCTCTTGATAGTTTACAATCTTATACCACCTCACCAAATCACTTATTGTCCATCACCACACACTTTCCTAGACATTTGCACTATCTATACCTAAATCCATCCATTGTCTCCCAAGCCTAACACTCTTGTTCATCTCTAGCCAAATCCATGACTTTTCTACCACTTGTGTTACAGATTTTTGTACTACCCCTCTTAGTTCTCCAACAACCATTCCAAGGTTACCAAACAACTCAATTCAACCCAACAAACACCTAACGTCTCCAATTCACAAAGTCACCTTAAAAACTCATTTTCTACACAAATTTTGCCATAACCTCCCCATAAACCTAACATATCCACATTCATCAATTCTCACCTTTTTCAATCCTAAACTAATCACACCCATAGAGGGTCCTACCAGCACTCAATAATTTCATCCAAATGATCAAATAACATTATAGCTCCAAAAACCTCAACAAACCGCAATATGAACACTACCTCAAATCTCCCAATTCTACTAACACACTCCAACTCATAATTTAATTTTTTTTGGTTCAGATTTTAATTCCCCTTCTATTCCCCCAACCCAAATTCTAGAACATTAAGATAGTAATTAAGGTAGATTTTCTTACCTTGAATTTTCACATCCCCTTTTAAATTCTCCTCTTCTCTTCTCCATTTTCAGTCAAGTGGGGAATGGAGTTGCCAAACTCCATCCCAACATCCAAGTAACACAAAATAAACATAGTTAAAATCTTAAACCCTTGGAATATCATTAATTCAATGAAAGGCTTAGAACACACATAGTTTAGGGTTTGCCTTTGGAGTTTTTAGAAGAAGTTTCCACCCATGAATCAAAAGGAGGGTTCCACCACCATTGGAGTGTTGAACCAATGCTCCAAAACAAGAAGAAAATGAGGTATCAAAAAGGGGAAAAACGGTCAAGAAAGGAGAATGAAGAAAAATGAGTTTTTCTTGCATATTTTTACCTTAGGAGAGAGAGGAGATTCTAAGCTACACATTGATGCCATTTTCTCTTCAAATGGGCAAAACCCATGGAGGTGAATTTCATCCTTTGGGATTTTGAAAAGATAGGAAGATAGAGAATGATGAGAGGATGAAGAATATGTATTTATTTTTGTGATTTAAGCTTTAATGGAGCTTGTACAAGGGAGAGAAGATGAAGAAGCCATGGATGGTTGGTGGAGAAGTTCAAAAACGACAGCAACAGAGGGAGGAGGGGAAAATCGCTGGGAGGAAGAAAGAAGAGGAAAGAGAGGGGAAAAAAGAATTGAGAGGAGAGAGATGAGAGGGGGCCTTTTTTACTTTTACTTTTTGCTTTTTGTGCCTTTTTTACTTATTTAATTAGCTAGTTTGTCAAGAATGTGTGAGAGGCTTATTTGAGCTGTAAAAACCGGCCCTCACATAATATACTAGCTGGAGCGTTTTTCGTCTTTTACAGAAAACGTTCGTTAATTTACCCGGTTTGGCACTATTCACTAACCGGACCAGTTTTCTAGAATTTTTCTTTTCTTTAATTTTAATGGCTCTTAAGCCCCCATTAATGTTCAATAATAGTTATATGATCAAACATAATTTTTACGGGGTCATTTAACCGTTTAAAGTCACGCTTTTGGGGTTTCTCGAAAAACGCGCTTTAAGACTCCGTTAGCGTTTTAACGCATTATTTGGATCCGTTTTCTTCGGGAATTTTTCCCACATGTTTTTAGTGTGTAGTTAGGGTATAGAAATATATTTATAACCCTATTTTAAGGTTATATACCTCTTAAGATAATTTAAATACGCGTTTTCGCATCTTGTGACTTTTACGCGTTTCCTTTATCTTTTGGTTTCTCTTTCTTCACCAACGTTCTTAAGGACTTAATTAGCCTTAGAAAATCATAATTACTTAATTAATTAACACATAAAGGTTTAGGGTATTTCAGTTAAGGTTCACTTAAAAAAAATAAAAGATTCACATTGTTTTATATGAAATGTTCGCTTTTCTTAAACTTAAGATTCACTTTTTTAAAACGAATGATTCATTTTCAATAAATGAAAGGTTCATACTGTTCTAGCATAAGCTTATGGTAGGATTAACTTTTACTAGTATTAAACAAATTATTCACTTTTCTTAAACCTATAATTCACCTTTAAAAACCTTTGATTCTCTTTTCTTAAACCTGTGATTCACTTTTTTTAAACTTCTTATTCACTTTAGTTAAAACAATTTCTATTTACGAGAATCACTTTTCTTAAACCTCTGATTCACTTTTCTTAAACGCATTATTCACTTTATAAAAACCTCTGATTCACATTTCTTAAACCTCTTAATCACTTTAGTTAAACAATCTATGCTTACGAGATTCACTCTTATTACTCTGATTCACTTTGTAACATCTTGTGATTCACTTTTCAACAACTTTTGCTTCACTTTTCTAAAACATTTGATTCACAGTAGTTAAACAATTAGAATCGCTTTAGTTAACACAATTTCTGTTTATGAGATTCACTTTTTTTAAACATCTGATTCACTTTTAAGCAACTCTCTGATTCATTTTTTAACAACCTCTTATTCACTTTTTAACAACCTTTGATTCACTTTTCATAAACTTAAGATTCGTAATGAATCTTAAAAACATATATGTACATATAAAAAATAAAAAAATTATCAAAACATACCCATGTTGGGTGTTTCTTATTTTGAAGAGCTTGAATTATGATAAACAATGGTATAAATTATATTATCTGGACTTATATATAATAAAATACAACCTTTTAAAATTTTACAAAAAGAATAAAACATAAAAGGACAAAATAGTTACAAAAGACCAAATTGGCCATGGCCATACTGCAGCATGGCGCAATCGCCATGTTCGAATTCACGTTTTTAAAATTTTCACCAATATAGATGCAACTAATTATTTATCTCCTACTTTATTGTACACTTTTTTCTCGAACTTATTATTCTTTAAATGTTGCTATGTTTTCAAATTCATTTCTAGATGATGCTTTATCTTTTTGTTTTGAATAAATTTTCTATTTATTTATTTGGTTTGATCTAGGATACTATGGTTCAAGCTATGAAAGTTTACATTGTTATTTTTATTATTTTTTTGGGTAGAATGTTTTACTACATTTGAATACTTAGTAATATTTTTTATGGACTTTTTAGATCCATTTTACTTCGTAAACGAACTAGTTTATATTAATCACATACATATTACATGCTAATTATAATACGTTTAATGTTTCCATTTACATTCTACATGCTCAATAATTATAAGTTTATATTCATAATATCAATTTAGTGTTATCCAGAAAATTTAAATAGAAATGCGGAGAGATTTTAAAAATAATTTACTAACTTATTTTCTGGTTCTTATAATTATGACATGTAAAATTAATCAATTATTATTTATCAAATATATTTGTACAAATTTCAAATTAATTTATATAATTAAAAGTTGAACATACAACTAATAATAATAATATGTTAATTGTCAATGATTTATTGGTAACTTGATACCTATTCCAAGTCTATTCCTATAATTATTCTGGCAACCAAACAAGAAACCATCAAATTCTAGGTATATCTATCATAACAACCAAATGATGTCATATTTTATTCTCGGATTCTATTCCACGAATGCTATTCCAGGAATTAACATTACAAGAATCAAAGGACCCGATACGTTATTATAAAGATTGTTTAACTTTGAATGATGGTTATTCAAATTAAATATGAATATTGTTCAAAGATATATCTTATTATTATACAACCAATTATATGATAGCTGGGTTGAAGGAAAAAAAGGTAGATTGAATTGCCAACAACTAAGAGTGCGCTCGGTCGCGGCTTTCAAACGCAAAAAATGCTGCGTTTGTATAGATGTCACTATGATTAACAATTATTAACATGTGTACTACTATTATTGAATATAAAGCAATTAGATTTTGACATGTGTCAACCACTTTTAGCACATCTCACGAAGACAATGAACGGGACCTAAAGAGTTGAACCTCTTCTTACGTAGGTAAAAATTGTGAGAGTTACGAAAGCTACTAAATATGTACTAAGAGCTAAGCTCAGCTTTGATAACAATTTTTAATAGTTTTGTGGCAACTTTTTATCTTATTTATTTCACTTATTATTATAAATGCATTATAGATCTACTATAGTAGAATCCTCCGTTTCAGTTTGACTTATAGCGGTTTAGTTTTTTGTTGTTAGGAATGTTGCTAGGATAAGTCAACAGATCGAAAAGAAAAGTGTTAAAACTCTAATTATAATGGATTTATTAGTGCTTTTTGGTATTTATGATCACTTACTTACAAATCACTTTACCAAGTCTTCAAATAAACTAAGTCTTCATTTTGATTATAAAAGTCACCCTCTAAAATAGATGGAAGAAACTAGCAATATTAGAACAACAACTAAATTAACCATTTCTCTAACCAACCATAAGAACCACTCAAGTAGGATTCATTCATGGGGTTCTTAGAGAATTCAAAAAGGGAAATGCTAACTTAGCAATGAAAGAAGAGACTAAAAACTTTTATTTTAAGCTCAATTTTGATTGCAAGTTTTTATTTAGGAATCATGAAGATGAAAATTAAAAAAGAACAATAATTAGATGAGCGTTTGATTATTATGTTACTCTTGAGTGTACGATAGTAAAATTAAGAAAGACTTAACTTTTATCTGTCAAAAAAGGCTAACTCAGAAATAATTCTTATATAGTAAATATTACTATCTCCGTCTCACTTTCATCTTCTTGTTTGCTTTTTGACACATTTTTTAATTTCAATATTAAACATATAAGATAAACTAATTTTCTAAAACAAATTTCTACAATATATAGTTTTTCACATAAGAATTCTATTGCAAAACTTAGATTCGTAAAATTATATCATCTTATATGTTAAATATTGAAGTCAAACAACATGTCCAAATAATAACAAGAAGTTCACATGGGGACGGAGGAGTAATATTTTTGTCAGGAGAACACTTCTAATCCAGTTATTGGTATAATTGTGAAAGAAAGAAATTGACTATTCGACAGCTATAGATCTCTCATTCACAAAGCCATTCCGATTACTTACAACCCACTATCAATCGCTTAGTCGTTCGCAATTTGACAAAACCCTGTTGACCGATTATTTTGTACCATTTTTTTAAAAGTCAAAAAGATTTTATTTTTCATTTTCGTTCTTGATTCGATTTTGTTTCCTCCAAAACAAACACCACTCAATAAAAAATTAACTCAAACACATTACACCCGTTGGTGTAAAATGGGCTATCACATAATTGCTACCACGTAATGACAAGTAATACTTCCTTGCGTAATTTCACCAGTAGATGATTAATTAGTGTACAGACGAGCACTCTTGTAGAAAATCTATCCAGCACACGGCCTATGAGTTCCGCATTATGATTTTCGCAGGACAGGGATTTCAACCTCCTCCTCCTCCTCCTTGAGAGCAATCTCTCCAATTTTCATGAAACTTTCCCACAACTGTGAGGATGATCAACTATGTTATGTCAAATACACGAGCCACGGTTTGGCATCCGTGTTTCTGAATGTCTGAACTGTACATACAAAGCAGCAGTCATTAACTCAGCTATTGAAAGATTAACCAACGACTCCACTGGAAGAAGTTGACAATAAATTGAAAAATATCTTCTCTTTAGTCCAGAACTAGCAAATAACCAATTGCAAATGTGCTGGATCTAATACTATAAAAATTCGGATAATCTAATGCAAAAGTGACCAGGACAATGTATGAAACCTTGATCTTCTTCATTAAGCTTCTACCAAAAGACTACACCTTTGCTAGCAGTCATACTGCTCCCTATTGTACTTCTACTAATGTAGCCTACTGATAAAAAAAGCACATAGGTAGTATATATTAGTGTAACCCCGATCCATGATGTAGTGTAAAGTTGGAAGATTCTCACATCAAATTACGCTTAGAGATTGACATAGTCAGGAAAGATGCATATTTCAATTGCTAACTAGCACACATCATCTGCAATGCTTATTGAACTACCACAAACCCAAATTCCTGTTTAATCCATCGGATTTTACACTGGGAGAAGCAAAACATGTAATCTCACATCAAATTACGCTTAGAGATTGACATAGTCAGGAAAGATGCATATTTCAATTGCTAACTAGCACACATCATCTGCAATGCTTATTGAACTACCACAAACCCAATTCCTGTTTAATCCATCGGATTTTACACTGGGAGAAGCAAAACATGTAATAAGCTCCTGAAACAGGTCGTAGCAATGACCGAAATAAAAAATGAAAGGATGATGATTACAATCATTATTGGAGTACCACATCCTACTATCCGCAGCAAGCAAAGGATTGGGGATAACTGCATTTGCTGGTGGAAGGTACATATGTAACAAGCCTAATGTATTTTAATGGGATTAAAGTATTTAGCTTCAAGAGATATTTGGCATCCTCCATACAAAAAGCTTTTATTTTGACTTTAAGCTTGTAACTACCAGCTCTTTCCACTTTGCAGTTGGGTCATCTACCTATTTTAACAGCAATAATCAGAAATTATTTGCTTGATGTGATGACTGAAAGGAAACATATGAAGCAACAAATTTGAAAGCTTCTGCAATATAAACTATAAAGGTACAAAGCTACTCTGATTGCTCAAAACTTATACTATGAGTTACATAAATGAGAACTAGAAATTGAGCAAGCAATTGATTTATTTAACGAAGGCTGACCATACATTGCATGAGAGGATAATCCCCAAGACCACACGCAGCAAACTATGACTTGCAAATCATAATGTACAATCATTAACTATGAACTTATCTACTACTAACAACAAGCGAAAAGGCTTGATTTGATACCCTATCAAACCTTCATAAGATCACCCCAATCAGAATCCTAATGCAAACTATTTTCAGATTTTGCTCTTGAATCTCGTAAATAAAGAATGCCTTCCTTCAGCAACAATCTCACCCGATGCCTTATGTCTAATCACAACAGAAGTTCCAGATAATGCTCCTTGTTTTCCTAATAGTCTCGACGTCACCTCCAACTCATCCTGAATTTATTCAATCATCCCTAAAATCAAGTCGATGAAATGATAGACTAACATCAAAAGAAGATCGTGGAATATACATATGTAGTTCTTCGACTTACATTGACCTTAGCAGTGGATAGGTAGGAGATGGACATGTCCACGGAAACATTCATAGGTGAATCGACCCTGTAAACCTGAGCGTTACCGACTATATCGATAAGGTTAGCAATCGCACCGCGAGCCAAATCTCCATTTCTATCCTGCAAATTAAGGAACCAGCTCAAGCGGCCAACTCAAGAATTGTCATAAAATAAAATAAAATAGAACGCATAGATTAATCGGCCAACAACAACGAATGGGGGCCAATTTCATCATGGAGGCAACAAGTTAGCTGAACCATCCAAGACACGCTTGGATTCTCAAAACCAACTATTATTCATTCGTCATGTAAATCGCAATGTGACTGGAACTTTTCATGCTTTTCAGAGGAGATAATTAATGCATATTCGACGATGATCGAATCTTACGATGAGACGAGGAGGGACCCTGAAGGTACAGGCGATGAATCCGGGATCGACTCGGTCCACGCGTATGCCTCTGAGGGCGAAATCCTCGTAGAAACTCGGACCTACGTTTACCTTGTGGGGCCACACAGTAAGCTCCGACACGAAGTCGCTCTCTTCCTTCGTAACTTCAAGTAGGCGTTTGGCTTTCTCCATTTAAATTGTGAGCTGCCGGTATCGCAGCCTTCAGGCGCTCATACCCAATTGGAGTGTCTGCGTTGTTTGCCGATGTTTCTATCGCATGCGATTTCACCTAACCATTGACGAGAGAGATAAGCGTTTGGTCAGAGAGAACGACAAAACCACAACGGAATGCAATAAGAATTATTTCAATCATTTCGGCCATGTGGCTCATTTTTCAGGTCCAATTCATGAAATTATTTCAGTCCTTACGTCTAACTTCGAGACCTAAAGTAAAGTGCCTATTTGGATTCATGAAACAATTCTAGCCCAAGTTATTCATTTTCAGTTTACAGAGATTCGGACTCAAGTGCCTCATTCACCATCAAGAGTTCAGATTTTTCAAAATTTTGTTACTCATTTGTTGAGGACGAGGGGGAGAAGAAGGAAAGGGCCACAATCGTCTCTACCTCTTCCCACTGCTCATTATGGTCAAAAAGCTCGAGTCTTGTGTACGCCGACATCAGACAGATCAGTAGCATTTGAGTGCCGCAGATGGTCTAGGAATCATATGTAGTTTATTTCATGATTGATTTGTCATAACATTCATCCTCACATGGATTTGAAAACAAATGTTCTTATGAAATCTAAGTTCATAAGTTTTCAAGAAATAAGTGACTTTTGTCACTACAAATAAGAAGCTTTGGTTTTTCAAATCATCTTCCCAAGAAAACAGCTTCTTCAAGCTCAAATTTTTGTAAGCCAAAACATGATGAGGTTTCTTTATAAAGAACATCAACTTTCTTCAAATTTCCAGGCAATAGAATACAAAAACTTGTCTTTTGTTTTGAAGAGATGAATGTGCTCTGCCTTGACACCACAACTCATCCAAAAACCTCTACATAACCCACAAATCGGTTCGAAGCACACATTTGTGAAATCGTTGTCACAATCACCCAAAGCAACCAAATAAACAGTTGCAAGCACACAGTCATTCCAAAGTTTGTCAAAACCCTGAATCAATACTAGGGTCAATCTGAGTCTAGATTTGTTAATTTTAAACTCTTGTTTAAACGTGTAAACCCCAACTCGTAATTCGCCGGTAATGATAATTAACAACGCCAAACCTAAATGAAATCATAGTGAAAAAATAAACCAAACTCCCGTTGTTACTACCATTAGTCACCCACGTGACTAACTAGGCCTTATTAACTACACGGTAATGATCTGAATGACTGAATACTTAACCAACTTAAACTTCAACAATTACTTATACATACCGAGTTCTACTATTCGTTCCAAAATACCACTTTGTTCCAACTTACAACAATATACATAGATGATAAGTTCTAACCGAGGTAATATCAAAAACAAAAGTACACCCGGTCCAAAAGTCTACCCCACCTACACTCGGTCGGGTCGAATCTCCATCAAGTACCTGAAAATGGTAGGCTCAAATGGGCTCAGCACAACCAGTGGTATGAAAACGTGCAGCCCGCAGGCTACCAGGCCACACACAACTTCTTGGTCGTTAACATGCGGTTAATTATGACAACAGTATAAATAAAAACTGTAAACACGTAACATGCAACATATAATGCAAACATCCTCCCAAACGCAATAACAAAACATATTAGAAACAAGACGTTAGTATATTGAGTTAGTGTTCTGTTCTTTCCTAGGCCTTGAGATTATATTGGAATCTCATTATAGACCTTAACTTTACTTATCGTGGACAATCCACACAACGGGATTGCCACTTCCTTAGTCAGTACCTTAACTTATCTCGGGTATGTTTAAACCCTATTAGAAGAGTAACGAAACTCTGATGAACCACCGTCGTTGTGACGTATATTGAGTCGGGTATGATAAACCCTTTAGACAAGATTAAGACTCGTATTGTATAAATAATCGGGTATGTTTATACCCGAAGGGAGTAAAGTAAACTCCTTCAACCACCGTCAAAAGAGACGTACATTTAATCGGGTACATTTAAACCCAGAGGCTAGTATACAACGTCCCCCACAACCACCGTCAATGAAAGACGTACATTTAATTGGGTACATTTTAACCCAGTGGGAAAGTAATAAAATTCCCCCACAACCACTGTAACACCCCTCTCTTTAAACTCGTGATAATCTCTCTCGTAGCATAATTAAAGATGTCTTACAACAGAAGTTTAAACGATAATAATCCTTACTTGGGTGTCACATACCATTACTCGCCCATGCGAGTAATGAAGCAAAAACAAAATAATAATAAAACACAACAATAATAAACCGCAGTGATGAGCGAGATATCTACTACATCATCTTAAGTACAAACTGATACATATGACAAGTGAGCATCTAAAGTATTCCAGTGTTACAACGTACTGAATACAAACTAGTTCTAAAAAGTGCGATAAATAAAAGGCGTCTTGACTACACAGAAGTCCCGCACTCTGGCTTCATAGCTTGATCATTAACCTGACAAATGTCGTGGAGGCTCAGCGAAAAACGCTGAGTATGCTAGGTATGCTATTGGACCCTATCGGCCAATTAAATCGTATTAACCATCTTAGCATTAGATTGATTACATGCTTTGTCCGGTTTACAATTATAATAAATACTGTAAGGAATCATGCATAAACACTGAATAACTCATCCATAACATTCACCATTCCACAAGTAATCATTTACACCAGTAATACAATAGACGCAACCATGAAAACGATGTGATATTCACTAATAACGAACGGTACTCGTCACTTGGCCTTTAAGGCTTGCTTTTTGTTATTTGCACGTACGAGGATGATTTAGGTCTCGTAATATCGATTAGGCTGCTTATACCAATTAGCACACTTGATAATCATTATCCATTGACAGACGTCTTGTTAGTAGATGACTTGACCTCCACACATTCTCCTGTTGTCACCAATTATATGGCGAGACACCAACGGTAGTAACCATTCCCGTAACGTGGGAACTCCGAATCCTCCTTATGTCACTTATTATATGGCGGGACACCAACAACTGTAGCCATTCCCTTTATGTGGGAACTCCATCCAATGATCAGTCTGATCGAATGGAATATCGTACGAGTGGACCTATAACAGTCATCCAACTCTATTGTGATCACTATCCGCAACCAGCTCATTCAGAAACTACATTGGATTTCCATCTCATACACCAATACTCCATCATGTGATTAAGTCTTTAATCATTTACCTAAAGTACAATCTTAGGTTGGAGAGTTCATTTAAATGATGCTGCCATTGAGGCCTTACGCAAATACCTAAGAGTAATCTAGGTCGTATTTATCTTCGAGATCCATGCTCTAGAGACCGACATAGTCGTGTTTCGTACCTAAGTATTTTACTTAGGTTAATATAGTAATAATACTAAACGTATTATATTAAGTAACAACAACTTCACTCTCTTACTCGTATATGTATGTTTATATAAGTTGATCTATAGTCGACGTAATATTTGTAACATCCCTTTTCCATAAACCCCATTATTACCCAAAACATCATATAATATTTACACCCATACAAGTTTCAACAACAGAAGTCTGCAAACCATATATTTAACTGGAAGAGATGCCACCGCCGCCACGTGCCCAACGCACATGACAAGGCCTTCCAAAACCACAAACCTACAACCGACCAAACGCTGTGATGACAGAGATAGCTTACCAGACAACGGTCTAAATCCAAATCTTAACTACAACTGTGAGCAACTTTACACTTTAGGGCTTAGCCCAAGTTTTACCAGAAACCTAAAACCTCAGTCTACCTGTGGGCCTCAATTTTTAAACCCTATCCTATGTTGATTCAGGTTGATTAGGATCTAGTCGGGTTTTAGGTCCACTTTAACTAGGCCTGTCAAACGGGTTATCCGTTCGGGTTTTGGGTCATATCTTTTCGGGTCATATCCGTTCGGGTCATTAAACTTTCGGGTCATTTCGGGTTCGGGTCTTTCGGGTTCGGGTCATTTCGGGTTCGGGTTGTAATAGTGTCAGATAGAATCGGGTTTCGGTTATTTCGGGTCATGGTTAATATTTTTGAAAAAATTATAATATAAATATATACCTAATTTCTCTAAGAATATACAACATATAGATTGCAGAACTTTCAATACAATGTCTATTCTGAATTTCATTCGGATATACTAAGTTTAAATCAATTTTTTTGTCATTTATTTGGGTCATTCAGGTATGGGACAATTTATAGTCACTATTATTTCATATTATTCGAGTTTGGCTAATTTTTAATTACTATTATTTTAGGTCATTTCGGGTTCGGGTCGGTTTCGGGTTATAAATTTTTCGGGTCATTTCGGGTTCGGGTCATTTCGGGTTTTACCCAATCGGGTTTCGGGTTTATTATATTTAAATATTTTCGGGTTCAGACGGGTTTCGGGTTCGGATAAAAACGGACGGGTTTTCGGGTTGGGTCAAATTTTGACAGCTCTACTTATAACCTAAGATTAATAACTATATCATATAACATTAATTATTAAAACCTAAGCTAGCTCACTGGAACCTATTATGAGTTGCCACCTAATTTTAACCTAGATCAAATTAGGAAAGGAGAGTTCGGGTTCGGGGGCTTGGTATATGACTTATTTAGGGTTCAATTACTTTCATTACCCTTAGAAGTCGTTTTTCCTCTACTTAGTTTAATTACGGCTTATTACGAGTCGTTTTAACCTAAGTGCGCGAGCTTCTTTTTTTGTGTTTTTTAGCATTTTTGACAGAAAATGAAAGTGGAAACTGAAAATACCTAAACTAGGGTTTCGGAGGCAGAATTAGGTCAAATTTTGTTTACGTCCGTAGCCACGGACCCTAGTTAACCTAATTATACAAAAAAGTCGAATTTAAGAAAAAAAACAAAATTTTGATAAGTCCGGGGCCACGGACAGCTGTCTGTGGGCCCGGACATTATTTAAAAAAAACCTAAATTTTGAAATTTTAAAATCCCGCCGCCGTCCGTGGGTGTCCGTGGCCACAGACAGGGGTTTTCAGGCGGTTCCCGACGGTGTTTTCGACTCAAATTTTATGGGTATGTAGCCTGAAAGATTATAAACATGTTAGTAATTGAAAGAACTCAATTTGAAATCAAAATTAACACGAAACTTAGCAAACAAGTAACAAGGCAGTAGCTAAAACAATTAGTGATACATAAGCCAGGAAGAGTTGGTTTGAGCCTAAATTTTGAGGCAAGACTGATAAAGTCGTAGGGAGTTAGGAAAGTGGAATTTCTACCTGTTTTACTTTTGGATTATTTACAATGATTCTTCACACCGGGATTTGTCAAGTGCTCCGTTGATGGCAGACCCGAAATATTTTCGAACAAAGTTCTGGTTGTTGGTTGTTCTTGTTGTTCTTCACGTTTTTGTGGTGTTTATGTGGGGTTTTGATGATTATTGGTGCTTTGGGGATTGGAAAACGAGTTTAGATGGTGATTTCGGGGGATTTTAGGTAAGATTCGGGTGGTCGGGTGTTGAAAAACGTGTGTGTGAGAGAGAGGAGGCTGTGCTTTCTGACTTCCTAGGGTTCTTGAGCTTATGAGATTCCCCTTTGATCAAAATATGTATCCCTTTATATAGACTTTCTTAAAGATAAAGAAAATCTAGTAAAAGTAAGATTTTTTTGGCATTTTAATTAAGTGACTTCCCAAAGTAATTTTGCTGTGAAATTTTAGGCACGTGTCAAAGATGGCAATTATGATTTTTTTGAAGTGGAATCGAGTTTTTTAAATGTTGGAATTTTTAAATTCAATTTCTCGTCAGATTCACTCAGAAATTGCTCGAAAATTATTAGAAATTCAAAAAAATCAAAATTCCAACTCCATTATGCTTAAAATGTCATCCTCTATCATGGGTTAAAATTTCAAAGCATTTCAAGTTGATTTGAGCATCTTTTGGAGGAGAGAGAAAGCCTATAGGAGGTCTTAGGAGCCTTAAAAATTACGAAAATGCCCCCGGAGATGACTAAACTGTCATTAGTACTCTAAAATGTGCCGATCGAACTGGGAACCCTCGCTACTTGACCAAACTAGTCTATTAGTAGAGACTCTCTTCCGGGAGGGGGGGTTGAAATTTTGGGTATAACAGATTGCCCCCCGCAAACTAGACTTTGTAATGGAAATGAAAAGGCTAGTTGATGCTTGAGTGATACCCCAAAATTTTGGATCTTAAAAGACCCCACATGCAATTGAAATCCGACAAGTTGTGTCGAGCTGTTCTAAGGCGCTGACTACCTATGAGTAAAGTGGAAGGATGTCGAGCGATTCTAAGGCGTCGACCACCTAAAGGTAAATATGAAGTAATGTCGGACTATTCTAAGGCGCCGACTACCCATAAGGATGATATGATGTCAAGCTATTCTAAGGCGTTGACTACCTATATGGATGAGATGATGTCAAGCTATTCTAAGGCGCTGACTACCTATAATGAATGAAGTGATGTCAAGCTATTCTAAGGCGTTGACTACCTATAATAAATGAAATGATGTCAAGCTATTCTAAGGCGTTGACTACCTATAATGAATGAAATGATGTCAAGCTATTCTAAGGCGTTGACTACCTATAATGAAAATAAAGTATGCCGAACATTCTAAGGTGTCGGGAACCTGTAATGCAAATGTAGATGTCATGCAAAAGAAGATGATATGATATGCTGATGATGCTCGGATGCTTCTGGGGACCGAAACCCGTTCCAATGCTCTTGGTTGGTATACTATGGGGACTTATTGCCTCTGCCCACCAACTGGGGTGCTGGGATAACTTCTAGATTACCAAGGGGACTTATTGCCACTACCCACTAGTTGTTTCTCCCAAGAAGTTGACATGAAGATGGGGACTTATTGCCTCTGCCCCGCCAACTTAGATCACACTCTGTCTCGTACTTGCCTCGCACTGAAGATGATACTAGGTCTCATATTGGTCTCGCACTGGATGATGACACTCGGTCTTGCACTGATGAAGGTGATGGGTCTCGCACTGATGAAGATGATGGGTCTCGCATTGAAATACCCCGAACTTAAATATAGGGATTAAGATTAATCTAATACGTAATTAAAGGCCAATGATGCCTAAGCAATATTGGTAAGGAAAAATAAATCCAAAAGAAATGAAGAAATGCTTAAAAAGCGTAAAACGCTAAATAAGCGTTAAATGACCATAGGAGGTATGAAACCTCGGTTAGCGTATTGTAAGGATTCTAAAGGCTTAATTAAGTCTAAATAAATATGAGGGAACAAATCCCGAAGAAAACGGATCCTTAAAATGGATTAAAATCACTAACGAACCTTAAAGCGCGTTTTTCGAGGTAACCGGGAAAGCGTGTCTTTAAGCGGGTCAAATAGACTCGTAACAATTTTGGTCAACTAAGTATTCATTAATACATATTAGTGAAGCTGTAGGACCAATAAAAACGAGAAAACGAGGAATTAGTAAAAACTGTCAAAAACGGGAAGTTGTGGGGTAGAAACATAATTAACACAAACTTATGTGTCCACTTTTAAAAAAAAGGAAAATTTAATGTGTGTGTGTGGGTGCAGCCGATGGGCTTTATTCCCCCCCCCCTCTCACACTCTCTCACACACTCACTCACTATTAACAAAAGACAAAAATCATAAAAATAACCCCACTCACCTTTTTACTCTCTTCCTCCAATTCATTCTCCTCACTCACGTAATGCCACTCACCCTCACCCTCTCTTTCTTCTTCTTCCTCAACCCATGCGATTTCCATGGTGAAAGAAGAGAAACCCACAAAAACACCACCTTCTCTCCTTTGTAACTCCCTCTAGACCCTTCCAAAAATTATAAAAATTGTACCATTGGAATCCTCTCCTCAAGAGCTACCTTTCTATCTTTTCAAAAATCAAAAACAACAACTTTCATCTCCATGGGTATGGAGCATTTGGAGCTTCAACACCACCATTAGAAGGCCCTCCTTCTCCTTGTTCTATTAAGGTAAAAATATCTTCAAAAGCTCCATCTTTTTCTAGCCTAAATGGCAAAACGAAAATGTGAACTAAACCCTTGCTTGCTCCTCTTGTGCCCAGCCGGTTTTGGCATTTTGAAAGGTGGGAAAATCATTCTTGAGCTACTCCAAGTATTTCATAAACTCTTGGAAGGTAATAAATTTTCTAAACCCTAAAACCTAGATTAAAGCTTGATTGATGGTTAGGGTTAGTTCATAGTATTGAATGGTGTATGTGAATGGTTGTAGTGTTAGTGGATTGAGACTTCAAAACCGGTAGAGAAAGAGGAGGGAGAAGAAAGAAGAAGCTTGTGAAATAACAAGGTAATATACTTGTCCTTGTGTAGTCTTGTAAATGAATATGTAACAGATTTTTAAGAATGGAAAATTGGTATTGAAAAATGGTAATGCATTAGTAGTATAATGTGTAAGAGAATGTAAGTATTTTGAAGCTTTAAAAGATGTGTAAAACTTGTGGAAAACAGATTGGGAATGAGTTATTAAATGCAGGAATTTTAAGTGTTGTTATAGTATTGGTAATGTATGGGAGCTTGTATATTTTGGTTGTTGAAAACAGGTGAGATAAATAGGTATGGATGAAAAACAATGTGGTGAGTGTATAAAATACAAGGGAGACTATGGCAAAAAATTGCCTAGGAATAGAACACTTAGAGTATTAAAACTAGGTGACTAATGTGAGTGTGTAACAGATTTCGATTAAGGAAAACAGAGGGTAAGTTGAGAGAGATGGATAATGTATTCTAATACATTAGGAGTGTTAGAAATGCCAATAGAAGAGGGAGATGTAGAAGGGAGTGTAAGTGTGAAAATCTGTAGCAAAAGGGTATAAGAATGTATGGAGAAGTTAGGAAAGGTTAGTGTGTAAAAGTGGTAAAGTGAATGTTGGACTTGGGTATAGATATTGTAGTTGCTTGGAAATGAATTGGAATGGTAGATGGCATTAGGAGAGGGAACTATGCATGGAGGAAATAAGAACCCAAAATCTGTAGCAAAAACTACTTGGAGAAACTATTGTAAGTGTTGAAAGGAAGTAAGGAATTGTGTAAGTTGTTTGATGGATTTAGTAATGGATTTGGTGAATGAACTAAGGAGTATTAGGAGGTTTAATTAGTGCAATAACATGTGGGATTAAGTGTAGGAACAATGGGGAAGTAGTGGGTAAAAGAGGACTGAAAACAGAAATTAAAATGCAAATACTGGGCCGGACCGAACTTGCGACCGGACTTGCAAGTTCGGTCGAGCCCAGATTACAAAGACGGGTGAGCTACTGGAATCGACCGGACTTGCGACCGGACTTGCAAGTTCGGTCGGACCAGAAATTTTCCCCGTCTGTAACCTACTGGAATCGACCGGACTTGCGACCGGACATGCAAGTTCGGTCGGCCAGAAAAATTTCCATCGTGTAAGCTACTGGAATCGACCGGACTTGCGACCGGACATGCAAGTTCGGTCGGTCCAGAAAAATTTCCCGAGGATAGCTACTGGAATCGACCGAACTTGCGACCGGACTTGCAAGTTCGGTCGGGCCAGAAATTTCCGGTGTAGATAGCTACTGGAATGGACCGGACTTGCAAGGTCGGTCGCAAGTCCGGTCCAGTAAAAAAAAAAATTTATTATTTCAATTAAATAATAATTATATATATGTATATATATATATATATGTATACCCATATATATAAATGTACATGTATGAAGCATGCTAATAGTAAGTAAGAAAATAAAACTTAAGGTAATGAAAATAAGTAAGTAATGTGTAAGTGTAGGAAGCTTAAGGACTTAGTAAGTATGAATTAGTAAACATAGTAAGAGCAATTGAATTAAGTAGTAATAGTTAGATTAATCGTTTGAATGTATGTATATCATAGGATTTGAATTGTGAATACCGGAGGAACATTGGGATACAAGTACAACGGTGAAAGGTATGATTTCTTCATGCCCTGTATCCTAATCTGGTTACCCCGATTTGTGTGCTTATTTGATCACCTAATAAGATAAATGCACGAATCGGATTATATTGCCTACTTGTGTTTATATTGTTCTTGATATTTGTCTTGAACAATAGTTTGTATAATTCATGAGAATATGAATGATGATGATGTGTATTGTATTTTGTAGTGTACTTGTATTTGTAATGTATCGTATGTATGTATGGGTATTGTAGTATTGTGGCTTGATGTTGACTTGTGCTAATTCCTAACTATCTAACTCCTAACTTAAGTGAGTAAATTGGAATGAGTACAAGTCCGATATAGCTTCGGCCACGCGTGAGGATGCGGAGTCACAAGAGGTTGGCTGCAATTCCTGACTTTAACTGGTCCACGGCCCAAATCCCTTAATGGGTAGCATCCGGATTAGTGACCAAGTAAATCCCGGAGGTGGGACGGTAGTCCCCAGGGCCGGAGGTCCCGACGACTTAACTTGAGTAAGAGTAAGTAAGTATGGATCCGTAAGTAAGTATGTGAGTGAGTATGTATGTGTATGAAGTAACGAGTAAAAGAGTAATCTCCACCCGATTAACCCGGGTGGACCAATGAAGCTAACAAGTATTGTATTGTGTATGTATGGTATGTGTATTCGGAAGAGGTAAGTATGTATTGTTGGTTATATGTTCCTTGTATGAATGAAGCATGTATGTATGTTGTGTAAGTATTATGTATTGTGTAAGAGCATGTATGCATGTATGTTGTGTGAAAAAACCGCATGTATTCGACCAAGTGGTCGGCGTACCCTCACTAGTACGCGGGGTATGCGGTTATCATGCTCGGCGAAAGCTGACCCCTTCGGGGGACATTTTTTAGTGTGCAGGTACCCGAAGCGAATGTGGTCAAGGCACGAGACCGGCGACTACATTGGATAGTAGTAGCAGAATGTAGAGGTGTATTAACTAGCACACCCCTTGTATTTAGAAAGTAATGTAGTAGCGAGGAATGGGTAGTAAGTAGTCCTAGTGAGTATGTATGAACTTGAAGAGGTATTATACTTGTATAAGGAACTAGTAAACTCGGTATGTAGATTATACTGTATGTACTTGGAGTATTGTATTGAATGAGATTGTAGCAGTATGTGGTAAGAGATGTATTGTAGATTTGTAGTACTCGGGATTCCGGTCCATCAGACCGATGCTGTATGTAGAAGCAGTAGCCTTGTTAGTCACGTGGGTGACTAACGGCATTGTATCACCCATTGTATGTAAGTATATATCCGCTGCGAGTATCTGATGAGTAAGGAGATTGGACGTTAATGACTGTATTAATAGTAGGGGTGTTACAAAAAGTGGTATCAGAGCGAAGTATCGCTCTGATGACTGGAAATACCGAGTTTAGGAATACCGAGTTAGGAATTAGAAGCTTAGGGCTAAGGGCTGAGTGTTAGCATTAGAGATATGCTAGTTAGGAACTACCGGTGAGTACCGGATACCTACAATACCAGTCCCGCCCCCGCGAACCCCATTGTATAACTTGGGAAAGGACGCCAGAGAGAAGAAAGCCTCTCATACTCGGGAAACCCGATCTGGCAGTTGTGAAGCAATCACAGTAAACAAGAACCGACGTAGTAGATTCCAGGAATTGGAAGACCCGGAGATGGATCCCGGTTGAACAGCAATACCCGCACTTAATAGCGGTAGGATGAACACTCCAACCACGAGGAGGCTACAACTTACAACAGCATGGGGCGACGTGCTTAGCAGTCGCGAAACCTAGCTAGAACCAACAGCAGGACAGAAGCACTAACCGTGCAACGGAATGAAAAAGGAGCAGTAATGGAACCCGAGACACAAGTCTGCGGGACAACAGTAATAGCCAAGCAGCACCACCAACGGCATGCTAGCTGCTAAGACATAGTCAGAAGCGATTAACTCCAAATTACAACGCCAAAAGGCTGCCACACCTGGCCAATATGGCTCAGACAACTACAAGGACAACCATGAGATATAATTCAATAGGACTACAAGAGTAGTGCCTAAACAAGGAAGGCTCAGTAACCACCACAGATGAGTGGGAACGAGCCACAAGGAACGACACTAAACCAAATAGAGTGGGAATCTCCAAGGATTGGAGAAGTACCCAGATCTACGACAGCCATGTCTAGACCACCAAAAGCTACCTAAAGGAGCGAGTATACCAATTATAGATCAATAAGATTGAGGGAAGCGTCAACGAGACTAACAAACACAAATGGAAACCATACCGAGATTGGCATGGGATTATCCAAAAACCACCGATACCACGCACTTGCCAAGGCAAGTGCAGTAAGGACAGCGATATGTAAAGAAACTCTAACACACCACAGGTACATAGTAATGTACCGTGACTACAATGAAGCAACTATGGGATCACAAATCTTGAAATTGAAAGAATGGAACCTTTGTAAGGCCTAACGGCCCGACCACTGTATTTAGAACATACCAGTCAGCGAGAGGCTAGACTTGGTCAAGACCTCAAACGTGGCTATGCCATGAGAGACTTCTTTTAACACCGAACCACTGTTTTAAAACCCAAAATTTTCTTTTCAAAACCTCAAACCTCTTTTAAAAACCTTGGATTTTAAAACCGAACCAACATGATTATGGTGAGTATCATAGATTGATACAAGAGGAGTTGACAATAGAATACTTCACCTAGGCGTGTGACGAACGCTACGAGTGTACCCGTTACGGGATGTGGGACAACCGCACTCCGAAGGAGCTTGCGGGCCCGACATATAGTTGGGTAAGTGGCAACGTATCAACATGGTACCCCACGTATGTGCACGTGTAGTGTACGACACACGGGAAGTAGTCAGCTCCGTTCTACGGACCATCAGTGAGTTCAAACCAGAACAACTGGACACCTCAGACAATTCAGCATAAAGGAACTCAGAAGACCCATCTGAAGATAAGGAGTAAGAACTAGGAAGTGCAAAAGGCACAGACTAAACAGTATAGACATTGGATATGTCTCAAATAATCTAAGCAATTACCTGACAGCTGGATGGAATGCCCAGCCTAAACACATGAAGGCGAATGCCTAATGTGAACCTAACAATGCTCAACAAACGGGACAGAACTCCCAAGAGCAACCCCAAGATTACCACAAGTACACTCCATCATTGAAGGGGATATCAAACCTAGTCCTAAGCACTAGGAGCAAGTGTAAACAGTCTACCCAAGAACGGGAGACGTTACAACCCAAAAGGGGACGACTCAGCTACAATACCATAAGACGGTATAGAGGACGACACACGTTATAAACATTAGCCGGATGTAGCGGCACAGCCACCAACACCCAGGAGCGATCCTTGAAGGGTGTCTGCGTTAATAACAGTCGAGCAACCGTAACGACATGAGCACGGGAGCTAAAACGAACACTCGGTTAGGACACCGAAGGGATTTCACTTTACAGGAAATGCCCTAAAATACTGAGAGGCACCTATTAACACCTGATTGCATAAAGGGTCTCCTATGAACGGAAGCGTGATGCCACGACTTACCATGGAGCCCAATAATACCTCCAACCTATGACGGTATACGTGGAGTGGAAACATGTATAAGCCGCTTGCAAAGAGCATAGCTTGCAGCAATACGGCTCAGAAGTCGTAAACCAGATACGTTATATAAACTTAAAGGTTGCAAAACCGGCACCAATTGTTAACAAGACCTACAAGAGATATTGCCTCATACGACAAGAAATCAACAACTGGACCATAAATCCAACCCAACATCCTGAGTGGCTTGTAGTAATGGCCACCTCAGTGTCACTGTCACTAGAGCACCAGTCTAGTATACAGTTGACGGAGTTAAATACCCCTCATGCCTTCTGTAGCAATTGTACACAGAGGCATAAGAATCATGATAATGCCAACAATGGCCTAGTCCACACTTGGACACTACGAGAACCCAAGGGAAAGTACCCCTCGTTAACCGAAGACCACCAAGGTGGTGAAGATGTGAATCCTTAGAAAGGTTTCCATCTATTATAACAGTAAAGCCTACGCATATAGATATTGCCAAGAGGCGATGGAATCAGGAAATGAGATTTCCAAACCATTACGACTTAAGGGAGTAAGTATACTCCTCATGCACCCAAGCATGTGGTGAACCATTACATAAATACTCACATGGTAAACCTTGTCATGAGACCTATGAGTGGCAACAACCTCTCAACCAGAACTTCATTTACCAATGATAGAACGGGACCAGGAAACCCTTGGAGTTTCACGGGATGTCCTGGTAAAATACATACAAGCAAAACTACACAGCCAGAGCCTAAACCAATGCTCAGCACCGAAAGGCAATAATTAACAAAGCAGTTAATGTGAACGCACACTGAACACCATGAATGATTAACGCTCAAGAGAGCTTATGACCCGATGAGTTATCTCATCCTTGGTCAACCAAGATACTTGGTGAATTGTATCACAATAATGAAAATGATGTGAGGTAAGCCAACCTACACATGAAACCTAGACTGAAATAAAACATCCCCACTATGGGAAGATAGTAGTAGTGCGGTATGCTACGACAACCGTCATACACACGAACATGGGAAACCCCAGGGTATTCATACCATAAGGGAATGGTGCCAATGACAATGGCAATGAGTAAAGAGAAACTATCACAGTAACGGAAACAGTAAAAACAATGTTGTATAATGAGTAAGAATACGGTGTGCAACAAGCGACCAATATGAGGAAGTAACAGATAATGACACGGAGTATAAGTACGAAATAACAGGCAGAAATATTCTTTCCCATCACATAAGTGACTTACTGTCAAGCGTTTACGCCTCTGCACTCTGTATGACTGAGTGTTTTGGTATTGCACTTGTGCAGCTAATGATCTAATGGGATGGCTAGGGATATGGAGAATGTAAACCGTAGTAAATCCTCCTTTTCACCAACAAACATGGCATGAGCCAGCTAAGGAAGCTTGGCAACAAACCGTGTGGCCTAAGGCCAAAGAAGCACGAAGAGTGTAAACACACTAACAATCATAAGATGTGAATTCCACTGGAATAAAAGGTGAAAGGAGACTTAAGAAAGTCATTAGGACCGACGCATATTAAGGCAAGGTCATACAAGTAAAGACACTTGTACTGAACCAGAAGAACTGGTATGATTCAGAAACTATTGACACCAGAGGAAGCACTACAACTAAGTAGTGACTTAACCTCGCCCGACAATAAGTCGGAGGAACTTAATGAAAAATCGTGGAAGCACGAATAGCATGTGCAGTAGACTACCAGAGAGCTGGTTACAATCTAAAACTAATTATAGTTCAAACACGGTAAAAGAATACCGCGATTGTTTAGTAAACCTTATTCCTATAATGACGGATAAAAAGGTGATGTATAGCACATTAAGGATAACACGAAGGGTAAGTAACCCGAGTTATCAGGGTCGCGCAGCAGAAGCTAGTGGGCCCTAGCTAGGAGACAAGATACCTAGTAAGTATAATAGAATGGCTATTAATGCCTTGAAGCCTAATAGGCTGGAACCAAATTAATTATGAGTTAAATAAACTCATATAGGAATCCTTGGTGCAAAGACTAAACCGTTGGTATGGTTAAGACCCTTTGACCGGAGCATATTCTATAGTATACCGTAGTGAAGCTAAACGCTTCAGTTTGCCCAAATTGATTAAACCAATGTTTAATAATAATAACATATGGTAGATTACGTGGGCGTAATCCCTTTTAAGGGGGGTAGAGCGAAAACCGCTTAATGCAAGTTTTATAAATAAAACACATAAAACTATAATGTGCATAGCACAAATGAGAAATTATTCGATGAGTGGTACCTACGTTATATAAACATACGTATTCATTCATATTGAATTGTGGTAACTAAGCATTAGACATGCAAATACCATAGGGTGAATACACCCATCTTGTAACACCAGTGTAAGAGTATTGGTAAAGAAAAGTAATGAGTAGTGGACGGAGCTCCACAAGTATTGTAACCCTTGAAGAAGCAGTACGAAATGAATGAGGATAGTAGATGAATGAAGTTTATGAGTAGTGGAATCGTAAGTAAATTATTTGAAACAATTGAAGTCAACTAAATCTATAAATGTAGTATTTCTTAGTTAGAATATAAGAGATGATGGTGAGTAATGGATGGAAGTAGTGAAGGTTGATGAAATGAGCATTAGGACTGAACCATGGAGTAAAGCATTTGGGAAGTAGAGTGAGGATGATTGATGGACTGATTCCATCCTTGGAGATGTATGAATTCGTAATTACGACTAGAAAGAGTAAAAAGATAGAAAATGAAAACAATTAAATTAGTTGTTTGATTGAATCTAATGTGGGAAGTCGAACTTGATCCTGATCAGATCAAGGGAAACCGAACACAAATTGGGGTGGAAAGATAGTTCAACACTGATGCTGATCACATCAGGGTCGAATGATTCTTGAAGCTCCCCTTAAGTGGTCACAAGAATCACTTAGGATAGAAGTAATGAATATAAATTGGAATTTGGAGTCGTATGTTTTAGAAAAATTATAATTGGTAGTAGTGAGAGAATTCCCCTTAGTATGGAGAATGAGGATGTGTTAGAAGTGTGTACCGGAGAAGATAGTAGTGTAGTATGTCGTATTATTCCAAAGGCAACAGGACATAGAGGAGTCCTGTGTCGAGATGACCCGAGTGCCTACGGGATTGTGATGTGTATTGCATTGCTTTGGGGATAGCTTTGCACGGTATGTACGTATAAAGTTTGTAATGAGGAACCGGACGGTAGATAATAACATGGATTGGAGTAATTATTGTACATTGGTATGGTATGGAAAGGAGAAACAGTGAGTAATGAATTTGGGAATTGTAAGGAGGAGGAATGTATGGTTTCGGTGTTAGGCAAGTATAAATGAGTAAGTATAGAAATCCCATAACCGCGAACAACTTTGAGGACAAAGTTCTTAAGGGGGGTAGATTGAAATACCCCGAACTTAAATATAGGGATTAAGATTAATCTAATACGTAATTAAAGGCCAATGACGCCTAAGCAATATTGGTAAGGAAAAATAAATCCAAAAGAAATGAAGAAATGCTTAAAAAGCGTAAAACGCTAAATAAGCGTTAAATGACCATAGGAGGTATGAAACCTCGGTTAGCGTATTGTAAGGATTCTAAAGGCTTAATTAAGTCTAAATAAATATGAGGGAACAAATCCCGAAGAAAACGGATCCTTAAAATGGATTAAAATCACTAACGAACCTTAAAGCGCGTTTTTCGAGGTAACCGGGAAAGCGTGTCTTTAAGCGGGTCAAATAGACTCGTAACAATTTTGGTCAACTAAGTATTCATTAATACATATTAGTGAAGCTGTAGGACCAATAAAAAACGAGAAAACGAGGAATTAGTAAAAACTGTCAAAAACGGGAAGTTGTGGGGTAGAAACATAATTAACACAAACTTATGTGTCCACTTTTAAAATAAAAAGGAAAATTTAATGTGTGTGTGTGGGGTGCAGCCGATGGGCTTTATTCCCCCCCCTCTCACACTCTCTCACACACTCACTCACTATTAACAAAAGACAAAAATCATAAAAATAACCCCACTCACCTTTTTACTCTCTCTCCTCCAATTCATTCTCCTCACTCACGTAATGCCACTCACCCTCACCCTCTCTTTTCTTCTTCTTCCTCAACCCATGCGATTTCCATGGTGAAAGAAGAGAAACCCACAAAAACACCACCTTCTCTCCTTTGTAACTCCCTCTAGACCCTTCCAAAAATTATAAAAAATTGTACCATTGGAATCCTCTCCTCAAGAGCTACCTTTCTATCTTTTCAAAAATCAAAAACAACAACTTTCATCTCCATGGGTATGGAGCATTTGGAGCTTCAACACCACCATTAGAAGGCCCTCCTTCTCCTTGTTCTATTAAGGTAAAAATATCTTCAAAAGCTCCATCTTTTTCTAGCCTAAATGGCAAAACGAAAATGTGAACTAAACCCTTGCTTGCTCCTCTTGTGCCCAGCCGGTTTTGGCATTTTGAAAGGTGGGAAAATCATTCTTGAGCTACTCCAAGTATTTCATAAACTCTTGGAAGGTAATAAATTTTCTAAACCCTAAAACCTAGATTAAAGCTTGATTGATGGTTAGGGTTAGTTCATAGTATTGAATGGTGTATGTGAATGGTTGTAGTGTTAGTGGATTGAGACTTCAAAACCGGTAGAGAAAGAGGAGGGAGAAAGAAAGAAGAAGCTTGTGAAATAACAAGGTAATATACTTGTCCTTGTGTAGTCTTGTAAATGAATATGTAACAGATTTTTAAGAATGGAAAATTGGTATTGAAAAATGGTAATGCATTAGTAGTATAATGTGTAAGAGAATGTAAGTATTTTGAAGCTTTAAAAGATGTGTAAAACTTGTGGAAAACAGATTGGGAATGAGTTATTAAATGCAGGAATTTTAAGTGTTGTTATAGTATTGGTAATGTACATGGGAGCTTGTATATTTTGGTTGTTGAAAACAGGTGAGATAATATAGGTATGGATGAAAAACAATGTGGTGAGTGTATAAAAATACAAGGGAGACTATGGCAAAAAAATTGCCTAGGAATAGAACACTTAGAGTATTAAAACTAGGTGACTAATGTGAGTGTGTAACAGATTTCGATTAAGGAAAACAGAGGGTAAGTTGAGAGAGATGGATAATGTATTCTAATACATTAGGAGTGTTAGAAATGCCAATAGAAGAGGGAGATGTAGAAGGGGAGTGTAAGTGTGAAAATCTGTAGCAAAAGGGTATAAGAATGTATGGAGAAGTTAGGAGGAAAGGTTAGTGTGTAAAAAGTGGTAAAGTGAATGTTGGACTTGGGTATAGATATTGTAGTTGCTTGGAAATGAATTGGAATGGTAGGATGGCATTAGGAGAGGGAACTATGCATGGAGGAAATAAGAACCCAAAATCTGTAGCAAAAACTACTTGGAGAAACTATTGTAAGTGTTGAAAGGAAGTAAGGAATTGTGTAAGTTGTTTGATGGATTTAGTAATGGATTTGGTGAATGAACTAAGGAGTATTAGGAGGTTTAATTAGTGCAATAACATGTGGGATTAAGTGTAGGAACAATGGGGAAGTAGTGGGTAAAAGAGAGGACTGAAAACAGAAATTAAAATGCAAATACTGGGCCGGACCGAACTTGCGACCGGACTTGCAAGTTCGGTCGAGCCCAGAATTACAAAGACGGGTGAGCTACTGGAATCGACCGGACTTGCGACCGGACTTGCAAGTTCGGTCGGACCAGAAATTTTCCCCGTCTGTAACCTACTGGAATCGACCGGACTTGCGACCGGACATGCAAGTTCGGTCGGCCAGAAAAATTTCCATCGTGTAAGCTACTGGAATCGACCGGACTTGCGACCGGACATGCAAGTTCGGTCGGTCCAGAAAAATTTCCCGAGGATAGCTACTGGAATCGACCGAACTTGCGACCGGACTTGCAAGTTCGGTCGGGCCAGAAATTTCCGGTGTAGATAGCTACTGGAATGGACCGGACTTGCAAGGTCGGTCGCAAGTCCGGTCCAGTCAAAAAAAAAAAAATTATTATTTCAATTAAATAATAATATATATATGTATATATATATATATATATATATATATATATATATATGTATACCCCCATATATATAAATGTACATGTATGAAGCATGCTAATAGTAAGTAAGAAAATAAAACTTAAGGTAATGAAAATAAGTAAGTAATGTGTAAGTGTAGGAAGCTTAAGGACTTAGTAAGTATGAATTAGTAAACATAGTAAGAGCAATTGAATTAAGTAGTAATAGTTAGATTAATCGTTTGAATGTATGTATATCATAGGATTTGAATTGTGAATACCGGAGGAACATTGGGATACAAGTACAACGGTGAAAGGTATGATTTCTTCATGCCCTGTATCCTAATCTGGTTACCCCGATTTGTGTGCTTATTTGATCACCTAATAAGATAAATGCACGAATCGGATATATTGCACCTACCTGTGCTTGTTTATATTGTTCTTGATATTTGTCTTGAACAATGGTTTGTATAATTCATGAGACATATGAATGATGATGATGTGTATTGTATTTTGTAGTGTACTTGTATATTGTAATGTATTCGTATGTATGTGTATGTGGGTATTGTAGTATTGTGGCTTGGATGTTGACTTGTGCTAATTCCTAACTATCTAACTCCTAACTTAAGTGAGTAAATTGGAATGAGTACAAGTCCGATATAGCTTCGGCCACGCGTGAGGATGCGGAGTCACAAGAGGTTGGCTGCAATTCCTGACTCTTAAACTGGTCCGCGGCCCAAATCCCTTAAATGGGTAGCATCCCGGATTAGTGAGTCAAGTAAATCCCGGAGGTGGGACGGTGTAGTCCCCAGGGCCGGAGGTCCCGACGACTTAACTTGAGTAAGAGTAAGTAAGTATGGATCCGTAAGTAAGTATGTGTATGAGTATGTATGTGTATGAAGTAACGAGTAAAAGAGTAATCTCCACCCGATTAACCCGGGTGGACCAATGAAGCTAACAAGAATTGTATATTGTGTATGTAATGAGTATGTGTAATTCGGAAGAGGTAAGTATGTATTGGTTGGTTTATATCGTATCCCTTGTATGAACTGAATTGCATGTATGTATGTTGTGTAAGTATTATGGTACCGTGTGTAAGAGCATGTATGCATGTATGTTGTATGAAAATGAACCGCATGTATTCGACCAAGTGGTCGGCGTACCCTCACTAGTACGCGGGGTATGCGGTTATCATGCTCGGCGAAAGCTGACCCCTTCGGGGGACATTTTTTAGTGTGCAGGTACCCGAAGCGAATGTGGTCAAGGCACGAGACCGGCGACTATATTGGATAGTAGTAGCAGAATGTAGAGGTGTATTAACTAGCACACCCCTTGTATTTAGAAAGTAATGTAGTAGCGAGGAATGGGTAGTAAGTAGTCTCCTAGTGAGTATGTATGAACTTGAAGAGGTATTATACTTGTATAAGGAACTTAGTAAACTCGGTATGTAGATTATACTGTATTGTACTTGGAGTATTGTATTGAATGGAGATTGTAGCAGTATGTGGAAAACGAAGGATGTATTGTAGATTTGTAGTACTCGGGATTCCGGTCCATCAGACCGATGCTGTATGTAGAAGCAGTAGCCTTGTTAGTCACGTGGGTGACTAACGGCATTGTATCACCCATTGTATGTAAGTATATATCCGCTGCGAGTATCTGATGAGCAAGGAGATTGGACGTTAATGACTGTATTAATAGTAGGGGTGTTACACGCATTGACGAATATGATGGTCTCGCACTGATGAAGATGCATGGTCTCGCACTGAATGAAGATGTCTCGTACTGAAGAAAATGATGGGTCTCGCACTGATGAGGATGGTGGGTCTCGCACTGAAAATGAGTTAGAAAGATAATGGTCTCGTGCAAATGATGAAAACGGATTACTAGAGTACCAAACATGGCAATGATGATAAGATGTATGCAATCAAAATATATGAAAGATTCTCGTTCAAAACAGGAAACTGTTGGAAAAGGTGCCAAACTTGGCAATGTGGAGGTGTTATGCAAAAGTTGTAAAGTGCAACTAAAGTGCTTGTTGGAAGCTTGCCCAAAACAAGGAACTGTTGAAAAATGTACCAAACATGGTAATGCTTGAGAAAAACTCTACTGAAAAAGGAAAGTGAAATGATCATTTCTTGACTAAGAATTGCAGATCTACAATTTGTTTCTTAGAGGATGAACATGCCGTTGGTGGAAGTGTGTGGTGTTTGTTATGGTGCTAATGGCTTTTACCAGTGTTCAAGATTTGTGATAGACCTGGGATTGGGTTGTGATTTTGGATGGTGGTCAGGGTTATGACGGGCCTGATGTTCTTGTGGAGGTAAGGCCAATTATGGGCTTGAGAGTGTGTGCCTGTGGTGGGATGGTGGTGCTCAAGCCTTGGGTTTCAATTGGTGTTGATATGGCAATTGTTGGAACCAACAATTGCCCCCAGTATTTTTCCCTTAGGGCAATCTGAGCTAGAGTTAATGGCAATCGATCGGAATGATCGATTGCCCCTGGTATTTTCTTTGATTAAGCGCGCGAACAAGTCTCGTCCTCACAGGGTCAAGGCTTATGTTTTGATGTGGTGCTTCCTAACCTACACACGACGTGTTGGTGTTTGCACTTATTTCTCGCTCATGGTCATAACTTTTAGACCATTGAATTCGACATTTAATGGGTTTACGCATTTGATCTGTTACTTTCACGTGTTTGGACACACAACTATCAAGTCGGAAGTCTTTAAAGCTTATAACGTGGCCTTGGGGTGTGATGAAAGACAACGGGACCATGGAGGGATATTTTAGGTATGTGGAGCTAAAGGGGCGACCAAAGCTACACCTTGCGTCTTCTCTCACAATCATCTTCCTTGTCTTGAAGTCGTCTAGCTACTTCGTGTTGACGTGGTTTTTGAGCTTCTGGACTTGGACTTTTGAAGTCGTCCTTTAAACCATTTATCCTCTTCTTTGTCATTCGGATTTCCTTGAGGCATTTCAGGTTTACCTTTTTGTTTTATCCTTTCTTGACTTTGCCTTCGGGGTTCTTGTGTTTCCCGGTTATGGGCTTCGAGAGCTGTTTTGATGTGAGCTCTTTAGACCCTGTGTCACTCTGGGACCATTTGCGGATCACTTCGTCATGCTGATAGCAGCGTTGCTTCTTTGGACTGATGAGAATGTTATCTGAGAGTCTGACTCCCCGCTTCCCTTGGTCACCGGGTCTAACTTTCATCATTGGTTGGGTTATTTTGTGGAGTTCATAATATCGAAAAGGGATATATGAAAGGCTCAGCGGGGGTGCCTAGGGTTTAATGTCAGGATTCACAAGCTTTTGGTTATGTGGTGTTGTACCTAGGTGCTTCGTCATTCCTGATAGTTGTGTATCCGTTCTTCATTACTTTTCACAACTCTAAGAGTAAATTTACAAATTATCTCCTTCGGTCGGAGTTATGCCGTTTGCCTCTCCTTTGAATGTGGTCTCACCGGAGTCGTGTAAAAATGACACGCTCGTTCACTCGTGGTTTTTCCGCTCAAGACGCTCTCGTAAATTTTACTTAGAGACCAATTCACACGCTTAAACGAAAGATTAAAGATGACGATCCTGAACTCAGATTGCCCCCAGTATTGACCTAGGGTTTATAACAACACTTAAACCGATGTAGAATTTGGACCGCTTTGTGGATTGTTTTGGATGTTCTGTGACGGTGTTTTGACTGACATGTTCACCCTTTTGGAAACAAAAGACAAGTCATTTTGTTCTGTTGCCAGAAAATGATTATTTCGTGGTCATTTTTTGTTTTATGTTTTGTTAAACGAATGCACAAAGATTATGAAAATGGAGCTACGCTTTTATTCATGAATAAAAATTACAATCTTAGAAGACTGAAAATTAACTAGGAAAATAAAAAACTAGGAAAATTTGAAGATGCAAGAAAATACAATCAGTGATGGATCACCTAAATAAAGTGATCTGCATACTTAGAAAAACTGGGCTCCTTGCTCGAGAAGGTCCTGAATCTTGTGCCTCAATGCTCGACAATTATCGATAAGATGGCCGGGCAACTGATGGTAGTGGCAGAATTGATTAAGATGTCTCCCCAAATGAGTGGTTCCTGTCCGAGGGGCCAAGGGCTGTAGCAAGTTCCTCCTCTGAAGCTTTTCAAATGCCTGACTTGGTGTTCGACCAATGTCGGTGAATTCCCTTTGCGATGAGTCTCGGCGTGGTAAGGGTACCGTCTTAAAGTTTTGATGCGGAGCTCTAGGTCGTTGAACCACATTTACTTCTGGGAAACTGCTTTGAGCGCAAGCTACCATCTGAAAGTAAGCCTTTTCTGGTCCTGGCATAGAGAATTTGGGGCCGCTGCTGGAGTTTCTTGAGCACTCGAGCTCCAACCCTTCCTTATGAATCCTTTCCTCTAGAATGCCGACTTGTCCCATCAACATTTCCAAATTTGGGAAGTACATGAACTTTAGCTCATGGTTGTGTCGTTTTCGCATGTTCTCAATTATCATGCGGATTTGCTCTTGCTCGTCCATTTTGGTAGGCATGGCAGCAGCCTTTCTCCTCTAACGCTTGATGAAGTCAAACATGGACTCACCATCTTTCTGTCGAGTGCCTGCAAGATCGATTCTGGTGACCTCGAGGTTCTTAGCATACTCGAAATGATTTAGGAAAGCTTTGCAAACCTCATCGTAGGTCTTGGTATTCATCTTCTGAGTGAGATACCAACGTTGAGGAGTCTCATCTAGATAACATGTGAAAACCTTGGCTTTTTACATGTCGTTGAGCCCCAGGATGGACACTTCCCGGTCGAACATAGCCAAATGAATTTGTGGATCCGAGGAACCCTTGTACAAAGCGAGTGTGGGCAGCTTCAGCTTTGGGGGGAGATTAACTTCGGGATACGACACCGTAGAGAATAATCGAAGCCAGCTGGTTTGTTGGCTTTCTCCATGCGCTCGATCCTTTTAAAAACCCTTTTAACCTCTGCAGCTAATTGATTGTCTGGAATATCTTTCCCCACACGTGTTTGAGGATCTTGGGCCCTAACGGAGTCAATCTCGATGTAACAACGGTTAAGATTTTCATCCGCAAGCTTTTCCAGAGTGTGCTGATTTGCCTCTTGGAGATTAGCCTTACTCCTCAATTCCTCGACAATAGACTCCAAGACCTTGCACCTTTGCTGCACAGCGGCCAACTGGGCATCCGTGTTGATCGGATTTCCCCGTTCTACCATATCTGGATTCGGGCTTGCCTGTTTCCAAGATGTCCATTATTAGCTAGCAAGAGAAAGTGGGTTGAAAGACACTAAGGTGAGAATTACACTTCACAAGGTAGATCGAAATAGGCTTAGGCTGAAAGCAAGTGGGCCAGGATACCCAGAAAATGAGGTGCTTGGCCTGAAGTATCTTTCAGACTATGAACTGGAATTTGGACTGAAAGCTAAACAGATGGCTTTGATTGGGCCTGAGAGGTGACACCTAGATCTAGGGTTTTGGGCTAGGGCCCAGATAAGAAGTCTACCTAGACTAGAAAGAGCCCTTGGGCCGGAATGTGTTTGGGCCTGAAGTAAAGCACATGGGCTGGAATGGTCCCTAAATCACAAATCGGCCTAACTTTCTTTGGGTCAGAGAAGATGGTTGCTAAGCTGAAAAAGACTTTATTTTCAGGACATGTGAGTTATTTCAAGTTCAGGTGGATTCCTTTTTTATGGGCCTAGAACTAATTGGATAGTTTAAATTGGGCCAGAAGAGAAATCACCTAAGTCTAGGCTTTTGGGCCGAAGCCAGAATGACTCGCATATTAAACCAAATAGAACCTCTGGGCCGCAGACGAATAGAGCTGCCAATTCGGGTTGGGCTAGGTTAATGTAGGAGAAGTCCCTATCAATCTCTAGGCTGGGTAGTGGGCCGATCATACAAGCAAACAGGGCCCACACAAATTCAAGATGTCCTCACTTAGATGTTTAATTCAAACTGGGCATGAATCGATCCGGAGAGGTGCTTGGGGCATGGGCCCAGGTCACCACAAAGGAACAGGGCTTGCACGCCATTCTCTTCGGGCCACTCTTTTCACATCACCTGAAGGTGTGCGTCTACGGTCGGGTCTTTGACTGACCAAACAATGGGCTAGGTAAGGGCACTGCCAGGGAAACGCTCGGGGCTAAGGTCCAGGTATTAAGGGGATGTGGCCCCCCGCTTATTCCTACTCTCTCTTCCCCCCGCTTATTCACATCACCTAAAAGGTGTGAGTCCCTAACAAGGGACCCTCAAACGGGTCCCGAGGGGAAATCGGTTTGTGTGGACCCTCGCTCTCATATGATGCAAAGGTGCAGAAAATTAAAGTGCGCACGAAAGTAAACAAACAAAGTAATAAAACCATAAATAAACTATTTTCGAGTTAAGCCCTCTTTCTTAAAATTAAACAAGTTAATATTAAGAATTTTGTCCCCAGCGGAGTCGCCATTCTGTGGGCCTCGATTTTTAAACCCTATCCTATGTTGATTCAGGTTGATTAGGATCTAGTAGGGTTTTAGGTCCACTTATAATCTAAGCTTAATAACTATGTCATATAACATTAATTATTAAAACCTAAGCTAGCTCACTAGAACCTATTATGAGTCACCACCTAATTTTAACCTAGATCAAATTAGGAAAGGAGAGTTCGGGTTCGGGGGCTTGGTATACGACTTATTTAGGGTTCAATTACTTTCATTACCCCTAGAAGTCGTTTTTCCTCTACTTAGTTTAATTACGGCTTATTACGAGTCGTTTTAACCTAAGTGCACGAGCTTCTATTTTTTGTGTATTTTAGCATTTTTTGACAGAAAATGAAAGTGGAAACTGAAAATACCTAAACTAGGGTTTCAGAGGCAGAATTAGGTCAAATTTTGTTTACGTCCGTAGCCACGGACCTCAGGTCCGAGACTACGAACCCCAGTTAACCTAATTATACAGAAAAGTCGAATTTAAGAAAAAAACAAAATTTTGAAAAGTCCGGGGCCACGGACAATATTTAAAAAAAAACCTAAATTTTGAAATTTTTAAATCCCGCCGCCGTCCGTGGGTGTCCGTGGCCACGGTCCGTGGTCCCGGACCATAGGTCCGAGGTCCCGGACCACCCACGGACAGGGGTTTTCAGGCGGTTCCCGATGGTGTTTTCGACTCAAATTTTATGGGTATGTAGCCTGAAAGATTATAAACACGTTAGTAATTGAAAGAACTCAATTTGAAATCAAAATTAACACGAAACTTAGCAAACAAGTAACAAGGAAGTAGCTAAAAAATTTAGTGATACAAAAGCCAGGAAGAGTTGGTTTGAGCCTAAATTTTGAGGCAAGACTGATAAAGTCGTAGGGAGTTAGGAAAGCGGAATTTCTACCTGTTTTACCTTCAGATTTACAATGGTTCTTCACACCGGGATTCGTCAAGTGCTCCGTTGATGGCAGACCCGAAAGATTTTCGAACCAAGCTTCTGGTTGTTGGTTGTTCTTGCTGTTCTTCACATTTTGGTGGTGTTTATGTGGGATTTTGATGATTATTGGTGCTTTGGGGATTGGAAAACGAGTTTAGATGGTGATTTCAGGGGATTTTTGGTATGATTCGGGTGGCCGGGTGTTGAAAAACATGAGAGAGAGAGGAGGCTGTGTTTTCTGACTTCCTAGGGTTCTTGAGCTTATGAGATTCCCCTTTGATCAAAAGATTTATCCCTTTATATAGACTTTCTTAAAGATAATGAAAATCTAGTAAAAGTAAGATGTTTTGGCATTTTAATTAAGTGACTTCCCAAAGGAATTTTGATGTGAAATTTTAGCCACGTGTCAAAGATGACAATTATGATTTTTCTGAAGTGGAATCGAATTTTTTAAATGTTGGAATATTTTTAAATTCAATTTCTCGTGAGATTCACTTAGAAATTGCTAGAAAATTATTGGAAATTCAAAAAATCAAAATTCTAACGCCATCATGCTTAAAATGTCATCCTCTATCATGGGTTAAAATTTCAAAGCATTTCAAGTTGATTTGAGCATCTTTTGGAGGAGAGAGAAAGCCTATATGAGGTCTTAGGAGCCTTAAAAATTATGAAAATACCCCTGGAGATGGCTAAACTGTCCCTAGTACTCTGAAATGTGCAGATCGAACTGGGAACCCTCGCTACTTGACCAAACTAGCCTATTAGTAGAGACTCTCTTCCGGGGGGGGGGGGGTTGAAATTTTGGGTATAACACTACCCCAGCCCGCTCTTCGTCTTTGAAATTCCAATCTACACACCTGAAAATAAAAACATTACTGGAGGGGTCAGCCCAGCGACTGAGTATGTCATCATGCAATCTTCCCGAATCTTTAGAATTAACTCAGGTATTTGCCAAGTGAGCATTCAGGTTCATTTCATGCAAATTCTGGTTTATAGATACATAACAAACATGCTTAACATAATAAAGTAAACATAGCAACAAAACATATAATATAACAAGGTATAACATAAGCAACACATTCATCATATTCAGGTTTCAAACATAAAGTTCAAAGCAAGTCAAACAAGGCATAACATAAACAACACAGTCACCATAATCAAGTTTCACACATAAAGTTCAAAACAAGTCAGTCGTTGTCAGTGCCTTCTGGCAATTCTTAGATTTAGTTAGAGATTCTCCAATTTCCCGTCACACGTGTCCTCACATAATTTCACCCGTGTCACGTGTTAGGAAGTGACACGTACCCTATTCAAAGGTGGGTCAACCTGGGCAGTGGCCCTTACCAAGTCAACAAGCATATTGGTCTCGTTGAATCATACCAATATCTGAGTGAACCAGTTAGTCGTCATCCGCTCGTCATACCATTACCAACATTTGAGTGGACTGATAAGACGTCATCCACTCGTAATACCAATACCAGTGAATACCATTATTTGAGTGGACCAGTTAGTCGTCATCCACTGGGTGCACCATAACGCGCGAGCAAGAACCCCGTAGGTATTCTTGTTCCTAAGCTACTCTCATAACCCCCATTCTACCCCGTTAGCCAAGTACTGGTTAGGGTAGTCATACATATAAAACACAAATCATATAAATCATAGTGTTAGTGTCTTCAAGGTCTTTCCAATTTCTTCCTAAAATCATTGTTAGGAAGGTATACCATAAACATCATAACCACTTTCCATCTCATAGTGTTGTAACATCATGTTATGTTTCTTTCCAAGTTACTCGGTGGTAACACATTCTCTATGTATATATTTATTACCACATGTATCTCTATACCGTATAGCAGATTAGAGTACTCAATTGGCAACCAACCCATTCACATTTTATTAATCACAAGGATCTGATTGTGATATTATATCATATGATAAAATATTTGGAGTTACCATCACAGTTCAACATGCTATATATAATCAGCATATTATTATGCAGAAAATTAAACACCCATATCTTCTTGTCACACATCACACAATTATCCGACCCGAGGTAACCTTCGGGCCAGTCGGATCACACAACAACATACCTGGAATATGCAGCTTTGTGATATGTCTTAATCACGAATATACCATCCTCCTATCTATCCATGAGCGTCCCATTTCCTGAATCCTAGAGTATGAGGGAAAACCCAACTGTTAATTTCTAATCTTCATCATCATTATTCCTTGTTTATCCTTTCTACTTAAAGTAACCTGGTATTTTACTCCTCTGTTCCACCAAACTAGTGGTAAAGAATCAGTAATTATTACTACCGAGATCCTTGTACAAACATTCAAATCTAAAACTATTTTATAACTTAACTTGTGTGTAATTAGATACATGCATTCTTTAATTGGGTCACGTTTAACTTATAACTTGTTTAGTTAGGCCCAACTAAAAGCCCAATGTAATTGAACGGTATAACACTATACCAATTATGAGCTTCCTTAATCCGACTCTAATATGAAATTATTTTAAAATCATCCATTACCGACCCATAACACTCTCTCGTATTTCAACATTATTCCCTAATTCAAATGTTACTTGAACTTAGTAACGCCTTTCATTTTTTTATAACTCGTTAAGTTCCATTTGTATACATCTTTATAATTTTTATTGTTTACTAAGTCTTGTGTAGTTTCCTCATATTCTTTTCTCAACTGGTTTTCTTCTCACTCGGCCTAACTTTCCATGGTCTAAGGCCCCTTTTTGTAATTGGGTTTTAGCCTGAGCTTAGATCTTGACCCAATTTAACTAAGTTATAATTTCACTAAGTTAACTCACATTATTTTTGTTCTAGTTAGGCCAATTTGGTTTTACTAGCTTTAGTAAGGCCATATTTATTTGTTAGGGTTGGCCCTAATTTTACTCTAACTTATCTACTTCTTAACCTGGGCTTAAACCCACTCAAAACGAGTTCTGATTAAGTTAGGATTATTTCAACCCTTAAATTCCTTAATCCAATTTTACAGATTTTGACTGTTAACTATGTTAGGCCCACTTCTGGCTTTTTTCTAAATCTTAAACCCAAGTAAATATATTTTAGTTAGCTATTTGTAAGCCCAAAATCAATTGCTAACTTTCTAGCCCAACTTCCATTTTAATTTGGTTAGAATGTTTTACTCAACCAGTTTATTTTATCTACGCAGTTACAAAACTTGGGCTCATTAGCTAAAGACCATATTACTTAATCACGTCCCTAAGACAACTTAATTCTTTGGTCATCATTGGATTATTTTTAAAACTAGTTTAGCTTCTAGGTTACTGATTTATTCTTACCCAACCAAATTTATTTGTCATGCTAGTTTGAGATCAACTCAACAACAGCCCAAATTAATTTCATTTCCTTCAAGCCCAATCCTATTCTGTTAGATTCCTAACCTTATTTAGTTTTTTTTTCTTTCAGACATCTTACTGGGCTATTTTTTTCAGCCCAGATAAATTTTCAGCCCAAAGCAAATTTCACCCTAGATTAAGTGTTGACTAAATTTAACCCTTCAATCTAGTCTAATTTTGGACAAACCCTTATCATAATTTTAATTTATGTTGACAATATTTGGTTTGCTAAATTTATACCTAATATATGTTTTAAATTACATTCTGGCCCCTCAAAGTGTCAAAAATTATTAAATCGCCCCTAATATTTCTGGATTCTCTAAATCACACCTAACTTTTCATAATTGCTATTTCAACCCTAATTTTTTTAAAAAACTATTTCACCCCTAAATCTTTTCATAGTTACATTTGCACCCAAAATTTGACAATTTTATATTTTCACCCCAAAACTTTCTAGAATTCGCACTTTAACCCCAACTTAACTTAAATTATGATTTTTACCCTTATTTCTTCAGAATTACCAGTTTACCCTAATGAATTCCATAAATCCTAATGTAAAGGTTTGCCCCAATCCAAACCTTAACTTCTTTCTATCTAGAACCCTAAATTGCCGTTTGGCCCCAATTTCAAAACCCTAATTTTTCAAACCCTAAATTTACCAGATTTCCCAAATTAAATTAGAACTTTGCAATCGAACCTAATTACTGATTTCAGAACCCCCACTTTACCCAATTGAACCCTAATTGTTTTTCTGAATGCCTAAATTAATCACCAAAAACTTCATAATTAACAATTTAAACTACATAAATTAAATAAGTACTCTCGGTACCCCAATCTGAATTTAGGGTTCCTCATTTGAATACCAGAACACTAGAAATTTATTCTTCTAAGAATTTAAATCCTTAATTCAAGTTTAGTGTTCTTGATTGACAGACAAAACACCAAAGTTTCAGATTCCAGAAGTCCATTTACAGAGTTTGTTCAAGGTTCATAACAACATGTAAAATTTTTGGAAAGCCGAAATTATGAGTTTTCGAAAGATTAACAAAGTCTTAACAACGTTTTACCCAGAAATTTTGGACTCCCAAAGCGCCGGATTACAAAGGAGTAGGAAGGTAAAAAATTCCTAAGTTTTCGATTCCTAATCCTAATTATAACCAGAAAGGAAGTTACAATATACCTTCACCGGTGTTGGCCATACAAAACTTTAGCCTTTGGTCTTCTCTCACGGTTCGCCCTTGCCCAGGTTTGGGAGTTCCTTCCCGATTTTTTGGTTATACAAAATCAAGGAGAAGGGAAGTAAATGGGATTCTAAAATTTTAAACCAGAACCAACAAAGTCAGAAAAGCACTTACCATTTTTCTTCTTTGCGAGTCTAAATCTAGACAAGGAAAGAGCAACACGAGCCAGAAAAATAAAGAAGAAGAGAAAGAGGAAGTAAATCGAACTCGAAAATGAAGATAGTCGGCACCTGAAGAAGAAGAAGAGATGAACATGGCGCCGGTTTGGGTTAGGGCTAGAGAAAAAAATATTGGGTTATTTCCTTAGAGATTAAGAGACTTCAGAAGCTTATGGAGGAAGGAGGTGAGAATTGTGCTGAAGAAGAGAAGTGGAGGCGGCGGCAGTTTTCAAGAAGGAAGAAGAAGAGCATTGAGATTAGGTTAGAACAGAAAAATTGATTAGGGTTAGAAAAATTACCGTGAGTAAATACATGGGAGAAGGAGGGCCGACTAGCTCCTTTTGGGTTGGTCGGCCCATTATCATTCATTTTTTTTTGTTTCTAAATAAGCCCAAAGGTCCAACGAGAGACAATGTTTTTATCTGATTGACTTATTTATCGGTTTTCGACTGTCAATTAATTTCGTAAATGCTCAGGCTCGTTATTAAATCCCAAAATGTTATATTTTAATGTATAACTTTATTTCATGATTTATTATGTATTATAGACTGTACAATTTTTATTATTTAATTTCTTCCTTTAATAACGTTTATTAATTCGTTATTTGATGCAACACACTTTAGTTTATACAACTTATTATTTACCAATTCTCCCCCTTTTTTAACTTATCGGTGAATAATCAGTATTCACCTAAGTAGGGGTATTGTGCATTTTATTTATTAATTAGTTACATCATCTCAAATTTATTATTTTATTTCATATTTTATGTGAGGTTTATTACCTCTTTAATTCTTACGTTGTTTATAAAATTAATCCCTAAGAGTTATGTATTTGAACCTTTTCTCAATAATGTTACTACCCTTAATTAATTATTTTAACCTTATTAATTATTTAATTAAGTTTTATTTATTTAATAATTCTTAGGGATATTTTAGTCTAACCCCCCTTAAAAAGACTTCATCCCGAAGTCGATTGTTCTCCAATCAACTCTATCTAGGGAATCAAGTTCACATATATAATCCCTGTGTTTACCCACTAAGTGTAACATGCATTTTCCTATCATATTAATGCCTTTACATGTCCCATCATCACCTCTCAACACCACTACCTTACATTTCCATAATCCGAACTTATAAATTTCACAACCGGTTGTGCAATTTATGTGTCCACTTTGTAGGGAGCTTCGAGATACATCCAACCCTGACGTGATCAGCGTAAGTGTTGGACTATCCTTCCACCCCAATTTATGCTCAGTATCACTTGACTTGGCCAGGGTCAAGTTCAACCTCGCACGTCCAATTTAAACAACAAACAAATAATTTACCAATTTCAGTTATTACACTACACGCTTCTAGTCATCTGGCGATCAATTTACGGGCTATTATAATAAATCTAATCACAATCATAAAAATTTATTCACCATTAGCGCAACACAACTGTAGAACCAGACTTAATTGGTTCCCACCTCGGTCTTATACAGAGTAACACTCCATCAGGCATGACTTAATCTTACATTCACATGTGCATTAACATTCGCAATTACCAACAACATCACAATTCCCTTATACACCACCATACGTCATGTAATCTTTACCATGAGCACTCACATACCATGTCACTAAGACCCATGTGTGGAACATAGTCACACTAACCATATGTGGAATATAACCACAACATTACCAACCAACATCTATCTATGTTAAGATACCATAACTCACTCACACACCGAAATGTCTCAATCAATACAAGCCAACCAACAAGCACTAGGCGTTATGCACCAAAGTACCACAATTCATTTACAGAATGTATGTTTACACACCAATTCATCACTAAACATCACTAAAATACAATCAACACAACACAACACCCTACAATGTCAGTTGGCCCTACCCCCCTTAAAAAGGGGTTACGCCCACGTACCCTACATATTAGAGACGCTCAAATCTGAGCGTTGGATACTAAGTCCTTATAGAGTCAGTCTCACATTTATAACGATTGTGCCCCTAGTCTATCTGGTATTAGAATCAATACAAGGTGGGGGTCTCAAAATATCATAGAGCTTCATTTAGCTCTATTCTCTTAAGGTTTACGTAGAATGAATAAGGTACCTATTCATTGAGTCGAAGAGTATAGAAATTGTCATATATATCCTTAACTATCCAGGTAAGTCTAGCATGTATAACAATGGGCCCACACGCTCCGTGCAACGTACGCTCTACATAATTTGGGCTTCATTTGCCCTTCTTCCCAAACCTGAAGACGCTTTTCACAAATTCAAAGTGCCTCTTTGTGATATCGAAATTCTCATATTTTAATGATTTTTTGAGCATTTTTCCTTTATTTGTTCTTATTAATTAGTGTCTAGGAACAAGCTTTTTCTGGTTTTGTTCCAGCACAATAGTGTTCTAAAACCTTCAAAGTACACACACATAGTATGTCCTCCAATATCTTAATGGTCCTCTTTGTGTGACCATTTATCCAAGGATGTCATAGAGTACTAGCTTCAGCCTTGTCCTCCATAACTTCCTGTACTTATTCTCATGTTCTACCGATGAATCAAGAATCTGTATCAGATATCATGGTTTTTTAATATTCTTCTTGTAGAACAGGTTTGTGTATCTTTTATGGAAATGAAATTTTCTTTCTTTCATTCCAAATCAAACATGGGTTACAATAGTCCTTTTAAGTCTCTTATGCTTTAGTTTTCCCTCCTGATAGGTCAAGTTCTGTGTCACACATTCAATAGTGTCTTTTCCCAATCAACCAATAAAATTACATGTTCATATTTTTGGTACATTTCTGATGACCTTATATGAGTAGGTAAATATACACGATGTATTCCTTATAGATTCTTTTCTTTAACTTGAACTTCTATTAGAGATACGCAATCCATCATTTACTCTAATCAATTCCTCCCCAACCCCAATTTTGGCTGTCAGATTGTACATACTAATTGCCCATTTGAGCACTTGCTCCTGTTTGGGTAAACGATTGTTACGATCTTATATATTTATCCAAACCTGAGATATATCCTAACGCTAACGGAGATATTCAACCGTTACTTAACAGACGGCCCATAAAGTTGTGAACTTTATCGAAGCATTCAACATTTTTGTTAACATCATTATAAACTCTTAGCACCTGTTTCCGAAAATGTACTGATTTCCTCTTAACTAATCAATCCTACAATCAATATATGGCATAGGTTAATTGATGTTGATTGCTACTGTCAACAGCCCTCGGAGACCGTTACTCTAGATTGAATTCCCTATCTTTCCTCCTATCAACCTTTTGATAGGGCATTACACAAAGATACTCTTAGCCGAATGAGTCCCTTTTTATCAAGGGGCCATTCAACTGTGTATTAATTCATTTAAATTTCATTGAAGTCATCCGATAGGGTGTCTCACAAACAACCCTTGCTCGGTAATTCATCGGAAATCTAAGTTTATGAGCTCTACTAGTATCCTTTTGGTTCATCATATCCTTGCCCTATTATCATGTGTATGGCATACGCATGCCGTTCACCTTTCCTTCATCTCCTTAATGTAACACCCCAACTGAAAACTCAACAATAAACGGTAATCGCAGCGGAAATTCATAACTTAAACATTAACTAAAACGGGATGGTGTTAGTAACATCTACATACTTACAAACCAACTATACCGAGTGTAATATATACAAAGCCATCATACTAGTTCTGATGCTACCAAAGTATACACCACGAGAGCACAGGCGCATCCCGGGTCCAACATCCAAAATAACAAGGGTATTCATTGTACTTAGAATCTAAAGCCACTCCGCTTCTTCGATCCTCATCCTGCAAAATAAAATATGGTGCCCCGAGGGGCTCAACAACCCTTGGCTGGTATGATTAACATGTAGCCCATCGGCTACTGGGATACATGCAACTAATTGTCATGATAACATGGGATTTATTTTAACACATACATACATAAGCATAGCAAACAACATACACATAATAGGAACGATTCTCTTGAGGAAACGAACCAAACATCAGTTAGCCAGACTTGGTAAGTCTAGAGAATAATTTCAATCTCATAATAAGCTTGTTACATAACTTGTTATCGTTCTGTTTGTCGAACATTTAACTTATCCCAAAGATACATTGGATATAGTGATCCAAACACACCGTACACATAATCCCCATAGCCCAAACAAAAGTCAAGTAGGAAAGCCATTTATTAGGCTTGTGGGTGATTGTAATCCAAGAAAGAAAGACAACCATAACATAAAGGGGGTCGAATCTGAATCAGATATCGACTCCCGTACATACACGCGCGACCGGAACTTCCGGATTCCTCACCCCCTGGTTATACTCTTGTGAGTAGTTCCATTGTTGGAACTTAACACATTATTTTACACTGCAATTGTTTAGGCCCAGTTAGGCACACAAGAGAGATGCGATACATTTAAACAACACAAACCACAACTAACACACGGATAGCCATAGTTAGAACGTTCCGTGAGTTGAAACGTTAAAACTGAATACCGTTCTCTTACGTAGTCCTAACATTAGTTAACTAACGGGTTAACACGTATTCGAGGTTAACGGTATCAGAACACACACGTCACACTAAACAATAACTGTAAACTCATTACATGTATTTAATCTTACAAGGTTGTAAACACTCAGAAAACAAACAACATACAAGCCGGTGTAAACCGGTAGCAAACAGACTGCAAGAAAAACATACCTTGGTCCCTGCTGCGTTCGTTGACCACCGAATGCAGCTCCTATACATAATTAGTCATGTCGGTTAATTACCTTATTTAACTTCCGATTAACTAAGTATTTTACATATATACATGGCATATTTTTCACATTTAACTTACACTTGTTTGCCCTCATTATACTTACTAGGGTTTACTACTTAAGCCACATTTTCTTTTCTGTTTTTTTATAAGGACCGATCGACCCAACCTCTGGGTTGGTCGGATGCAGAAGACATCCGGGTTTGAAAATTTTTACTCGACCGACCCAACTAGGGTCGGTCCTAAGGTTGGTCCATTGCAGAAACATTCTGGTTCATTATTTTTAGCCGACAGGGTCGGTCCCCTGGGTCGGTTGAATGCAGAAGCATTTCCAGCTAGCTTATTACAGTCCGACCGACCCAGCCAGGGTCGGTACCCTGGGTCGGTCGACTGCAGAACCTTCCCAACAAAATGTCTAACTTGACCCAAACTCCACCATAAGCTTCCTAATATGTTCTAACATCATCTTGACACCCTTACATCCCTTTTAACTCATGATCAAGTCTCCATCTAACCTCTTTGATCATTTGCTTAATTCTTACTAATATTCCTAACACTTATAACATTTTTTTTCTTAGGATTTCTAAGTGGTGAATTATGCCTACAATATCAACTACCCAAAATGTTTTCTCACAAGCATTCTGACCACTCTCCAGCATTATTTTGCATCATCATCCTTAGTTCACACGTTGGTCTTTACAAGACTCAACACCACATTTACCACCAACTTTTGCACAAGTGTTAACACTTCTCATACCATGACTTTGGTGTGTCTAAAACACCCATTTGGTCTCTAAATCCTCCAAGACAATTCCCAAGTCATTTTAACACTCAAGAATACCTTAACTCAATTTCTTTCACCAATATTACCCTTAATGATTCCTAGCACTTTCTAGGTCATAAAATCTCCTCAAAACACTTCGAACTCTTTGCTTATCAACTAAACTTTGACATAGCTTCTGTAGCACATTCTTACACTCAAACACATGGTTTTTTTCATCCTTAAACAATCAAAGGCATTCAAATCCACTATAAATGTTCTTAACACACAAACTACACCTAAACTACAATACATCACAATATAGTGCATAAACTTAAATTGCTTGGCACTTATGCCCTTAAATGACATGGCTCTTAGGCCCTTAAATAACAATAATCTTAAACACCGAATCTCCACATATAAAATGCTTTCAGCCTGTAAATACACTCAACAATCTCATATACCATTATAATCCACCATGTGGATATTTTACTAACTCATTTCCCTTTGGCTCTTTAGGTTGTTTATAAAGCAATTCAAGCACAATTCCCTAAGGCACTAAACTTTATTAGGATAGGTCATTTACCTTTTCTCTTCAAGATTTCTCTCTTGTTTTCTCTTGATTGAAAATTGGCAAGGACTTTTGTTCACTTGTCAACCTTCTAACCAAAACACAAATAAGGGTAATGAGCGTTAAGCATTATACTTAAACTCATGAACAAACCCTAGATCACAAGAAGTGTCTTAAAACACTAGAATTGATATTTACCTTGGAATTTGAAAGAGAACTTGATTAAGAAGCAAGGTAGGACTCCTCCTAGTCCTTTGAGGATTGAATCAAGCTACTAAAAAGAGCAAGACAAGGCACCATCAAAGATGATTCTCGGCCATGTACGAAAATGAGAGGAAACATGAATTTTCTTTGGCTTTTCTTACCTTGAAGCAAAGGAGAGTATCAAGGTATAAGAAGTTGAGCTTTTCCTCCTTCAATGGAGATTCTCCATGGAATGAAACTTGAGTTCTTGGATATTTGAAAAGATGGAATTAAAGAGCTTAGTCTAACTAACACAAATATGGTCTTGGAATTTAATTTGGAGCATGGAGTTGCATTTAACAAGAAAATGAAGTTGGAGAAGAGGGGTGTGCTGTAGCGAAACCGGTTTTCTTGGGAGGATGAAGGAAGAATACGGTGGGGAATAGAGGGAATGAAGGAGAATGAGGAGAGAGGTAAGTCTGAAGATATTTTAAGTTATAAAGGTAATGTTCTTTTACTTACTTTTTCCTTATTCTTTTAATTAAACTAGCATATGGTGATAACTCACCTTGCTTAAAAACCGTCCCCCTTTACATACTTAAGATATTTATGGGCTAGTTTGACCATTTAATTAACTTATGTTGACTTAATGCTAAATTAAGCACTATTTGAGCACTATTCATAATTAGTGCACATATTAGTGAAATTTTTGATTTCCCATCGATTTAGACTTCCTAATGTGATAATAAGTAGTACAAATATTGATTGAGGTGTAATGATGGGATTTAGCCACTCAAAACCTATTTCTAAGACAATTTTTCAAAAATGTGCTTTAAGACTCCTTAAAGCATAATTTGTGTTTTAACTTGTTTTTGAGCTTGGTTTTCTTCAGTATTCGGTTTAACATGTCCATTAGCATGTTAATAAAGTCTTGGTGCTCTCTTGGGGTCTTAACCAAGGTTATCCCAAGTTTAGAGCATGTTTTTGCTCAAATTGTCTTAATGGTGTTTTATTGTGTTTACTATGGTTTAAATTGTTTACTAACGTTTATAAGGCACTTTTTAGCCTTAATATACCATAGTTTAACATTTAAATAACATATTTATGTTTGGGCTATTTCAATCTACCCCCCTTAAGAGAACTATGTCCTCAAAGTTCTCAGTTTCCTACGCATCATTTAACTAGAATCCGGGGATTACTTGCAAGATAAAACTTCTATAACAAAACATACTTTACATAACAACCCTTAGACTCAAAGGTCCAGATAACATAAAAACATTCAGACTCAGAGGTCTGTAACATAACAACATTGACAATGTATTTCAATACATGTCGTACATTCATAACGAAACGGCTCTACCCCTCTTAAAAAGGGGTACGCCCCGTACCCTATACATACAAAAACTACTGAGTAAATAAAGATGGGTACTTCGCCCTTATACTATCCTTCAGCTCCCAAGTGGCCTCCTTGACTTCTTGGTTAGACCAGAGAACCATCACCAGTCGAACAGACTTATGACGAGTGTCCCGTGTCTTAGTGTCTAGAATCCGTACGGGAGTCTCCACTGATCACATGGTCGGCTAATGTCAGCCTTTTGGGCTGAAGTTCATGAGACGGATGAGACATATGTTGCTTCAACTGTGATACATGAAATACATCATGTACCTCGCCCAGCTCAGTAGGCAGATCTAGCCTGTAAGCTACCAAGCCTATCCGCTCCGTCACAACATAAGGCCCCACGTATTTTGGGCTCAACTTGCCTTTCTGGCCAAAACGAAACACACCCTTCATGGGCGAAACTCTTAGAAATACCTGGTCGCCTACGGCGAACACCAGGTCACGTTAGGGCATATTGACATATGATTTCTCCTATCTTGAGCTGCCTTCATGTTAGCTCGGATCTGGCATACTTCTGCTTGTACTTGCTCAAGATACTCCGGCCCTATAGTGACCACCTCACTCGACTCATCCCAGCATAAAGGCGTGCGGCATGGTCTACCGTATAATGCCTGGAAAGGAGACATCTTGATCGAAGCATGGTAACTGTTGTTGTATCTAAACTCGATCAAGTGTAACTTATCAATCCAGCTGGTCTAAAAGTCAAGTGCACATACACGTAACATATCTTCGAGCGTCTGAATGGTGCGCTCACTCTGACCATCCGTCTAAGGGTGGAACGCTGTACTCAGCTTCAGCTCGGTACCAAGCGCTTCCCGTGTAGATCTCCAGTACCTCGAGAGGAATCTGGTATCCCTATCAGACATGATTTTCTTCAGTTTCCATGGTGCCATACAATCTCTCGGTCGAAGAGCTCTGCAAGCTTTGCCACTTTCCAAGTGTCCTTCATCGGAATGAATCAGGCCACTTTGGTCAGTCGGTCAACAACGACCCATATCATATTTAGACCTCCCCGTGTAGGTGGAAGCCCTACTACAAAGTCCATGGAAATGTCATGGAACTTCCACTCTGGCATTGACATTGGCTGCACCATACCGGCAGGCCGTCGGTGTTCAAACTTGACTTTCTGACAAGTGAGACACCTTACAACATAATCATTCACATCCTTCTTCATTCTAGTCCACCAAAAATACCTCTTCATACTTTTATACATCTTTGAAGCTCCGGGGTGAATCGAAGTAGTGGAACAATGGGATTCTCTCAATATGCGCTCCTTCAGCTCAGCGCTACTTCGTGGAATACATTGTCGGCCATTCAGCCTAATCAGGTCATCATCGTGAAGTCAGAAATCATACTTCTGACTCTCGAATGTGCTATCAATCAGCTTCTGCCTGATCTCTTGCATGTACTGGTTTGACATCTGAGCACTCCGCACCTCATCAACCAAGCTAGAGTGAGAGACTAGCGAATAAAGAGAGTGTGTTCGGCAACTCAGTGCGTCAGCTACAACGTTCGCTTTACCTTCCTTGTACTGAAGGTTGATGTCGTAGTCGTTTAAAAACTCGACTCACCTTCGTTGTCTCATGTTCAACTCTTTCTGAGTGAACAAATACTTTCAACTTTTGTGGTCTGAATAGATTGTTATACTCACCCCATACAAATGATGTCGCCATATCTTCAAGGCGATGACGATGACACCCAATTCTAAGTCGTGGGTAGGGTAGTTTTCTTCATGCTTCTTCAGGTGTTGGGAGGCGTAAGCAACGACCTTTCAATGTTGCATCAACACACAACCCATTCCTTTACCTGATGTGTCGTAGTAGACCTCAAAATCATCTGTACCGTCTGGTATAGTCAGCACTAGTGCAGAAGTCAGAGCGTCTTTGACGCTCTGTAAGGAACTCTCACATTCGTTTATCCACTCGAATGGTTCATCCTTCTTCATTAAGGAAATCATCGGCTTCGAGACACTGGAGAAGTTCTTCACAAACCTCATATAATATCCTGCCTGATTGAGGAAGCTCCGGATATTGGTAACCGTCTTCGGTCTCGGCCAGGTGCACACTGCATCAATCTTGGCCGGATCCACAGCGATCCCAGCCTCAGAAATAACACGACCAAGGAATGAAACTTGGTCTAACCAGAACTCACACTTGGAGAACTTTGCGTATAGCTGGTTCTCCCTTAATGTTTGTAATACACTTCTCAAGTGGCTTTCATGCTCACCCTTCGACTTTGAATACACAAGAATATCGTCGATGAAGACTACCACTGACTTGTCCAACTGATCTCGGAACAAGCGGTTCATTAAATCCATAAACTTAGCCGGTGCATTGGATAGACCAAATGGCATGACTGTGAACTCGTAGTGACCGTATCTGGTTCAGAATGCAGTCTTCTCAATGTCACCCTCTCGAATAGCGATTTGGTGGTAACCTGATCGCAAGTCGATCTTGGAGAATATTGATGCTCCTTTCAATTGTCAAATAAATTGTCGATACGTGGTAATGGATAACGGTTTTTCACCCTAACAGCATTTAGTTCTCTGTAACCGATGCAGAGGCGGAGACTACCGTCCTTCTACTTCACGAAGAGGATCGGCGCTCCCCTCGGTGAAACGCTCGGGCGTATGAATCCCTTGTCGAGTAGGTCTCACAGCTGTTCCTTGAGCTCTGTCATCTCAGCTGGAGCCATACGGTAGGGCACCTTCGCTATTGGTCCGGTACCCGGAACCAATTCAATTTCAAACTCAACTGCTCGTGCTGGCGGCATGCTCGACATCTCCTTAGGAAAGACATCAGGAAACTCTGACACTACTGGCACATCTGGGCTAAACTCCGGATCTCTCTCTATGTCCTGGACATAGCAGAGGTACACTTCATTATTCCATTGTAGTTCACGATACATAGCCATAACGGAGATAATCTAAGTCGAAGGCTCCCTGGGCCTCTAGCGGTACAATATGGTAACCCCAGTCGGACTCCGAAGAAGCAGACGGTGCTCGACACATAGGATTCGACCTTTGTACCGCTCTAACCAGTTCATCCCCACAATTACGTCAAATCTGAGCCCCTCAAACTCTATCATGTCGATCGGGAACTCTTCATCTTTAATTCGGACGGTGGCATCTCGGTAATAGCGGGTACACTTGATCCGCTCCTTGGACGGGAGAGTGACTAGAAAGTCAGTATCTCATCACCGTCTAACCCCAGCCTCCTTGCAAATGAAAGTGAGATAAATGTGTGTGAAGCTCCAGAGTCGAACAAGATCGATGCGTCCACACCATTAACTGGGAAGGTACCGGTGAGGATAGTGCCGCTCTTGCCGGCTTCTGCCTCAGTATACTCCGTTCCGAGTGCACAACCTAGTTTATTTCATAAACGTTATAAGTACAACGGTAACAACACGATTGGTATACTAAAAAATTAACACTGTTTTATTCATTAACACCACTCCTTATATCATAAGTTGGTTTACATTGTGTCGACTTCACTAAATGCATAGCATACTTAACATACAACTGACTTCATACATTACATGGTTATACATGGCTTCAGAATTGCCTAAAGGTCAAATTCAAACGTCCGGGTTTCAGGTGTGTGGCATTGATTACTGCCGAAGGTGCCGTATTCAGTTTGATCTTCTTGATACCATGATATAGAATCCTCGACTGCCCACCCATGATTAATACATCACCTGACTTCAACACCAACTTCCTTGCGAGATCAACACGCTTTTGCTCGCCATACATAAATACTACGGTATCACTAATGGACCAAGACACCACAGGTACTCCCTTACTCAGAGACTCGGGTGTTTCGTCCTTATCTTGGTGTAAACCCAATCGTCCACCTTTTTAGTAGAAGTTAACAATACATAAATCCGCTTCAACACTCGGAATTGGATTCGATTCAACTCGCTGAGCAATTCCCACGGCGTGGTTAACGACCACAAGAAACTCCTCAAGTATACTCGGTATTGTTGCTCCATCTTCCGCTCGCATGTCTTGATATGTCTTGGTGTAGGATTCCAGTCCTTACCCATGCACATCATCTTCAACTTCATTTTCGATCCACTCGGGTATTTCGGTGTGTAGAAACCTCCAGGTGCTGCTCCAAGTTCGTCGCATCGTCGGATGATGTGGATTTGTGCTTCGGGTGTCAGGTATCCATTTAATAGTATCATACCTGGTTAGATAACCTGACATTGCTCCATCGGGAATTCGGTGACGCTAATGGTTGTCTCTTCGGGGGTTGGTGTGGGAGGGATTGGATAACATATATTGAAAGTTCCTAAGGTTTAGAATTATCTAACTTAGGTAAATTGTATATCATACTTCACTCATTGTCCATGTAGTTGTACATTTAGGTTTACTAACACTCATGCATGAAATGCGGTAGCCAATCTATTACTCCACTCAACGGTTTAAGTAGTACCTGGTCTAGAAGAGGGTCCAGCTCCCTCTGATCGATCTACCACATTAAGGGTGGCCTTGCCAGCTCCCGACCTCTTTCCTTTCTGGAAGTTATGGTTCCCCTGATCTGAGGAAGGCTGACTAGTCGCCTTTGGGCTTTCGGTGGTCGTGGCGGCCTTTCCCTTTCCTTACCCCTTAGGCCTATAATTCCTGCTGTTTAGGTTCTGGTAGCACTCGAAGTCTCGGTGCCCCATCATTTAGCAGTAGTGGCACTGCACTTCTCTCCTCTTGTAGTCCATGCCGGGGTGGTCTCCGTTGCACCACTTACAGTAGTAGTGGAGATCAAGTCCAGGGCCCGCACTAGCTGCTATCACATTACACTATTAATACACACTTCACAATTTTACAATACACTTAATTTCATACTCGGGAATAATTAGTTACCCTTGGGTAGGTGAGAGCGTAGGGGCTTGGCCGCAACAATATAAGTGAGCTGTAGAGGCTCTTCAGTGGTGGTGGTCTAGGCTTGGCTCTTGCTGCCTTGTTGCTGGCCTTTCTGGGACTGGTGGTAGGATTTCTTCTTCTTTCCTCCACCGTACCCTTGCGAACTTTGGCCCTCGCCCGAAGCCTTGAGCTTATGCGCATGCTCCTTGTCCCTCAGTCGGACGGTAATCTCGACCTTAGCAGCAGCATGATAGCACTCCTATATTTAGGATGTCAGTCATGCCCCTCGAATTAAACTCACATTTACTTACAGTACACTTATTCACATCAAGCGGTATTTTAATTACCTATAAGGTATTGTATTCAGCTGGCCCCATCCCATAGCGTAGGCGGTGGCTGAGTCCGCTGTAGAAACGGTTTACCAGAACCCGGTTTGAGTATCCCAGGTCTGGTAACAGGTGGATAATGTCGGTGAAGGTAGTGTAATAGTCATTGACCAACATCTTGTCCCCCTGCCTCAGACTATCCAGCTCTAGGCGCTTGGCCTCTTGTACATGAACCGGGTAGTACTTTGCTCGCAATAGAGCCGCGTACTCCCTCCAGCCGAATGCAGGATCAGCGACTTTATCTTCCCGCACCAGCTTCCACCAATTCCTTGCCGAACCCTTCAGGTAGTAAGTGGCAAGACGGACCTTGGCACCAGCAGGAACGTCCAAGGTCTCGTAGGCGGTCACCAACTCGGAGATGTACGCCTCCAACTTACTCGGGTCGGTCTCCCCTTTGAACGACGGGGGTCTCAAATCTGCCAATGCCTTTACCCAGTTGGCTTCGCGCGGCTGTGGTTGTGGACCTTGCTAGTCCTGAGCGTCGTGTTGCTGCCCTTGTTGCAACACAACGACTAACTGTGGAACCATTTGGGCTATGGCGGCCGCAACTGCGTCGGCCATCACTTGAGCCGTAGGGTTCTCCCCCGGGTCTCCTATACCGCTCCCACGGCCTCTTCCACATGGTCGACCTGATATCTGAATTCACATGAATGTACATTAGCATTGCGCTTACAAACTTATCAGTTCCAACGGTGGAAATGTCTTTCCGACAACAAGGCATATCCACACTTAGTTAGTGGTTAACCTTTTCATATCTGCTCACTCAGATAAATATGGTTAGATTTCCTAACTCGGTATGTTCCTAAGCTCGGTATTCCGGTCATCAGAGCGATACTTCACTCTGATACCACCTTTTGTAACACCCCAACTGAAAACTTAATAATAAACGGTAATCGCAGTGGAAATTCACAACTTAAACATTAACTAAAACGGGACGGTGTTACACGCCGTTAGCCACCCACGTGGCTAACAAGGCTGATACGCACAATTATTTCGGTCTGATGGACATAGACTCCCGAGCGTTAGTTACTAACATCTACATACTTACAAACCAACTATACCGAGTGTAATATATACAAAGCCATCATACTAGTTCTGATGCTACCAAAATATACACCACGGGAGCACAGGCGCATCCCGGGTCCAACATCCAAAATAACAAGGGTATTCATTGTACTTAGAATCTAAAGCCACTCTGCTTCTTCGATCCTCATCTTGCAAAATAAAATATGGTGCCCAGAGGGGCTCAACAACCCTTGGCTAGTATGATTAACATGCAGCCCGTCGGTTACCGGGATACACACAACTAATTGTCATGATAACATGAGATTTATTTTAACACATCATACATAAGCATAGCAACAACATACACACCATAATAGGAACGATTCTCTTGAGGAAACGAACCAAACATCAATTAGCCAGACTTGGTAAGCCTAGAGAATGATTTCAATCTCATGTTAAGCTTGTTACATAACTTGTTACCGTTCTGTTTGTTGAAGGTTTAACTTATCCCAAAGATGCGTTGGATATAGTGATCCAAACACACCGTACACATAATCCCTCTAGCCTGAACAAAAGTCAGGTAGGAAAGCAATTTATTAGGCTTGTGGGTGATTGTAATCCAAGAAGGAAAGACAGCCATAACATAAAGGGGGTCGAATCCGATTCAGATATCGACTCCCGTACATACACGCGCGACCGGATCTTCCAGATTCCTCACCCCCTGGTTATACTCTTGTTAGTAGTTCCATTGTTGGAACTTAACACATTATTTCACACTGTAATTGTTTAGGCCCAGTTAGGCACACAAGAGAGATGAGATACATTTAAACAACTCAAACCACAACTAACACATGGATAGCCGTAGTTAGAACGTTCCGTGAGTTGAAACGTTAAAACCGAATACCGTCCTCTTACGTAGTCCTAACTTTGGTTTACTAAAGGGTTAGCATGTATTCGAGGTTAACGGTATCGGAACACACACGTCACACTAAACAATTACTGTAAAATCATTACATGCCTTTAATATTACAAGGTCGTAAACACTATAAAAACAAACAACATACAAGCCGGTGTAAACCGGTAGCAAATAGACTGCAAGAAAACCATACCTTGGTCCCTGTTGCGTTCGTTGACCACCGAATGCAGCTCCTATACATAATTAGTCATGTCGGTTAATTACCTTATTTAACTTCCGATTAACTAAATATTTTACATAAATACATGGCATGTTTTTCGCATTTAACTTACACTTGTTTATCCTCATTACACTTACTAGGGTTTACTACTTAAGCCACATTTTCTTTTCTGTTTTTTTTATAAGGACCAACCGACCCACCGACCGACCCAACCCCTAGGTCGGTCGAATGCAGAAGACATCCGGGTTTGAAAATTTTTACTCGACCGACCCAACTAGGGTCGGTCCTAAGGTCGGTCCATTGTAGAAACATTCTAGTTCATTATTTTTAGCCTGACTGACCCAGACAGGGTCGGTCCCCTGGGTCGGTCGAATGCAGAAGCATCTCCGGCTAGCTTATTACAGTCTGACCGACCCAGCTAGGGTCGGTCCCCTAGGTCGGTTAACTACAGAACCTTCCCAACAAAATGTCTAACTTGACCCAAACTCCACCATAAGCTTCCTAATATGTTCTAACATCATCTTGACACCCTTACATCCCTTTTAACTCATGATCAAGTCTCCATCTAACCTCTTTGATCATTTGCTCAATTATTACCAATATTCCTAACACTTATAACATTTTTTTCTTAGGATTTCTAAGTGGTGAATTATGCCTACAATATCAAGTACCCAAAATGTTTTCTCACAAGCATTCTAACCCCTCTCCAGCATTATTTTGCATCGTCATCGTTCTTAGTTCACACCTTGGTCTTTACAAGACTTAACACCTCATTTACTACCAACTTTTGCATAAGTGTTAACACTTCTCATACCATAACTTTGGTGTGTCTAAAACACCCATTTGGTCTCTAAATCCTCAAAGACAATTCCTAAGTCATTTTAACACTCAAGAACACCTTAACTCATTTTCTTTCACCAATATTACCCTTAATGATTCCTAGCACTTTCAAGGTCATAAAATCTCCTTAAAACACTTAGAACTCTTTGCTTATCAACTAAACTTTGACATAGCTTCTCTAGCACATTCTTACACTCAAACACATGGTTTTTTTTCATCCTTAAACAATCAAAGGCATTCAAATCCACTATAAATGTTCTTAACACACAAACTACACCCAAACTACACTACATCACAATATAGTGCATAAACTTAAATTGCTTGGCACTTAGGCCCTTAAATGACATGGCTCTTAGGCCCTTAAATAACAATAATCTTAAACACTGAATCTCATCATATAAAATGCTTTCAACCTGCAAATACAGTCAACAATCTCATATGCCTTTATAATCCACGTTGTGGATATTTTACTAACTCATTTCCCTTTGGCTCCTTAGGTTGTTTATAAGGCAATTCAAGCTTAATTCCCTAAGGCACTAAACTTCATTAGGATAGGTCATTTACCTTTTTCTCTTCAAGATTTCTCTCTTGTTTTCTCTTGATTGAAAATCGGCAAGGACTTTGTTCACTTTTCAACCTTCTAACCAATACACAAATAAGGGTAATGAGCATTAAGCATTATACTTAAACTCATGAACAAACCCTAGATCACAAGAAGTGTCTTAAAACACTAGAATTGATATTTACCTTGGAATTTGAAAGATAACTTGATTAAGAAGCAAGGTAGGACTCCTCCTAGTCCTTTTAGGATTGAATAAAGCTACTAAAAAGAGCACGACACGGCACCATCAAAGATGATTTTCGGCCATGTATAAAAATGAGAGGAAACATGAATTTTCTTTGGCTTTTCTTACCTTGAAGCAAAGAAGAGTATCAAGGTATAAGAAGTTGAGCTTTTCCTCCTTAAATGGAGATTCTCCATGGAATGAAACTTGAGTTCTTGGAGATTTGAAACGATGGAATTGAAGAGCTTAGTCTAACTAACACAAATATGGTCTTGGAATTTAATTTGGAGCATGAAGTTGCATTTAACAAGGAAATGAAGTTGGAGAAGAGGGGTGTGCTGTAGCAAAACCGGTTTTCTTGGGAGGATGAAGGAAGAATACGGTGGGGAATGGAGGGAATGAAGGAGAATGAGGAGAGAGGTAAGTTTGAAGATATTTTAAGTTATAAAGGTAATTTTCTTTTACTTACTTTTTCCTTATTCCTTTAATTAAAATAGCATATGGTGATGACTCACCTTGCTTAAAAACCATCCCCCTTTACATACTTAAGATATTTATGGGCTAGTTTGACCATTTAATTAACTTATGTTGACTTAATGCTAAATTAAGCACTATTTGAGCACTATTCATAATTAGTGCACATATTTGTGAAATTTTTGATTTCCCATTGATTTAGACTTTCTAATGTGATACTAAGTAGTACAAATATTGATTAAGGTGTAATGATGGGCATTTAGCCACTCAAAACCTATTTCTAAGACAATTTTTCAAAAATGTGCTTTAAGACTCCTTAAAGCACAATTTGTGTTTTAACTTGTTTTTGAGCTTGGTTTTCTTTATAAATTGGTTTAAAATGTCCATTAGCATGTTAATAAAGTCTTGGTATGCTCTTTGGGTCCTAACCAAGGTTATCCCAAGTTTAGAGCATGTTTTTGCTTAAATTGTCTTAATGGTGTTTTATTGTGTTTACTATGGTTTAAATTGTTTACTAACGTTTCTAAGGCACTTGTTAGCCTTAATATACCATATTTTAACATTTAAATAACATATTTAGGTTTGGGGTATTTCACTTAATTACTTACTAGGCAATATCACTGTATTTGTATTATATTCGCCCACCGGGTTTAAATGTACTCGATAAAATATACGTCTTTCAAGATGGTGGTTAAGGGAGTTTATACTCACCTACGGGTTTAAATATACCCAAGTTATATACACATACAAGAGTCTTAATCTCATTTAACAGAGTTAATACATGCTCGATTCAATATACGTCACAATGACGGTGGTTTATTAGAGTGTTCACTACTCTTCTAACAGGGTTGAAATGTACCCGAGATAAGTTAAGATATTAACTATAAGAAGTGGCGATCCCATCGTGCGCATGGTCCATGATAAGTAAGCTAAGGTCTATATCAAGATTCCAAAATAATCTCAAGCCCTATGAATGAACATTATACTGACTCATTATATTGATGTCTTGGATCTGTTGGGTTGGATTATTATGTTTGATTTGATGTGTGTGACACATGTTGTACGTTGTATGTTTACAATATTTATATATATTGCTTAAATAAAACAATTGCATGTTATCGACCAAGTAGTCGTGTGTGGCCTGGTAGCTTGTGGGTTGCATGTTTTCATACTCAGCGGTTGTGCTAAGCCCGTTTGGGCCTAACATTTTTCAGGTACGAGATGGAGACGTGACCCTACCAAGAGTAGGTGGGGTAGATTAAGACCGGGTATACGTTTGTTTTGTATATACCTTAGTAAGAACTTGTACACTCGTATGTACATTGTAGTTAAGACGGAAATAAACTTGTATTTTAAAATCGGTTAGTAGAACTCGGTATGTATATGTATGAAGTTAAGTTGGTGTGAGTTTTCACTCTATCAGACCGTTACAGTGGATTTAGTAAGGCCTAGTTAGTCACGTGGGTGACTAATGACGGTAACACTAGGATAATTATATTTTCCGCTGCGATTGCATTTAAGTTTGACGTTGTTAATAACTGTTAATTGTGCATTACGAGTTGGGGTGTTACATAGACGCTAGGTGGTCTTTGGGAAGGCGAGCAGTGTCCGATGGGGTTTGTTCCAAGAAAAAAGTTTTCTATGGACGAAAATCATAGGAGCAAGATGGGTACATCAGCTGCCGATGAAGTCTCACATGTTTGGGTTGATGGGATCCTTGTAGGTAGCTCATATGGTCTTGGTGTGGTGTGTAAAAGCAAGGGAGGTGAGGAAGTGGTGGCTGCAGTAAAGGACGGACATCAAACTTCATCGTCGGCAATGGTGGAAGCACAAACGATGTAGTGCTGGAAAAAGTCATAAGATATGTTTAATTTCAGATTGTTTATCTCATGTTAATTATATGAATGGGAGGGGCATCCCAAATTATATAAAGATTATTTTGGATAGAGCTTTTGCAACAATGGCCGATTTTGATTTTATGGAATGCATGTATACCCCACAAGTGGATAATATCTGGGCTCATATGTTTACAACAATTGGAAGTGGTTGTAATAAGGAGCATGTATGTGAAATACCCCGACCTCAAATATAAGGATTAAAATTAATCTAATACGTATTTAAGGGCCTAATGACGCCTAAGTAATATTGGTAAGGAAAAATAAATCCAAAAGAAATAAAGAAACGCTTAAAAAGTGAAAAACGCTAAATAAGCGTTAAATAACCATATGAGGTATGAGACCTTGGTTAGCGTATTATACGGATTCTAAAGAATTAATAGGGCCTAAATAATATATGGGAACAACTCGAAGAAAATGGATCCAAATAATACCTTAAAACGCTAATAGAGCTTTAGCGCACGTTTTTCGAGAAAACCCGAAAACGTGATTTTTAGTGGTCAAACGAACCCATAAAAATTATAAATTATTAAATAACAATGATTAAGCATTAATGGAAGCTTAATAACCAATAAAATTAAAGAAACGAGAAAATTCTGGAAAACGGGCCCGGTTAGTGAATAGTACCTAAACCGGGTAAAATAACGAGCGTTTTCTGTAAAAGACGAAAAACGCTCCAACTAGTAATACTGTAAGGGGCCCGGTTTTAATAGGTTAATAAGTCCCTCACACACACTTGTAACTAGCTAATTAAATGTAAAGCCACAAAGTAAAAGGGGGGGGGGGGGGAAGTAAAAAGGGGCTCTCACACTCTCCCACCTCTACTCCCCCTCATTCTCTAATTCCCTCACGTACTGCACTCACCCCTCACCTCTGATTTTCTTCCTCCTCAACCCGACAGCCATGGCTATTTTACATCCCTCACACAACCATCCTCTTCTCTCCTCTTGTTGAAGGCTCAATCCTTCTCCAAATGCAACAAAAATTACACCATTAGATTCTCCTTGCAAAGGAGATCATCTTCCTCCTCTCAAAAATCGAAAACACCCATATTCATCTCCATGGGTATTCTCCATTTGAAGGTTTGAGACCACCATTGGAAGCACCTTCATCTTCTTATTATTTTGAGGTAAAAATAATCTTGAAAACTCACCTTTTCTAGCCCTTGTTGGCAAAACGAAATTTCATGTTGAACCCTTGTCTTGTTCTTTGTATTCCAGCCGATTTTGGCTTCTTCCATGGGCTATAAATCTCACTCCCTTGCTAACCAAGGACCTCACTCATTGGTTGGAAGGTAATGCTCTTTCTAAACCCTAAAAACATCTAAATTCTAGGGTTAGTTAAGAATGAATGCTAAGTTAGAATTTGTGTATTGGTATGGGCTGTAGCATTGGAGTGTGGACTCCATTTGGAAACCGAGAACAAGAAGGAAGGGAAGGAAAAGAAAGAAGAAAGGAAGAGAAGGGGAAGAAAGAAAGAGGAACTAAAATCACAAGGTAAATGCATTGCCTTGAGCTAAATTTGTATGGTGTAGTGTAACAGTTTTAAGTATTGAAAATGACTAGTGTATATGGGAATGAATAATAAGTATGTTGTAGTATAATTTGGAAGAGAATGTAAGAGTTTTGAAGGTTTAAAAGATGTTTAAAAGCTTGGTAAAGCATTGGGTGATGTATGTGCATGTACAGGAAAATATTGTGGTATAGTGTGTAGAATGATGTGTGACTTGATATGGGCATTGGGATGAATGTGTGAGCTGAAAATGTATGTGGGCAATGTTAAAAATATAGGGGAACCTCTGCCCAAATTTGTATGGAAATAGGAGGACTTAGTTGTGTAAGAGGAGGAAACTACATAGGTAATAACTAGGTGTATTAGGAGAACTTAAGGTGAGTGGTTTAACACCTTGAAATAGATTTGGAGAAAAGCTAGGTAATGGGATGGAGCTAGGACAGAGGTAAAGCATTGAGGATGCTTGGAGTAGCATTAGTAGAGGGAGTATTGAATGGTAAAGAGGAAAGGAAAAATCTATAGCATTGATGGAAGAAGACAAATAGTAACAGAGGAGAAAATTTGACAGCGAATGGTGTATTGTAACAGATTGGTATAGAGATGGATTAGGCTAGTTTTGATTGCTTAATTAGGGTCAAAACACCCTAGATTATGTGTAGGAATATTGGGGAAGAAGTTGGTAGAGGTTTGGAGTTGAAACAAGTTCAAAAACAAACTTATTTTTCATTACTGCAACTGGTCCGGGTTTGTAAACATGTACACAAACCCAGACCAGTAAAAAAACTCGGCAGATTGAAATTCAGAAGGAGTGGTCCGGGTTTGCAAACCAGGACCTAAACCCGGACCACCCCATTTTATACCCGTGAGGATTGCAAACGTATGGTCCGGGTTTGTAAACCATGACCTAAACCCGGACCATACACAAAACTTGCCCGAGGACTTTTGCAAAGTAGTGGTCCGGGTATGTAAACCTGGACACTAACCCGGACCCTACTAAAATCTTCATAGAAATTGTTTTAAAGCTAATCTAAGAGAGGGTAATGAAGGGTAATGATAGTATAAGATGATTAAGACTTAATTAATGAGGTTTAAAGGTCATTAAGGCCATGAACAAGCCTAGAGAATAATTTTAAGTAACATAAGTAAATGTATTTGAATAATAAGGAATTAGTAAGTAAACACTGAGAAACTCTAGCAAAGTAATAAGTAAGGTTAATTATAGATGATTAACCACCCAACTGTATGTATATGATAGGATTCGAATAGTTGAACACCGAAAAGGAGTCGGTGAGTACAAATCAACGGTGCAAGGTATGATTTCTTCATGCTCTGTATCCTAACCTAGTTACCCCGATTTTTGTGCTTATTTGATCACCTAAATAAGATAAATGCATGAATCAGACTATATTGCACTTACTCATGCTTGCTTAGTTGTTCTTGATGTATATTGTCTTGAACACTAGTTTGTATAATTCATGAAATATATGAATGATGATAAAGTGAATTTGTATCTTGTTTTTTTCTTTGCCTATTGTATTGTATTTTGTATGGATGTGTATATCAGCAATGTATTTGTGTATGTGGCTTGGATGTGTGACTTCTACTAATTCCTAACTACCTAACTCCTAATGTAAGTATTGAGTAAATTGGAATGAGTAGAAGTCCGATATAGTTTCGGCCATGCGTGAGGATGAGGAGACACAAGAGGTTGGATTCGATTCCTGGTTCTTTAACTGGTCCACGGCCCAAACCCCTTAAATGGGTAGCATCCTGGATTGGTGAACCAAGTAAATCCCGGTGGTGGGACAGAGTAGTCCCCGGGCCGGAGGTCCCGACGACTTGACTTGAGTAAGTAGTAAGTAAAGTAAGTATTGTATGAGTAATGGTCTTGGCTGGTGCAAGTCATTGACCCCGAGTAAAAGATTAATCTCCACCCGATTAACCCGGGTGGACAAATGAAGCTAACACGTACTGGGTATTGTGTATGTATTGAGTATGTATTGTGTATGCGTATGATAGGAAAGGTAAGTAAGTATCAATTGGCTTGTATGGTTTACCTTGTATGTATGAAGTGTGTGTATGTATTCCTTGCGTAAAGTATTGTAGTATTGTGTATGAAAGCATGTATGCATGTATGTATGAATAAAATGAATTGCATGTATACGACCAAGTGGTCGGCGTACCCTCGCTAGTACGCGGGGTATGCGGAAGTCATATTCAGCGTAAGCTGAACCCCTAGGGGCAACGTTTTTAGTGTGCAGGTACCCGAAGCAGTTAAGGTCACAGAAGAGACCGGTGGACATGCTTAGACTACTAGGAACGTAACGTAGATTGTAGTAAACTGTATAGGGCTTGTAGCCTTGGTGTAGAAGAGTACTAAGGAGTATACTTAGTACTTAGAAAGTAAGTAGTTTGTGAGGAATGGGTAGATGTAGACTCTTAGTGAGTATGTATGAATTTGGAAGAGGTATTATATGTGAATAAGGATCTTAGTAAACTCGGTGTATGGTATTGTATTGTATTGAACTTATGGAATATTGTATTGAATGAGAATTGTAGTACTTGCTTTGTAATTGTAGTAAGGAGTGTATTGTGTAGCACTCGGATATTCCGGTCCATCAGACCGATGCTGGATGTAGTAGTAGCCTTGTTAGTCACGTGGGTGGCTAACAGCATTGTATCACCCACCGTTGTGTATGTAAGTAACCGCTGCGCATGTATGCAAGTATGTTGTGATTGGACAGTAATGACGGTGTTAGCGGTAGGGGTGTTACAGTATGGGTGCATAATATACCTTCAAACATTGTAAGTTTATGTGGTTAATGTAAGTAGTCTGCTTGTTTAAAAAAATGTGGTTTAAAAAATTACATTTAAACCAAGTTTTATTCAAATTCATATTATGCCCCCATAATTTATGTGGCAATTACAATACGTGGTTATGAAATTATGATGTCGACCTATTTAGTTTTAAATTATTTCACATGAGTCAGTTAATGTTATTAGGTCAAAGTGTTTAGTTGTTGGAGAAGGATATGTGTCAACCTTGAAATAATCTTGTTGTTTGCATGGTGGGTGTGGTGGTGGCGTATACTTTAAGACAAGACATGAAATTTTTTACCATTTTTGTGATGTATTTTATATTGATTATATTTACTACAACTTATCTATATCTTTAACTAGTTACAAGTTATAGTATTTGCTTGTAGGACGACGTTTAAATAAAAGTGCACGTTTTGAGAGGAATGTTATGAGAAAACACATGAATCAACACTTATGGCGGTTCTTCCTTACCTTCTCCCCTTTTAGCGGCTCTGTATTCTCCACAACCTTACCCACCTCATTGATAGTGAGCAATTGCAACCCAGCATTCTTGCAATGATACTTCAATTGCCACTTCTAACTTTATGTAATCTTATTGTTCCGTAGAAAGATGTTCAAACTGATGATGGTACTCTGCCATCAACCCTCTTGTTTCAATGTCAATAACTCATTGACCGGCCCTCCACTTGAGCATGGATTAATTTCAAGCTTAGACCTTTAAACTATCGTAGGACACAATATGCGTCATCTTCTGGATAGTCTTCGGCAAGCTAATCAATAGCCACCTCAGACAGTGTAGTTGCATGTAATGTCAAATTGTTTAGCTCCTTGATGTTTAAGTGGAAGTTTGACTCCATCTTTAGACATGAAAAAAACCATAAATATGAAGAAAAAAAAGCCACAAGATATTTACTCTCAAGCTTTTAGTAAACCATGTTCATAACTACATATCTACCACCTAGCTCAATCTCAAAAAGATTTTGCACGATTTCTCTCAGTGTTTGAAAAATAAAAAACTAAGAAGTTTAAGGGTGGATAAACATAGACCAATGAGAAATATGAAAAAAACACCTCACACATGTTGTACTTCAGTTCAATATTAAGGAACAAGATACAAGGGATATCCATTCACACAATTTACGAAAAGACAATAAACAATGAAAGGTAAATGTAAATTGTAAGAATACCACATGACGATTGATTGAATTTCAAGGGCTATCCGGCTTTTAATGATATCTCTTTTTAAAGGAATGTGTAATCTCAACTGATTGCTCTTGTATGTTCAAAAACTACCATTACAAGTATAGGTTTCGGAGAAAACCTAGCTGTTCAAAAACGTGCAAACAAGTTAGATACGAAGCATATCTTATAAGGAAAAGTAGAATCACCTATTGTACAAGGCCAATAATGCCATTGTACAGTTGTCGATTCTAGCATAAACATTTTTCCCCAAGCGATATGTTTTGTATCGCCTTCTTTGCAAGCCTTTAAAATCACTTACAACAGGGGATTACAGCCTAAACACCCCTCACAGGGAAAAAACTGTTCAAATTACTGCAATGAGGAAACAATCCCTTTAAGAGGACCACATAGGGAAGGTTCCACCATAGTAGGATATTTATCCACACCGTCCATGTCCAACGACAATTAAAGAAAATGTTATGCACAATTTTAGGTAGTCTTAGGTACTTGATCTCTAGTTTGCACCATGGTCTTATATTCCACAAATATTCCTTCAAAGATATGAATGAGTGATTAATGTCCAGCTCGTTTCATCTTCTTCAGAACATTATCAGGAGGCTAATCTCACACAAGGGGATGATAGATACACACTTAATGTGCCGCGTTTCGCATATCGCCTGCAATTATCCAGTATCTTATCATCCACAATGTCCAATACACCCCTTGTAAAAAACTTCACTTTAAGCTCTCGAGCTAGAATAGAGAACAGTGAAATGCAGAAAGAAAAAAAATGCACTTCCAGCACAAAGAAAGCTGGAAAAGAAGAACAGTGGAGATGAAGTTTACACAGTCAGTGACGTTCCGCCTTCTCTGAAAAGGTGAGAGGGAAACTAAAATAGGGAAAGTGCAAAGCCAGGGATGTAATGACATTTAATTTAAAAAGCAGATGTAATACAGTAGCTTGCAAACGGATGGATATTTACTGTCATGAGTTATATCTAACTCCCCATTAATACCACATTTATCCATCTATATTTGTGCCACCCAAAAACGAACAGGGCCTAAATTGTAAATCAAGTGTGGGGTTCCAACCGATAGTTGTAGTATATGGTCTATTATCTCAGTGATAAATGATTTGGTTACAAAATTTACAGCTGATCTATAATCAACTCTACTTGGGTCAATCAAACAGTAAAAGAAGAATCTCTTCCTCTACATAAAAAAAAAATTAAGGAGAGCAAAAAAGTGCATTCTCTTTCTACTAATCAACGCATACCGCCTAACCATTGTGGCTTAGGACTTTTGGACGAATCATTTTTAACATCATCAGCTCCGCCAACACGTCTTTTTCGAGAATTCTTGGAGGGGCTAGGTTCAACATCATCATATTCGTCCTCATCATCGTCGCTATACAACACTTGAATTCCTGACCTGCACTTCATGCTAATCTGCCTAGGTATGAACACATTAAGATAGTAATTCACAATGTCATATACGGTTTTGGATGAGAAAGCAGTCAGAGCAGGCTTCAAAAAGCTGCGGTCCTGAGAAATATGGTTCATTCTCACAAAGAATTCAAGCTTCTTCTCCTCATGGGCTGTTCAAGAATTGGCAACATCCACACCCATTGTGTCAAATCTCCACATATAAAAAACCGGACCCAACTCAGAGCAAATTCTATCCCTCTCACTGGTGACATGGCACTTGACACATTCTGTAGAGCTAGGATATCTGCATCGACATGCACCAGGTCTCCCCTTCCCAATTTTCTCATCATCTTCAACATTCTGTCTCCGATCACGTGTTGGCCAAATTGATTCTCCAAGCCTCTTATAAGTATATAAATTGATGTCTCCGGTCAGGTCAGGTGACTGACTGGTAGTAGGTTCATGCCAATCTGGTACCACAGCTTGAAATCGAGGGCCAACTGGTATTGCTGCCCTCTTGAAGTCATTTGTCTATGCAATCTAGCCAATCAGATTTCTTTTGTTTGGATTGAACCTTCTTCTTCTTCTTTGGATTGAGCACGATAGATGTCTTGAATAATAGTAGACTGAATTATCTAAAACAAAACTAATATAACAATGAATTTAAGCATTGAAAGAAAATATTTCATTCAAACATGGAAGGTGTGGGTGGTTTGAGACAAAGGTCACCAGATGATGAGAACATTGCAGGATGACTTCCACTTCCTCTAGATGTTTCTCCTTCTAATTCACCAATTCACCGACAAGTTTCGTGAAAGCTAATTGAGCTATAAATTAAGAACACGCCCTGTCAAAATACAGACATGTCATGGTAGAAGTTAGTATGTAGAAATGTACACTTTGAATTCTGATATTAATAAAAATGGAATTTAATGTACATATTGATTTGTTAAACTATATAACTATACTTTTAGTGTATATAAACTGTAACAATACAAGTGTAGCCAGAAATAGCTATGTGATAAATCCCATAAAATAATATGGAAAGAAAAGAGAGGAAAAATCTCATTGAATGGTATTATCAAACATTCTTTTTATGGGGTATGTGCGTACATGATTTTTTTTTTAAACAAACTGAGACCATTATCATTAATCAGGAGCCAAAAGTCAGACTAATGGGACTACAGCAAGTACCCAAAATCTGAGTGAAGTTTGTACATTGGAATCTAACTTCCAAGTTCAACTTGATCAAAATACAGATAGGAATTAAACCCCTATGACTACCATTCCTAGTCTTAAACACAACATAAGCGTATTCTAAAAGAGAGGTGACAAGATTCAAACTAATATTACAACCATCACACTTAAAACTATATAGAAAGTTGGAAGAACCAATGAGCTTGATGGTATCCGTCATATTCTTCCTAATCGAACTCACTGTTAGATCACAACAAGTGCTAAGGCTACCCACCCAAAGGACAAGCTCCAGAGCATTTTGTTTTGCTATGAAACTAACTAACTGCACAATATTAGTGCTTGCGATACTCTTGGAAAACAGACCCGATGCCTCAATCACGTAAGTAACTTCATCCTTTATCACATTCTTGTTCCACCAACCATTTTCCTTTTGAAGCTTAGGAGACCCATACCCAGTATAGAGTCTCCCCATATACTCCAACACAAAAATCTTCAGACCAAATAGCCACCTGAACAATTTCTTTCTCAAACTGGCAAAAGCAGCAGTAGAATTCCTGCTACCTCGTACAGATCACAACAGGTTTACCATCCCACACAAACTTGCAACAATCCTCCACCAGCACTGGACATTCAAGCATAACATCAACATCCAGAGAGAACCGAAACATCTGGTTCAACTCTTGTAGCACTACTAGAAGGAGACCCACTCCCCAGCAGTAAAACCTTTGAGCTATAGTAATCTAGAATTTCAGATTAACGACTCTCCTTGTCTTCTGACCATCAAGATTATTCTCGTTACACTTGGTTCTAAAACCCTTAGCTACCTTTCCACTATCATTTGTCATACCGATATCTTCTAACACCAAATCGCAAAGTATTCAACCAACAAGACCTACTGATTGAACTACTAGCTAAAAGAAACTTACATTCCTATCTTCTTTACCAAGCAAAGAAGATGCAAACTCAAACATGAATACCTAGAACTGAAGAACAAATCCACGCTACACGAACCTAAGCTTACTTACCAAATTGCAACCATGTTGTTCACATTAGCCACCCTGAAGACTGACGCAATCGAAACCAGTACCCAAATCTGACTGGAACCTCGACTCGACTCTAGGCGTAAAGAACACAAAACCAGCACCCCCTCTGATCAACCGAACCAGGCGTCGACTTATGGTGGCAGAATTAAAAACACTGAAAAAGAATCCGCCCAGGAGAGATCCAATCGCAGTCCTAGACACTGACGAGCTTGATACTAGAACAAACCTCTGAAAAATCCTCAACAACATCCACGAAGGAAGTACAGGAGAAGACTACCGAGCACTATAATCATACAGAAGAACAAGGAGAAATGGAATGACCTGCTTCTTCAATCTGGAGGACGTCGGAAACAGCAAACCCCCAATTCCAACCCTAACTGTTCAACGGGGGTCGTTAAATGATGAAGCAAACTCGCGGGACTGGGCCTGAAGAAGCGACAACTACACTACCGGACAGGAAGATAGGTATGGCGGAGGCCAATCTCACTGAATAAACAGATGAGAAAACAAGAGAGCGACGCTGGTCGTCTCTGAAATCGCCTCAAGAGAGAGCGATAGTTCTCGCGTGTCTACCGAAATGAGCTGTTTTTCTGATGATGTTTTTGTTTTTGGTATGCGCGTACATGCCAGAATTTCCAACTCTTCGTGTGAGTTAATTCTTCTTGTGAACTAAAGGTAGCAAAAACAAGTCTTGTCTAGCTAATTGAACAAAAGATCGATGAACTTACGCCAATCCTCATGTTAGGAATTATGCTTGTATTTCATTTTCATATAACGGAAGAGCTATTTTAATCAATCTGTATACTCTGTTCTAGTTACAGAGAAGTGGAAGCTGATAGATAGACCATTACGTCATTCCCTAATCAACCAGACCAGTTCGAGGCTATGAGAAGCTAGCAATGTAGAGGGCGGATTCCTCTAAGAAGGTCATAGGAGTAAAAATAAAAACTCCATCCGTTTTTACTATTAGTCATTTGGGATAAATCCGGTCCGGTGAACGGAGATAGTACACACAAATGCATACATTTACACATATATTACATAAACATAAGCCACCCAAACGCACAATTAGTTTTCTTACTGTTTTAACACATCATGGTCATAAAGAGTTCATCTATAGACAAGCAGTGGGGGTTGCTATTCACAGTACAAAATTACTAATCACCGTAGTATAAATTTTTTTAAAATCATATTAATGTTGTAAACATGTAGTGACATCGTGTTGTATTTTTTTTTCAAAAATATCATTTCGTCACCGTGAACCGTAAAAAGACGCTCTCGTTGTATTAGAAGACGTTAAAGCCATTTTATTGTGTTCGAACGTTATAATTGGGACTTGACATTGGTAAATGACATTTTACATTACCCTTGATTGAATTACAGACGTTGTTATAGTTTCAGAAATGTCGTACTGAAAACGTAGTTGATAACGCCAATTTTGGGTAAAAAACGCTCTCGTTGTTGTAAAAGCCGTTAACCCCGTTTTTATTGCGTTTGGACGTTATAATTGTAATTTAATGCTAAGTTATTGATGTTTTACTGTATTTAGTATGTAATGACATTAATATGCTGAAAACGAGTCAAAACAAGCATTTTTTGAAAAAACACTCCAAAACGCGCACGTTATATATAAACGGGACGTGTCCGGTTTCTTCATTTCTCAAGCACGCACCATCTCTCCTCCAAATTACCTCGCCAGAATCCTCTTTTCTTGATCACCAGAGCCACCATCGAACCACTGCCGGAAAATTTTTCTGGTGAGTGTTTCAATTTTTTTATTTTTTTGCAAGTTATAGATCTTGATGTGGTGATTTCAAATATGTTGTTAGAATTTAGAAACACACATTAAATTAGCCTAGATCTACAAAAAAAATCTGGAAAAAGCTTGAAACTCCAACAATGGAGTCGCCTCCTCCTTGGACACGCCTGAGGCCTGCTCGCTTCTGATGAAGACACGACCTGTGCTGCCTCACCGCGCCGACAAAGGTAAACTCGCCCAGCTCGCCTCCTCTGATGACACGACCTGTGCTGGCTCACCATGCTGACAAAGGTGAACTCTCCCAGCTCGCCTCCTCTGATGACACGACCTGTGCTGGCTCACCGTGCCGACAAAGGCGAACTCACCCAGCTCGCCTCCTTTGATGACACGAGCTGCTCTGGCTCACCGCGCCGCCAAAGGCGAGTTGATGCTGCTCGCCTTGGCTGAAAAGGTGATGTCGCCCAGCTCGCCTCTAATGAAGACACGACCGGAGACGACTAACCGTGACGGCGGACACTAGTTGTCCAAACTCTCCCCGTCTGTTGGGGTGAGAGCTATTTTTTTTACAATAAATCTTTTTTATATTTATTATAATAATAAATCATGAAATAAATTTAATAAGTGCTAATAAAACAACTAAAATATTAAATAAGAGAATGAAAATTATAAAGTCAAGAGTTACAATTATATAGAATAATTATAAAAATCATAAATGACCTAGTCATTTTACTACTTTATAGTTCTATTTTTTGAACTTTCTTTTTTCTTGTATTATGGCAGGAAATTGGAGCTTAGGAACCCCTTAAAACTGCCAATAAAAACAAGGGAAACAAGTATAAATTAGTCCATCTTTATAAAGGTAAAAACTCTAAACTAAACCTTGAAATTAAAGAGTTGGTTAAGCTTCAAATGTGTACCAATAATCTAAGTGAAATCCCTATGTAAATAGGGCTGACGAGCAAGGAAAACTTCTAGCTACAAGCCTCTTGAAAAATCAACTTTTGGGCATTAGGAGGTAAACTCCTTAAGTTTACTTGTGTATCTCATCTTAACTGGGTTGCTTCAACTTGTGCAGTGATGGATAGGTTAAAGAATGCTCTGATGAACGTCTTCACAAAAAAAAGAAAGGATAAAAATGTGGAGCAGCCAATGACTGCTTCATTCCGTCATGAGCGCGGTGCCGGAGCTGATCCTCCACGACACTCATCTTTCCAGCCACATCAGGGTTATGTTGAGCCTACACGACGCTCATCAGTTCAGTCACAATAGGTCATGCTAAACTGCCTCGTCACTCATCATATCACCCACAACAGCAGCCCATCATGGACCTATCCTTTACCCAGTCATTCCAAGATTCCAACCTAGTCGCACACATACCTAGGAGAAAGATGCCTGAAGCTTCATCCTCTGTAGGTAGTTGGTCATCTGTTGATCTGGCCGAGCTCCATAGCTCTGGTTACAATATAGAGGGTCAGAGTAGCCACCACGTGGGGCATGTGGAGGCACAGACTTTTGCTAGTGGTAGCTATCATGACCACCGTGTAGAGCATGCGGAGGCACAGACTTCTACTGGGTGCAGCTATCATGACCCTCGGACCCATCTGGATGTTGCATCACCCGTTGACATGGACATAGATGAGGAGGAGGCTGAGGAGACATCTGAGGATGAGGGCGTAGACGAGGACGACCCTGATCACGAGAGCGCGACTGATGAGGAAGCTGCTCTCGCTATGGAGCCCATCATTCCCGCTTTCTAGAGGCTTAATGAAGTGCCAGTACCCGGTGGTCCACTACTGACTAGTGTCATCACCAGCTTCGGCGGGCATGTCGCCATTGACCATGGTCAATGACTAAGGTATGTACTATCTTATCTTTCAGTTTGGCAAGTAGATTTAATTATTTCTTCATGCGTGTGTAAAATTTGTGTTAATTGTCTAGGACCGGGTGTTTTGGGATTTAAACCCCGAAACCCTATAATCACGAATTGGCCGTTTAGCGGGGTTGCTTGCAAAAGGGCAAGGAATATGATTAAGCAATCAGTGTCGGATCATCTGCTCGATGTCACATGGGGTTTCAACAACATGTCATTGATCTCGGGCTTTGTGGATAAGTGGCAGCTGGACACCAATTCTTTCCATATGTCTTTTGGAGAGATGACGATCACATGTCATGATGTGTGGCACTGAGGATCCCAATCGTTGGTCATCCGGTTGTGGGGAATCCGTCAGACAGTGAGCCTAAGGAGACGATGACTACGTTGTTAGATTTCCAGGACGACATTGACTAGATGATGGAATTCATGTGACATACTGGTGCTATTCAGACATGTCCACTCATAGAGTGGTGTTCGACCGGCCCGTGGGTACCTATGAAGCAGGCGTGCGGTTGGCTCTACTATGCTCTCGCTACTACTATCTTTGCTAACAAGGGGCATTCACGCATAAGTCCTCTACCATTCTGGTTAGTCACTCTCATGGGGTACACATACGAAGCTAAAGAGGTACGCATGGGGAGCAGGTACTCTTGCGTGGTTGTATCGCCAGCTGGGGATAGCATCTCGTGCTGACTGTAATAGCATTGCTGGCTCTTTGACCCTTCACGAGGTAAGTGTTTTAATGTACAACAATGTGTAATAAATTTTCATGAATTCACATTAATAGTTGGCATAATTTCTTTTTAAAATTTATGTAGTGCTGGATATATGCGTACTTCCCCACTCTTAGACCAGCAGTTAGTGCTGACTGTCGTGATGGGGATGATAGACGGTGGGCTATGAGATGGGTCATCCACCTCCCAGCAGAAAAATAATGATTCACTAGAGAACTACCGCAAGCATCTAGATGCTCTGACAGCAAGAAATGTAAGTGGTACAATAATTTCAATTTGTATTATTTACATTATTGTTTATTATTGATGCTTACATTTCCCTGTGATCCAATGTAGATTGATTGGTTGCCCTATGGTCGCGAGAAGGTGAATGAGAACAAGAGTCGCTCTTGGTACAGGGGTACCTTGCAGTACATGACCGTGAATGAGCCATATATGCCGAAGCGTTGTCTTCGCCAATTCGGGTACGTTCAGTGTATCCCACCTCCCCCTATTAGACCGAACATTAGATCCGAAAAAAGAGGGAGAAAGGGAACCCCCTATAGATGTGTGTACCCCCCCCCCCCTATATTGTGTGTGGGATACCACACGTGAGTGTGGTCCTGCTCCGGGGTTCACTAAGACACGGACGGCTCTGCATACATGTGACGAAGATTATCTGGATTGGTACGTCAAACACACCCATCCAAAGATCATGAATCCTGACATGTATGAAAACACCTTCGTTCATCGGCCGGATCCCGCCTTAGTAAGTTGATCTCTTCCTTTGTATAATTTCAGTTGATTATAACATTTTAAGAATGCTAGGCTAACTTTATAATATTATGTTACAGCTCATGAGTGAGGCAACTGAGGTTAGTAGGCCTTACATTCCTGGGAATCGTAGCTGGGATTGGCATTACTACCGTGAGGAGATGCTAGACGAGGAACAGAGGCAAACTGAACAGGGGATAGATGAGGTCTTCAGTACCTTATCTATATGGGATTCGTACTATCACCAGTATGGCGCGCCATAGTTTAGGGTTTTATGTTTTTGTTGTTTTAAGATACAGTATGGATGTAGTTATTTTCTAGTGGACTTGGTGATGGTGAAATTATTGCTAAAATTGCTGGTGATCTTATTGATGACCTTCTGGTTGATTTTGTGGAGGTTCTTAGAACCGGGGGAGAGAATTGAAAGTGGATAACTATCTAACATCTACCAAGAGGAACAAACCTAATGTTTATGTGACGAGAACTGAAATATATCAAAATGTAGAAATTCCTAACAAAAGTCCTAGAATTCAAACCCTATGAATCACAAAATTGAAAGTGAATAACTATCTAACATCTACCAAGCGGAACATACTTAATGTTTATGTCACGAGAACTGAAGAAAAATGTCTCCCCCATAACATTCCAACTTATTCAACTAAGGTTGGTGAAAAAAAATTGTACTGCAAATAGTAAAGTTTTAGCTATTCGCAGTACAAATTATTTTAAATCATATTAATAGTGTAAACACATAAATAACTACTCCAACACTTTTTCTTTTGAAAAAAGATTCCAGTATGATTACAACAAAAAAAACTAGCAAAAATCGCTACTAATCAACTACAAACTTCTTGGGTTAAATTATTTTCAAATATCATTTTTGAAAAATAAAATTTACGACACAATATCACTACATGTTTACAACGTTAATATGATTTAAAAAAATTTTGTACTGCAGTGATTAGTAATTTTGCACTACGAATAGCAACCCAGTTCGAAATATTCATATTGATCCATCTTGATAATTCAATAATGCAGTACCATATGTAAGTGATACCGACAAGGATAAAAACCCACACTTAATAAGCCCACACATGAACATTAGCAAAACATAAGAGAAAGAGAATGAGAAACACGTTTTCTGATAAAAAAGGTTTCCGAATAGTAATTAAAAGTAGCGGTTCTCAGTACTTGCAGGAAGCTTTAATACCCCGGACTTAAAAATGGTGACTAAATTATCCTAAGTGATTTAAGTAGTGTATTGAGTAAAGAATAACCTAGGGTTAGCTAGGGATGAATGGAGATTGGATTGATTTAGTAAACCACCTTGGGATTGATTGTTAAGGAGAGGAGAATTGATGCAAAATCTGTAGCATAAGAGTGTGAGAAAGTCTTGGAATGGCTTGAGATGAACAAGGGTATTAAACTTGTGAAACAAGGAGTGAACTTGGGTTTTAGAAGTGCATTGGCCTAGGAATGATTGGGAATGGTCAAATGGAGTGAGAACAATAATGCAAGTGCCAAGAGAGGTTAGAAAATGCACAAGTGTGCATTAGTGCAAAATGAGAATGCAAAATGTGTGAATTTGAATAAGAATTTGAGTAAGGATTAAACCTAAGTTTTGAAGAGGGTTAGAGCATGTTTTAAGGTGTTTAAACATGTAGAAAACTTGTGGAAAGATTAGGGAATGATTAAGGGTGGTTTAAGGATTGATTAGGGGCTGAAAAATGATGTTTGGAGTAGATTTTAGCAGGGTCCGGGACTTGGTCCTTGAACAAAGTCCCGGACCACCCTTAAATAATGGCCGAGAATTGAAGTCTGTACCTGGTCCGGGACTATACTCCAGGACAAGGTCCCGGACCATAGTGAATTTTCAGCCGAGAGTTACCAAATGAATTGGTCCGGGACTTAGGGTGAGGACCAAGTCCTGGACCACCCCTAGAAATGCCTCGTGAGTGTTTTAAAGGTTTCTAATGATGGGGGTTTGAAGGCTAATGATGTTAGATGATGTTAAGGCCTTGTTTGGTTACTTGTAAAGGTCCTATGAAGTGTAAACAAGTGCTAGAAGTGAGTGTAAAGTAAGAGCTCAAATTAACAAGAATAGAACCGAGTTAACGGGATAACGGGGTAAGTACGGGAGTAGCATTTAATTATGTACCGTATGAGCTTAGTATTAATAATAATGTTTGAAACATTATCAAAGGATCATGTGTGAAACGAGCATGGTGAGATGACACGGTAAAAGTAAAAACCCCGGTGAAAGGTATGATTTTCTCATGCCCCGTATGCTAACCGAGTTACTCTTATTTGTGTGTTTATGTGCCGGCTTAATCAAGACTAAAGCATGAAAATAATCCATTGTTTGATTATGTATATCTTGTTGTATGTTGAATGAGCTAACATACTTGTATGTCGGTGTGGTCTAACGTAGAGTATAGACCGACTCATAGTGAGTAGCTATTGACTAGAAACTCATAGATCGGGTAGTTTCATAAATAATGGACACGTGCAAACACACAAGCTATTGATTAAAGTATAACGATAACGCAAACTAATGAGCTCACCGGATAGTGAGAAGATGAACAGGTTGAGTAAACACCCGATAATGGTTAGAAAACCATTGTGAAACATTCCACGAAATGAATGAATATGGAAAGGTACATGAACCTCCAACTAGAGAATGGTAGAAAGTTCAAAGATGTGAACTTGTAAGAAGGTAAAAGAGACCTAAGGGATCAATTAACTCCCTTGAGACATGGTCGACCTCCTATATGAGGATTTTGCCTGGTATAAGAAAATAACCGAAGTATAAGTATATGAATGTAAGGGTAACCCTTAAACCTAAGATTACCCGAACTTAAGTAATGTTCCCAAAGTCATTAGAAACATCGAGAGTGATGCTTCCAGACTAATATACATAATAATAGTATAACTCCGAGAGAGGAGTGTATGGGAATGTGAGAAGTCCGAGAGTAGTCGGACCTATGTGAAAGTAGTAGGAACTAAGAGAGAGTTCCGGGAGCTAGTTGAACTATGCTCGAGAGCCATGTGTTTTGGCTTAAGAAAGTGTTAAGAGAAACAAGCATGACGTACGAGACCCGTAGTGTCTCGAGAACTACAAGAGCTTGAGTATTAGTAACCCAGGAGTGTAGGTGAGATAAAGAGTAAGAAACCCAAGAGTGTGGGTGAGGTAAAGAGTAAGTAACCCAAGAGTGTGGGTGAGATAAGTATAAGTAACCTTAGAGATTAGGTGAGTATAGGAATGATTAACCCAAGAGAATGGGTGAGATTAAGAATAAGCAACCCGAGAGAGAGTGGGTGAGTTATTGAATAAGTAACCAAGGCATAGTGAGGAATAACCCTCAAGGCCTAAGAGTAAGTATTACGAACTAACAACTTGATATGTTAGTTAGGAATTGTATTCCACGGTTGAATGCTGATTCCTTGTGTAGTATACTTATATAATGTACTGCTATGTTGCATGTTGATTGAATTAAAATGAATCTCATGCTCTCGACAAAAGTAGTCGGCGTACCCCGGTTAGCACGCGGGGTATGCGAATTTCATATGCAGCGTAAGCTGAGCCCCTAGGGGCATCGTTTTTTATTTTCAGGTACACCGATGACGATACCGTTCGAGAGTAGGACGGGGATGGTGGTTAACATGGGTAGTTAGATTGTAATTACTTATGTATTTGAATGAGGTGTAAGACCGAATATGTTATCGGCATCCATGAAGGTAGACTCGGTATAGTAAAGAAATGAATTTAGCATTGTGTTTGTATTGTGTACTCGGTTGTTCCAGTCCATCAGACCGTTACTGTAATTGAGTTAGGCCTGGTTAGCCACGAGGGTGGCTAACGGCGTTGTATCATCCTCTGTTGTATTTAGAGTTCCGCTACGAGTTTAAAGGTAAATTGTAACAGTTTAAGAGGTAATGACGAGTTTAGCAGTTGGGGTGTTATAGAAGCGAAGTGGAAATGAATTCAAACCGAAAATTTCCGGTCGACGGGTCCAATACCAGTGTTTTGTCTTGTAATTACATTGCAGGTGTTTTTTTTACTTTTGTCTGTGTTGGAACCGCATAATAGAAATCAGCCTGTCGGCTGACTTACTTCTATTGTGCGCCAGAGTACGCCTCCTTAGCAAAGGAGAAATAAAAAAAAACCTAAGTCGCACAAATAAGACATGCTCCTTCCTCTTCTTCCCCCATTCCTCCATTCTTCTGCCGCGCACAACTTCTCCCCATTCTCTTCTCCTTCTCCTTCCTCTCGACGAACCAGTTCCCCCCTCCCAAATCCCAAATCGGATGTGTCCCCCTCCATTCCCCCTCTTTGCAGCAGCTCTTCACACCCACTCTCCACACCCACAACCAGTCCACCTCCCCACCTGTTTATATCGATTTTGAAGAAACCATGGATCCGGGACATTATCATTTGTTCGATGCGAAGGGACCGGCGGAGGATCAACCATTTAGCTTGTAGACGACCCACATTTCTACAGCTTATGCATCTACGAATGAGGTTAGTTTTTTTTAATTAGTATAATTTTTAAAAAAATTTATTTATTTATTTTAGTGATAATACTTAGTATTTGTGTTATATTTATAGTTATTGATTATATGCTACAGATTGTGAATTATTTGAGTGAAATTATAATGTAGTTTTATAATTATAATCTAACTTTATAATAAGAATGTAGAGATGATTAACATTGAAGTTTATTTAATTAGAATGTAGCTTTATAATTATAAATATATTTGTTAATCATAATGTAGCTTTATAATTATAATCTAACTTTATAATTAGAATTACGAGATGATTAACATTGTAGTTTAATTAATTAGAATGTAGCTTTATAATTATAAATATATTTCGTTAATTATAATGTAGCTTTATATTTATAATGTGACTTTATAATTAGAATTACGAGATGATTAACATTGTAGTTTATTTAATTAGATTGTAGCTTTATAATTATAAATATTTCGTTAATTATAATGTAGCTTTATAATTATAATGTAGCTTTATAATTATAATCTAACTTTATAATTAGAATTACAAGATGATTAACATTGTAGTTTATTTAATTAGAATGTAGCTTTATAATTATAAATATATTTCTTTAATTATAATGTAGCTTTATAATTACACCCCCCCCCCATGTGGTTTAGCATATTTACATTCCCCACCCACTTGGTTTGTGATATTACTTTCCCCACCCACTAGCTTTACAACGTTTTGCTTCCGCCACCAAATTGTCTACTTCTTCCGTTAGTATGTCCTACGTGGAGATTGACACGCTGGATTCACCTTAACATGTCAATACTTGCCCTTCTGTCTATCTCATCCGACTCCCTTCTTCCTCTTCTGTCCTGCTCGCACTGTCGTTCGTATTCTCCTCTCGAGCTCTCGAGCTCCTGCGTTTTGTGTTCCTGCGTCTCCTGCTGTTGAGCTACTGTACAATAGAAGCAATAGTAAACTAAACTAAACTAATTTCAAATACAACAGTACAATAGAAGCAACTATAACATAAGACACAATAACAATCTTGTTCAATTCAGTCTTCAAATCAACTATCATATTCTTGAACTCCATCATCTCATCCATGAGTTGTCGTTGATGCTCACTAAACTAAACTAATTTCAAATACAACAATACAATAGAAGCAACTATAACATAAGACACAATAACAATCTTGTTCAATTCAGTCTTCAAATCAACTATCATATTCTTGAACTCCATCATCTCATCCCTGAGTTGTCGTTGATGCTGTTGAGAGCTCAAGTTGTAACTAAGGTCATTAGAATTGACCTCTCCACTGTATATTTCAGGCCTCAGTAGATGGCCATTGTGCTCTTCCTCATACCACCATTTGAACAATCCAGTACGATAGTCGCATCGATAAAATAGTTTGTTGGGATTGTCAGATGTCTCAGAAATATATAACCGAGCATTTCTCTTACAAGTACACTTCACATTAACAAACATGAAGTGACTGTCGCTTTTTCTGTTGCTTGAAGATGACATAGTATACAATCTTACCTACTTTGAGTGAATAAGAGCAGCAGCCAGAAAATGCATTAGAGGCAACTCATTTGATATATAAGGATCTTGTAGGTTCATAGCTTATCATCAGAAATATCCATTACAACATATAGTTATATACGATATTAAGCTCAGATTAGGATTTAAGCCCCATCATCATAGCTATCTGCAGTGATACCAGTAGATCAAAACCATCAAAGTGGAGCAACACCAGTTTTCTTCTTGTATGGTCAGGAGCAACAATGGCCATCTACCAATGCCGCTTCAACTGTCCCAAATGAGACAAAAATGGTACTGCTTCAACACTAATGAAAGCAATTGACAAAAAACTGGGAAACTGGGAATTGAGGGCTTCTGTGGAAAAAACATCATAATACAATTCAGAATCACACAGACAGTGACCAAAGTCATCATAGCTATCTGCAGTGATACCAGTAGATCAAAACCATCAAAGTGGAGCAACACCAGTTTTTCTAGTTGTATGGTCAGGAGCAACAATGGCCAACGTCGCTTCAACTGTCCCAAATGAGGGAAAAATGGTGCTGCTTCAACACTAATGACAGAATCACAAATTCACAAACTGGTACAGGGGGGGCTTTTAAACTTATACAACAAATTCACAAACTGATTTCAACAGATGCTCAATGCATTGCAAACCAGGATACAACGAAAACTGGTTTCGAATAGCTTTCGCAGGTCAGATGCGAAGATAGTCGAACAGAAGCAATTTAGCCAGAGTACTCGAAACCAACATAGATACACACTCAAATTGAGCAAATGCAGAGGATAAATTGAGACCAAAGTATAATGTGGTACTTCACAAACCCTGGAATGTTGCTTAACACGATTACAAATATCTAGGATTGATGCTCGACAGGTGGGTTTGAAAACAAACCCTAGAATGATGCCCGACACAAACTGGATTCGAACAACTTACCGACAGTCTAGGGTTAGCAGGTCAGATGCGTTGATATGTGAAGAGCTAGACGACAGTAGCTCAACAGCAGGAGACACAGGAACACAAAATGCAGGAGCTCGAGAGCTCGAGAGGAGAATACGTACGACAGTGCGAGCAGGACAGAAGAGGAAGAAGGGAGTCGGGTGAGATAGACAGAAGGGAAAGTATTGACATGTTAAGGTGAATCTAGCGTGTCAATCTCCACGTAGGACATACTAACGGAGGTAGACAATTTGGTGGCGGAAGCAAAACGTTGTAAAGCTAGTGGATGGGGAAAGTAATATCACAAACCAAGTGGGTGGGGAATGTAAATATGCTAAACCACATGGGTGGGGGGGGGGGGGGTGTAATTTTCCCTAAATATAATTTGTTAATTATAATGTAGCTTATAAACTATAATCTAACTTCATAATTAGAATGTAGAGATGGTCAACATTGTAGTTTCTTTAATTAGAATGTAGTTTTATAATTATAAATGTAATTCGTTAATTATATTGTACCTTTATAATTATAATCTAACTTCTTTATAATTAATGTAGACATGATTAACATTTGTAGTTTATTTAATTAGTATGTAGTTTTATAATTATTAATATTTTTCGTTAATTATAATGTAGCTTTATAATTATAATGTAACCTTATAATTAGAATGTAGAGATGATTAACATTGTACTTTATTTAATTAGAATGTAGCTTTATAATTATAAATATATTTCATTAATTATAATGTATCTTTATAATTAGAATGTAGAGAGTATTAACATTGTAGTTTATTTAATTAGAATGTAGCTTTGTAATTATAAATATATTTCGTTAATTATAATGTATCTTTATAATTATAAATATAATATGTTAATTATAATGTAGCTTTATAAACTATAATCTAACTTTATAATTAGAATGTAGAGATGGTCAACATTGTAGTTTCTTTAATTAGAATGTAGTTTTATAATTATAAATGTAATTCGTTAATTTTATTGTAGCTTTATAATTATAATCTAACTTCTTTATAATTATAATGTAGACAAGATTAACATTGTAGTTTATTTAATTAGAGTGTATATAACACCCCTATAATAATAAAACAACAGCGGAAAATAAGCTAAAGGTGCTACAAACCATCGGGCTCCAAACACCCGGTACCAACCTCACCAATTACAACCTTTACAATTAACTAAGTTACGGTCTGAACTTCGAGAAAACTTAACATTAACATAACAATAATAAAGTACATTCACTCTCCATAAGCCTAATCCCATCCCAATCACTCATGCTCTTTGTGGCCACCTGTAAATCAATTTATACCTACAAGATGAAACCAAGCAGCCCACCCCGGGAGGGGTGAGTCAGTTCCCTGGAATGGAACTGGTACAATTCTCCAAAACAATCTTTAAAACATAACTCCTCGAAATAAACAGTAACTTGAAATTAAACTCTTGAAAGTAAAACAGAGATAAAGCACTTCAAAACAATCAAGTTAAAGAGAAAAGAAAACAAGACAAAGATAGAGATAGAGAACTTCCAAACAAGTCATCCACTTAAGTAGTCACACCACATAGTTAGTAAGCATCCATTGTTGATGTTAGAACCAATTCTAGTTAAGAAGAGAAGACTTAAGTAGTCACAAAGGACTAGGAGTGACATTAATATCCATAACCCGTGGTAGACAGTTTATGTCTCCACCATTTCAGAAGATGATTCTCATAGACAAAATATACTCAAGAGTGGAATAAACCAATTGGGAGAGATGGCCCCCACCGCCAGTCAGTTGTCACAAGGACGAGGTAAACAGACCTCCGCTGTCAGTTGTCACAAGGACGAGGTAAACAGACCTCCGCTGTCAGTTGTCCAGATGGACGAGGTATTGCAGACCTCCGCTGCCACCGACCCATTCTCGGTCATCGGTGAAAAGTGTGTGCACCACTTAATAGAAATAATCCATACTCCATACCAAGAATAACACTTTCCCATATTCCCATTAGATCACTAACTACCCAGAGCAATACCAAAACACTCAGTCCTACAAAGTGCAGAAGCGTAAACCCTAAGCAGCCAATGTCTAACTGGGTACCAAATAGAAGGAATCAATACCCATGTAAGTTTCACATTCAAGGCTCAGTTAGTCACACAAGCTGAGTTAGTTATACAACCATGCCCTTTTAGAAATTCCTCTTACAGTCAGTTAGCGTTTTCCAAAACATTCCACAAGACAAACAACAACAATATCGGAGTACGAGAAATCGTACAAAACATTCCATAAAGTCCAAAACACGTCAAGATGAGTACGAGAAATCATACAAAACATTCCATAAAGTCCAAAACACGTCAAGCTGAGTACGAGAAATCGTACCTGGGTAACGCTGTAGCAGTTCTAGTCAACTTGCGCAAACAATCAACAATACTCTGAAGAATATTAAAGGTAGTCTATCATCAATATCTCATACCCTAAGTTAAACTTAAATAGATTCCCCACTCTTATTTCTAAACCTCGATCATCTTGTAAGCCATTCGCTTAAATGTTAAGTATAGCCTTTGGCTTGTTTTAGAATGTTGTATAGCCCAAGGTTGTAAGATCAAGGGATGTATTCTTCTAACACTTGTTAATTGTTCCACTCTTATCCACTTTACTAATACTTAACCGTAATTCTCACATTAAGACCTTTATATCATAAGTGTATTTATATTACTCAATCAATCTTAGAATCTCAATAATAACTCTTAAACTCAATACCTTTATTCTTACTTTAGGACAGACATCGTATTATAACCTATGATGGATTTGTCTTAGAATACTATACTATTACTCCCTAAGGTAATGATTATGTATTTTTATCAATATCTACTAGATAATCCATTATGATTAAGTTTTCCCCTTAACTTAAGTAAGATCTACATCTTGTATATCGAATCATAGTGTTGTATGCATTTTATTATAACTTAATTGAGCTACTAAACTCAGTTATCTTATCTTTAGTTCAGAATAAATTTTTATTACATCCGTCTACTAATCTTGTCATAAGATGTTAAATTACTTTTCATCTTGAAATAACTATATTATAATTAACTTAGACTTATCGAACTCTTACAATTAGTGTTCAGAAAGTATATTATTTGCTTTATCATTAACTATATAATAAGGTGTTTTAAGATAACCTTTTACATATCCTTACTTACATTTAATTTCTTAACTGTTTTATTCTTACACACATACACTCTATAGACTATGTATAATCCTTTTGTACTAAACTTCAATAAACTTGAGCCTTAAATACGTTTTAAATTATTTTACAAAGCCTAAGGTTTCAAAGGAATAACTTAATAAATTAATTCCCCTTTATTGTATTTAGGATGGACAATATATCTACATAAGGTAAAATTTACCTAAGAATTTAATTCTCATTCATAAGTGAGATTGTTAATTAACTAATAAGATCGTCTATTCTGAAAAATCCTCATACCTTAAATTCAAATTACATACTAATATTTCCAATGTCGTAAAGTAGATTAATATAATCTCTTATGTAACTTAGCTTCATCAAAATAAAGGTTCAAAGGTTTTAAGTATCTAATTTATATTTGCAAACCTTTTTGTAAGTTCTGGCTATTAATTACAACACTTATTTATAAACTCACCTTCTGAATATTGGTAATTAATGTTATAAATGTATTTTATATGGCTTATCTAATTCTAAGAAACTTAAGGATAATTATTTAGATAAATTTCCAAATCATCGTTTAATATAGAATATATCATAATCGTTATAATGATTCTATCTTAAAACATTAAGTTATATTTCACTACCATAAATGTTAAGAAATGATTAAATCTAGACTTACTAATCCACCTCACATTTAGATGTAAAAGTATTTTACTTATCTTATTATGGTTTATATATTAAGAATATTTAGATGTAATCGTATTACATTAGTTTATCATTAATTATAGAATAAGATCTATTTGTGCAACATTTTATGTAATCTAATCACAATTTTTCCTAAGTATTAACTTATTAATTACTTAATCCCAATTTTAGATTTACATTCTGATCATTGACAAATAATACTATACAAGTATTTTAATATGGTTTACATACAAACCTTGGAAATTCAAAGGTAACTCTTTAAGCCTAATTCATTACTATAATTTAATACCACCTCATATAATATTCTTTTATTGGTATTATGTAGGGGTTTAGTTTAACTTATTAATTCCTTCGTATTATATTTCCTATAAGGTATTTAATTTTATTATGTTTACTGTGTATATATTTATATATACTAGGATTTGTACAAAACATTATTTATGTAGTTTTATTGTATTTAATTATTTATATTAACTTTTACACACACCTACATCCAAATATGGTTAATAAATAAAGTATTTTCCTTAGTTCCAATTAAGTATGTTAACTACCATATTATATAATTAATATAAATGTAGATTAATTTAGCTCCTTGATTTAACCTAACTTACTATTTTATTTCTTTTACATATATGTGTAAATATATATATTCCTTAGTTTTAATTAAGAATATTAACTCCCATATAATATAATAAATAAAACGTAAAAATAATTATATTCCTTGATTTATATAAGTTCCCACTTAAATATGTATATATACATATATGTAAATAATTTCACTTCCATTAAAAACTAATACCTAAACATTTATAAACTTACTGTTATAAAGTGTTAATTTAGTGTTCCATATTTTTCCCAGCTTAAAAAGTTTATTAACAAACCATACTTTAATTTTTGGTTACATTAAAAACCATATATTATAAGTTATTCTTATGAAAACTCATAAACACAATTTTTAAAACCATTTATCATTGCCCAAAAATTCCCAAACTTAATATACAGTAACTGTAACATTTTAGACATATTATAAAATTTTTATTTCATAAAATATCTTTTTAATTTAGCCAAATAATTCCAGAAAACTCGTAACTTGCAAAAATCATAACTTATGTTTAAAAACTCCAAAACCATAATAATTTACATCATCAAATAAACTAGATTAAATAAGGAATCTATGGTTAAAATTTCAAGTCAAAATACATTCGGGAAGATATTTAAATTAACCCAACAAGTTAGGACTATTTACTGGAATTTATAAAAACCTTTATAAACTTATTCTGGAATGTTTTAATCTCGGCCGTCCAATCTTTTAAAACGAGATCGGACGGCCCCTGTACTCCGAGTTCATCAGCGAAGATAATAAGCAGGTCAAGTACTAAATCACGGATATCTCCTAATCTACAGAACGAAATCGAGTGATTCTTGTTTCTATGGATTCGAAATCGAATTCCAGTTCTATTGATGTCAATTTCCCCAATTATAATGCAGTATTAATCGAGTTTCGAATTCAGTTCGAATGTTAGGGTTTATATTAGCTACAGAGTACGATTCGAATTCAATTCTGCAAATTCCTCCTAACCTAACACGTAATTGACTAAATTGGAACATGGATTAGGTCGGAAACATGACTACACGAACAGCAATATCGGAGCAATTTGACCGGAGACTCACCGGAGTTGTGCGAATTGAGTGATTTCGAAATCGGAAATCTGGAAAAATATGAACTTTGAGCAGTTCGTGGTGCCAACTTCGCAGATCTATAACTAGTAGTACAAAACGAGTTAGGCTATGAGTAAGAGCTCATTGGAAAGAGCAAACTTAGATCTACGTATTGATAGCAAGAACTAAACCTAACTCGCACCATACAGAAAGAAATTGAAGTCGCAGAACACGAGTTTACCTTACAGTTTCGGTATTATTTTATGTGCTGGCGAACCCGAAACTTTAGACCTCTATATCTCCCAACTGGTTACGAATCGGACTTGGGCATAAACATGAAAATTGTAGAGGGATTAGAGATCTTTATAACGAGCTAAAGAAATCGAATTTTGGTTGAGAAACGAAGGAGTTATGATCGACGCAAGTTACCTGAAATCGATGAGAAACTGGAATTCTAGAAACACGTTTCGCAAGGTGCCAACTTTAGGTCAGATTTGCCGCTGATGTATAACGAATTAGGGTATGTGTGAGTAATGGTTGGAAAGAGGACATTTTGAAGAAGAGAATGAAGAAGACGGCATGGAAAAATATTGAGAGATGAGTGAGATATAGCCGTCCAAAGTTAGGGCTAAACACTGAATTCTGTTATCGAAATTCAGGGAAAGAATCGGCTAAGTGTGGGCGACCCGTGACAGAGTGACACGTGGCATCTTTCAAATTTTTGATTCAAAACTTCAATCTAGCATAACTTTGGCTAGGATGATCCGTTTTTGACGTTCTTTTTATCGATCTTCATGGTTTTCCATAACCTATTTATTGGTATAGGTTTCATGGCCTGGTTTGACCATTCTCAAAAAGTCAACTCTAGCAAGGCTTAATAAGCTTTAAGGTTTCTAGAATTTTATATTGACTTTTATGTTTCAAAACAATGTTCCAACACTTCCTAAAATCTTTATAATATATTTGGAGTGTTTAGAAATTTTCCTAAGATTTATTGACTTATAAATCTTATTATTAAATTCATAATACTATATAATAACGTATAATAATTAGGGTTAAATAGGAGAAAACCCCTAAATAAATTTCACAATTCCATATAATAATTTATATTTATAATTCCATATATAATTTAATATTTAATAAAAGAAATCCCCTAAATTAATTTAAATTAATTTAGGGGTATTTCAGTGTAGCATTATAATTATTAATATATTTTGTTAATTATAATGTAGGTTTATAATTGTAATCTAACTTTATAATTAGAAGAGAAATTCACGATATACCCCTGTTTTCTTTCGTAATTCACAATATACCCCTGTTGGTTTTCATAATTCAACTTCAAACATGCTTAAATGTTCTCCAAAATTGATGAAACGTTACATGAACAATGCTAAAGTGTTATATTTTGGTACAATATCAAATTTGAAGTTTTTTAAGCTTATATGTGACATATGGGACCCAATAAACATGACACAATTTTCATTGGGTCCCACAGGTCACATGTGAGCTTAAAAAACTTCAAATTTGATATTGGACCAAAATATAACACTTTAGCATCCTCCATGTAAAGTTTCATCAATTTTGGACAACATTTAAGCATGTTTAAAGTTGAATTACTAAAACCAACAGGGGTATATTGTGAATTACAAAAGAAAACAGGGGTATATCGTGAATTTTCCCTAATTAGAGTTACAAGATGATTAACTTTGTAGTTTATTTAATTAGAATGTAGCTTTATAACTATTAATATATTTCGTTAATTATAATGTAGCTTTATAAGTATAATCTAACTTTATAATTAGAATGTAGAGATGATTAACATTGTAGTTTATTTAATTAGAATGTTGCTTTATAATTATTAATATATTTGTTAATTATAATGTAGCTTTATAATTATAAATATACTTTGTTAGTTATATCGTAGCTTTATAATAATAATCTAACTTTGATATTAGAATGTAGAGATGGTCAGCATTATAGTTTCTTTAATTAGAATGTAGTTTTATAATTATAAGTGTAATTCATTAATTATATTGTAGCTTTATAATTATAATCTAATTTCTTTATAATTATAATGTGGACACAATCAACATTGTAGTTTATTTAATTAGAATGTAGCTTTATAATAATAATCTATATATTTTATTAATTATAATGTAGCTTTATAATTATAAATATAATTTGTTAATTATATCGAACCTTAATAATAATAATCTAACTTTGATATTAGAATGTAGAGATGGCCAACATTGTAGTTTCTTTAATTAGAATGTAGTTTTATAATTATAAATGTAATTCCTTAATTATATTGTAGCTTTATAATTATTAATTTAATTGTTTTATAAATACTTGTTTTATTGCTCAGAGGTACAAACCTTACAGAATTCGTACCCTAAGAACCAGATCAAATTGGAAGGCTTCAGGTTCCTCACCCATCTATTGCGCCATACATTATGAGAGCTGTTTGTTTAAAGTTTGTGGGTTGGGACTTACCACCAGTAGAGGGATCATTAGTGCCTTGATAGAGAGGTGGAGTTCAGAGACGCACACTTTCCTTATGCCGTTTGGTGAGGTGACCATCACACTGGAGGATGTTCATGTCCTGTTCGGGCTACCGGTGGATGGGTACCCATTATGTTTGACCACCAATATATCTGATGTGAATGCAGAGTGCATGGAGCTTCTTGGCGATGTACCATCCACCCATAGAGGCAACCAAATCCCTATAAATTGGCTTGCCTCTAGATTTGTGGAGACTCACCCAAATTTTCATCTTCTTGACCCTGTCATACACCAGCAACATGCGAGGGCATTCATGCTTCGAATGCTTGGTGGTCTTTTGTTTCCTAATGCGAAAGGAGCGTACGCATATGTTGCATACCTCCGAGTCTTTGTAGACTTTGACAGGGCTGGTATGCTAAGCTGGGGTTCCGCTTTACTTGCGCATCTCTACAGAGAGATGTGCAATGCTACCAAGTATGATTCAACCTGTCTAAATGGTTGTAGTAAGTTGTTGACTATATGGGCGTATGAACGCCTACCTCATTTCCGTCTGTAAAACTTGATTGACCCACTAACTGATTTTCCCCTAGCTTATAGGTAACATCTTCAAACTAATTTTCCCTATGTTAGTAATGTTATAGTCCATATAAATTTCTAACTTGTTGTTCATTGCAGATACAATGAGAAGCTGTGCAACATTGATTCACACTCGGCTCGTGTAACACCCCTACTAAACAAATATGCAGCGGAAAATAAAATAATGGCATTTACAGATCATCGGGTTCCAAACACCCGACACAACCTCACCAATTACAACTTATAAAATTACAAAAGCTACGGTCTAAACCTCAAGAAAACTTAACGTAAACATAATAGCAATGAAATACATTAACTCTCCACAAAACCTAACCCCATCCCAAACACTCATTCTTCGTGGCCACCTGTATATCAACTCGTACCTGCAAGATGAAACCAAGCAGCCCACCCCGAGAGGGGTGAGTCAGTTCCCTGGAATGGAACTGGTACGATCCTCCAAAACAAACTTATAATATAACTCTTTAATAAATAATAACTTGAATACAACCACTTAAAACCACACAAAGGAACAAGGCACTTTAAAATCACCAAGTCAAGACAACAAGTTACGAAAGAGATAATAACAGAAAGTTAAAGTTAGTCAATCAGCAGAAATCACACCATGAGTTAGTGAACATCCATTTTTGTGTTAGATTCAGTTCCAGTTAGGAGTAGGAAGACCCAAGTAGTCACAAGGACTAGGAATGAAAGAAGAGATCCAAGAACCCATAACTCAAGAGTGGAATAAAACCCATTGGGAGAGATGGCCCCCACCGCCAATCAGTTGTCACAAGGACAAGGTAAACAAACCTCCGCTGTCAGTTGTCCATATGGATGAGGTATAGCAGACCTCCGCTGCCACCTACCCGTTCTCAGTCATCGGTGAAAAGTGTGTGCACCACTTGACAAAAAGAATCCATACTCAGTACCAAGATTGACATTTTCCCATATTCCCACTAGATTATTAACTGCACAAGGGCAATACCAAAACACTCAGTCCTACAGAGTGCAGAGGCGTAAACCCTCAGCAATTAATATCTAATAGAAAGAATCCATTCCCAATAAGGCTGATCAAACTCGACTAATGGATGAAACAATACCCATAGTCCGAAGGAAGAATTTACCAATACCAGATATTTTCCTATATTCCCAGTTACCCCACTAGATCATTAACTACACCAGAGAAAAACCAAAACACTCAGTCCTACAGAGTGCAGAAGCGTAAACCCTAGGCAGTTAATATCTAGTGAAACAACTAGATAGAAGGAACCAATAACCAAGGAAGTTTCACATACAGGCTCAGTTAGTCACATCAAGCTCAGTTAGTCACCTAAACAGATTCCTTTCAAAATTCATTCAAGGTCAATTAGTGTTTTCCAAAACGTCCCCTTAAGTCGGTTAACATCAGTATAGGAGTACGAGAAATCGTACCTGGTATGCGAAGAAGCAGTAACTAACTCGAATGAGTGATCCCCCAATAATAACCTATAATTAAGGTGTTCCAAGTGTTGATTAGTTAAGGACTTATAAACTAAACATCTTCTATTCTTACTGATTTTAGTTCCAGGTTTACCATTATTCCCTCACAAAGATTTGGGCTAGATTTTGTTAATTAAATCTTTTGTTAGGCCCATTTCGTTTAATTGGAATAATTTTGGATTTATCCCGAGAGTGGCCCTAAACTCTCGTTGAATTGTTTAAGTGGGCTTTTTTGGATTTCATGGGGGACTTGGGCCCAGTAGGATAGCCGAAGCCCGCATTACCTTTTCGTTAGTTGATGAAACTTCCTAAAAAGAGCTTGTGAGGTTTTGAACGTGCAACCTCGATTTAATTCTAGATTTGACTGGACCATTTACGCCATTGAATTTGTATGTCTTGAGGGTACATTTAATATTATTCCAATCACCCACTCTTAGTGATAGGGTTAGTTTAATTAAACTTTTAGGTTATCTTTGACTAATTTTTCTACAACATTGATTAAGGTCCCAAAGTTTAGTACATATATTCTTCTTATTATATTTCCCACAAGGAATGTTATTTCCTTCATCTATTCTTAATGTATTTATATATATATATATATAAAGATTTATCCAGAACATTTTTGAGAAATTTATTGTATTTAATTATATTTAATAACTTTTAGACATATCCACAACCGATATATGGTTTATAAAATAAGCATTTTCCTTTATTTATTTAATATATATATATAATATGCATGTACATGTATTAGAATTTATTTAAGTCATCCTTTATGTAGCTTATTGTATTTAAATTATCTCCATTGACTTCAACATATATCTGCATTCCATGTATGTTTTATAAAGTATTTCTTTTGTTCCATTTTAGAATATTAGCTTCTATAGTATTTAGTTAATATAAGTGTTGATTAATTTAACTCCTTGTTTTAACCTAAGTTACAATTTTATTCCTTTTATATATGTATATATATAAATATATAATTTTTTTTTACTTCACTTAAGAGTTAATACCCAAAATATTTATAAACATACTGTTACTAGATGTTAATTTAGCCTTCTCATATTTTCCCAACCTAAAAGTTTATTAATAAACTATACTTTAATTTCTGTTACATTAAAAACCTTATATTATAAGATAACTTATGAAAAACCTTATAAATACAATTTTTAAACCTATTTCCTCATGTCTAAATTTCCCAAATTAAATATATAGTAACTATAACATTTTAGACATATTATAAAAATTTTATTTCATAAAAATATCTTTTTAAATTATCCAAATAATTCCATAATACTCATAACTTGCAAAAATCATAACTTACGTTTAAAAACTCAAAACCCATATTAATTTTCACCAAAATAAACTAGATTTTATAAGGAATCCACGGTTAAAAGTTCGTGCCAAAATACATTCGGGAAGGTCATTAAATAAGTCTAACAAGTTAGGGTTTTATTCTGGAATTTATAAAACTTAAAACATTTTAAAACTTCTACGTTTTAACCTCGGCCGTTCGTTTCTCTTAACTACGATCGGACGGCCATTGAAACGTGAGTTCATCCTCAACCTCAAACGACAACCCGAGTACTAAATCACCGATTCCTCTCAACTCACAGAACCAAATCGACTGATTATTATTTCGTTGAATTCGAAATTTCCTTGCGGTTCTATTGATACCAATTTATCGTGCAGCGCACTGGAAATTCGATTCTGGGTAACTCGGTTTAGGGTTTATGTTAGTTCCAATTCGTTTTTCGACAAATTCTCCTAACACAATGCATAATAAGCGAAATTGAAAGTTGGGTTAGGTCGGTAATGAAAAACCGAACAACAATACCAGAGGAATTTGTCGAAAACTCACCAGAGAGGCGCCGGTAAGGAGAAATTGAAATCGGTTTTTGGAAAAAACTGGACTTCGAGGCAGTTCGAGTAGTGAAGTTTGCGGATCTATAATTTATAGTACAAATCGAGTTAGGCCACGTTCTTAGGCTTAATCGAAAGAGGAAATGTAACTCTACAATTTGATAGGAACATATCGATCTAATACGGAATACACAGGAAGAAATTTAATTCGAAGGTTACGAGTTTATACCTTGCGTTTTCTATGATTTTATGTGCAGTTCGAGTTGGCTACTTCACGGACCAACTCGCGCCAACTGGGAAAGATTCAATCCACGAAACCTACCACATTTTAAAGTAGGAATGTAACTCTAAATACAAGTGGAAGAATCATTGAATTTGATAGATTAGAGAGAAAGTTACAGATCTCACAAGATCTAGGTTTACCTATCATTTTCTGGAAAAGATCTAGGTAGGAAATGCACCGTGATCGACTAGCGAACTTTAGACGCCTTTAACTTCTACTCGATTGAGAATCAGCCTTGGACATAAAAAGGAAAGTTGTAGAGGGATTAGAGTCTACAAAATGAGCTATAGAACTCTAATTTTCATGGAGAGATGAAGGAGATATGACTCTGAGAAGTTACCTTACCGATTCGGTTTTTCAGGAAATCTGGGTTACAAGTGTTTGAGAGGAGGAAATTTCAGATCAAGTTTGCGGCGGATTTAGAAGGAGTTAGGTCATGTATGAGTAATGGTTAGAAAGAGGGTTTGAAGGAGAAGAGAATGAAAGAAACGGCATGCAAAAATACCCAAGGACGGCTGAGATAATGACGTCTGAAAATGAGACAATAACTGATGGTGGCTGAGAAGAGTTAGCCGAAATAGTGGGAGTTCTGGCGCCCTGGCGTGGCATGTTCCCCAAGGCGTGCATGGCTGAGTCAGCAGGCCCTTGCCACGTCAGCAGCCTTCAAAATTTTGGCTTTAAACTACTTCATTTATCATAACTTTGGCTAGGATGATCCGTTTTTGACGTTCTTTTTATCAATCTTCTTGGTTTTCCATAACCTTTTTATTGGGATAGGTTTCATGGGCTGGTTTGACCATTCTAAAAAGTCAATCCTAGGAAGGCTTAAGAAGCTTTATGGTTTCCATGATTTTATATTGACTTTTATGATTCAAATTAATGTTCCAATTATTTCTAAAATCTTTATAATATACTTGGAATGTTTACGAATTTTTCCAAGATTTATTGACATAGATCTTATTATTAAATTCGTAATACTATATAATAATATATAGTAATCCAATATTTAATAGTATTCTTTAGGATTAAATAGAAGAAATCCCATGCTTTAATTTCCATAATTCCATATAAGAATATAATAATTTATTATTCATAATTCCATACAATAATTTAATGATTAATAGTATTATTTATGGTTTAATAAAAGAAATTACCTAAATTAATTTAAATTAATTTAGGGGTATTTCAGTATATCCTCCTTAAAAGAAACTTCGCCTCAAAGTTTAAAAATCAACTAGAGACAATAATAATTCCAACGAAATTCCATACCAATCCAATCCTTAATTTCCATCCATTTCCATTTCAATATTCCACTCGAGATTACTCAGAATCAAACTGAATCAAAATATACCCAGATATTTCATGATGAAACCAAAAGTCACATACTACTACTGTGTCATAACGTAAAACTAAGTACATACATACACGTCTCACTCTACTAATAATGCAACATGGCGTAATCCGAATGAGGTAACGAAGAAGGAGTATGCCAATATATCCCCCTTAAAAGAGCTAAGGTACGCCCTCGTACTGCTACTAACGTGAACCACATAAAGATAAGAAAACATCATGAGAATAGATGTGGGTACTTCACTCTCATAGAGTCCTCAGTCTCCCAAGTAGCTTCATCAACCCTCATGATGCTCCCAAAGAACTTTCACTAGTTTGACTGATCTACCTCTCGTTTCTCGGACCTTCCCAAGATCAATAGGAGTCTCCTCATACCTCAGTGTAGGCTCAATCTCCAATCTCTCTGGCTGCAGTACGTGAGAAGGGTCAGGCATATACTTCTTCAGCTGAGATACATGAAACAACGTCGTGTACCTTCCCCAACTCCGCTGGTAGATCTAGTCTGTAAGCAGCTGGGCCCACTCGCTCCGTAATCTTGTACGGGCCGACATACTTAGGGCTTAGTTTCCCCTCATCCCAAATCTGAATATACCTCTCATCGGAGACACTCGTAAGAAAATCATGTCACCCAACTGAAACTCGAGCTCTCTGGTGCGCTAATCCCCATAAGATTTCTGTCTAGACTGCGCTACCCTCATGTGCTGCTAAATAAATCTGACGTCATCCTGTAGTTTCTGAATGTACTCAGGCCCAATCAAGACTGCCTCAGTACGGTCACTCCATGATAAGGGAGTCCAGCTTAGCTTGCCATACAGAGCCTGGAACGGTGCCATGCCGATAGACGAGTGGTATGAGTTATTGTAGGAGAACTCCACCAGGTAGACGCTCTACCCAACTCCCCTGATAGTCTAGAGCGACTGCTCGCAGCATATCCTCCAGCATCTGAATCGTCCTCTCAGTCTGCCCATCAGTCTGAGGGCGAAAGGCTGTGCTAAGGCGTAGTTGAGTACCAAACGCCTCCTGCACCTGACGCCAAAATCTGTTGAGGAAACGTGTGTCACGATCGGAGACGATCATCTTCGGTACCCCTTGATACCAGATGTGCTCTGTGGTGAACACCTCAGCCAGCTTGGGCACCTTCCATGTGTCCTTGATAGGTATAAACCTGGCTGTCTTGGTCAACCTATTGACTATCACCCAAATAGAATTCAGTCCACCTCTAGCTGGAGGGAGACCGACCACAAAGTCCATGCTGATGTCGTCAAACTTCCAGCACGGTACTGGTAATGTAACAACCCATCCAAAGCCATTCGTGGTTATCGCAAACTGAACACTTAATCGAATACGTCGCAGCGGAAATAAATAACACCTGGACCTTGCCACGGTCTGATCGTTAGAATATACCGGCCTTAACATTTACAATACTTATCCAAAATACTTATCCAACTCAAAACATCACCATCCACAATACCACAACCAACCGAGTACAAATATCTTACACATGATCGCAACCTTACCTCAGTTTAAATATAAACAGTCGGGTGCACAGGCGCAACCCGAACTCAAAATAAACATCCCACCCTAAGTCTAACCGCTCCTACTCTCGTAGTGCGTCCTCATGGGTCTCTTACCTGCAAGTGTAAAAATAGCCCCCGAGGGGGTCAGCACGAATGCTGGTACACCCTCTCATGGCCCCCAAGCTAACGGGGCTATGCCGACTAATTGTCGATAGCATGGAAATTGATTACATACACAAGCATAATATGAAGTGCAATGACAATAACCACAGATGAACATGTATAGTTCACAAACAAATGAACGACTCAAGCGTTCCCTTATCAAGTGGGTTAGTAACCCCCTCCTTAGTTCTCATTTCCTTAATCTCAGTTCCTTACCTTACCTTAATCTTAATCTTAATCTTAATCTCAGTATACAAACCTTTCCTGGAAGGGATTGGTTGTAGCTTAATTCGAATCTGGGATTTAGGTGATCCCACCGCACCATCTTAATGCCACCTACTCTGGACGGGAGTCCAGCGTAGCTGAGCCGGCAACCGGCCCTAGACTACAAGTCCGAAGACAAGTCCTTAAGCGAAGGGCGGATCTGATTCAGATACCGTCCCCCTTTTTCCTTAGCATGCATGACCGGAGATCGGTCCCGGGTTTCCTCACTCAAGTTCCAGTTAGTAGAAATCTTAAACACCATGTGCTAGCTAAGCCTTAACGGGCATTAACCAACAACCACCAAACTTAACTCTTATTCTTAACTCAGTAAGTACTAAACTTGGTTAGTAACAATCTCAAGTCTCGCGGGTTAGTGTAAAGATAACACAAGCACAACGAGAACAAATATAACCGGTTGCATGCTTTATCTTGTTTTAGTCATAGCAATTAAACAGAAAGCACACAAGCCGAGGGACACCTCGTTAGCAAGCAGGTCACAAGAAGGATTGTACCGTTCACCGTCGATCGTTGTTTGATTATCCTTCTTTGGGGTCCCAATTCACAAACCTAAATCATTCATTCATTTTTAGGTCATTAGTTGTTCGCACCTTACTTAACTCACTTAGTCTCTAAAGATTCCCATTCAATAACCTCTCAAGTCTTTGCCACTTAGCTTACAAGCTTAACTTTAAACATTAATATTTATACTTAACTTAACTTAACTTAAGCCCTTAAGTTCTTAGGGTCACAATCATTACTACCCTACCAAAGGTATACCTTATCACCATTCATCATTCTTAGAATTCAAAATTTTTCTTTTTTTTTAAGTGTTAAGGGCCGTCCGACCCACCGTCCGACCCACCCTCTGGGTCGGACCATTCCAGTAACTTTCGGGTTTGAAAAACCCTACATGTCCGACCCACGTCCGACCCACCAACTGGGTCGGACCATTGCAGAAACTTTCCGTCTTCTAAAACCTCCCATGTCCGACCCACGTCTGACCCAACCTTCTGGGTCGGACCATTCCAAAAACTTATCGGCCCTCTAAAACTCACCCGTCCGACCCATGTCGACCCAAGTCCTCTGGGTCGGACCATTCCAGAACCTTTCCCTGGCGTTAAATAGAGGCTGTCCGACCCAAACTTGGGTCGGACGCCACCAAAACATACCCAAAATTTGCCAAATCTTCACTAAACCTTTCCTTAAGCCACCCAATGTGTTCTAACATCATTTAGACTCTTAAACTCATCTTAAACCATCCTCCAAACACATTAAATCATTCACCAAGATCCACCTTAGTCATTATGCATTTTCCTTGTAATAATGCTAACACTTGTAATGTTTTCCACTAGATTCTAGGTGGTGGTTCATACCTAATGTAACCACTATGCCAAATGTTTTCCTCACCACTAAAACATCATCTCCCAAGCATCTTTCACTATCTAAAACTCTCTTATGCATTTACTTAATGTTCCTTCACAACTTAAACTTCCATCCATCAACACATTGTTCCCTTCCTAGTTGTTTATCAACATTTGCCTAAGTCCTAAATACTCAAATACATTCTCTTGATTTCTAAATCCTTCCTAGTAATGCCTAAGTCATTATGAATCATTAGAACACCTTAACTTCACCCTTTTCATCAAGACAACCTATAGAACATCCTAGTACTTCCTTAGTCATTAAATTCCCTTAGAATATCTTAAACACTTAAGTTCTCCTTTAAATTTTGCCATGGGTTCTCTAGTATATAGTACATCCTAACACATGGTTTTTCTCCATCAAACAACCAACATCACCCAAATTCTCACCACAACACCTTAACACACAATTTACACCAAAACCACACCACATCATCATATAGTGCTTAAACTTAAAATGCTTGGCACTTAGGCCCTTAAATGACAATAATCTTAACCACTGAATTTCCACATATATTGCCTTCAACCTGCGAATACACACAACAAAGCTCCCATTGAAATAAAATCCTTCTTGTAATTCACCTTGATGTTCTTAAACTATCTCTTTTTCCTCATTTGCTCCTTAGTCACAAGTTCACAAATATGCTCATTGTTTCTCCTAGGTTTTATATAACCCTTTTTCTAATGTAAAATCTACACTAAACTCATCACATATCTAAATCCCATTCCCTTAAACAATAAAACACCTTAAGGTAAGTAATTTACCTTGTTCTTTTACAAGCTTAAAAGCTTTCTTCCTTAGGTTTTTCTTTGTTCAATCCCGGTCACCAATGTGTATCTCCTTGCCAATGTTCTAACCAATATCCAATGACTCCAATGAGTACTAGATAACACACTAACCCTAAGGAACAAACCCTAGGTTAAAAATATGCTTTAAGGTATTAAGGTGATTGTTTTACCTTGGTTTCTCAAGACAAGCTTGGATATGAAGCAAGAAGGACCTCCTCAATCCTTTGAAGAGTAGAAAACAAGCTAGAACAAGGCATAAACATGGAGTCCCATGAGTGTAAATTTTCAGACAAGGAAGAAAATGATGGAAACCTAGATTTTCTTACACTTTCTTTACCTTAAGAGAATGGAGTCTCCAAGCTTGAATTTCCTCCTATAATGGTGGTTTGACTTGGCACCAAAATGAAGCTCTTGAAGTTTTGAAAAGATAGAAAGAGAGAGCTTGAGCTAACTAAGGAGAATATGCAATTTGTTTTGGTTTTGGAGCTAAAATGAGTGAGTTGTGTGCAAGGCTAGATGGAGCTAGCATGGATTTGCTCTTCACGTTAATGGAGAAGGAGAGAGAGCAAGAAATTGTGGGAAACAAAGGAGAATGAAGAAGTGAGGAGAGAGAATCACTAAAGTGTGATATTTATGTAAAAGGTGAATAGTACTTTTGCTTTACAAATCTTTATTTGCTTAATGAGTCATGAAGGTGGTGACTCACCTTATAAGAAACCGGCCCCCATTAGTAACAAGGGGTATTTAAGTCTTGTTGACCAAATATCTCACTTATATTGACTTATGTTATAAACTAGCTTAATTAATTTACTATTCACAAAACAAGACACATTGTTGTGAAATTTTTGATTTCCCATTGATATAGACTTCCAAATGTGATACTATATAGTACACATGTTAATTAAAGAGTAATGATGGACATTTAGCCATTCAAAACTCATTTACAAGACAATTTTTCAAAAACGTGCTTTAAGACTCCTTAAAGCACATTTTGTGTTTTAACTTGTTTTCAAGCTTGGTTTTCTTTGGTAATTGATTTAAAATGACCATTAGGATATTACTAAGGTCTTAGAACAATATTTGGGTATTCTCCCAAATCTCTCCAAGCTTAGAGCACGTTTTTGCCTAAACTGCTCTTTTGGTGTTTTCTTATTTTTCTTTGATTAGAAATGTTTCTTAATGTTTCTAAGGCATTATTTACCTCCTTATATCTTAGTTTATCATTTAAACACCATATCTAAGTTTGGGGTATTTCAATCTACCCCCCTTAAAAGAACTTTGTCCTCAAAGTTCACATATGTGCTTAATCATTCACGGTACTCAATTTCCTTAATCTTAACACCACATCTTATATTCACATTCGCACATCTCAAGACTCAAAGGTCAATCTCAAATACAATACATAAGTATTATACATAACTCAAACTTACACCGAAGTGTAGCAACTTACACAAATTCACATCTTAAACAACCAAACAAACGACAAACATGATCGTTTCCTAACTCAAAAGCGAGGAAGCTCTACCCCCCTTAAAAAGGGGTACGCCCCGTACCCTATACAGACGATCTAGTCAGTAAACAAAGAAGGGTACTTCGCCCTCATCTTATCCTCTAACTCCCACGTGGCCTCTTTGACATCCTGGTTAGACCAGAGAACCTTCACGAGTCGCACTGACTTGTGGCTAGTGTCCCGCTAGTCTTACAGTCCAAGATTCTCTGAGGAGTCTCCACGGATCTCATATTCGGTTCTAAAGTCAACCTCTCAGGTTCTAACACATGGGAGGGGTGGTGCATGTATTTCTTTAGCTATGAAACATGAAAAACATCATGCACTTTACCCAGCTCAGCAGGTAAATTCAACCTGTAAGCAACCGGGCCCACCCGCTCCGTAATCTCATAAGGACCAACAAATTTCGGGCTTAATTTGCCCTTCTGCCCAAACCTGAATACACCCTTCATCGGTGAAACTCGCAGAAATACCTGGTCGCCCACTGCGAACTCCAGGTCCCGTCGTCGAACATCAGCATACGACTTCTGCCTATCTTGAGCAGCTTTCATGTTCTCCCTGATTTGCTGAACTTCAGCCTTAACTTGTTCTAAGTACTCTGGTCCTATAATGACCGTCTCACTCGACTCATCCCAGCAGAGCGGTGTACGACATGGTCTACCGTACAGCGCTTGAAAAGGTGCCATCTTGATCGAAGCGTGATAGCTGTTGTTGTATGAAAACTCGATCAGATGTAGTCTGTCAATCCAACTGCCCTGGAAGTCTAAGGCACATGCTCTCAGCGTGTCCTCGAGTGTCTAAATAGTACGCTCAGTCTGACCATCTGTCTGAGGATGGAACGCGGTACTCAGCTTGAGTTCTGTACCCAACGCTTCTCTGGTAGCCCTCCAGTACCTCGAAAGGAATCTGGTATCTCTATCTGACACTATGGTCTTTGGTATGCCGTGATGTCTCATGATTTCTTTCTCAAATAACTCAGCTAATTTGGTCACCTTCCAAGTATCCTTCATCGGTATGAATCGGGCTACTTTGGTAAGGCGATCCACCACCACCCATATCATGTTGAGACCTCCCCTAGCAGGTGGAAGCCCAACTACGAAGTCCATGGAGATATCATGGAACTTCCACTCCGGAACTGGCATCGACTGTACCATTCCGCCCGGTCGTCGGTGCTCGAATTTCACCTTCTGGCATGTGAGACACCTCAAGACGAACTCGGTAACATCTGTCTTCATCCCCGACCACCAGAAGTATCTCTTCATGTCTTTATACATTTTGAGGCTCCCAGATGGATGGAAACTGAAGAACAGTGTGATTCTCTAAGTACACGGTCTTTCAGATCTGTGTTGCCCCGTGGTATGCATAATCGGCCCTTAAGTCTGATCTGATCATAATCATGAAGTCTGAAGTCGTATTTCTGACTCTCAAAGGTACCATCTGTCAGCTTCTGTCTGACCTCTCTCATGTACTCATCTGTCCTCTGAGCCTCTCGCACCTCATCAACCAAGCTGGAGAAAGAAACTAGCGAATGGAGTGAGTGTGCTCGACGGCTCAGGGCATCTGCTACAACATTGACCTTCCCCTCTTTGTATTGGAGGTCAATGTCATAGTCTTTCAGAAACTCTAACCATCTCCTCTGTCGAAGATTTAACTCCTTCTGAGTGAATATGTATTTCAAACTCTTGTGATCGGTGTAGATCGTGATACTAACCCCATATAAGTAGTGGCGCCATATCTTCAAAGCGAAGACTACAGCTCCCAGCTCTAAATCATGTGTGGGGTAGTTCTCCTCATGTTTCTTCAACTGGCGTGAGGCATATGCCACCACCTTGCCATGTTGCATGAGCACGCAACCCAGCCCTCTGCCGGATGCATCACAATAAACCTCAAAGCCCTCTGTACAGTCTGGAATGGTCAGAACCGGTGCAGTGGTCAGTGAGTCCTTCAAGCGCTGAAATGATCTCTCACAGTCAACTGTCCACAAGAATGGTGCATCCTTCTTCATCAGACTGGTCATCGGTTTCGGGACCTTGCTGAAATCCCTAACAAACCTCCTGTAGTAACCTGCCAGACCGAGAAAGCTCCGGATGTCGGTAACAGTCTTCGGCCTTGGCCAAGTACGTACGGCATCAATCTTTGCTGGATCCACTGCGATCCCAGCATCTGAGATGACATGACCTAGGAAAGAGACCTGGTCAAGCCAAAACTCACACTTGGAGAACTTAGCATATAGCTGGTTCTCCCTCAATATTTCCAATACCCCCTCAGATGTTCCTCATGCTCAACCTTAGACTTCGAATATATCAAAATGTCATCAATAACACCACAACCGACTTGTCCAGCTGCTCCCGGAACAAGCGGTTCATCAGATCCATAAACTTCACCGGTGCGTTCGACAAACCGAACGGCATCACTGTAAACTCATAGTGGCCGTATCGTGTCCGGAATGCCGTCTTCTCAATGTCTCCCTCCTTAATGGCTATCTGATGATACCCCGATCTGAGATCAATCTTGGAAACACAGATGCTCCCTTCAACTGATCGAACAGATCGTCAATGCGGTGTAGTGGGTACTTATTCTTCACTGTCACTGCATTCAGCTCTCTGTAGTCGATGCAGAGGCGGAGACTACCATCCTTCTTCTTCACGAAGAGAACTGGCGCTCCCCAAGGTGACACACTTGGTCTAATGAACCCCTTATCCAACAAATCTTTCAATTGTTCCTTTAACTCAGTCATTTCTGCCGGAGCCATACGGTATGGTGCTTTGGCTATCAGTCCGGTACCAGGTAGAAGCTCGATGGTGAACTCTACCTCCGAGTGGGTGGCATGTCGGGCAGTTCCCGTGGAAATAAGTCGGGGAACTCCGACACTACCGGTAAGTCGGGGTCGAACTCAGGGTCTCTCTCTATGTCCTGTACATAGCAGAGGTATACTTCTTCCTGTCTCCTTAATTCTCTATACATTGCCATGGCGGTGATGATCTTAGTCGAAGGCTCTCTGGGCCTCTGGCGGTATGATATGTTATCCCAGACGGACTCCTGAGCAGCAATCTATGCTCGGCGCAGAGGATACATCCCTTGTGCCGCTCCAACCAGTTCATCCCGAAGATAACATCAAATCCTAGCTTACTGAACTCTATGAAACTGACTGGAAAGTCTTCTCCCTTAATTCTGATAGTGGCTCCTCGGTAGTAACGAGTGCAACGAACCTTCTCCTTAGACGGGAGCGTAACCGTGAAGTCGGGTAGCTCATCAGCGTCTAGCCCCAACCTGCTCGCGAATGATGCCGAGACAAAGGTATGCGAGGCCCCTGAGTCGAAGAGAACTGATGCCTCAATCCCATTAATCGGAAAGGTGCCGGTGAGGATAGTACCGCTGGCGTCGGCCTGTGCCTCTGTAAGTATGCTTAGTGCACCTTCCGTACCGAGTCCATAACCTAATGGTGTTCACAAGCTTCATGAGTATTGATGGTATACAAGAGTCGTAACAATTTATATGAACAACACTGTTATTTTATTCTTGACCATCCTGTTTACAACATGTGCTTCAATCTTACATCTCATTCCTCATCTCATTCTAACATTACATGGCTAATATTGTCTAAAGGTTAGGTTTAATCTTCCTGGTCTCATATGCGTCGCATTGATTACTGCTGACGGTGCTGTATTCAGCTTGATTCTCTTAATCCCATGGTATAACATCCTTGATTCTCCTCCCATAATTAACACATCACCTGACTTAAGTACCAACTTATCTGCACGGTCCGCACGCTTCTGCTCGCCGTATAAAAACTCTGCATCATCCCCAATGGACCAAGACACTACGGGTATCCCTCTTTCGAGAGACTCCGTTGTCTCGTCCTTATCCTGTGTAGTCCCAGTCCCCATCTTTTTCGTAGAAGTTTACAATGCAAATGTCTGCCTGGATGTCTGGAATCGGTTCAGCTTCCAACTGCTGAGCGATTTCCACGACTTGTGTAATAACTGGATGGAACTCTTCGGGTATTCCCGGTGGTGAGACTCCATCTTGCTCCCTCATGGTTTGGTAATTCTTGGCATACGGATTCCAATCCTTGCCCAAGCTCATCATCTTTAATTTCATTCTTGCTCCCCCTGGGTACTCCGGTGTGTAAAAACCTCCGGTCCCATTCCTAGTTGATTGCATCTTCTGATGATGGCTATTTGTGCTTCGGGTGTCAGGTATCCCCTTAATAAAATCATACCTGGGCGGATAACCTGACATTGTTCGGTTGGAAAGTCTATGGTTTCGATGTCGGTGTGCTTCGGGTTAGGTGTAGATGGTATTGGGTAGCAGATGTTGAATCTTCCTAAGTGGTAGTAGGTTATATCTTACTTATGTTCTAATCTCATCTTATTCTTACTTAACTCATTTATTCACCAAACATGCATGATAATGTGGTAAGCAGGTAGTTTTATTACTAAATGGTTATAGTGGTACCTGGCCTCGATGAGGGTTCAGGCTCATCGTCCCGGTCCACCATGTGTAATGTGGGTCCCGGCTTCTGGGTCACCCTGGGGTTCTTGTCCGCCGGCTGCTGCACCTTCCTCTGACCTTAAGATCCACTCCCTAATCGGTCTTGCCCTTGCCCCTGGTGTCGGGCCTATAGGCTCTGCTAGCAGGGTTCCGGTAGCACTCATATGCCCGGTGTCCATACACTCCACAGAAGTTGCACTCCACTTTATTCCCTTTACAGTCGAGCCCGGGGTGGTCCTTGTGACACCACCTACAAATGAAGCGTCGCTGGTAGCCACCACCGGCTCCCTTCTAGTCTCAGATCCTGATGATTCATAATGTCAATTCTCTTATCTCAAATGGTTACTATTTGTTTCTTAACTCATTCAATATCAATTTCCTTACCCTTTGGCGCCTTAGAGCGCAGGGTGGTGTAGCTGCAATAGCATATGTCAACTTCAATGGCTCTTCCGAAGACTTCTCCTTTTCCTCCTTCCCCTTTGGGTTCTGATTTTTCTGGGCCTGAGGCTGGTACTTTTGTTTCTTGTACCCTCCTTGCCCTTGACTTTCTGAGCTCTTACCAGCACTCTTCCTCTTTGCATTCTCCTCGTCCCTCAGCGGACGGTTAATCTCAACCTTAGCAGCGGCATGATAGCACTCCTGCTTTTCCATACTATTAGTCACACTTATTTCTCATAATCTAAATCTTACTCATTACTCACTCAAATCTCAATCATTCTTATTACCTGCAGGTAGTGTCACTCGTCGGCCCTCCATGCCGTAGCGGAGTCGATGGCTAAGCCCGCCATAGAAGCGGTCCACCAAGATCTGGTCAGAATATCCAAGACCTGGCAGAAGACGGAGCAAGGCAGTGAACTCTGAGTAATACTCGTCCACTGTCATCTTGTCCGTCTGCTTAAGCGCATCCAACTGCAAGCGCTTCTTCGTCTGGACATGGGCGGGGTAGTACTTTGCTCGTAGCAAGGCGATGTACTGCTCCCAGCCGAACTCTGGATTGGCCACATGCTCGGCCCTCACCAGCTTCCACCAATCGCCTGCCGCCCCCTTCAGGTAGAAAGCAGCCAGGCGCACCTTGATCCCAGTAGGGACATCAAGGGTCTCGAAGGCGGTCTCCAGCTCGGAGATGTACGCCTCAAGCTTGGCGGGATCGGTCTCCCCCTTAAAGTGCGCGGGTCGAAGATCTGCTAGACTCTTCACCCAGTTTGGTTCCCTAGGTTGTGGCGGTGGAGGTGGTGCACCCGCACCAGGCTGATAGCCCATATGCCCTAATGCGGCAGCTACGATCTCTGCGATCGTCTGCCCTCCAGGTATTCCTGAAGTATCCTCACCCTGGCCGCGACCTCGGCTTCCCCCTAGGACGTCCTGCCATCTGAACAAGCATAACTCACATTAGATTTGTATTCACCACTGTTTCGGTTACGAATTTATAACGTCAGTAGACGATAAAGACGATCCACACTTATTAGTGGTCATCTGACTCTACTCACTCTAACTTCTCACACCCTTAACCCATCACTTATTCCTTAACTTATATCCTAACTCGGTGGTTACTCATGTCCGGTATTTCTTGATCAGAGCGTAACTACGCTCTGATACCACTTTTTGTAACACCCCATCCAAAGCCATTCGTGGTTATCGCAAAACTGAACACTTAATCGAATACGTCGCAGTGGAAATAAATAACACCTGGACCTTGCCACGGTCTGATCGTTAGAATATACCGGCCTTAACATTTACAATACTTATCCAACTCAAAACATCACCATCCATATACCACAACAACCGAGTACAAATATCTTACACATGATCGCAACCTTACTCAGTTTAAATATAAACAGTCGGGTGCACAGGCGCAACCCGAACTCAAAATAACATCCCACCCTAAGTCTAACCGCTCCTACTCTCGTAGTGCGTCCTCATGGGTCTCTTACCTGCAAGTGTAAAAATAGCCCCCGAGGGGGTCAGCACGAATGCTGGTACACCCTCTCATGGCCCCCAAGCTAACGGGGGCTACGACGACTAATTGTCGATAGCATGGAAATTGATTACATACATAAGCATATATGAAGTGCAATGACAATAACCACAGATGAACATGTATAGTTCACAAACAAATGAACGACTCAAGCGTTCCCTTATCAAGTGGGTTAGTAACCCCCTCCTTAGTTCTCATTTCCTTAATCTCAGTTCCTTACCTTACCTTAATCTTAATCTTAATCTTAATCTCAGTATACAAACCTTTCCTGGAAGGGATTGGTTGTAGCTTAATTCGAACCTGGGATTTAGGTGATCCCACCCACCATCTTAATGCCACCTACTCTGGACGGGAGTCCAGCGTAGCTGAGCCGGCAACCGGCCCTAGGCTACAAGTCCGAAGACAAGTCCTTAAGCGAAGGGCGGATCTGATTCAGATACCGTCCCCCTTTTTCCTTAGCATGCATGACCGGAGATCGGTCCCGGGTTTCCTCACTCAAGTTCCAGTTAGTAGAAATCTTAAACACCATGTGCTAGCTAAGCCTTAACGGGCATTAACCAACAACCACCAAACTTAACTCTTATTCTTAACTCAGTAAGTACTAAACTTGGTTAGTAACAATCTCAAGTCTCGCGGGTTAGTGTAAAGATAACACAAACACAACGAGAACAAATATAACCGGTTGCATGCTTTATCTTGTTTTAGTCATAGCAATTAAACAGAAAGCACACAAGCCGAGGGACACCTCGTTAGCAAGCAAGTCACAAGAAGGATTGTACCGTTCACCGTCGATCGTTGTTTGATTATCCTTCTTCGGGGTCCCAATTCACAAACCTAAATCATTCATTCATTTTTAGGTCATTAGTTGTTCGCACCTTACTTAACTCACTTAGTCTCTAAAGATTCCCATTCAATAACCTCTCAAGTCTTTGCCACTTAGCTTACAAGCTTAACTTTAAACATTAATATTTATACTTAACTTACTTAACTTAAGCCCTTAAGTTCTTAGGGTCACAATCATTACTACCCTACCAAAGGTATACCTTATCACCATTCATCATTCTTAGAATTCAAAATTTTTCTTTTTTTTTTAAGTGTTAAGGGCCGTCCGACCCACCGTCCGACCCACCCTTTGGGTCGGACCATTCCAGTAACTTTCGGGTTTGAAAAACCCTACATGTCCGACCCACGTCCGACCCAACCAACTGGGTCGGACCATTCCAGAAACTTTCCGTCTTCTAAAACCTCCCATGTCCGACCCACGTCCGACCCAACCTTCTGGGTCGGACCATTCCAAAAACTTATCGGCCCTCTAAAACTCACCCGTCCGACCCATGTCCGACCCAAGTCCTCTGGGTCGGACCATTCCAGAACCTTTCCCTGGCGTTAAAAGAGGCTGTCCGACCCAAACTTGGGTCGGACCCCTGGGTCGGACGCCACCAAAACATACCCAAACTTTGCCAAATCTTCACTAAACCTTTCCTTAAGCCACCCAATGTGTTCTAACATCATTTAGACTCTTAAACGTATCTTAAACCATCCTCCAAACACATTAAATCATTCACCAAGATCCACCTTAGTCATTATGCATTTTCCTTGTAATAATGCTAACACTTGTAATGTTTTCCACTAGATTCTAGGTGGTGGTTCATACCTAATGTAACCACTATGCCAAATGTTTTCCTCACCACTAAAACATCATCTCCCAAGCATCTTTCACTATCTAAAACTCTCTTATGCATTTACTTAATGTTCCTTCACAACTTAAACTTCCATCCATCAACACATTGTTCCCTTCCTAGCTGTTTATCAACATTTGCCTAAGTCCTAAATACTCAAATACATTCTCTTGATTTCTAAATCCTTCCTAGTAATGCCTAAGTCATTATGAATCATTAGAACACCTTAACTTCACCCTTTTTCATCAAGACAACCTATAGAACATCCTAGTACTTCCTTAGTCATTAAATTCCCTTAGAATATCTTAAACACTTAAGTTCTCCTTTAAATTTTGCCATGGGTTCTCTAGTATATAGTACATCCTAACACATGGTTTTTCTCCATCAAACAACCAACATCACCCAAATTCTCACCACAACACCTTAACACACAATTTACACTAAAACCACACCACATCATCATATAGTGCTTAAACTTAAAATGCTTGGCACTTAGGCCCTTAAATGACAATAATCTTAACCACTGAATTTCCACATATATTGCCTTCAACCTGCGAATACACACAACAAAGCTCCCATTGAAATAAAATCCTTCTTGTAATTCACCTTGATGTTCTTAAACTATCTCTTTTTCTCATTTGCTCCTTAGTCACAAGTTCACAAATATGCTCATTGTTTCTCCTAGGTTTTATATAACCCTTTTCTAATGTAAACTCTACACTAAACTCATCACATATCTAAATCCCATTCCCTTAAACAATAAAACACCTTAAGGTAAGTAATTTACCTTGTTTTTACAAGCTTAAAAAGCTTTCTTCCTTAGGTTTTTCTTTGTTCAATCCCGGTCACCAATGTGTATCTCCTTGCCAATGTTCTAACCAATATCCAATGACTCCAATGAGTACTAGATAACACATTAACCTAAGGAACAAACCCTAGGTTAAAAATATGCTTTAAGGTATTAAGGTGATTGTTTTACCTTGGTTTCTCAAGACAAGCTTGGATATGAAGCAAAAGAAGGACCTCCTCAATCCTTTGAAGAGTAGAAAACAAGCTAGAACAAGGCATAAACATGGAGTCCCATGAGTGTAATTTTCGGACAAGGAAGAAAATGATGGAAACCTAGATTTTCTTACACTTTCTTTACCTTAAGAGAATGGAGTCTCCAAGCTTGAATTTCCTCCTATAATGGTGGTTTGACTTGGCACCAAAATGAAGCTCTTGAAGTTTTGAAAAGATAGAAAGAGAGAGCTTGAGCTAACTAAGGAGAATATGCAATTTGTTTTGGTTTTGGAGCTAAAATGAGTGAGTTGTGTGCAAGGCTAGATGGAGCTAGCATGGATTTGCTCTTCACGTTAAGGAGAGAGAGGGAGAGAGAGCAAGAAATTGTGGGAAACAAAGGAGAATGAAGAAGTGAGGAGAGAGAATCACTAAAGTGTGATATTTATGTAAAAGGTGAATAGTACTTTTGCTTTACAAATCTTTATTTGCTTAATGAGTCATGAAGGTGGTGACTCACCTTATAAGAAACCGGCCCCCATTAGTAACAAGGGGTATTTAAGTCTTTGTTGACCAAATATCTCACTTATATTGACTTATGTTATAAACTAGCTTAATTAATTTACTATTCACAAAACAAGACACATTGTTGTGAAATTTTTGATTTCCCATTGATATAGACTTCCAAATGTGATACTATATAGTACACATGTTAATTAAAGAGTAATGATGGACATTTAGCCATTCAAAACTCATTTACAAGACAATTTTTCAAAAACGTGCTTTAAGACTCCTTAAAGCACATTTTTGTTTTAACTTGTTTTCAAGCTTGGTTTTCTTTGGTAATTGATTTAAAATGACCATTAGGATATTACTAAGGTCTTAGAACAATATTTGGGTATTCTCCCAAATCTCTCCAAGCTTAGAGCACGTTTTTGCCTAAACTGCTCTTTTGGTGTTTTCTTATATTTTCTTTGATTAGAAATGTTTCTTAATGTTTCTAAGGCATTATTTAGCCTCCTTATATCTTAGTTTATCATTAAAAACCACCATTTCTAGGGGGTATTTCAGGTAATGACTGAATCTGGCCTCCTGGTCGACGATGCTCAAACTTCACCTTCTAACAGGTGAGGCATCGGGGAGATGAAATCTGCTACATCCCTCTTCATCCCGCTCCACCAGAATAATTGCTTCAAATCTTTATACATCTTGGTAGCTCCAGGGTGTACTGATAACGTAGAGGAATGAGCTTTAGAGAGAATCCTGGTCTGAAGTTCTGTCGCATCCTAAGGAATGCAGAGTCTGCCTCTGACTCGAAGGTGTCCCTCGCTGTCTAGCTCATAGTCATACTTCAGACCATCATTCAACCATCTGCTAACTTCTGCCTGATGCCCGGTAGATATACATCACTATCTTGGGCTGCATATACCTCCTCAGCTATCATGGTCGTCTCTATCAAGGCTAGGAGTGAATTGCTCCTGCTCAGAGCGTCTGCCACAACATTCTCTTTACCTTCAGTGTACTGAAGGTTGATGTCATAATCAACCAGTAGTTCGACCCATCGTCGCTGTCTCAGGTTAGCCCCTTCTGGCTCCAGATGCATTTCAGACTCTTATGGTCTCTGTCATAATCCGGACTGTGGCTCCATACAAGTAATGTCGCCAGATCTTCAAGGCGAAGACTATGGCGAGGAGCTCAAGGTCGTGTGTGGGGTAATTTTCGTTGTGCTTCTTCAGCTGTCGAGAAGCATACGCTACCACTCTGCCATTCTGGATCAGTACTCACCAATCCCTCTGCCTTAAGCATCACAATACACCTCATATCCCTCCATTAGTGCAGAAAATGTTTTTAACCACGGTTATTTTGCCTATATACCACGGTTAGGAACCGTGTGGTTTATGCTCGCGTCGTATATTTACAAATAGCTATAAACGACGGTTCATAACCGTCGTTTTTAAAGTAAGTGAAAAACCACGGTGGGTCGAAACCGTCGTTTAAGACCCCTTCTCCCGCGATATTCATTGACTTTATACCACAGTGGGAGTCAGAGTCAGAACCGTGTATAAAGTGTGTTATAAATGACAGTTCCGTATAGAACTGTGGTATAAAGCGTGTTTAAAATGACGGTTATTCTTAAAACCGTGGTATATAGTGTATAAAATCAATAATAAACCACAGTTATACGTAAAACCGTGGTTTATAGTCTGTGATTTTTTTTTCAAATCGTCGGCGATTTAGCGGCGCCCGTAATCTCAACAAAGCACAGACAGAAGAGAAAGAAGAGGCCAGAACATGTATGTTCCTTGTTTGCGAATTAGGGTTACAAAATAATGAGTGAAGTCGCATTATGTTCCTTGGTCATCGGTAGGTTGCAAAATTACCGTGAAAGAGAATGTAAGAGGCTAGACCATGTTCAAAAATTAGTGTAGGTTGCAAAAATTACCGTGAAAACAGAGAATGAGAGAGGCCGGAGCATGTCCTTGTTCACCGGTTAGGGTGAAAATTATAGTGAGTGGTGATGAGGAAGAGGAAGAGAGATATATAAAAAAGAGAATGAATAGTGGCACAGAGAAGGCGCAGAGGGTTGCAAAAATTACCGTGAGGAGTTTGGTCCTTGTTCGCCATGGTGGGTTGCAAAAATCACCGTGAGGTTGAAGAGAAGGCGTAGAGCATGCTCCTTGTTCGACAGTTTGGGGGTTGTAAAAATGACCGTGAGTTATGAAGGCAGTGGAAGAGAGATAAAAAAGAAGAGAATGAATTAGTGGCGCGTCGTTCAATTTTCAGCGAAAATATTCCCGCTAAGACAATAAATGACGGTTCACGGTATAACCGTCATTTATAATATGGCATTAAGAATAAACCACGGTTCCCAACCGTGGTTTATAGTCAATGAAGAGTGGCGCGCTGTTTAATTTTCAGCGAAAAATATTCCCGCTAAGACAATAAATGACGGTTCCACGGTGTAACCGTCATTTATAATATGGCACGAAGAATAAACCCGGTTCCCAACCGTGGTTAATAGTCAATGAGAGTGGCGCACTGTTTAATTTTCAGCGAAAAATTTCCCTCTAAGACAATATATGACGGTTCAGCAGATAACCATCATTTATAATGTAGCATGAATAGAATAAATGACGGTTCAATATACAACCGGTTTATAGTCAATTTTTCTTGAATTAAGAGTGGCGTGCCGTTACCCGCTAGGAAAATAAATGACGGTTCACGTGGGAACCGTCATTTATAATGTACCACGAAGAGAATAAATGACGGTTCTGCATAAAACCGTCATTTATAGTGTGGCTCATTTAGAATAAATGACGGTTCTACATACAACCGTGGTTTATAATGTTATTGCAAACGATTTATTTGGTGTATTAAAAACTAAGAAATAATCCTAGAAATTAATAATTCAAAAGATCGTCAGGTTACAAAAATCCCTGTTGAAATAGTATAGTAATTAAAGAAGCGACCGGGGGTGTCAATCCAGGGACTCGATAAGTAAGTCTAGCCTTAGGTATTGGTTAACTCAAAAGGGGGTTTTGTTTTGGTTTTGGTTGCAAATAAATAACAAGAAAGTAAATAGCAGATAAAGTAAAGTGATAGTCTGGGAGTGTGAACGGTACTCTAGGTTCAGGGAGTTGTTTCACTAGCTAGGTTCTGCATATTCTACTGCTTAAGTGGAGACTTGGATTGGCTTGTAATTCTCAATTATCTATTCTGTATTAAGTCTTAATTCCAGATAGCTCATCTAGACAGGACATGTAGTTCTAGTCTAGACCTAGCAAGTATATCTAGATGGCTTTAATGCACAGAATTACTAGTCTGGTTGGTTCAATCCGGACTAAAGCTCCTAGTGACTAATGTGATCTATCCGATTGCAATTGTCACAGGTAACAGGTTAATAGGACCGTCAATGCTAATCACCTTATCTGATCATAACATGATTCGAGGGCTTATAATAACTTAGCAACGTTTATTAAAAGCACTTAAAAGCATTAACCTGAACAATCCAAATTGTCTCAAATAAGCAGTAACATAATGCAGAGTTTAGCTAATTACAACATCCTTCCCCTAGAGTATATCCTCTTAGCTAGACATAGCAATTATAATCATAAATGAGAGAGAGTTAGAAGAATTCATCTGTTACGAAGATCTTCTTGCTCGCTCCGTCCTTTGTCCTTGCACCGTGCTAGCTTGAAGGTTGATCTCGGTGATAATGGAGTGGACTGGGTGAAATGGGGCGAAAATGGAAGTTTTGGTGAGGTTTGTGAGGTGTCCGGCTGAATAGGTCGGACAGAGAGGCGGACGTGAGATGTCCGGATCTGTCTGGGTCGGACGCGATCCGGACGTGGGTGGAATGAGCTTGTCCGGATCCGGACAAGGGTCGGACAAGGCTAAAATGTCGCGAAATGGATACGGGATGTGAGCGAGGTTTACGAAGGTGTGTTTGTGAGATAGCAGATGAATTCGTGAGTGAATCGTGGGTGAGCTATGCAGGTTTATGGAGGGTATTGATGAATGGAGATGGGGTGTGTGAAGGAGAGGATTAGAGAGAGGGAGAGATGAGGGGTTAGACTATGAAGTCTGTGCGATTCGAAATGAAGGTAGGAGATGGTTTATATAGGAATAGGATTCAGACATGTATTGGTGGAAGTTTGTAAACAGGGTGAGTGGGTAGTGGGTAACTGATGACGCCTTGATTTGAGGATGGAGCGTAGTTAATAAATGCGCCGCTCGCCTGTCTTGTTAATGCGCCGTAATAATTCGCCGAAAGTGTGACGTCCGGATCGTGTCCGGATCCGGACGTGACACAGAGTTTTAGATTTGAAACGCGAACTCTCGGATCTGGAATTTTAGTCATGTCCGGATTGCGTCCGGCCCAATCAGATCCGGACAAGAGATGTCCGGCTTTGTGTCCGGCCAAACTGATCCGGACAAGACCAGTTTTTGTCTCTTCTCCTGATTTGTTCCCCGTTTGTTGTGTTGTAATCCTTATGATGTATAATCTTTATTTCCTGGGATTTTTCCTGCATTTAACATATATAACACATCAGTTCTTATCAAAACATCAATCTTAGGAAAAACACATAATAAGTGGGAAACATTGCCTGAATTGTTACAAATTATAAGGTATTTAAACCCTAAAAAGCATGTATATGTTTCACACTTATCAACTTCCTCACACTTAAGCTTGCTTGTCCTCAAGCAAAATAGGGATAAGAATATCTCTAAAACCTTCAAATAATCTCAATTTGAAACAAGTGCAGGGCGAAATCAAACCAAGTGATAAATGAAAGAATAATCTCGCTCTCTGAGGTAGGTTTTCACAAACAGTGAAGCAGGAACAATTTTTGTAAAAGCATAGAGAAACTAGATTGTAGAAAACAAGTTAACTTAGCTTGGGACTTTCCACCATTTTCATTCCTCTAACCTTTGGATGACAAGGGGTGTGAAGTAATGCCTTATTCCGCAATACCTTTCAACACCACGTACTCGTGATCAAAAACAAAAATTAAACTGCAATGAATTTTTCTTTCACATGCAAAAACATTCTTCTTCCAAGAATTATAAAACAAACGAAATATTGTGAATTGCAGAGTTATATCCGTAACCCAGACTTTTCTCTCTATCCATGTAACGGTGTTGGGCCAACTATCCCAGATCACGAGACCTTAGGTAGATAGGTGATAAGGCACCCTTAAGACTTAATAACCGGATAGACGAGGCCTGCTATTGTTAGGAAAAAAAATTTTGATCAGTGGAGTACCTTGCCTTACCTTTTTCATTCCAAACATTCACTTCATTTCCAAAATCCCAAGCTAAAATAATCTGGTTTCCACAATTAGCCAATCTACCAGATTTTTAGTGCAAAGAGAGTTTTTTTTTAAATAAAACTATTTTTATACAAACCCCATCAAGCAAAAAGATTCCTACGGTTTTCACTTTGGTTTAACATCACTCGGTGTGCACAGGCATTAGAGAAGCAAAAAGCAAGTGTGGCATTAAAGAACAATAGCATGTTTTCAGGGAAAGGTCTCTCCTTCCTCACACTTAAGATGAGCAATGTCCTCATTGGTCAAAGAAGAAAACACAGAGAAAAGAGCTTTCAAAACATGCTATACTCATAATAGATGCATATGCCATAATTAACCCTCAACACAACAAATGTGGAACATCAAATAAGTGAAATTATGAACTGAGACTCCCTGGTGTGATGGATTGAGGAAGATGTTCTTCCTCACACTTGAAGTTTGGCAGGGGTCGAGAGATTCCTTACGAGTCACAGACAGTATACGTTGTGTGCGGATTAAGAGTTGCTAATTTTCACTGGCAAGTACAACCACAGAATAAGGTGTAATAACTCGAACTACAGAGAATATTGGATCGAATGAGTCATATTTAGAGAAAGAATACTCCCCATAGTTTAAGCTTAGCAGACATTCGCAAGTAGTGTGGTTCCATTTCCTGTACTTATAGCCATTTGTTTCGCAGTAGAGGTGACATGTAAAGTAATCATTTTAGAACGCTGCACTGCTCAGAGAAACAAGAAATTTAGCAATTTAGAATTTTAAACACTGAATATATCTAATACCACTTCACCTGCAGTCCCATGTTTCCGTTAGTCATAACAAACAAAAGTAAAAATAAGTCACAGAAAAAGAAAGAAAAATATAGAGAAAAACCAAAAAAAGAGAGAAAGCAGTAAAAATAGAGTGGCTATCACTGAGGCGGTGGTGGTGGTGGTGGTGGTGGTGGCTGTCCTGCTCCCAACTGGGCAATGAGCATCTGCATGAGCTGGTAGTTCTGGGCCTGATGAGTGGATGCATCTGCCATGTACCTAGCAGCCTCTCTGTGTAAAGCATCACTGCGCTCTAGACGCTCAGCGATGGAGGTATGCTCTGCCTGGAGGTGGCCCTGTGTCTGGCGGATCTCATCTATATGTCCCTCCATGCGCACCTGGCGCTGCTGGACCTCCCCTACCTGCTGCTGTACAGAACCGAACTGCTGCTCCATACCCCCGAATCTCTGCTCCATCCATCTGCTGCTGCTGGAGAATGGAGTCCATCAGAATCTGCATCTCAGGTGGGATGCTCATCACTGGGGCCATGGGGGGGGCGCCATGGTAGCAGTGGCCGGTGTGGAGCTGGAGCTCGCAGATGTACTCGTAGATCCTAGGCCTGAGCTGCCCTTCACCCAGCTGCCGTCATCTAGGCGTAAGAAGCCCCATCTCCTGAAGGTCGTAAGGGAGATGGGTGTCTCACTCTCCCTCATACGCATGTCAGTGAAGATGTCATCGGGAGGGTAAAGATAAGAAGATGCTGGATGAAGATAGGAAAGATAGGTGTGATCTTCTTATTCTTCGTCCACAGATATGTCACCACCTTATGCAGCTGTCTGAACATGACGTAGGCTAACGACATCTGCTGGGCTGCTGGATGTGGTGAGGCTATATGAGGTAGTCTAGGAGGACACAATCCTCGTCAGAAGCATCATTCCCAGCCTGAGGCCGGATCTGATGACTGAGGATCTCTGCTAGGGTCCTCTGCTGAAGGGAAGGAAGAATGGCATATGGGAGTACAGTCTTATGCTCCTCACCCCGTCGGCGAGTAGTACTCCCGACCTCGCTTAACCACCTAGTCTTACTCTCCCTAAGTGCATCCTCTGAAATATCTCTATGTGTGTCCGGGTTATCCGGGAGAAGTAAAATCTCAGAAAAAGACTCAGGGGTTACCTCCACCTCGAACTGCTGTACGTAGGAAGTAATGCTGTGTGTCGTGTCTGACGCCACAGCATTGGCGTAAAACTCACGTACCAGCTCTGGAGAGAACACTCCCTCGCCCATGCGCAATATGCTGGTGGCCCCGAGACTCTCGAAGATAGCTGTAAGCCCGGCCGCAGCTGCTGCCTCGTCAGTGATACGTCTCTCGATGACGAAGGCTCCACCCCTCTCGTACCAAGTCCTGGTGGTAGCTGATCGGAACCATCCTCTCGTAGTGGTGACTCGGCCGGCTCTGACTCGTCGTCAGGGCGTGGGTTCCTCGAAGAGGACCCTCTGCATGCAGGACCACCCCTAGTGCGAGCCATCTATCAGATAAAACAACAGGCAGTAAGTAAACAGAAGTAACAGCCACACCAAAACCCGAAACCAATCGAGCAGCATGTTCTATTTGAACATATCATTTCACACACGTTTATTTACAGAACAAGGCATTAAAAACAGCCAAACATTGCATACTAGAACATTAAACAAGACAACAATCACCTAGAAAACAAACACACAAAATTTTCAAAATTTTTACACATGTCCGGACCTACGTCCGGGTCACCTTAGCCGGACGCAGTCCGGACGCGACTAGAACCCTAAAAAAATTCGCCGCGACTCAGAGCAGTTCAAACACTCACACAATTTCGACGACAGAAAACTCCAAATCGCCCAGAAAACTCCACGTTTTGCAACCAACACCAAAGTAACAACAATAACCTCAAAATCCTATCTAATCTACTCTAATTTGACGGAAAACGGATTGAAATTGCTCAAAATAAAAACCTGGTTCGTTTTGGTTAGGTGGATTTCGAAACTGGAGAAGGATGCAGGCGACGGCTGGGCAAGGCGGCGTGGGTGGTCTCTGGTGGTCGGGGTTGCACAGCGCCGGCGGAGGTGAAGGACCGTGGTGGTTGTCGGAAGATGGAGGAATTACAATGGAGGTTTGTGGGTTTGGTTTGTGTCGCGAGGAGGAAGAACAGCGAAGAGGGAAAAGGAAAAGAAAGAAAAGAAAAGAAAATTAAGAACCGGGCCTGATTTAGTCGTGTCCGATGAAGTCCGGATCCGGACAGCTAGGGTTTTCTCGTGACTGGATCTATGTCCGGCTAAGTTCAGCCGGACACGTTAAAATGTCATTTTTTATATATAATTAAATTAAAAACACTACTCTACAATGCCTCAATCATATAAATGAAATATTAACACAAAGAATAAAATACAAACAAATCACACGACATGCAGGAATTAAATAGCAAGAGTGTTTAGGGACTTCCTGATCTTTGGTGAACTTTGCCATGATTCTTCCTCACACTTGAGTTCAGTTTAGCATTAGAGTGAAGTACATGAAAGATTAAATCTGCAAAACCAGAAGAACTCAAGTGGAACTAGATAAAACCATTAGTTATAAAGTAAGAACCATGGCTCTTTCGATTTGCACAATAGTGATTAACACTCTGCTAAATAAGAACAAAAGAGGAAATTAACTAAACCTAGGAGAGATACCGGTGGGTTGCCTCCCACCAAGCTGCCCGGAGTTAAAGTCTCTGGCTAGACTTTACAGATAAGGTCAAGAGGGCCGCCATAGCAGCTAGCAATAGTTTTCTTCAGTCTGAAATACCATTGCTGGCGTGGCTTCTTGGATGTTTTGGGAGGCGGTGCTGCAACACAGATAGCAGAGATAGAATTTATAGAATTGGAGCTGTCAATCAAGGATATACCTGGTGCAGGAGGCTGAGGAAAGGTATCACCCAGGTACTTCTTCAATCGAGCACCATTTACTTTGAATACTTCTCCTGTCTTATTCTCTAGCTCATAAGCACCATAAGTAGTGATCCCCACAACTTTGAATGGACCTGCCCAATGTGATTTCAACTTACCAGGAAAGAGGCACAGCCTGGAATTATAGAGCACACTAGATCACCTACTTTGAATTCTCTCTTATGGATCATCTGATCATGGATTCTCTTTGTGCGCTCCTTATAAATTCTGGAACTGTCATATGCTTGCTCTCTGAGTTCCTCTAGTTCAGATAGTTGAAATTTTCTTTTCTCTCCAGCAGTGTGCATATCAAAATTCAGGGCTTTCAATGCCCAGTAAGCTTTGTGCTCTAATTCGACTGGAAGATGGCAAGCTTTTCCATACACAAGTTTAAAAGGAGACATACCTATAAGAGTCTTGAAAGCAGTCCGGTATGCCCACAAAGCATCATCTAGCTTAACTGACCAATCCTTCTGGATGCATTTACAGTCTTCTGTAGGATCCATTTCAGCTCTCGATTAGTCACTTTTGCCAGACCGTTAGTTTGGGGGTGATAAGGTAGTGCTACCTTGTGGGTCACCCCATACTTACTCATTAGGGAGTCGAATGCTCGGTTGCAGAAGTGGGAGCCACCATCACTGATAATTGCCCTGGGCACCCCGAATCTGGTGAATATGTGTTTCTTCAGGAATTTTCACCACTGTCTTAGAATCAGCATTGTGGCATGGAATAGCTTCTACCCACTTTGAGACATAATCTACAGCTACCAGGATGTATTGATTTCCATGAGATGAGGGAAAAGGGCCTGTGAAATCTATGCCCCAGACATCCAAAAGTTCTACCTCAAGAATACCTTTCTAGGCATCTCATGCTTTCTGGAGATGTTTCCCATCCTCTGACAAGGGGTCACAATGGGAACAGAAATGGTGGACATCTTTATGTAGAGTAGGCCAGTAGAATCCACACTCCATATTTTTGCAGCTGTTCTTGTATAACCATGATGGCCACCTGCTTCTTTAGCATGACAGAATTCAATTACACTCTGGATCTCCTTGTCTGGAAGACATCGCCTCATCAAGCCATCAGCACAGATCCTAAACAGATATGGATCCTCCTAGATATATGACGGGTTTCTGACAAGAATTTCTTCCTCTGGTTATAGCTGTAGTCATGAGGAATTAAACCAGTAGCAAGATAATTAACAAAGTCAGCATACCAGGTTCATCAACTTTTCCAATCTTGAACACCGTCTCATCAGGAAAGAATTCGTTGATTGGGATTCCGTCATCAGGGATATCAAGTCTGGATAGGTGATCAGCAACTCCGTTCAGCTTCCCTTTTTATCCACAACTTCTAAATTAAATTCTTGGAGAAGTAAGATCCACCTCAGAAGTCTTGGTTTCGATTCATTCTTCTGAAAAAGGTACTTGAGGGCTGAATGATCTGTGTGGACTATCACTTGCTTCCAAGCAGATATGGTCGAAACTTGTCCAGAGCAAACACCACAGCTAGCAACTCCTTCTCTGTAGTAGTATAATTTTTCTGTGCATCAATTAAGGTCTTGCTAGCATAAGTGATTACCCTCAGTATCTTATCTTTCTTTGACATAGACATGCGGTCCACAGCATAGTCACTCGCATCCGTCATGATCTCAAAATGGTTCAGACCAATCCGGTGGGACCACAATGGTGCTGAACAGAGCTTCTCTTTGATAGTCTGAAATGCTGTCAAGCACTCCTCGGTGAACTGAAATTTGATATCCTTCTGAAGCAAGTCTGACAGGGGTTAGCAATTTTGAGAAGTCCTGTATAAACCTCCTGTAAAACCTGCATGACCAAGGAGAGATCTTACATCTTTAACTGAGTCGGTGGGGGCAGCTTTTCTATTACCTCTATCTTGGCCTTGTCCACCTGGAGGCCTTCTCTTGACACCTTATGTCCAAGCACAATTCCTTCTTGTACCATGAAATGGCACTTCTCCCAATTCAGCACTAAGTCGTGTCCTCACAGCGAGCCAAGATCTGGTCTAATTGCTCCAGACAAACATCGAAGCTTTGTCCATAGATAGAGAAGTCATCCATGAATACTTCAATACTATTCTCAATAAATTCATTAAAAATCACCATCATACATCTCTGAAATGTGGCTGGAGCATTGCAGAGACCAAAGGGCATCCTCCTGTAAGCAAAAGTACCATAAGGACAGGTGAAGGTAGTCTTCTCCTGATCTTCTGGCGCAATGGGAATCTGGAAATAACCGCTTGTACCCATCAAGGAAGCAGTAGAACTCTTTCCCTGCTAACCTCTCCAAATTGATCAATAAATGGTAGTGGGAAATGGTCCTCCTTGTGGCCTCATTCAAGCGCCGGTAATCGATGCACATCCTCCAACCTGTGGTTTGTCTCTGAGGTACCAATTCACCTTTCTCATTTGGCACTGCAACGATCCCCCTTTCTTTGGAACAACCTGGACTGGAGATACCCACTGGCCTGTCAGAAATAGGATAGATGATACCTGCATCAAGAGCTTCAGTACTTCGGCCTTGACCACCTCCTTTAGGTTTGGATTCAACTTCTCTGGGGTTGTCTCACTGCCTTGTAATTCTCCTCCATATGAATCCGGTTGTGTGCAGAAACCCGGATTGATTCCCTTGATGTCAGCAACTGTCCAACCATGACACTTTTATGTTTTAGCACCTCCAGAAGTCTAGTTTCTGCGAAATAGACAAAGATGCAGAGATAATAACAGGCAGGGTGTTACCCTCTGAAAGAAAACATATTTGAGATGGGAGGGGAGAGATTTAAGTCCAAGGTAGGAGGCTTCTCTATTGAAGGTATGGGTCTTTGAATAGATCGATCCAACTTTTCCACAGGAGGAGAGGAGGAACGAAAGTATGATTTCCCGTGATTCAGCTGCTGGACGACCGAGGCCATCTCAAAACTGTCTTTGTCATCCTCAATGGATCGACTTATTACTGCTCTAAAGTATCAGAAACTTAAACAAAAAATTAAAAAGAATCAATACCTGTAGTCATCATCAAGATCATAAGAATTATCAATTAAATCAGCAGAGAAAACAGCTTGAGAAGAAGTGTTTTCTGCATCATCTCATTTATATCAAAGCTTTATTCTTCATCATGAAATCTCAGGTAATCTTCCCCTTGTCAACATCAATAACAGTCTTTGCAGTTCTGAGGAAAGGTCTACCTAGAATCAGAGGTACCTCAACATCTTCATCCATGTCAAGGATCACAAAATCAGCGGGGAAGAAAAACTTACCCACAAACATACATTTTCAACCATACCCTGGGTGTGATCGATGATTATCAGCTAACTGGAGTCTGAAATGAATGGGAACGAGCTCACCCGCATGAAGCTTTTTAAACATGTGTATGGCATCAGGTTGATGCTCGCTCCTAGATCACAGAGACCGTATCCGCAATCCATGTCTCAATTGAACAGGGAATGATGGCTGACCAGGATCACCACGCTTTGGAGGCAGCATCTGTCGGAGAGCGTGCTGAACAAGTTTCGGTCCTGGATGGTGTCCCTTCTCTTTATATTCCTCTTATTCGAAATCAGATCCTTCACGAATTTAGAATAATTTGGCATCTGCTTAATCGCATCAATAGAGGGATATTGATAGTCAGCTTTCTAAAAACATCTAAAAATCTTCCGAATTATTGCTCATCGAGCTCTCGCTCTTTGAGACGGTTTGGAAATGGAAGTTCTTTTACAGATATTTTTCCCTTTTTATTTTTAACAGCAGTAGAAAGAGAGGAGGAAGGAATAGGAGCCTGGGTCTCCTCAGAAACTACCTCAGGAGGGGCAGGATGCCCTGATGGTGCACCGGCGGTATTAGAAAGAGGCTCGGTCTCTTCATCAGTACGGCTCCCTGTCACTTTGTCTTTGTCTAAGTTCCTCCCACTTCTCAGGGTGACTGCTGCTGCTTCTTCAGAATCCTCACAGTCTTCGTCTGAGACCGTCACTGCCTTCAACTGCTCCTTTGGATTGGTTTCTGGTTGGGAAGGCAGTGATCCAGATGGTCTCTGCTGTAAGAGGAATTGAGTCAACTGACTCATTGTTCCTTGCATCTCCACCATGGCATTCTCTAACTTCTGGTTGATTACCGTTTGCTTTTCCTGAGAAGCCATCAGTTTATCCACCATCTCCCTCAGACTGGCATTGTTTGAGCTCAAAGAGGGTTGCTGAGCTTGAGGTTGCTGTGGCCGGAATTGATTGTATGGAGGCCTAACAAAGCGGGTGGTCCCCCCTGATTCGTCCTCTGAGGCTGCATTTGATGTGAATTAAGTGCATTGTTAGGATTTCCGTACCTCAGATTTTGGTGCTGATTCTGCACCCAGGGTTGCCTGTTGTTGAACTGGCCTATTACATTGGCCTCCTCGGTTTGCCTCATCTCGGCTACTAGTGGGCAGTCCTCATAGTCGTGTGCATCTCCACACTGAGAGCAGCAGGCTTCGTTTGTAGAGATTTTCTTGGCGGATTGCCTGGTGGTTGACCCCATGGTGAGCTGTTCAAGCATTTTCGCCATGCTTCCCATCGTGGTCCTCATCTGTGCTTGCTCGGAGGCTAGTTGTTCCATCATCGGGTCTGGAGCTCTGGAAGAACTCTGACCTATCGAGAATACTCGTCCTCCACTGCTGCTCCACTGGCGGAGCTCCTCACAGTAGGACTCCATAGATGCCATAAAATCCTCCCCGCTCTTTGCTAGCAGGTTTCCTCCTAGGGCGGATCTTATCTCGCCTCTGTGTTCATCTTTTAACCCCTGGAAGAATCCCTGAGCTAGTGAAGTGATGTCCTGACCATGGTGAGGGCACTGGCGGAGTAGCTCTTTGAATCGATCCCCGCCTCACAGACTGTCTCATTACCCTTCTGTCTGAATGCCATCAGGTCGGCAATCATTTGTCGTGTCCAGGAGATGGGAATGTACTTCTCGTAGAATTTGTCCATCATTTGCTCCCAGGTGGTAATGATGCCTGGTGGTAGTCTGTGGAACCATTTCGAGGCTTCTCCTGATAAGCTGTGCTGGAACAGGCTCAATCTGGCGTACTCCTCCAATCCTTGAGATAAGCCAAGAGAGTCCAAGTGCACCAGAAAGCGATGTACATGGTCCAAAGCATCCAATGGGTCTGCACCTGAAAAAGTACCTGCAGGGTGATTTCTAACAGCATTGGATTGGTGAGAAGGTTTTACCTTTTGCCAATCGGATATAAGTTCTGCAGTCAGATTGGGTAGAACCACTGGCCCTCGTCTTGGTGTGGCTGGTGGTCTGTTTATCCTTCCCATCGTGTATTGGGCCACTGCACCTGCTCCAATTTGGTCATGATTTCCTGCCATATTGAAGTCAAGCTGCCTTCTTGTTCTCAAAGCTTGGAGGTATACTCTTTCGATTTCAGGATCGAAGTCTGTATCCGGGGGACCAGTTGAGCGTGTTCTTCGCATCCACTAGGTGCTTATAATCAGCCCGAGAGAAAGGAACAAAATGAGTGAGTTTTAAAGTAATGAAAAACAATTGTATAAAATGGCACACAAAATAAATTAAAATCAATATATTACAAAACAAACAATTATAAACAGTGTGTTGCAATAAAGTAACGAATTAACCAAGGCTAGGGACTAGACAAAAGTCAAGTCCCCGGCAACGGCGCCATTTTGCAAACGATTTATTTGGTGTATTAAAAACTAAGAAATAATCCTAGAAATTAATAATTCAAAAGATCGTCAGGTTGCAAAAATCCCGGTCGAAATAGTATAGTAATTAAAGAAGCGACCGGGGTGTCAATCCACGGGACTCGATAAGTAAGTCTAGCCTTAGGTATTGGTTAACTCAAAAGGGGGTTTTGTTTTGGTTTTGGGTTGCAAATAAATAACAAGAAAGTAAATAGCAGATAAAGTAAAGTGATAGTCTTGGGAGTGTGAACGGTACTCTAGGTTCAGGGAGTTGTTTCACTAGCTAGGTTCTGCATATTCTACTGCTTAAGTGGAGACTTGGATTGGCTTGTAATTCTCAATTATCTATTCTGTATTAAGTCTTAATTCCAGATAGCTCATCTAGACAGGACATGTAGTTCTAGTCTAGACTTAGCAAGTATATCTAGATGGCTTTAATGCACAAAATTACTAGTCTGGTTGGTTCAATCCGGACTAAAGCTCCTAGTGACTAATGTGATCTATCCGATTGCAATTGTCACAGGTAACAGGTTAATAGGACCGTCAATGCTAATCACCTTATCTGATCATAACATGATTCGAGGGCTTATAATAACTTAGCAACGTTTATTAAAAGCACTTAAAAGCATTAACCTGAACAATCCAAATTGTCTCAAATAAGCAGTAACATAATGCAGAGTTTAGCTAATTACAACATCCCTTCCCCTAGAGTATATCCTCTTAGCTAGACATAGCAATTATAATCATAAATGAGAGAGAGTTAGAAGAATTCATCTGTTACGAAGATCTTCTTGCTCGCTCCGTCCTTTGTCCTTGCACCGTGCTAGCTTGAAGGTTGATCTCGGTGATAATGGAGTGGACTGGGTGAAATGGGGCGAAAATGGAAGTTTTGGTGAGGTTTGTGAGGTGTCCGGCTGAATAGGGTCGGACAGAGAGGCGGACGTGAGATGTCCGGATCTGTCTGGGTTGGACGCGATCCGGACGTGGGTGGAATGAGATTGTCCGGATCCGGACAAGGGTCGGACAAGGCTAAAATGTCGCGAAATGGATACGGGATGTGAGCGAAGGTTTACGAAGGTGTGTTTGTGAGATAGCAGATGAATCGTGAGTGAATCGTGGGTGAGCTATGCAGGTTTATGGAGGGTATTTGATGAATGGAGATGGGGTGTGTGAAGGAGAGGATTAGAGAGGGAGAGATGAGGGGTTAGACTATGAAGTCTGGTGCGATTCGAAATGAAGGCAGGAGATGGTTTATATAGGAATAGGATTCAGACATGTATTGGTGTAAGTTTGGTAAACAGGGTGAGTGGGTAACTGATTGACGCCTTGATTTGAGGATGGAGCGTAGTTAATAAATGCGCCGCTCGCCTGTCTTGTTAATGCGCCGTCTAAATAATTCGCCGTAAGTGTGACGTCCGGATCGTGTCCGGATCCGGACGTGACACGGAGTTTTAGATCTGAAACGCGAACTCTCGGATCTGGAATTTTAGTCATGTCCGGATTGCGTCCGCCCAATCAGATCCGGACAAGAGATGTCCGGCTTTGTGTCCGGCCAAACTGATCCGGACAAGACCAGTTTTTGTCTCTTCTCCTGATTTGTTCCCCGTTTGTTGTGTTGTAATCCTTATGATGTATAATCTTTATTTCCTGGGTTTTTCCTGCATTTAACATATATAACACATCAGTTCTTATCAAAACATCAATCTTAGGAAAAAACACATAATAAGTGGGAAACATTGCCTGAATTGTTACAAATTATTAGGTATTTAAACCCTAAAAAGCCTGTATGTTTCACACTTATCAGTTATATACCACGTTTCCGCATAAAACCGTGGTATATAGGTCGTGGTTTAAAATTTTTTCTACTAGTGCTCGTTCCCTTCAGGGATACTAATACTGGAGCTGTGGTCAGGGCGTCCTTCAGCGCCTGAAAGGAGACCTCACAAGTCTCTGTCCACACAAACGGGCTATCCTTCTTCATCAGAGAGGTTAAGGGCTTGGCTAGCATGGAGAAGTCCATCACAAAGCGTCTATAGTAGCCAGCCAACCCAAGGAAACTCCTAATCTCTGTCACAGTGCAAGGTCTATGTCAGCTCTTCACCGCCTCAATCTTAGCTGGGTCTACTGAAACTCCCTCAGCCGAGATCACATGTCCAAGAAATGACACCTTGTCCATCCAGAATTCACACTTGCTGAACTTGGCATATAGTTTCTTCTCTCTTAGAGTCTCAAAGACTGTCCTCAAATGCTGCTCGTGTTCCTCCCGACTCTTGGAGAAGATCAAGATGTCGTCTATAAATACGACCACTAACTTATCTAACTGGGCTTGGAAGACTCTCTGCATCAGGTCCATGAATCTCGCTGGTGCATTGGTCAGTCCAAACGGCATCACCGTGAACTCGTAGTGGCCGTATTGGTCCGGAAGGCTGTCTTCTCTATATCTGACTCAGCTACAGCTATCTGATGATATCCGAAACGTAGGTCAATCTTGGAGAACGCCTTAGCTCCCCTCAGCTGGTCGAACAAGTCATCGATCCTGGGTAGTGGGTACTTGTTCTTGATCGTGACATTGTTCAGCTCCCTGTAGTCGATACAGAGTTTCATGCTCCTGTCCTTCTTCTTGAAGAAAAGCACTGGAGCACCCCAAGGTGAGACACTGGGTCTGATGAAACCCTTATCTAGTAGCTCCTGCAGCTGTTTCTTCAACTCAATCATCTCTGCAGGGCCCATCCAGTAGGGAGCCTTAGCAATCGGTCCAGTGCCAGGTATGAGGTCGATGTTGAATTCAACCTCTCTTAGCGGTGGCAGTCCAGGTAGCTCCTATGGAAAAACGTCGGGGTACTCTGACAATGGGAACATCGCTCTGGAACTTCGGATCCGTCCTCAGATCCTGGGCATAACAGTAGTAGGCGGTCACGCCCTTGGACACCTCCTTCATCAGGGATAACGCCGACACAACCTTCGCAGTTGGCTGCTTAGGCTGCATTCGGTATGACACTGTGATCCCTGTAGTTGACTTCAGGAGGAGACGATACTCTGCACAGTGTAGTCTACCTCGGTACCACTGTAGAGTGTCCATGCCCACAATTAGGTCGAATCCCATGCCAAGGAAGACAATGACATCAAGAAGGAAGTCTGCTCCCTTGATGTGTATGCTCAGATTCTTGCACTGCTTACTGCACTTGATCAACTCTCTGGATGGCAGCAAGACTGAGCAGTCATGGATATCCTCTGTGGGAGCATTGATCTTAGAATGAAACGCTTGTGAGATGAAGGAATGGGAGGCTCCGGAATTGAACAGGACGGTGGCCTCCACTCCATTAATTAGGAACGTGCCTGAAATTATAAAGTAGATTTTTAAGATTACTAGGCAACTTTTCAAAGGTGGCTAATCAGGATGAATTGTTTGTACCTGTGATGACCATTCCATTGCTCTTTGCTTGAGCCTGGTTCAACACATTCAACCTGATCCCTGAGTTTCCAACCCTACAATGAAGCAATAAAATTCTTAGAATTTCCATTCTTATTGAAAGCTTCATGAGCAACGCAAGGTTTACAATGCTGAAATTGTAAAGTACAAGGCTAGGTCTGTCTAAAGGTTAGGTTTAGACGGCCCGATTTCATGTGGGTCTGGTTAATGATGGGTGTGAGGGCTGTGTTGGGCTTGATTCTCTTCACCCCATGGTAGATAAGTCTAGCTGCCCCACCAAAAATCACTACATCACCCGACTTCAAGAGGATCTTGGTAGAAAGGTCCATCCTCCTCTGGTCACCGAATAGGAACTCCGTGTCGTCTCCAAGTGATATGGACACTACTGGAACTCCTCTAGTGATGGACTCTGGCGATTCGTCCTTGTCTTGGTGCATCCCTAGCTTACCCTCTTTTCCATAGAAGTTGATGATGCACACGTCTAAGGTTAGGTTTGGGACAGGCTCATCCTCCAATTCATGTGCTGCCTTAACTGCAGCTCCAATGATGGTCTGCAATTCTTCCGGGATTGGTGGCACCTCCACTTCTTCATAGCTCTTAATGGTGTGGTTCCACTTCTTACCTAGGCACATGATCTTCACCTTCATGGTTGAACCATTCTTGAAGGTAGGGGGTGTAAAAATTTCCTTCTTTCACACCTAACTCCCTGATCTTGAGGATTAATGCATATTGAACTGCTGGGGTCAGGTACTCTCGTAGAAAAATCATCCCGGGTCTCAATACCTCACACTTCTCTGGTGGGTGTGGAAATAGGCAATATAGGAAAGCAAATATAGAAAGCTGAATAAAACAATGATTATTATTAAGTAGTTTAAGATAAGGTTCACAACTGGCAATGAAAGGTTCGAAACAAAATAAAGGGTTTCACTGGTGGAACGCGAGCCTTTAATTACGGTCCAAAACCGTGTATAATTACGGTTCTGGACCGTAATCTACACGGTTTGGACCGTAATCTACGCGGGCGTCAATAAAGATGGCGACGTCTTTAATTACGATTTAAAACCGTAATTAAAGGCCCTTTTCCGTCCCGCGTGTCAGCGCGCGCCAAAGGACTTTAGATTACGGTTTTACCAATAACCGTAATGTAAAGTATACACTTTAGATGACGGTTTTAATAATAACCGTAATGTAAAGTCTTTTGGCGCGCGCGCCCAAAGGACTTTAGATTACGGTTATTGTTAAAACCGTCATCTAAAGCGTAATTTTTTTTTACAAAGCTACACAATTGCAACAAAGCCAGAATTATAACAGATAAGCAACAGAGGGCATCAGACCAACAAATGTGCAGAAACTGCACAATTGAAACACCTGAATCAAATACCAACAACACAAATTCATTCTCTGTGCACAATTGCAACAGAGATAACATCTAATATACACCAGATCAAAAATCTGTTACAGCAACAAAAAATATTCAATACAGCAGAATCTGTTACAACAACTAGCAATTCATTACAAAAAATATTCAATACAGCAGCTAGAATCTGTTACAGCAGCAGCAGCTAGCAGAATCAGAGGGCTACAAAGGTAGCAGTGTAACCTATACATGGTAGATACAACTAGGATGACTCCCGGCAAGAAATAGCATAAAACAAAAGCGTAAAATAGTACAAAAATGGTCCAGAAAACTGTGAAAAACAAAATCCATCATAGCAGCATCAGAGCTAGCTAGTCTACCACTCCATTCTCATAAACATGGCTGACATGCTCTCTCTGACATGCAACAAGTCGTTTGGACTGTTAGTCGAGAATTTGGCAAAATGCTCTTTAATCTTCAACAAGAAAAGGAATGGAACACATAATGAGATTAAGATAAAGACACAAAAAATCTGCCAAAAGAATTAAATACAAGACAACGTTCGTATTACCATGTCTTTATCATTCTTAAATCCTGGGAAGTACCCGCAGAACTCGTACATATACCGCATCACGTAGTACCCGCAACTCCTAGAATCCTTTTGGGTAGGGCACTAAATCACCAAAATTCACAAACGTAAAACAATTCTACAAAGATAATAGCAGCACGAATGAAATACATGAATTACCAAACCTTGATGTAATCGACGGTCAAATCACCAAACTCTCCCTGAGGTTTTTTGTAACAACTGTTACATATATTAACAAAAGCGTTTAGCAAAATGAACAAGTACATTAATTTTGGTTCAAAAAACTTACAAACAATTAAATAGTAATAAAACCTTACTCTTTGATTAAGTCTTCAGTGTTGAATTCTGTCCACTGCCCTAGTGGATCTAGAACGAGCAGAGTAGCGGTGGCAGCGCAGAATATAAACAAAGCCCAGTGGTGGCTACAATGTCAAATACAAAATGAAATGAGAAATGAAGGTAAAAAAGTTAGCTAATTAGTATGTAATTTTATATCAGAACTCACGTTTGGTGATACGGCATTAGAATGAATAATTTATTCTATCGATCAGCAAATTGAAGCAATGAATCATGTATTTACAAAACTCCCCTGGGTCCCTAGTGACTGAGTCGTACGATAAACGCTCCGGCACACCGCAGTAATGGAGGTCATGTCCTTCTCAGCACATCTCTCAAGCAGACCTCTATTATATCACATGTACTATAAAAAGTTAGCCAATGCAACTTCATAGATACTTATTCTATATGTTTTTACAGTATGAGGAAAGAACACTTACTTTACATAAGCTTGAATAATGTTAATGTTCAGGTAATCTCCACACATCATCTCTCTGATGTCCCAAAGTTGATTGCCGTGATCATATCTTCTTTGTAGTGAAACATCGACTTTGGAAGCGTCATCATGAAGTTGATAGTACCAGCATTTGACTTCACAATGATCTTGTCGTAGAGATTCATCTGATGAGCCCCAAAACATTAACAAGTTTTTCTGGCAGTGAGAACTTATTTTTAGGCGCCTCAAAGTCCTGGTGCGACCCCGGACGGGAGCTGGATTCTTACCTTTCGCACCCCGACTCACTGGATTCTTACCCTTCACACACAAACAGTAAAGCATAAATGTAAAGATAATTACTAATTGATTATTATAGTAACATTAAACATTTATCTAGAACATACCCTTGTACTTCTGACAGGATTCGCCGGCGCGCTGATCTCTTCTTCTCTGGGCCGGGATACGCGGCGAGGAAGCTCAGGGATCTCAGGATTCGCCAGCGCGCTGGTCTCTTCTAGTCTGGGCCGGGTTACGAGGCAAGGAAGCTCAGGGATCTATAATAGATTAGTGGAGATACTTAATTCTAAATAATGCATTTTATTAGATACTAAATGGTTGTCAAACAGTCTTACCTCATCGGTGACAACAATATAACATGCTGGCCAGGGCAATATGTCTCCCTTCGCTTCGATCAGCGTGCATTTGTTGTCAAACGCCATTGGAAGGTATGCATGCTCAAATCCATCAATTATCAGGTCCAAGGTCACACGCGCGTAAAATGGGGGTAGACGTACGAAACTGATGAGCGTGAGTGGACCTGATGGCAACACCGTCCCGTAGGCCGCATCTACAGGGTGCCCTTCTAATGGTATTTGGAGACGGCATTTTTGTTGCTCCTTTAATAAACAGAGATAATACATGAAATAAATAAGTGAGTCCAATCTAATACTATTTAAATGACTTTATTTTAGGAGAAAAATAGTTAAACAAAGTTAACCTGGATGTTGGCAAACGGGTACGGGTCAGCGGCCGGAGCACAACTAGACGAGGAAGACAGTCGAGGAGGATCTTGCTGCTGCTGCTGAGTAGTCGCATGTGCAATCGAATTCAATGCTTCCTGCAGCCTCTCCTCGATAGCCCGGCGCTCAGCAGCCTGTTTCTCGTCATTAGCTTGGCGCTCAGCAGCGAACTTACGCTCTACCATCGCCTCGACTTCAGCAGCACTCATCTGACCCTTCCTAGCAGATGGTGGGAATACGTGCTTCTGATGTACTTCTCCCTCAAATCCTCTAACACGCCCCGGGTGATCCTTCTTCCCAAGTATTTGATTGAGAGCGTCGTCTTGAGAAGGAGGAGTGTGTATGTCTACTTCTCCTCTTTGTGCCGCTTCATACTGTCCAATTGTCAAAGAAGTTAACACTAAATTTAAGATCAACAACACTTAAGTATATAAGTAAATTATTTAACAGCTACTTTCAAATACTTACAATTTGTTTATCCAGTTGTTCCATCGCAGCATGAGGAAATATCCTCTGACCTTCGCTGGTCGTTTTCTGGCGTCCTAGTATGTACATCTGCACCCTCCTCGCCTCAAAGACATCCTCGATCGAGCATTCACTTCCATCCTTGTTCCTCTATGTCAGCAAACCAGCTTCTTTCCACATGTCGATGCTGCCCACATATCCCCTTCTTCCCATGGTGTGGGGGTAGAGATTAGCTTCACGGTTTCGCCGTGCTTGTTGTTGTTTTTGCTGTTAAGAAAGTACAACAGAAAATTAATTAGAAAATCAGGGATAAAGCATTATGAGCATTAATTAAGAAAAGAGTACACACAAACATACCCTGAACTCGAGGGTGGCGTGCCGCTCAACGAACTCCTTCCACTCCTCTTCAGTGATCATGCCATTGTACACAACATACGGAGGAGGCTCACGTGGGGCACCCTGTTGATCCAATGCTCAACCAAGTAGTGGTGAAATGATTTAGCTTTGCCGGACACCAAAGAAAGAACGGTCTTCTTCACTTCTTCTGGGATCTTGTATCGTTCTTGCACCTTCTTCCAGATGGTCTCCTTAACTTCTTCTGGGACTTGTTTCCATGTGTGGTTGATGCAGCAATGTGATCTGGCCAGAGTCCCTAGCATACTAGCGAACTCTGACCTGCTGCCCCCACAATACCTCCCATACTTGTCCCATAGAAGACTAATCTCATCCGGTTTCTGCAGTTTCAACCCACGGGTCAGACCTCTACCTCTGGGTCTCTGAGTAGCACTCGTAGAAGGTGCACTCATGGAAGGGCCAACAACAACAGTGGCAGATGTAGATGGGCCAACAGCAGCAGCGGCAGATGTAGATGGGCCAACAGCAGCAGCGGTAGAAGGAACCGGTACCATTTGCTGCTCATTTTCGAACTCACGGCAAAATAAATTGAACTCTTCATCAGCCATGTCCGGATCAGCCATGCCTGCAAGGATTGAAATACAATTTGAATTAAATTAAGCATTTCATAATGGTCATATACAAGCAAGAAATAAAAGAGTGTTAATTTCATATAAATTTTTATAGTAATAACTTACATACACCATTATCTCTCAACCCACATTCCCTCGTTATAGTCTGATCGTATATACTCACGATGACCTGTGACCTCAGCCTCTTCCAATGAAATAGGAATAGTTGGAGGTTCATTTTCTGCATCATACTCATCCTCATCAACCACACCATCCACACCAAATATTCCTCTTCTCCCTTTAAGCACAACAGACCATCTAGGATTACAGGGATCAGTTACATAAAATATCTGCTTAACCTTCGTCCCAACAACGAATGGCTCAACCGTGGGAGTAGCTCTAGACAGATCAACTAGTTTCATACCATGCTCCTCCTCACGGTAGCCATGATTGTTGTTAACCCAGTTACAACGGAAAACACACATTTCGTAGCTGTTGTAGTCCAATACCCAGATGTCTTGTATAACACCGAAATATGATTGTTGTACTGAGACTGGACTATAACCCACGACACCGATGTCATATAAGTTTTGATAAGCTTCAAGCTCTACACCACTGTTTTGATTCGTTGACTCTGATCCTGACGTTTTTGAAAAAGGTGAATCCGTTGACATCGTACCGCTCATAAGAAATTACATCCAGATTTGGTCCAAATGCAACTACTTTAATCAGTTCAGGCACATTCGTGGACTGATCGGACAACACTCTGTCTTTGAACCATCGGACAAATGTCCTATTCTGCTTATTTTGTAGTCTAACGACACTCATGTCTGGATTTATCTCACCACTAAAGTCCGTTGACCGTAAAGCGCGCGTCAACACGGGACTTTAGATTACGGTTTCACTAATAACCGTCATCTAAAGTCTGTCCTAAAAAAGCGCGCCTACCTCCGCTCGATTATTGATTACGGTTAATTCAATAACGTCGTTAATTAATTCCGGCCTTCCTATTAATCATGATGTTTGTTAAAGCCGTGATTAAAGCACCATCATTAAAGGCTCGCGTTCCACCAGTGTTTATAGTTCATCCCTTTTACATTGCAAAAGAAAGCTAGCTAGTGGAATGTAAAGAAAGTAAAAATCTAAGCTTCTTCGCTAGGAAAGTAGTCCTCACCAGGTGAACTCGGGTCATCACTTGCTGCCTCGACACGGTCCACCAGGTTAAGAATCGGTGCCTAGCCCGGTCTTTGAGGGTAGTTCTGTCCCGGCCTCTGTGAGTTGTTCTGGGTAGGGCGGTTGGTAGATGGTCCAGCACCTCCTATGCCACTCTACCTCCTCCCCCATTAGTCTTAGGAGCTGGGGCTGGGCTCTAGTCGCTGACCCGGTGCGTGGCTTGTAGTCCCTGGAATCCGGGTTCAAGAAGCACTCGAAGGATCTGTGCCGCTTCCTGCCACAGTAGTGGCACGCCACCAGGGTTCCGTCACACTCCTTGCCTGGGTGGTCCCGCTCGCACTTCCTGTAGAAGTACTTCCTTACAGGTTGGTTTCCTATTTCAGTTCAAGGTTAGTAACGTGATAACAAATGTAACCACATTGGAGATTCTAATTTATCTCACCACTAAATGGCTGGGAGCGGAGGGGCTTAGCATCAGCATGATAAGAGACAATGGCTTTCTCGTTCCCTCCCTTGAAAAATCTTCCTTTCTTGTCATGATTCTAGGAAGAGCTTCCTCCATTCCCTCTTTCACCATCTCCCTTCCTCTTGCTTAGCACAGAGTCCTGGTAGGCAATGGTGGTCTCGCAGTCATTCGTGTCATCCGCTAGCTCCTGTCGAGACAATATGTGTTAGTAGGGAAATCTTTGCGTACCAGAAATTCTAAATCATGTTCCATACCTGTAAGGTCATCCCTCTGTTGGAACCGATCATAGTCATGATCCTGAAGTTCAAGCCGGTATGGAATTTGTCGACCAGATACCTTGGAGCGTAAGCTCCCTCTCCAATAACAGCAAGCAGCTCCACAAATTTGTTATATACTCAGCAACAGAGGAAGTCCCTTGCTATAACACCCCATCTCTGAATACAATGATCGTCGCCCTAAGTCCATCTCGTACATTAACAACGCAGCGGAAAAGTTCTACTAAATTGGTGTTACCGCCGTTAATCACCCACGTGACTAACTAGGCCTATTCTCTTAACAAGTCACGGTCTGACTAACTGGATAATCACTCGAGCATCTAAAACATTATAATTCATAAACCACAACTTATACCGAGTATCTCACATCCTAATACATCATACTAACATCTCATCATATACTAAACGAGTGTACATGCACAACTCGTGTAACAAATGTAAAAGCAACCCGAAGTACACTACCCGCTCCTACTCTCAAGTCGAGTCTTCGTCTGGTACCTACCTGCAAAGTTTAAATCACAGGCCCCAAGGGGCTCAGCATATTGCTAGTATAGAAAACGTGCAGCCCACAAGCTAGCTGGGTTACACACGACTACTTTGTCGAATACATGTAATTGTTTATTTATACAAATAATAATAAGAAGTACGATAACAAACAACACATTTATGTGAAACATTCACAGCTCAAATAAATTGAACTCGTAATGGACGCCCATTAATGATGTAAGTTAGATTCCTAACTCCTGAAGCCTGAGAATTGTTTAGTTCTCGTGTTTGACCATACCTTATAAGTGTCAACCATTCTCTTAATAGAATTGGTTGTTTTCTAACTGGATTGTTTATTTTGTCGGGTCAAAGTAACCCTAGCCAATAAGTTATTAGCTCCATTGGTTTAATAAACAATAATTCTTAAGTTATGAGGGGTGTAGGCTTGACCCTCCTGCGCCTCCTGAAGTTGCCTCCCATCTCGAACTGTTCACTCGAGATGGCTGGGTCAGTTTGTCGACCCTAGGCGGAAGACAGATCTGATACAGATGCCGACCTCCTAACCTGAACATGCATGACCGGAGTCAGTCCCGAATTCATCTCTCCCCAAGTTCCAGTTAGCTGAAGTCTCTTTGACGATTGGTTAGTTAAACCTCTCTCGGTATTAACCAACTAACAATAGGGAATATTTGTAACCTTATACAATTGTTATTAAACATAGTTAATGAACAAGCTCTGAATCAATTTGTGTTAGTGTGCAATGAACCCACAATAACAATACAATAAATCGGTTTCATGCTTAATCTTGCTTGGTCATATCACAATAACACATAGCACACAAACCGAGGTAGACCTCATTAGCAAACAAGCTACAAGAATCCCATACCGTACACCGGAGACTGGCTAGCTCTTAATCCCGCGTTCGCCTAATCCGCCGAACGCCTCTGACTTATCTAGATCTGTAATCAGAACTAGTATTAGTACCCTGTGTCTTAGAACTAATTTGGTTCTCTTTTCAACTTAACCCTCTAACTAGGTTAACCCGGGTATAATAGTATACCGTTAAACGGGTTCGTTCATTTAGGAGTGTTTCCAAGTTCAATTCTAATTCATTAACATACTAACGTCGTTAGCAGTTATTTAGTTGCACAGTTAGCAACTTTAGACTTATACGGACCTTGTATTAGATTTTCGTATTTTTCACTATTCATCAGTATTTCACTATTCATTTATACGGTCTTGTATTCTACTATTCATTTATACGGCCTCGTATTTTACTATTCACCGTATTTCACTATTCACGTATACATTTTTTACTATTCACGTATACGGCTCGTATTTGACTATTCATATATACGTAGTTACTATTCATATATACGTATTTACTATTCATGTATACGTATTTACTATTCATGTATACGTATTTACTATTCATGTATACGTATTTACTATTCATGTATACGTATACTATTCACGTATACGAGTACTATTCATGTACACTAGAATTTTTCGTATACGCTCGTATGATACTCCGTATCATACGTATTTATTTCTTTTTCCAGTATAACTTGTATTTTCATTAAAATACTTTAAGTATTGATTTCTCCTATACTTATTAAATTACGGGTATACCCCTCGTATACTTAGTTTATATACAGGTCTAGTTTAACCCTGTCTTAACTCTGTTTCTTTTACAACTTGTTTCTAAATTCTTTATTTAATTTCCTTAACCTTCTAAACACCTAAAATGTGTTATTTACATTATTTATCCATAGTTTTCTCTTAATCTCCATTTTACTCATAATAAGTTCTAAACTTGTTATTCTTATTTCTAATTTCTTCCAAAGTCTTACTTAATTAATCTATTTTATACTTTTGGTAAATTACCAAAATATACCCCAAGTTTGACCAGTCTTTTATGGTCAAACCCCTTAACTTTCCATTATTCACAATGTTACCCCTAAATTTAATTTGACTTAACTTTTTATTCCTTTATCCTTTTAATATCTAATCTTTTGCTACAAATTTTATTCTAGCTCCTCTAAACATTTTACAAACTGTCATTGACCAAGTTTGACCACGTTTGACCAGGGAAATTACCATTTTACCCTTGTGGTCTTTTCTTTTATCCTAACTCATTTATTAACCAATTTAACTCCAATTAATTTCTAATTTTCGTAACTAATTTTCGTACAGATTTTTGAACATCAAAAATCATTTTAAACATCTCTAAATCACGAGATTTAATTATCTAATGTTGTAGTATATATATACTATCTTTTATTAACTTTAAATATACCAAAAACCTTATAAATTCCTTATAACTCTTATAAACTCTTTATAAATTGTAAACTTAATTCTACAATTATTTTCTCATCACTTAAACTCTCAAAAATACATATTAACTCATATATATTTTGGCCTTAATTTTATGTGACCAAAACTTCACAAACTTTACATATTACACTTAATTATACTAGTTCCTTTAATTTAACTTAGTTATATAATTTTTCTAACTCACCTAAGATCTCTTAATTTTCGGCCACACACTAAATTTTAGTATATGAACTTTTCTTGTATATTATGATAGCTTATATTGTAGCTTATATCATAAGGAGTATAAATCTAATTTTAGATTTACAAAACATTAACATTTAATGTGTTAAAAATTGAATCTAACACATCAATAATTTCGGTAATCCTAAACAAAATAAATAACATGTTAGATCATATATAGATCAACAATTAGAACCTTGAAATAGGTAGTTATAGGATTTACCTTGTATATTAACCATTAGCTTAATATTTAAGCTTGATTTCCTTAGAAATTTTGACAGCAATTTGCTTGAGAAATTGGCTCCAAAATTATACAACAAGATGAAGAATAAGATGGGTTAGTATCCCATGCCAATCGGCTGTAACAAAAACCAAAGGATAAGAAGTTTTCAAGAAGGCAATGTTTTACCTCGAGAATCAAAGGCACTTCTTAGTGGTTTTTCCTGCGAATCTTAGGGCTCATGAGCTATGGTTGTAAAGCTCTTGAAAAGAGGATTCCAACGAGCTATCAAGCTTGTGATTTGCAGCTAGGACGAGAAGGTTATGATCTGTGCAAGACAAGGTGTTCTTTAAGGTTCTAACCTAAGTAAATGGAGTTCTAATGGAGTTTTCTTCAAATGGAGAAGGAGCCACGAATTGTTCTGGGCTAGAGAGGATGGATGAGTTTCTAATTGATCAATTAATCAAGGGGCAATTGCAAGGAAGGGAAGGCATCGTTGAAGATAAGTAAAGAAGTAAAGGTAATGATTATTATATTTAAAAGTAATGATTCCACTAGTAATCTAACAACCCATCTCCATTATTTTCGTGACATGATTGATCAGCTGGCCTTATCCCTTGTCCTTGCCGACACCAATAGCCAAGGATGGTCAATTTTTGACCATTGACCATTCTTGGTCAATATTTGACTAAATGGGCACTATTTGAGGTTACTATTCACATTAAATATTATATTTGTAAAATTTTTGGTAAAATCTTCAAATAAATTCCTAATATGATATTAGGTAGAATACATGTATTTTAGTATGTATACAAGGTCAACTAGCCACTCAAAACCAATTCGAACAAATTCGCAAAAACACGCTTTAAGGAGTTTTCGGGCTCCTTTTTATGTCTTAACTCTTTTTAGAGTTTGGTTTGCTTTGAAAATATTTTATTATTTTATTTTAGTACATTCACATATAATCAAGCCTTTAAAACCATCCAAGACTCATTCTTAAGACAATATATCCAAAATATGCTTTAAGGGGTTTTTATGGCATATTTTTGTCTTGAGTTGTTTCTGAGCTTGGTTTTCTTTGGTAATGGTTTCATAATGTTCTTAGCTTGATTATAAGCCTTATTAATTCACTTTGGATCCTTATTGAGGTCATGAAATCTCTATGGTTTCTTAAAACACGTTATCCTTTAAAGCACATTTTGTGCTCTAAGGTGCATTTTTCGGTTCAAACACTAATTCCGCTTAATGCGTATTACTAATCTTAGAGGTATTTCATATTTGAAATCTCTTGGGAATTTATTGGTAGTTCCCTAATTTATTTATACTCTTTAAAACACCTTTTGCTCTAATTGTTCCTAAAGCATGTTTTGGTGTAAATTGTTGTTTAACACTACTTCTAATGTTTCTAAGGCATGTTCTAGCCTTAGTATATCCTAATTAGATAGTTCATTAATATATTAAGGTTTGGGGTATTTCACTTGCTTCAGCTGCTCAAACTCACTCCTCATCCTCTTCTGTAGGTAGGATGGATAGAACTTGGCTCTCAGGGCCACCAGGAAGGCTGGGAAGTCGAAGTCCTCCTGGGCAGTCAGCTCAGCTCTGGCGGTCTGCCACCATCGATGTGCGGGTCCCTGGAGGAAGTAGGGCGCTATGTCCACCTGGCGATTCGCTGGAACGTGTAGAGAGGTGAACGCTTTCTGCATTTTGTCGATGTACTTCTCCAAGGCCTTCGGTTCTGGCTGGCCTTCGTAGACTGGGGGACAAAGGTCATTGATTGCCTTCAGCCAGTTGAACTCCCGGGGACCATTAGGTGGTGGCGGTGGTGGTTGTGGGATCTGAGCCTGCTGCAGAGCTAATGCAGCCGTCACAATCTGCACTATGACCTCTGGGGTGACAGCATCGGGTCCATAGCCTCTTGAGGGACCAGCTCCTCTTCCTCCTCTTCGAGACATTTAGCTGGTATTGACGGTTTTGTTACTCAGAAGGTGTATTGTTAAGTCTAGATATCTATGTAGTAAAGTATGTAATATTTATAACGTCCTAGGGACGGTGTGTAGATATGAGTATAGTAATGTAAAACCAATCAAGGGGAGTATGGGGTAAGGGTATCGTGCCTTTCTGGAATTCTCACTTCCCAATTCTACCCCAGTTCCCCAGTTTTAAGTGCACCTATAATCTAAGTATTTCACTCAGCTTGTTTTCTTGGGTTCAGAGCGTAACTACGCTCTGATACCAATTTCTGTAACGCCCCTACTAAACAAATATGCAGCAGAAAATAAAATACTATGGCATTTACAGATCATCGGGTTCCAAACACCCGGCACAAACCTCAATAATTACAACTTATAAAATTACAAAAGCTACGGTCTGAACCTCAAGAAAACTTAACGTAAACATAATAGCAATGAAATACATTAACTCTCCACAAAATCTAACCCCATCCCAAACTTCATTCTCTTCGTGGCCACCTGTATATCAACTCATACCTGTAAGATGAAACCAAGCAGCCCACCCCGAGAGGGGAGTCAGTTCCCTGGAATGGAACTGGTACGATCCTCCAAAAAAAACTTATAATATAACTCTTTAATAAATAATAACTTGAATACAACCACTTAAAACCACACAGAGGAACAAGGCACTTTAAAATCACCAAGTCAAGACAACAAGTTGCGAAAGAGAAATAACAGAAAGTTAAAGTTAGTCAATCAGCAGAAATCACACCATGAGTTAGTGAACATCCATTTCTTGTGTTAGATTCAGTTCCAGTTAGGAGTAGGAAGACCCAAGTAGTCACAAGGACTAGGAATGAAAGAAGAGATCTAAGAACCCATAACTCAAGAGTGGAATAAAACCCATTGGGTGAGATGGCCCCCACCGCCAGTCAGTTGTCACAAATACGAGGTAAACAGACCTCCGCTGTCAGTTGTCCATATGGACGAGGTATAGCAGACCTCCACTTCCACCAACCCGTTTTCAGTCATCGGTGAAAAGTGTGTGCACCACTTAACAGAAAGAATCCATAATCAGTACCAAGATTGACATTTTCCCATATTCCCACTAGATTATTAACTGCACAAGGGAAATGCCAAAATACTCAGTCCTACAGAGTGTAGAGGCGTAAACCCTCAGCAATTAATATCTAATAGAAAGAATCCATTCCCAATAATGCTGATCAAACTCGACTAATGGATGAAACAATACCCATAGTCCGAAGGAAGAATTTACCAATACCAGATATTTTCCTATATTCCCAGTTACCCCACTAGATCATTAACTGCACCAGAGCAATACCAAAACACTCAGTCCTATAGAGTGCAGAAGTGTAAACCCTAGGCAGTTAATATCTAGTGAAACAACTAGATAGGAGGAACCAATAACCAAGGAAGTTTCACATACAGGCTCAGTTAGTCACATCAAGCTCAGTTAGTCACCCAAACAGATTCCTTTCAAAATTCATTCAAGGTCAATTAGCGTTTTCCAAAACGTCCCCTTAAGTCGGTTAACATCAGTATAGGAGTACGAGAAATCGTACCTGGTATGCGAAGAAGTAGTAACTAACTCGAATGAGTGATCCCCCAATAATAACCTATAATTAAGGAATTCAAATGGTTGAAACCTTTACCCTCTCATTTAAAATATGCTTATCTAACTGAACCGTGTGATCTTCCTGTTATTATTTCTTCCTCTCTCACAGGAGCACAAAGAGGATAGTTTGTTGAGGGTGCTTTGAGACCACAAGAGAGCTATTGGGTGGTCCATTTCCGATATAAGGGGTATCGCTCCACATTTGTGCACTCACCGGATCTTCATGGAGGACAACTACAAGCCACTTGTTCAACCTCAAAGGCGGCTCAACCCGACCATGAAGGAGGCAGTTAAGAAGGAGGTCCTAAAGCTACTCGACTCCAGGATCATCTACCCCATATCCGATAGTCAATGGGTGAGCCCGACTCAAGTGGTACCAAAGAAAGGAGGGATCACGGTGGTGTCGAATGCTAAGGGTGAGCTGGTCCCCCCAAAGAACAACAACCGGTTGGAGAGTGTGCATCTACTACCAGAAGTTGAACACGGCTACATGGAAAGTCACTTCCCCTTGCCCTTCATCGACCAAATGTTAGAGAGGTTAGCCGGGCAAGACTTTTATTGCTTTCTTGATGGCTACTCGGGGTACTTCCAAATCCCTATAGCCCCGGAACATCAAGAGAAGACCACATTCACATGCCCTTACGGAATATTTGCATATAGAAGAATGCCTTTTGGATTATGCAATGCTCCTGCAACTTTCCAAAGGTGTATGATGGCCATCTTCTGTGAATTTATTGAAAAAATCATGGAGGTCTTCATGGACGACTTCTCGGTATTTGGGCTCAACTTTGACTCATGCCCAGAGAACCTGGACACCATTCTCTCCCGATGTGAGGAAACCAATATAGTACTCAATTGAGAGAAATGTCATTTCATGGTAAGAGAAGGGATCGTCCTCGGGCACAAGATCTCCTCCAATGGGATTGAAGTTGACCGGGCCAAGGTCGAAGTCATAGAGAAGCTACCACCACTCACCTCGGTTAAAGATATTAGAAGCTTTCTTGGCCATGCCGGGTTCTACAGAAGGTTCATCAAGGACTTCTTCAAAATTTCTAAGCCTCTGTGTGACCTCTTAGCCAAAGATGCAAAATTCGAATTCACTGAAGAATGTCTAAAGGCCTTCAGCACTCTCATGGAGTGCCTTATCTCGGGCCCGATAGTTGTATCACCGGATTGGAGCTTCCTTTTGAAATAATGTGTGATGCAAGCGACTATGCGGTGGGAGCAGCCCTATGTCATAAAAGGGAGAAGATTCTGAGGACTATCTACTATGCAAGTAAGACCCTCAACGATTCTCAAAAAACTATGCCACAACCGAGAAGGAGCTTCTAGCGGTTGTCTTTGCATTAGATAAGTTCCGCTCTTATCTCTTGGGTAGTAGGATGATTGTGCATACCGACCACTCAGCTCTCAAATATCTCTTCACCAAAGAGGACGCCAAGCTGAGGCTTTTGAGATGGATTCTATTGCTACAAGAATTTGAGATTGAGATTAGGGATAAACCAGGCACCCAAAACGTTTTAGCTGATCACTTGTCTCGCATGGAGACACCGGATGATGGTACCTAAATCAATGAGTTTTTCTTGGATGAAACCGTGTTCACAATAGGAGAAACTGGTGACCCTTGGTTTGTCGATATCGCGCAAACTACTTGGTAAGGGGAGTAGTGCCTTACGAGATGATATACCAGAAGAGGAAGAAATTCTTCACCGACATCAAGCATTATTTTTAGGATGGCCCTTACCTCTTCAGAGTCTGCGCCGACGGGATGATTATTTGGTGCGTACTGATGGATGAAGTTCAGAGCATCCTCACCCACTGCCACTCTCTTGAGGTAGGAGGGCACCACGGGCCAGCAAGGACAGAAGCCAAGGTCCTACAATCCGGTTTCTTTTGGAAAACACTTCACAAGGACTGTCACACCTTTGTAGCCGCTTGCGACCGTTGCCAAATGCTAGGGATCATATCCCGAAAGCACGAGATGCCACTTAATGTGATGATCGAGGTTGAACCCTTTGATCTATGGGGCATTGATTTCATGGGTCCTTTCCTCTCCTCTCACTTAAATCTCTTCATCTTGGTGGCGGTAGACTATGTCACAAAATAGGTGGAAGCCATTGCATCCCCCACTAATGATGCCAAGGTGGTGACCAAATTCCTAAAGAAAAACATCTTCACAAGGTTTGGGGTGCCTAGAGCGATTCTCAGCGATGGGGGATCTCACTTCTGTAACAAATAGTTCGATGCATTAATGGAAAAATACGGAGTGAGACACAAGGTATTCTTGCCTTACAACCCTCAAACCAATGGGCAAGCCGAGGTGACCAATAGGGAACTGAAATGGATTTTGCAAAAGACGGTAAACTCCTCAAGGAAGGATTGGTCCTTAAGACTAGACGATGTTATTGGGCTTACCGGACGGCATACAAGACTCCTATCGGGATGTCTCCATATCGTCTAGTCTTTGGCAAGGCTTGCCACTTAACCGATGAGTTGGAGCACAAATCCCATTGGGCTGTGAAATCCTTAAACTTTGACCTCTAGAGTGCCACCAACAAAAGGAAATTTCAACTCACTGAACTAGAGGAATTCTGGGAGGAAGCCTATGAGAACAACCACATCCACAAGGAGAAGGCCAAGAGGTGGCATGACAAAATGATCCTAAGGTGGGAGTTCCATGAGGGAGACCGGGTATTGCTCTACAATTCGAGATTGAAGCTTTTTCCGGGTAAGCACAGTTCATATTGTTCCGGACCATTCACCATCACCAAGGTAACCTCATATGGTGCGATCGAGCTGAAAAACGTAAAAGGGGAGATATTCGTCGTCAATAGGTCTAGGTTGAAGCATTACATAGGAGGCGACATCGAGAAGGTGGAGGCACGTCATCTCTACTTACAAGAGCCCCAGGTTTGATCTAACCCTCACTATGGTCTAGCCAAAGACCGTAAAAAGACAGGCAGCTTTCCGGGAGGCAACCCGGACTACTCTCATGCTATCGTTATTATGCTTTTTGTTTGTTGATTTAGCTTTGTTGATTGGTAGTTTAGCTTTGGTTGATTGGTTTTGTTTGTTCTGCTATGTATTGTGGTTTTTCTGGTTGTTTTTATGTGTTCAATCTTGCAGTGGTGAAACAATTTTTGGGGGATGAAAACAAATGTTTTGGGCAAGAAACATCCTTTTTGTGGAGCCTCTGTCAAAGACCAACCCCAGGAACGACCCTAGGTGGGTCGGTCGGCCCCAGATTTTGAAACAAATTGGTCTCTGTAATGGACCGACCCACTTGGGTCGGTCGGGTCAAAAAATCTGAAAAAATTGTTTCTGCAACGGACCGACCTACCGACCGACCCAAGGGTGGGTCGGTCGGGTCGAAAATTTTAAATTTCACTCTCTGTACCGGACCGACCCACTGACTGATCCTAGGGTGGGTCGGTCGGGTCGAAAATTTTGAAAAAAAAAATAAAGAAAATGCTGCGTTTTGATGTTAAGTTTCTCTCCTTCCCTATCTCCTTCCTTCCTTCCCGAAAATCTTTCCCAGTTTCCCCCAAACTCCATCGCACCCAACCTCCCTCCTCCTGTGACCACTTTCTCGCGCGACCACACCACCAGCTACCCCAACCGCCGCCGACCTACGCCACCTCCGACGACAACCACGTGCCACCCTGACGAAGTCATGCCCCTCCGACCGTCTTGCCCCCGCCAGCAGCTACGTCAACGCCCCACAGCCACCCCTAAATCCCAACTTTCCCATTTCCCCCAATTCGGTTTTTAACCGATTTTATGCCCAAATCTTTCAAATTTCTTGCTCTAATATTCTACAAACACTAAGGTATGTAATCCAACCCTAATTTGTCAATTCTTGAAGTTTTTGAGCAAGTTACACATTGGGGAAATTGTGTGCGAACCAAACAGGGCCTTAAATGAGATTTTTTGATTTTTGTGAAATTAGTGATTTGGACTATTTCTAATTGTTAATTAGAGGGTGTATGTGAAAAACTTAATGTAAAACTTGGCAATGTGGTAGTTCTAGCTTGAATGTTGTGATTACTAACTTAAGTTGAATTGTCCTATGTTTAGCATTAATTAAAGTATTCACATTATGCTATTGCTTTATGGGATTTGCTGGGTGCAGTGAGTGCAATATATTGATTAATTGGCTAGGTTAGTGCACTTGATGGTTGAGAGTGGGACTAACTCATAATGTGCTTAAACTAGATAAATTCTCAAAATTGCTTGGTGAGCCTTGAACTTGTTGGTGGGATTGTGCTATTGGGATGCTTAACTATTGAAATGACAACCTTTTGGTTGATTTATGGAGGTTCTTAGAACCGGGGGGAAAGGGAAGAAAACGGGGGAAACCATGCCGAAATTTTTCTAGAAACGCGCCGCTGTTTTGCTATTCCTTGTGCTTCATGCCTATTCCTTGCCCCAATGCTTAGTCTTCTTCCTATTTTTGTTCTAACTTCACACTGTTGCTATTGTTTTTCTTTTTCTTTTATTTTTTTTCTTTCTTTTTTCTTTTTCTGTATTCGTTTTTGTAGAAAAATGGCCCACCGCAGTCGACGTGCAGCTCGAAGGGCAGAGGACAATGCCGGTCTCCTTGATGGCAGGTTCATCAACAAAGCGGCCCGTGCATGGTATAATGCCCCTCGCCGCAAGGAAATCATGCGGGAGAGGACAGTTGACCCCACCCTTATCGAGACGCTCCAGCTCCTCCGTCCTATCCTTGACTATCAATTGGAGCTACCTCCTGAGCATGGGTGGCCATAACTTTCCCCAGCCAGATATACAAATTCTACGCTAATGCCATGGTGGATCGCCATGAGCGGGAGGTCTCTTCCTACGTTGGAGGGCAACCGATCACAATCAACTAGGAGACCTCCAGATTTTCCTCGGGGTGCCATGGGAGGATGTAACCCACCGCCATTGGATTCTACCCCCGAGCTGGACGACCATCGGTGACAATACCTGGCCACTCTCCCAATCCAACGCCGAAAGAAGAACCAGACGGGGACTGATGTTGGAGTCACGATGACTCTGAACATGGTCACACCCCGGTCAAGAGAGTCCTCCTGGCACTGCTCCGCCACAACCTTCACCCGCCGCACGATAGCAAAGATCTTAATGCGACGGACTGCTTCCTCGTCGACTATATGCTAGCTCCGGACTTCACTGACGAGCCGATGTCCCTCTCCCGGTTGATGTTTCGGCATCTGCTGCACATCATCGCCAAGAAGGAGACCCAGCACTTGGGTTTCCCCTTCTTTATCCAACGGTAGATTGCTCGGTGGGGGGTGCCGCCGACTGATGGACTGCTGGTCAGCCCTCCTATGGAGATAATTGGTGATTATATGATGAGGAGGATGGGGTTCACTCAGGCCGCGGATGGCTAGCGCAAGGGCGACACTCAGACTGGTGGGGAGTCTTCCTCGGGACCCTCCGCTCAGCCCTCGCCTCTCATGCTCCTCCCTCCCCCACACCATCGACCGGCGTTGTATCTGAGGAGCGCTTCCAAGAGTACCAGCGTCAGGTAGCTGAGCACCAGCGCCTGGTTTCAGAGCAGCAGAGCCAGGCAGAGCAGATCTGTGCCCTTCAAGAGCAGATGACACGTGGTCCCCCCTAGTAGTTCTTTATGGAAAAATGTGGATTGTCATTTTTTCTTTCTAGCCTTTTTAGACTTCTTTGGAATGCTGTTTAAGTTTCTTGACTTTTACATTTCGCACTCTAGCTTGGTAGTCTTTCACTTTCTACTTTAGTATTCTCTTTAATGCACTTTCAGATAATATGATTCAGGACTCATGTATGAGTCCTTTTTGCTTACTAATTATGGCCTTTTTTGAATTCTTCGGAATTACGAGTGCACCTAGTTTCCTTTTTGCCTTGCATTGTAGATATATACTTTGAACTCAAGAACTCCTCTAGGTGAGTTAGGACACATGCAGAGGAACCACTCACACCTTCTCAGGGAGTCCTTGTTTTCTCACTCATAAACACTTACATAATGCGTTAAACTTTTGTACTCTATGTTAAGTGCTTCGAAAAGGTCTTCTGTTTGTTTTCCCTTGAGTTTTTGCTTTGAACAATGAGGACATTGTCCCATTCAAGTGTGGGGGAAACGACCTTTTCTTTTTGGTGCACTACTATGAGCCTTGATTTTTTGAACTCTATCCTATGTTGATTCGGGCTGATTAGGATCTGGTTGAGTTCTAGGGGTCCACTTATTACCTAAGATTAATAACTATGTCATATAACATTATTTTTTCAATTTAAATAGCTCACTGGAACCTATTATGAGTTGCCACCTAATTTTGACCTAGGGTAAATTAGGAAAGGAGAGTTTCGAGTTCTGGGGCTTGATATTAGACTTGTTTAGGGTTCAATTACTTTCATTACCCAAGAAGTCGTTTTTCCTCTACTTATTTTAATTACGGCTTATTACGAGTTGTTTTAACCTAAGTGTGTGCTTCTGTATTTTAGATTTTGACATTTTTTTACATAAAATTAAAGTGAAATTAAAACTACCTGAACTAGGGTTTCGGAGGCAGAATTAGGTCAAATTTTATTATGTCCGTAGTCACGGACCTAATGTCCGAGACCACGGACCCCAATTGAATTATACGATTACGAAAACAGAACTAAGATAAAAACGTAAACTTGAAAAGTCCGGGGCCACGGACAGGGTGTCCGTGGGCCCGGACATGTACTGTTAAAAACCCTAAAATTTGAAAATTTGAAAAATAAGAAATCCCGCCACCGGCTGTGGGTGTCCGTGGTCACGGACAACTCGTCCGTGGTCCCGGACAATGCGTCCGAGGTCACAGACCACCCACGGACAGTGGGTTTTTGATGGTTTCCCGATGGTGTTTTGGCTCAAAATTTATGTACTTGAAGCTTGAAAGATGTACAATATGTTAGTGATTAATAGTTTTCAGTTTGAAGTCGAATAACACCAGAAACTTAGCAAACAATAACAAGGCAGCAACTAAAACAATTAGCAATACAAGGCCAAGAAGAGTTAGTTTGAACCCAAATTTTGAATTAAGACTGATAAAGTAGTAGGGAGTTAAGTGGAATTCCTACTTGTTTTACTTTTGGATTTACAAGGATTCTTCACGTCGAGATTCGTCGAGTGCTCCGATGATGGTAGATCCGAAGGACTTCGAAACAAGCTTCTTCTGGTTGTTGTTGTTCTTGTTGTTCTTCATGTATTGGTGGTGTTTTTATGGGTTTTGATGATTTGTTGATGCTTTTTCCCGGAGTTGGGTCAGGAGTTGGAAAACAAGTTTAGATGGTGATTTCGGGGGAATTTCGGTATGATTTTGGTAGCCGGGTGTTGAAAAACGTGAGAGAGGGAGAGATAGGAGAGGTAATGCTTTCTGACTTCCTAGGGTTCTTGAGCTTGTGAGATTCTGATTTGATCAAAAGACTTATCCCTTTATATAGACTTCCTTAAATAAAGAAAATCTAGTGAAAATGAGTTCTTCGGGATTTTAATTAATTGACTTCTCAAAGGAATTTTGCTGTGAAATTTTATCCACATGTCAAGGATGATGTTTCTGATTTTTCCAAGGTGGAATCGATTTTTTTTTGATATTGCAATATTTTTAAATTCAATTCCTCATCAGATTCAATCAGAAATTGCTAGAAAATTATTGGAAACTCAAAAAATCAAAATTCCAACGCCATTATGCTTAACATATCATCCTCTATCATGGGTTAAAATTTCAAATCATTTCAAGTTTATTTGAGTATCTTTTGGAGGAGAGATAAAACCTATAGGAGGTCTTGGGGACCTTAAAATTACAAAAATGCCCTATAACGATGACGAAGCTGCTCCCGATGCCCCGGGATGTGCCAATCGAGGCGGGATCCCTCATGACTTGTTTGAAGTGCCTCTCATAACACCAAAGCCTTACAAAACTTAACCAGGGGGGTCAAAATTTTGGGTATAACAGATTGCCCCCCGTCTTTGTAATGAAGGTGAAAAGGCTAGTTGATGCTTGAGTGATACCCCAAAATTTCATATTTTTCCATGTCTCTGCATGTTATTGAAAACTGATAAATTGTGTCGAGGTATTCTAAGGCGTTGACTACCTATAAGTGAAATGAGGAGATGTCAAGCGATTCTAAGGCGTTGACTACCTGTAAGGAATGAGTAGACTGTCAAGCTATTCTAAGGCGTTGACTACGTGTAAGGGATGAGAGTAATGTTGACTTCCTACAAGAAAAACAAAGATGATGTCAAGCTATTCTAAGGCGCTGACTACCTGAAAGTGGGTTAAGGTACGCTGAGCATTCTAAGATGTTGGGAACCTAAAAGGAAGTTTAAATGGTATGCAGATGTAGGAATGCTGGTATGCCAATGATGCTGATGATGGTGATGATACCGATGATGCTGATTATGCTCGGATGCTTCTAGGGATCGAAACCCGTGCCAATGCTCCTGGCTGGACCCAATGTGGACTTATTGCCATCACCCCCCAAGCCGGTGTGCAGGGATAACTCCTTGTAAAAACCCTGGGGACTTATTGCCTTTGCCCACCATTCATTGATCCCAAAGTAAGCTGACATAACACAAGAGGATTTATTTCCATCACCTCGCCAACTTTTCTGTCGCCAGGTCTTGTGACGTGCCTGGATAATGCAACTAGGTCTTATGACGAGTCTATATGAATAAGATGAATGCAATGTGTTTGATGAGAGGGGTAAGCTAAACGGTAATGTTAGGTCTTACTACGAGCCTAAAGGAATGTAACTAGGTCTTATGACGAGCCTAAAGGATGGTTCTAGGTCTTATGACGAGCCTAAGGATGGTACTAGGTATTATGACGAGTCTAAAGGATAGTTCTAGGTCTTATGAAGAGCCTAAGGATGGTTCTAGGTCTTATAACGAGCCTAAAAGATGAATGTAGGTCTTATGACGAGCCTAAAGGATGGTTCTAGGTCTTATGACGAGCCTAAGGATGGTTCTAGGTCTTATGACGAGCCTAAGGATGGTTCTAGGTCTTATGATGAGCCTAAAGGATGGTTCTAGGTCTTATGACTAGCCTAAATGAATGCAACTAGGTCTTATGACGAGCCTAAAGGATGGTTCTAGGTCTTATGATGAGCCTAAGGATGGTTCTAGGTCTTATGATGAGCCTAAATGAATGCAACTAGGTCTTATAACGAGCCTAAATGATGGTTCTAAGTGAAAGTGAGTTGAGTGTATGATGGGTCTAAATGAATGTAGAAGGATTAGGGCTTATGTCAAACCTGGAGATGGTAGGGCTCAAGACGGGCCTGTGGATGTTTGAATGTGAAGGTAGGGCTTAGGACGGGCCTGAGGAAATTTGATGTGGACGTAGGGCTTAGGACGGGCATGTTGATGTTTGGATGTGGAGGTAGAGCTTAGGACGGGCCTGAGTGTTGTGAGAAGGGTTTGAACCTTTAGGTTTTGGGTTTTTTAGGCCTCAATCGGTGTCGTTGTTGCAATTGTTGGGACCAACAATTGCCCCCAGCATTTTTCCTTAAGGCAATCTGAGTTTTTTAGGATTTTATGGCAATCGATCATTCCGATCGATTGCCCCCAGTATTTTTATTGACTCAACCGCGCGAAACAAGTCTTACTCTTACCAGGTCAGGGTTCATTTGTTGTGGTGCTTCTTATTCTACACTTGATGTGTTTAGCACTATGCTCATCCTCTTCTTTCGGTCATAACGTTTTGATCAATGAATTCGACATTTGTTTGACTTACGCCTTTGATCTGTTACTTTCACCTGATTGGATACACAACTACTAAGTCGGAAGTCTTTAGAGCTTATAACGTGGTCATGGGGTGTGATGAACGATAATGGGGTCATGGAGAATTATTTGGGGTATGTGGAGCTATGTAGGTGACCAAAGCTACAACTTGCTCCTTCTTTGGGTTTGCTTCCTCTTGTCTTGAAGTTGTATTAGCTACTTCGTGATGACTTTGTTTGTGAGCTTGGAATATTGGACTTTCGGGTTGTCCTTTTACATCGCTTTTCTCTCTTCTGATTTTGGATTTCGTCAAGGCTTTTCAGATTTGCCTTTCTTTGAATCTCTTTTCCTTCGGGGTTCTTGTGGTTCCCGGTTTTGAACTTCAAGAGCCATTTTTGGTGTGAGCTCCTTTTTGGTCCTGTGTCACTTTGGGACCATTTTCGGATCATTTCATCACGCTAGTAGCGGTTTTGCTTCTTTGGACATGTGGAGTTGCTATCTGAAGGTCGAGCTCCTTGCTTCCTTTGGTCACCGGGTTGGATGCTCATCATTGGCTGGCTTGTTTTGTGGATCCTTCAAGTGCAAGAAAAGGGAGTATATGAAAGGCTCAGCGGGGTGCCTAGGGTTTAGTGTAAGTGTGGAGGGTGATTTTTCGGTATGAGGGGGGGTCAATCTAAATATGGTCTGACTAAAAGCCTAGATCCTAGAAATTTCCATTCTGTGGAGGGTGAAAACCCGTTATTCTTGGCATCCCTCAAACACCTACTAAATCGTCCGTCTTTCCCAGAAAGCATAAGGGGAAGTGCAAGTGTGCACTATACCCGCTCTCAATGGGCTCCACGTAGACTTATGCCTCTATAAGGCGGAATTGACTAGAGTCACCACCTAGTTTGACCTAAGGAACTAGGAAGGGAGGAGAAGGGTTCTAAGAGCCGTTAATTGACTCTGATGATTTGTTGCCTATGGATAGGACTTATTTGATCATACTAGAGATTCTGTGTTGGGTTCGCACTGGGTTACACCCCTTAGAAGTGGCAACGACCACAACTTCGGATTGGTGCCCGAGGAAACCTCGGTCTCCAATTGTCGGGATTGTCTTCTTTCAAAACCTTTTTAGAGAGATTCATTTCAAATGGCCACAAGGATAGGATTAGGACAGAAAGAGAACGGATGAGGCAAGCTTTTCTGCCAAGCTAGCGTCAAGGAGAGGAATTGCTGAATTCGGATGAATATAAAATGAAGATTTGGGAAAAATCCGAGGTTTGAATGAATGGACAAGACTTGAGGTCTGATGATTTGAAGTTTGTGGGAGCCAAAGAAGGTTTGTGTGTTTTGAGAGGTATGAAGAACACCTTAGAGGGGGAAAGGGTTTTTTGTTTGGAATGGGGTCGCACCCTAAATGGGCTGCCTACGTACTCAACTCTATGTTGAGATCAGACCTTACGTAGTTCAAAGTTTTGGCGGTTTTGGAAGTTTTGATTTTGTGGAGTTTGAAGATATTTGAGATGTTTTGAGATTTAGAAAGACTTGTAGTTTCAGGAAGTTTCGGGTTTGGGATGCTAGTCTGTGAGACGCTCGGGTCTGTGAGACGTTTGAAACCCTGAGATGTTGAAGTCTATGAGATGCTCGATTTGTGAGACACTCGGGTCTGTGAGATGCGTAGGTCTGTGAGACATTTGAATAATTGGAATGACAAAGTCTGTGAGACGCTCGGGTCTATGAGACATTTAGAGTGTAGGAGAAATTCGAATGGAATTGAAATTGAATTGAAATCGAAGTTAAATCGAGGTTGAATGAATATTGATTTGAATCGGAATTGAAATGAATTTGGATTTGAATGAGTTTGGAATTGAATTTAGTTTGGATTGAAGTGATGTTGAATTGGAGTTGAATGAATTTTGATTTGAATTGGAATTGAATTGAAGTTGAGATTGAGTTAGAATGAATTTTGATTTGAATTGGGTTGAATTGAAATTGAGATTGAATTGGAATGAATTTTGAATTGAATAAAGTTTTGAATTGAAATGAAGTTAGAATGAATTGAATTGAAATGAATTTTCCTTGAATTGAATTGAATTAAGCTTGAATGAATTGGAATTAAATTAAAATTGGAATGAATGTTTTTTTGGAATTGGATTTGAATTCGATTGAAATCAGAATTGGATTTGAATTGAAATTAAATTGATTTTGGATCGGAGTTGAGAAGAATTGGGATGGGTCTGGTTTGGGCCTCAGAAGCGGGCCGGGTTGGACCATGAAAAAGGGCCGAGTTGGGCCTTGGAATTGGACCAGGTTAGACCTTGAAAGATGGGCCGGATTGGGCCTTAAAAAAATTAGCCAGTTTGGGCCTTGGAAATTGGGTTGGATTGGGCTTCAAATTATATTTTTTTTTCTTGGATCAGAATATGAGCCTTGAAATTGGGCTACAAATGGTTGTGAAATTGAATTTGGTTTTTGGGCCAGAATATGGATCTCATTTGTTTGTTTTATTGTTACTTTTTTTTGGGCCGTAATGAGCCATGATTTTAGCTGATTTTGAGGCAGGGATCATCTTTTTGGATTTTTTCAATTGATTGTGAATTTTATTCTTATAAATGGATTGTTTAGAAAGTTTTTTTTCTAGGAGAGATGTTCCCACAAACAGGTACTACCCCTCGGGTACTACAACCTTAATATGGGTAACATCCGTGAATGGTCCTAAAGCTTTTCTAAAAAAACGCACAGAAAAGTGTGGGTCTAAACCACATTTGGGTAACCTATGTGGGCTTTTCTAAGGTCACTTGTGCTAGCCCAATTTTGACTAGTAATGGATTAAGCTTGAACGAGTTTCAATTTAGGCAGGGACAAAGGTGCCCAAACAAATATAATCCATCAAATTAAAAGGTGGCAAGAGCATGTATTAGATGAACCAAATACAGAACGCTAAATAAAACTACAGGAGTACTTCAAGCTCCCCTTGATCAAAACAGCAAATCATGAAAGCATTAATATACATTCAGATCAAACACCACGATATTTGGGCACTCATATATGTAAAGAAAAAATCAAAGATTTAATTAGCTGGGGATAGTACCCGGAGGAAGACAATGGAAGTCTCCTCTTTAACAATCATATATCTAAGCTTCAAACATGAACAGGAAAGCTGATTGACCCAGAACTTTTACACTGTTGATTCCTGAGCGTGGACAACATTACCAAGTGAGGCGGTTTTATTCAGAAGTGGTTACACGCCAAGCACAAGGGCTAAACATCTACGACTCATACGAGAGATGAGGAGCAGAGCACAGAAAAATTCATAAATTATGGGCAGCATATGAGCCACATCACCAACCAGAGAAATGAATGAGATACAAGATTAGGGATAAATACTAGCCAAATAAAATTAAACCCTTATTCCAATGGATTTAGTAAGAAAAAAACGTTGTGTGAATGTATATAATCAGTCAATAACGTATACAAACCGCTCGCAGATAAAGGTTAGGAAGTCACCAGCATAACAAAGGTATCTCTCAAATTAAATACATCTTGTTATAGCTTCAAGGAGTTTAAGGGTTTCCCGGGTATGGACTAGTTACCGGGAGGAGAATGGAGATTATCTGTTCAGCGTACATCATACGACAAGGATGTGTCAGTTCGCTCGCAAAAAGAAACCTCTTCGCATGAGACAACCAGAAGGCTGCAAACCATGTACCCATGACGAGTCTGTTCTCAAAGCTTATATGCAGCATGAGCAGAGAATGAATCAGCACAAACGTAAAATGAAAATAGACACAGGGAGAGCATGGCTTGTAAAACTAACAGAAAATAAAAACCGAAATAGAAGAGGAATAGAGATACACCACACTAGCATCGGCTAATGTCTGAAGAAGCTGGATTTTTTGGAAACCATTCCTCTATATGAGTTCATCTGGTAAGCGCGTGAAAGAGTAACCATTGACGACATAAGAAAAGCGGAGGAAGTTCAAAACTGATTTTTGTTTAGGGAAAAAGAAAATCGAACCACCAGTTACACTTTGTTCGAAGATGAAATCAAAGGCGGTGAATGTGGGGTGTTTTGTATTTTCTTTTCGATTTCAGAGGGAAGAGGGTGAGGGCGGTGATTGATCGAGATAGAAAGAAAATGGTGGTGGCTTGGTTGCAAAACTAGGTCAATTTTCAGAGATGAAGGGGAGGGAGTGGGAGTTCGTCGTTCTTCTCCTGGCGTGTGTTAGATCGGGGGATGTGGTTTCGGCTTGATTTTCAAAGTATCGACCGGCTAGTTCTTCATTTGAGAGGAAAAGAAACAGAGAGGGTTGTGTGTCGACGAATTGCGGTAGCACACACCGTGGTGATGGTGGGAGGTTACGGATTTTGAAGATGAGGAAAGCAAAGGAGATTGACCGGCTGTTGAAGATGATGAACGACGATTAAGTTCCCCTCTTTTTTTTTGGTTTCGAATTCTTCTGAGCAAAAGGAATGAAGGCAGTAATTAGAGTATTTGGATCGAGAGGAGGGAGGATCTGATCGATGGATAAATGTCGGCCCCTGTTCTGGCTTTGTTTTCAGGTTGAAGATGGATGGAGAAAGGAGATGAGGGAAGCCGGCTATGGATAGAGCAAGAAGAGAAAACCGGACTGATGCGGCTACTGTTGCTTTGTTCTTGTTTAGGGTTTTCGATTTCATTGCAGATTGAGGAAGAAAGGCGAGGGTGAAGAGACAATGGCGATGGGTTTCTGAGATGGAGATCGAGAAGCGAAGGAGAAGGTGGTGGCCGTGGTGGTTACTGTTCACCGTAGGGTTTTTCTTCTTGTTGTTTTTATAAAGAAAGATTAGGGTTTTAGTGATGGGCTTTATTTGTGTCTAAGAGTGAAAGGGCTGGACTAAATTTAAGAAATATGGGCTTAGTTCGATTGGTAAATGGATAGGAGGGAAACAAAAAATAAAATGCACAATGTCCTCTTCACAAATCTAGCTTCCTCATGTTTAGTCTAAACTACAAGCAATTAAGTATACTAACGTGAGGAATAATGTATGACCTCTAATACGAGCTAAAAAAGAAATAAAACGTTCTATGCTTGTCCCGCGTTTTGCACCCGGATCATTAGGTTCTACATGAATATACTAAACGGTTACACCAACGACAAAACTCATTGTATAAATGTACAAAAGAATACTAGAGTCGTACTTCAAACTAAAATTCTTCAACAACGCTATTGTTCTAAACAAGGATATACAGTAAAACGAAAGAATTCAATCTAATAAAATGAATTGTTTTCTCCTTAAGATTCATGAAATGATGGAATGTAAATAATAAAGTACAAAACGTAATAAAAACATAAAATAAATGAAATAACATAATAATAAGTACATGAAATAATGAAATAGTACTACTATGATAATATACAAGTGAATGTCGTAAAAAAGAAAATTGAATGAGATATGTACAAGTGATGGTAAATATGATGGAATGAACGAGTAACCAAATAAAATGGAATGAGAGGAAGTTTAATCGAATCAGCGTAAAAACGAAGTGTATTAACATGAACAAATAGTGAAAGACGCATAAAATGATAAAAATAACAATGAAAATGATGATGATAAAAGTAAAAACGAAAAGTTAATTAAAGTACTAATAAATATGATAAAATAAATACGTAACAAACTGAAAATAAAGGATAACATAAAAGTTAAACAAATATGCAATAATAAGATAAGTGAATAAAACAAAAGGGACAGGTGTAGAACCGCATTGTTGTTGGAAATTCGTTTCCGCAAAATCGTGTCTTTATGAAATGCTTTGAAAAAGACTATAAAACGATGATTTTGTTTTGGCACGCACATCAATACGTTTTGACGAAAGAAAGGCGACGACCCCTCTTATTGTGTTTCTTATTCTAGAATTTGCCTTATGGGGTGAGAATTTTGGTGTCTACAGTAATGTTTCACAAGCTTTTGGCTATGTGGTGCTGTAACTAGGTGCTTCGTCATCCTTAATAGTTGTGTATCCGTTCTTTGTTACTTTTCGCAGGTCTGAGATTAAGTTTACAAATAATCTCCTTCGATCGGAGTCATGCCGTTTGTCTCACCTTTGAATGTAATCTTACCGGAGTCGTGTAAAAATGACACGCTCGTTCTTTATTGGTTTTACCACTCAAGATGCTCTCACGCAATTTTCGCTCAAAGACTTGTTCACGCGCTTAAACAAAAGAAATAATCATTTTCGGTCTTAAGCTCAGATTGCCCCTAGTATTGTTTTGAGGTTTATTTAACTAACCTTTTGAATGCCCAGGTTATTTATGGATGGTGATTATATGTGTGATGGTAAATGATGTTGGGGTGATTGCTGAATGATTCATCTTTTCCTTTGTGGGTGGAGTAATTTTGTTTTTATGTGTCTGGTGAAATAGCAAAAATGAAAGTGATGTGATACATGTGGTGGCTGTAATGGAGGTGGTGAATGTATGCATGGGAAGGTGGTTTTGTACAAGAAGCTTCGTGAAAGACAAAGGTTTTGTTTTTTGACGTCTACGGGCATGCTTCATGAGGGATTTTTTTTGGGCACATGAACGAATGTACAAACATTAATCCAAACATATAGAAGAACATGAGCAAAGAAGGAATTTTATTAATAACCAAAGGGAGAAACAAAAACATTAAGTACCATCTAAAAGGAAAGAACATCTAAACTAACTATAGTAAGAAAGAAGCTATGTAAAATAACTTAAGGAAATTAATAATGATTCCTAATGACCCAAAGCGAGAAGTGAATGACTACAAAAACAAAAAACCCGAAAGATATGCTAACTACTCCTAACTATGATCTATTCTTCATGGAACATCCAGATCAGGCATCGCTTCCTCCTCTGCCGTTCTTACCTTATCCTGTAAACATGGGGAACATGAGCACATGAGTAAAGACAATAGTTCAATTGCTGAAATGAAAGACGAGTCCATTAACGCACCAAGTCCTTGACGACCAGGATTCGCTGCCGGAGATAGGACGTCTGGAATCCCTTAGAGATCCTTGCCAAGGCCCTTACCCTCCTAATAACCATATTTCTCCATGATAATCTTCCCTGGTCCAACTTCAAGTTTCTGAAGAGAAACTGGGTTGGACTGTTCTGGTACAACATTGAACCAATTCAGGTGGGACGAACCCTCTTCTTCAACCATACAAACGGGCAACTCCTTTTGGTGTGGTTCACCTTTAACGACGTGAAGCTTCCCGTCTCTTTTGAATTTCAAACATTGATGCACCGTAGAAGGGACTGCCTTCAAATCTTGAAGGAAATTTAGTCCTAGAATCAGATTAAAAGAATGGGGAATTTGCAGAACCAAGAACTTCACTGGATGAACGATCGTTCTGAACTTGAGCGGAAGATCCAGCAGGCCAAGACATGCCTTGGGTTGTTGTCATATCCCCGTAACACTATTTGGCAAGACTCAAACTTATCGTAACCCATGCTTTCTGCCACTTTCAGAGGACAAATGCTAACGTCTGCTCTCGTGTCAATGAGGACCTTTGGCACCTTGAAGGCCCCGCACCAAACAGTAATATACAGTGCCTTTCCCAAATGCTCAGAGATCTCACCATCGTGGAAACTGATCTCCTCTTCCTTCTTTTGCCAGAGAGCTGCAACCATCCTTTCCAGGGCTAAACTTTCCTCTGGCCTGCCTAAATGTTTAGCAATGGCCCGCCGGTGCTCTGGTGAAATCGTGAGCAAAGACCAGATAGCCATGGGAATGGTTGTTGCCTTCAGCTTCCGAAGCAGTTTTTGTTCACCTGGAACTTCTTCAACTACTGGGGGGAGGCAGCATTGGCTCTTCCCTTCGCGACGTCATTTCGGAGGATTCGTAGTGTTAGCCTGACCGGGTAATGTGAGCATTTACAGGGACAAAGCTAACCGTAGGTGTGGGCTTCCGTCCTGCCCCTCGTGCCGGCTTTTGGTCGTCCCAAAAAATAGTAAAGGCTGTGCATTGAACTTCGGACTCTGAAGCCTCGAGGTCATCCAAACCCTGATATCCCTAATCAATGAGGTCCTGGATCCGATGTCTCAGCGCTTTGCAATCATCGGTATCATATCCTGCTAGCTGATGGTACCTACAAAATTGACTGAGCCTACTCCCCTTTCGTGTTTCTTCATGGCAAGGAATGAGTGGTTGTATGAGCCCTACATCCTGCAGCTCCACGAAGGCCTAGCTTAAGGGACATCCAATAGGTGTGAATTTTCTTTTGGTTTTCCGGGGAAGCTTCAGTATCGGGGGTGCAATCCGGATTTTCCCTTCTCGAGCCAACGACAAGATCTTGGACCTTAGATTACGGCAATCATCTGTGGAATGACCCGGAAGTAGATGGAAATGACAAAAATGCTTGGGGTGCTTTCCTAGACTCCTTCCCTGAAACCACGGGACCCTAAGTTGAACTAACCTCATTCCCAAAAGTGTCTTCAGAGTCTGACTCTACGATCGTCAAAGATCCACAATGGGCCCCTGCACGGCTTGTTCTTGCTGTGGCTCCGGGCCTTTCTGCGATCCGATCTCGTCTATACCAGGAGTGAGTCCCAGAGGGATAATCTCCTCGAGGGTATGAATAAGGGTCCTTGCCTCCTTTACGGCTGACACGAGCCCTGAGCTTAATTCCTCTAGAGCATTTTTGTGGACAAATTCCAACTCAGTAAGTTTCCCTATCAAATCCACAAGCTCAGCGATTTGAGTGCTTCGATCGTTAGCTCAGACGACATTCTAGCTGCGGGGGGTGCTGCCTGTTTTGAGTAGTAAAAGATAAGTCAGCATTGTGGGAGTGAAACTGGGACTAAACTTGGGAATACAGGCCGAGAGTCAGTGTGCTTGAATCGAAAGGAATTAAATGCTTGTAATGAATGTTGGGCTCTAAAATTTTGGAGGGGTTCATTTTGGACTAGAAATTTGGGTCGCGAAACACGTTGGTCCTACAAGTGTGCGATCCATTTTGCATTACGAGAACCAACCTGAGGGGATTTTTTTGGGTGATAGAAGTATTTGGGCCACCGAAACTCTTTAAGTGTTTTATTTGGACTAGAAGAGATTGAAGGATTTATATAGATATTGGGCTTGAGCCCCAGAAAAGACATACACACAGAAGTCTTACACAGAGAGTTATGCAAATGTCCTCACAAGATGACTCTGTCTAACGGGCATGGATCGATCCGAAGAGGTGCTTGGGGCGCGGGCCCAGGTCACCACAAAGGAATAGGGCTTGCATGCTATTTTCTTTGGGCTTCCCCACTCTTTTCACATCACCTGAAGGTGAGAGTCTACCGTCGGGTCTTTGACTGACCAAACAATGGGCTAGGTAAGGGTACTGCCAGGAAAATGCTTGCGGCTAAGGCCCGGGTACTAAGGGGATGTGGTTAGACGACATCCTCCTCTTTTCCCCCACTTATTCACATCACCTTGAAAGGTGTGAGTTCCTGATAGGGGACCCTAGACGGGTCCCGGGGTGAAATCGGCTTGTATGGACCCTCGCTCTCATATAATGATTACAGAAATTTAAATTGCACACACAAAAGTAAACAAACAACATAATAAAAGCCATAAATAAACAATTTTTGAGTTAAGCCCTCTTTCTTAAAATAAAACAAGTTAATAATAAGAATTTGTCCCCAGCAGAGTCACCATTCTATGAGCCTCGATTTTGATCTCTATCCTATGTTGATTCAGGCTGATTAGGATCTGGTCGAGTTCTAGGTCCACTTATAACCTTAGATTAATAACTATGTCATATAACATTAATTATTAAAACTTAAATTAGCTTGCTAGAACCTATTATGAGTCGCCACCTAATTTTGACCCAGGGTAAATTAGGAAAGGAGAGTTCGGGTGGGGGGCTTGATATTCGACTTATTTAGGGTTCAATTACTTTCATTACCCAAGAAGTCGTTTTTCCTCTACTTAGTTTAATTACAGTTTATTACGAGTCATTTTAACCTAAGTGCGCGCTTCTGATTTTTTTGGATTTTTGACGTTTTTTGACAGAATAGTAAAGTGAAATTAAAACTACCTGAACTGGGGTTTCGGAGGCAAAATTAGGTCAAATTTTAATTATGTCTGTAGCCACGGACCTAATGTCCGAGAGCACGGACCCCAATTGGTTTATATGATTACAAAAACTAAACTAAAACAAAAACGTAAACTTGAAAAGTCTGGGGCCAAGGACAGGGTGTCCGTGGGCCCTAACATGTACTATTAAAAACCCTAAATTTAAAAAATTGAAAAATAAGAAATCCCGCCACTGTCCTGGGTGTCCGTGGTCACGGACCACCCACGGATAGTGGGTTTTTAATGGTTCCCGACGGTGTTTTTGGCTCAAAATTTATTTACTTGTAGCCTGAAAGATGTACAAGATGTTAGTGATTAAAAGTTTTCAGTTTGAAGTCGAATAACACACGAAACTTAGCAAACAAGTAACAAGGCAGTAACTAAAACAATTAGAAATACAGAGGCTGAGAAGAGTTAGTTTGAACCCAATTTTGAATTAAGACTGATAAAGTCGTAGGGAGTTAGGAAAGTGGAATTCCTACATGTTTTACCTTCGGATTTACAAGGATTCTTCATGTCGAGATTCGTCGAGTGCTCCGTTGATGGCAGATCCGAAAGGACTTCGAACCACGCTTCTGGTTGTTGATTGTTCTTGCCGTTCTTCACGTTTTGGTGGTGTTTTATATGGGGTTTTGATGATTGTTGATGCTTCGGGAGTTGGAAACAAGTTTAGATGGTGATTTTAGGGGAATTACGGTATGATTTTGGTGACCGGGTGTTGAAAAACATGAGAGAGAGAGAGAGAGGAGAGGCAATGCCTTCTGACTTTCTAGGGTTCTTGAGATTGTGAGATTCTGATTTGATCAAAAGACTTATCCCTTTATATAGACTTCCTTAAAGATAAAGAAAATCTAGTGAAAACGAGATTCTTCAAGATTTTAATTAATTGACTTCCCAAAGGAATTTTGCTGTGAAATTTTAGCCACATGTTAAGGATGATATTTCTGATTTTTCCAAGGTGGAATCAAATTTTTTGGATATTGGAATATTTTTAAATTCAATTCCTCGTCAAATTCAATCATAAATTGCTAGAAAATTATGGGAAATTCAAAAAATCAAAATTCTAACGCAATTATGCTTAAATTATCATCCTCTATCGTGGGTTAAATTTTCAAAGCATTTCAAGTTGATTTGAGCATATTTTGGAGGAGAGAGTCAGCCTATAGGAGGTCTTGGGGACCTTAAAAATTACGAATGCCCCCTAACGATGACGAAGCTGCTCCCGATGCCCCGGGATGCGCCGATCGAGCCAGGATCCCTCATGACTTGATTGAAGTGCCTCTCATAACACCAAAGCCTTACAAAACTTAACCAGGGGGGTCAAAATTTTGGGTATAACAACTACTCAATTTCCTTATACTTATCTGCAGCTTCCATGTAGAAGTTACATTTATAGTAAGCAAGTGTTTCCATGAATTCTTAGAATTTTTCACTAAATTTTCCAAAAAGATCTCTCTTGAGGAGCAATTATTTGCGGTGCATCCATAAATCCCTTTCTAGGTGACTTTTATTGCTTAGGGGTTCTTTCTATCTTCTCATCTAGGGATTGCTATGGGGTGCTTCCTTGTGAAAAATGTTTATAATGGAACTTGAGAGACACCATAGGTACCAACCAAATAAGAGTTGAGTGTTCATTAAAGCAAGGCAAATTGCCAAACTATCTCTTCTCTCATCTCTTGTTACAAAAGTGAATCAAATGCAAATCTCCATTTTTCCTTTTGTTTTTCCTCAATGCCCATCTAGATAGAAGTTGGCCATGGTAAAAGTTCTCCAAGCTCCAAAAATCTCTAAGAACTTGGAAGCACTCTAGATCATACCCCAATACTCTGTATTTTTATTTCCCCTAAGCACACCCCATGTCACCACGAGAAGGTTGGTTGCACTCCTCTTGAGATGTTTCACAAATTTTGCTCACTTGAATTCAAGAGTTCATCTAAACACTTGCTTTCTTTAAATGTTCCTTCTTATTGTGGGTTCCTAGCAAATTTTTGCTTGAGGACAAGCAAATAGATAAGTGTGGGGGAGTTGATAAGTGGTGAAATAATAATATTTCAATGTCTTTATACACCTTCATTTTACTTGGTGCATAGCTCATTTCACCACACTTAATAGAGTGTTTTTGTGATTAATAGTGAACTTATACAGTTTGATATTTTGATAGGTAAAAGCTCACCTTGAGCACAATGTTGGCCCCTTTTATAGCTAGTGGCATGCACCGATAGATTCCCCATCCTTCAAGCTTTCTAACACCACGCAAACGGGAGCAATTCCGAGCTGTAACGAAGATTCAAGGCCCCGCGCAAGTTAGAGAAAAATTTTCTACAGTCAACCGACCCATGGACCGACCCACTCTGGGTCGGTATGAAGCTCCGGAGAAGAAATTCGTCTCTACACCCGGACCAACCCATAGGACCGACCCACACTGGGTCGGTCGGAGCTTAAAAAGGTCATGTGCCCCGTCTTCAGAAGGCCAACCGACCAACGGGACCGACGCACTGTGGGTCAGTCGGATACGGAAATTTCTCTACTTATGCTAGTTTTGAGGCTGATTCACTCACTTTCATTTTTACACACTTAGAGACTGAAACAAGGAGAAAGAGAGAGGGTGAGAGAGAGAGAGAAAGAGAGAGAGAGAGAGAGAGAAGAGAGAGAGGCGATTTTGAGGGAGAAGAAGAAGAAGAAGAAAAGAAGAAGAAGAAGAAGAAGAAGAAAAGAAAGAAGAAGACTAAGAAGAAGAAAGAAGAGAAGATAAGAAAAGAACAGACTCGAGAATAGCCGAAGACGACTCAATACTCATACTCCTCCTCCTCCGCATCCTCAATCCTCCTCAGACGCCCTCCTCCTCTCTCCTAAGCCTCCTCCGCATCCTCCTCCGCACGAAGAAGCCTCTCCTCCCGCCTCCTCTCCTCCTCCTCCTCCTCCTCCTCCCCTCCTCCTCCTCCTCCTCCCTCCCTCCTTCCTCCTCCTCCTCCTCCTCCTCCCCCTCCTCCTCCTCCTCCTCTCCTCCTCCTCCTCCTCCTCCTCCCCTCCCCTCCTCACCCTCCTCCTCCTCCTCCTCCTCTCCTCCTCTCCTCCCTCAAGAAAGAAGAAGAAGAAGAAGAAAAGCTCACCTTCTCCAAGCTCCCCATCTTCGACATGGCTTTTTTCTCTCTCTCTCTTTTATGTATCTCTATGGCTGAGTAGATCTATTTAGCACTTTGGGATGGGGGTTTGAACTTGAATCCTCCAACTAGCTTGTAAACCATTATTACTTCATTAATTATGATTGTTTTCTCTCTCTTGTTCATTTAATGCTTTAACTTGATCAATTATGGCATTTATGGTGATTCCCAACAACACAAGACTTTGAGTTGGGGGTTGTGACCTAAAGGAGAGAGAAACCCTAGATTGTGCTAGCTTGATTAGTTGGTGAAATTTGGGGCTATTTATGTAATTGCAATTAATGCTATCTAGTGATTTGAACTCCTCTTGATTTGATAGTTGAGAGTATCTAGGTAAGAGTTGGCTCTTCCATGACTTGGAAGGTCATTACAATAGTCCAAATAGACAATTTGAGTGAAATGGGTTCATAAGTGAAGTTGGGGTGAATTTAGGTGATAAGAACCATCCTAGAGTGCTTTTCACCCAAATCCTTCAACAACCAATTTTAGTTTCCATATTTAAGTTGCAGTTTTTCTTGAACCAAACCATTAAGCTTGCCACCAGCTAAACCCCCCTTTTTATTATTGTTCTGTTACCAAATACCGAAGCTAGGGAGACAGATAGTCAATTTCCTAGTGGAACGGCACTCTTTACTACTACTTCGATTGGGTCCACTTGCCCATATTTTGTGATATTAACCTACACATAATTCTCATAACAGGATCCTCTCTCTCCATCAACCATTCATCAATCTCGTGCTTTGTACAAAAATCATCCATTGGAGAATATCATATCAGACATATCCAAAGGAACTCAGACAAGAGCACAAACTCGAGATCTTGTAGCCTTCTCAACAACGAATTCTCACCTATCGAGCCCAAGAACATCAAGGAAGCTCTTCGAGACTCAGACTGGATCAATGCAATGCAATAAGAACTAAACCCGTTTGAAAGATGTAAAGTCTGGCATCTTGTGCCTCATCCTACTCATCAAGGAGTACTTGGCACAAAATGGGTCTTTAGAAACAAGCTGAATGAAATGGAAGAAGTTGTCAGGAACAAAGCTTGTCTGGTAGGTCAAGGATATCGTCAACAAGAAGGAATAGACATCCAAGAAACCTTCGCTCTAGTAGCAAGGATGGAATCTATCAGATTACTAATTGCATTTACTGCACACAAAGGAATCAAACTCTTCCAACTTGACATCAAAAGTGCCTTCCTAAATGGGTACGTCAAAGAGGAAGTGTATGTTAAGCAACCTCCAGGTTTTGAGACACAAGAAGAAAAGACATGGTACTCAAACTTGACAAAGCTCTTTACGGGCTCAAACAAGCACAAAGATCATGGTATGATCGCCTGTCCTCCTATCTATTGGAAAACCACTTTAAAAGGGGTAAAGTAGACAAAACTCTATTTGTTTACAACAACAAAAGAGATTTCCTAATTGTGCAAGTATATGTTGATGATATAATTTTCGGAGCCTCTGATGAGAAATATTGCAAAAGTTTGAAGCATTGATGAAAAAGGAATTTGAGATGAGTGATCTGGGAGAATTGAAGTTCTTCCTTGGACTTCAATTCAAGCAGAATGATGAAGGGGCCATCATATCCCAAGAGAAGTACGTAAAAGATTTGTTGAAGAGATTTGGAATGGAGGAATGTAAGACGTTTGACACACCAATGGCAGTTGGCACTAAGATGGGCATCATGACTGGTGACCGACCGGTCAACCAGTGATCTTATAGAGAGATGATTGGTTCTCTACTATATTTAACTGCTAGTAGACCTGACATCATGTATAGCGTTTACTTATGTGCTAGGTTTTCAAGAAGATCTAAGAGAAAGTCTCCTCACAGCTATAAAAGAATCCTACATTACTTAAAAGGAATTATGAATCTTGGTTTCTTTTATCCTAAGTTCAATAACTGTAACGTTGTAGGATTTTCAGATGCAAACTATGGAGGATCTATTACCGATAGAAAGAGCACTTCAGAGACAACATTCTTTGTTGGGTCTTGTCTGATTGCATGGGGATCAAAGAAACAATAAAGTGTTACAATCTCAACAGCTGAATCTGAATACATTGTTGTGGCAAGATGCTATGCTCAACTCCTATGGCTTAAACAGGAAATTGGTGACTACGGCGTCAAAACATGTACTTTACCAATTATGTTGATAATACAAGTGCCATCTTTATTTCCGAAAATCCTGTGCATCATTCTCGTACCAAACATATTGACATTAGACATCACTTTCTTAGAGATTTATGTGAAAAGGAATTAGTTGGTTAAAGTATATTTCTACTGAATGAAACCAACTAGCTGACATCTTTACTAAGCCATTAAGTAGGAAAGGTTTACTAAGATTGTTCATGATCTTGGAATGATACTCATTAATCACAGTTAAACTGACTTTTATTTCCCATGATCGGTCACCGACATGTGAGCAACACCTGTTATATTGTCGTTCAGTAGTCAACGATCAGTTTAATGCATAGAAATCATGTCAAACGAATACTTGAAGCAGATATGTCATTTTCCACAAAGTGAGTTAGGTTAGAGATAGTCCAATGGATAGAAACGGGAAAACTTCTCAACGGATCGCTGATAACCGTCACGACCGCTGCCGTGCCCGTTATGAATAGTACCATTAGGACATGTCAGCGAGTGGACGAGGAGCGGTCACCAACCGTTACTCGATATCTATAAAAGGGCGATGAGAGTTTTACTCTTTGTCACACTATTGCCCTCACTCTCTCTAATTTCTCTAAGCACTCAGATCATCTTCTCTTCTCGCTCACCAAACTCATTCTGCGAGATTTAGAGCAAAAATCCCTTGCCTCACAGCCGTTAAAGGAACACATTGAGCAAAAAGTTCTAAATTCCAGTATAAAATCCTCTACACTGAAAATGGCACCCAAGACTTCTCTACGATCCAAAGCTAAAAACATCTACATGGAAGTTTTGACGCAACAAGTGGCCAACATCCACCAGCAGACAGAATCTATACAACTCGACTGACAAGGGAGGAGGAAAATGAGCTTACGGTTAAAGTAGTAACAGGAAGGGAATCTTCTCGCCAGTGAGGTAGAGGATATAAAATCCCACATTCCCAAAACCTACTACTTCATCAAATCGGACACTTTCAAACCTACTGTCATTCTTGATCCTACTCCCACACAAGAACCAAAAATGTCTTCTCCTGCCCTCCTCACCTAAAACCTCCAAAATCACCACAAAGCAATCCAAAGCCAAACAACCAAAATCCAAGAGCCATTCAACCGCCACAACTAGTCGTGTAACTCGCGCATCTAAGCGCGCCCAAAAACAAACAGCTCCATAACAATCCCATTCAACACCAGAGAGGATAACACGTCGATTACACTTCACCAAGGAAAAAGAAGCCTCTCCCTCAGCTGTCGTCAAGGAAGTGGTTCAATCACTGGAGGAAGAGAGCTTCAAAGTGACGAACCATCACAAAAGGAAGCCTCAGTAGAAGAGAAAGACCAGGAGGAAGGTGTAACTACACCTGACTCCGAAGAAGAGGCAAACCTCATAGCTGCTTTTGGAGAACCAGTCATCGACAGGTCTCTAACACCTCAGCAACAACATAAAAACGATGATAGTGACACAAAATCATCATCACCTATTATTCACGTGCTCGAGGAGTATGCTCACTTGGAGAAGGCAAAGGGAAAAAGAAAGATGAGCGCTTCATCTAGCACCAAGGAGGTCGACGAGCTTGCTCATGCCGAAAAATCAGTTGCCAAGTCCCAACCTCCACAGTCCTTGAAGCGAATGAAAAGGCTCAAAGAACTAGAGCCTTCATTGATCAAGGCCGAGAACGTCAACGACCACTCCTGTCCCGTCTTACCAAAGACGTTGGATATGGAGTGGATGAAGAAGATGGGTCTATGAGAGATCATCAAGCTGTTGGAGTTCCAAGGATGGTTAGACTTCTTCTAGGAGCGTTCCAAGGATGGGTAGACTTCTTCTAGGAGCCTATCCCTGTCTACACCAAGCTGCTCAAGGAGCATATGAGATATCTTGGACCACTGCAGAGTGATGAAGATGACGACCACCTCCTCTCAATGGTCCAAACGGCTCAAATTACTATCTCCAAGTCTTGGATTTGCAAGACTTTCAACCTAGAGCCAGAAGGTCTGATCATCCCCAAGGAAACAACTTGGAATGACCTAGGGCACCAAGGAGGAAAGATGGTTAACCTGCTCAACAAAGGAGCAACGATGAAAAACTTCAATGTCGTGGACATGTCCATCACCGATAGAGTCCTCTTCAACTTAGTCACCCACAACATCACCCCAAGGAACCAGCACACCCACATTGTCAATGCCTGGGATGTGAGGCTGATGTTCGCACTCAAGACCAAGGAGAAATCGATCTGCCAGCCATGATTCTCTTCACTCTAGATGAGAGTCATCAAGTAAACCAAGGTCTGGTACCCGGGGGAGTGGTCACTACGACACTCTTAGAGAGTGGAGTGGACACCCAGGTTCCACGAGTGCGCGCGCACTGCTCAGGACTGCATCTGCTCTGAGATGCTATCCAAAATGGGGATAAAGACTAAAGGAGGTAAGCTCATTGCCATCTAGAAGCCCACAAAGAGTGAGGAAGCACGATCAGAACCGCGACCAACAGCAAGAGCTTCAGGACTCAAGAGGAAGAGAAGTTTCTCACCGGTCCACGACAGGTCCGGGACCAGTCTGGATACTTCAACTCGGGACATTCTTCAGCGAGTAAGAGTCACTCTTACCATTGTGCAGGCTGTCTCCACTGGAACCAAGTGTTCATCACATGGTTCAAGAAGCAATAGATTTTATAGACTCCCACATAGCCTCAGCGTTCTTTGTCTCCTACAGACTCGAGTGAAACCGTGAGAGTTAGATTAGGATTAGATTTTTCTTTTCCATCAAATGCTTTACTTGCCTTTGACTATCTGTTTCAAAGTACCTTTTGATATCAATGAAAATGAAATTGGTTTTGTATACTTGAATGCTTATGATGCGTACGAAATAATTTATTGTATTGGTTGTTTCTTCCTTGATTAAAAATTGCAAAAATGATCTGAGATATTTAGTCCCATCCATTCCACTAATCCAATCTCGGACCTTGACACCTAAAAAGCCTACAAACATAGCCCACAAGACATAGCACCTCATTTAATACCTCTCACCGATCAGTCGTTGAGCATATCCAAAGTGTTTATAAAACTTGCTTACTCCTTTTGCCACTCACAATCATCTCACAAAATGGCTCAATACCCATAAAGCTCATCCAGCTCAAATGAGCAAACCATTCACTCCACCATTCGCAAGTTTATGACCACCAAACACCCAAAGAAATATGTCGCCCAAAGCTATGTTCAAATAAACTCCAACTCACTCACAACTTGGTCTATCACATCAAGTGTCACTCTATCACATACACGTTCTCCACACTGCATGAAGGTCACAATAGATTCTGATGAGTCCGACCATTCCACCACAGCTGAGTCACCTTTGCTCGATCTTACCACAGCCAAACCCTCTTGGATCAAAGATTCTTTTTCGGAAGATGAATCTTATGGATTAGATGTCATAGAATGGGACCATCAAACACGTCACTCCATCTAGCCTATCTTGATCATGTTTTGTAGTTTGTACTATATGGAATGCCATGGCCTTTACTACATCTTACGTCGTGTAGTTGCTCCCTATTTTGTTGTATGGCAAAGGGGGGAAGAAAAAGTATATGTACTTGTGAGACTATGTCTATCGTCCTTGTATTATGTTTCATATGAATGTGGTTATGGTATAGCATAAAAGTTGTCACTTATTATGCATAAACGTTGTCACTTATTGCTATCATTGATTAAAATTCTTCATTCTTAAAACCCTTAACAAACTCAGGGGGAATCCTTCATAAGGGGATCTCTCAATTTTTGAATTGCCAAATACATATAAGTGTATAGATTGCCATAAAAAAAGGGGAAATTGTTAAGACAAGATCCTTTAGTTTTGATGATAGCAAACCTTGTATTATCTATCTAATGTGTTTGTAAGATTCATGATTCAGATAAACAGGTGAATAAGTGGCTTAGCACGCAAGGTTGCAAGCGCACTTAAGTCATGAGTGGCTTAGCACGGAAGGTTGGAAGCGCGCTCAATCCACGACATGTGCCCTACTAGTCGGGCACCTGTTTGAGAGAGCTCTGTAGAACTTCTAGCACAGACAACCCATCAGACACCGCACGAAGATAACTCTTATGCTTAAAGATGAAAATCAAAGACAGAAAACTACAAAGGATTGACACATTCAGTTAAGACACATACATCCACATGAGCAACTTGCTCAAGACAAGCTCTCGACAAAAGAAGAAGTTCATTAATGCACAAGATAACAAAGCTATAAAAGAACATCATTACATAGCCGTAATGAATTCAGAAGAGGGCATTTATGAGCATTTAATGAGCCAACAGAATTAGGCAAGTGGGGCACACAAGTGGTGTTCGACCTATCAAGAGGGTTGCCGCTAACTTGACCTACTATGAGAAGACTCTCTCCAAGTCTAGTGTGGTTGTTATGTGAATAAACGAAGTAGAAGTCCACTCCTAGAAGTCTAGGGATTAATAGGACGGTAGTTACATCCTAACAATCGTGTATATATACTTGCATTTATTCCATATGTAAGTAAGCCCTGTACGAGAGAAAAGATAGAGATAATCTGGGTAAGTGTGGATCAGACTTAGGAGTGTGTGTAAGTGCTAGAGAGTTGGTGAGATAGAGAGGACTAGGTAAGATTATCAATATATTGGGTATTTGATAGGACGACAGGTCGAGGAACGTTTGGTGAACCGTAGGCTGATAGTCAAGAGAGAGTTGACGACTTTAGGGGTAAAGTCAAAACTGTCCTGGGAGTCCGTGTGTGGGGCAAGGGAGGTTGAGTGAATTTCGTGTGTGTGAATTCTCGATCGAAATTTATTTTCCAATTTAAGTTTATCTCTTGTCCCTTCCCAAACTATCAAGGTTTATTAGAGTCCACGATACGTTCACGACACGTCGGGGACACATCAGGAGCGCTTGTTGGTTTCATTTACCCTTGTACTTCCCGTTAAAGATAGTGGCATCTATTTGCAATAGGGGTTTCATGTACTTGAAAGCAGTGGCCCCAATGCCCAGAAACAACGCTTAAATTGTCTAACTAATGTGGTTTGCATCTCGTTCTCAAACACAACATTATACTCCAAATCCACAAACGAGGTAGGCATTTAATGTCTTATGGTTAAGATGTACCTGGTACTTCAGCATATGACTGCACCCAATCCTCGTAAACTCTTCTTATGGCTTCCGTACGGCCCAAACAAGCTTTTTTATAGCTTATTTTCTTACGATGCTCCTGGCGGATTAATTGAATAACTGTCTTCACTTGTAGTAACCGGATTCTTCTTCACTCGGGGAATCATCGTCTCGGCAATGAAATGGTAGGTTATGAACGGGTCATTATTCTCGTTCAAGATAGGAGAACCGAGTGAGGAGTGAACTTGCGTATGCGGGCCATTCAAAAGTTCTTCTTCCGTCTTCTTCTTCTTCTTCTTCTTCTTCTTCTTCTTCTTCTTCTCTTCTTCTTCTTCTTCAGGATCTTCTCTTCTTCTTCTTCTCTTCTTCTTCTCTTCTTCTTCTTCTTCTTCTTCTTCTTCTTCTTCTCTTCTTCCTTCTTCTTCTTCTTCTTCTTCTTCTTCTTCTTCTTCTTCTTCTTCTTCTTCTTCTCTTCTTCTTCTTCTTCTTCTTCTTCTTCTTCTTCTTCTTCTTCTTCTCTCTTCTTTCTTCTTCTTCTTCGTTCTTCTTCTTCTTCTTCTTCTTCTTCTTCTCTTCTTCTTCTTCTCTTCTTCTTCTTCTTCTTCTTCTTCTTCTCTCTTCTCTTCTTCTCTTCTTCTTCTTCTTCTTCTTCTCTTCTCTTCTTCTTCTTCTTCTATCTCTTCTTCTTCTTCTTCTCTCCCTCATCGCCTCTCTCTCTTTCTCTCTCTCTCTCTCTCTTTCTCTCTCTCTCTCCCCTCTCTCTTTCTCCTTTTTTCAGTCTCTAAGTGTGTAAAAATGAAAGTGAGTGAATCAGCCTCAAAACTAGCATAAGTAGAGAAATTTCCGTATCCGACTGACCCACAGTGCGTCGGTCCCGTTGGTCGGTTGGCCTTCTGAAGACGGGGCACATGACCTTTTTAAGCTCCGACCGACCCAGTGTGGGTCGGTCCTATGGGTTGGTCCGGTGTAGAGACGAATTTCTTCTCCGGAGCTTCATACCGACCCAGAGTGGGTCGGTCCATGGGTCGGTTGACTGTAGAAACATTTTTCTCTAACTTGCGCGGGGCCTTGAATCTTCGTTACAGCTCGGAATTGCTCCCGTTTGCGGTGTTAGAAAGCTTGAAGGATGGGGAATCTATCGGTGCATGCCACTAGCTATAAAAGGGGCCAACATTGTGCTCAAGGTGAGCTTTTACCTATCAAAATATCAAACTGTATAAGTTCACTATTAATCACAAAAACACTCTATTAAGTGGTGAAATGAGCTATGCACCAAGTAAAATGAAGGTGTATAAAGACATTGAAATTATTATTTCACCACTTATCAACTCCCCCACACTTATCTATTTGCTTGTCCTCAAGCAAAAATTTGCTAGGAACCCACAATAAGAAGGAACATTTAAAGAAAGCAAGTGTTTAGATGAACTCTTGAATTCAAGTGAGCAAATTTGTGAAACATCTCAAGAGGAGTGCAACCAACCTTCTCGTGGTGACATGGGTGTGCTTAGGGGAAATAAAAATACAGAGTATTTGGGGTATGATCTAGAGTGCTTCCAAGTTCTTAGAGATTTTTGGAGCTTGGAGAACTTTTACCATGGCCAACTTCTATCTAGAATGGGCATTGAGGAAAAACAAAAGGAAAAATGGAGATTTGCATTTGATTCACTTTTGTAACAAGAGATGAGAAGAGATAGTTTGGCAATTTGCCTTGCTTTAATGAACACTCAACTCTTATTTGTTGGTTACCTATGGTGTCTCTCAAGTTCCATTATAAACATTTTTCACAAGGAAGCACCCCATAGCAATCCCTAGATGAGAAGATAGAAAGAACCCCTAAGCAATAAAAGTCACCTAGAAAGGGATTTATGGATGCACCGCAAATAATTGCTCCTCAAGAGAGATCTTTTTGGAAAATTTAGTGAAAAATTCTAAGAATTCATGGAAACACTTGCTTACTATAAATGTAACTTCTACATGGAAGCTGCAGATAAGTATAAGGAAATTGAGTAGTTGTTATACCCAAAATTTTGACCCCCCTGGTTAAGTTTTGTAAGGCTTTGGTGTTATGAGAGGCACTTCAATCAAGTCATGAGGGATCCTGGCTCGATCGGCGCATCCCGGGGCATCGGGAGCAGCTTCGTCATCGTTAGGGGGCATTTTCGTAATTTTTAAGGTCCCCAAGACCTCCTATAGGCTGACTCTCTCCTCCAAAATATGCTCAAATCAACTTGAAATGCTTTGAAAATTTAACCCACGATAGAGGATGATAATTTAAGCATAATTGCGTTAGAATTTTGATTTTTTGAATTTCCCATAATTTTCTAGCAATTTATGATTGAATTTGACGAGGAATTGAATTTAAAAATATTCCAATATCCAAAAAATTTGATTCCACCTTGGAAAAATCAGAAATATCATCCTTAACATGTGGCTAAAATTTCACAGCAAAATTCCTTTGGGAAGTCAATTAATTAAAATCTTGAAGAATCTCGTTTTCACTAGATTTTCTTTATCTTTAAGGAAGTCTATATAAAGGGATAAGTCTTTTGATCAAATCAGAATCTCACAATCTCAAGAACCCTAGAAAGTCAGAAGGCATTGCCTCTCCTCTCTCTCTCTCTCTCATGTTTTTCAACACCCGGTCACCAAAATCATACCGTAATTCCCCTAAAATCACCATCTAAACTTGTTTTCCAACTCCCGAAGCATCAACAATCATCAAAACCCCATAAAACACCACCAAAACGTGAAGAACGGCAAGAACAATCAACAACCAGAAGCGTGGTTCGAAGTCCTTTCGGATCTGCCATCAACGGAGCACTCGACGAATCTCGACATGAAGAATCCTTGTAAATCCGAAGGTAAAACATGTAGGAATTCCACTTTCCTAACTCCCTACGACTTTATCAGTCTTAATTCAAAATTTGGGTTCAAACTAACTCTTCTCAGCCTCTGTATTTCTAATTGTTTTAGTTACTGCCTTGTTACTTGTTTGCTAAGTTTCGTGTGTTATTCGACTTCAAACTGAAAACTTTTAATCACTAACATCTTGTACATCTTTCAGGCTACAAGTAAATAAATTTTGAGCCAAAAACACCGTCGGGAACCATTAAAAACCCACTATCCGTGGGTGGTCCGTGACCACGGACACCCAGGACAGTGGCGGGATTTCTTATTTTTCAATTTTTTTAATTTTAGGGTTTTTAATAGTACATGTTAGGGCCCACGGACACCCTGTCCTTGGCCCCAGACTTTTCAAGTTTACGTTTTTGTTTTAGTTTAGTTTTTGTAATCATATAAACCAATTGGGGTCCGTGCTCTCGGACATTAGGTCCGTGGCTACAGACATAATTAAAATTTGACCTAATTTTGCCTCCGAAACCCCAGTTCAGGTAGTTTTAATTTCACTTTACTATTCTGTCAAAAAACGTCAAAAATCCAAAAAAATCAGAAGCGCGCACTTAGGTTAAAATGACTCGTAATAAACTGTAATTAAACTAAGTAGAGGAAAAACGACTTCTTGGGTAATGAAAGTAATTGAACCCTAAATAAGTCGAATATCAAGCCCCCCACCCGAACTCTCCTTTCCTAATTTACCCTGGGTCAAAATTAGGTGGCGACTCATAATAGGTTCTAGCAAGCTAATTTAAGTTTTAATAATTAATGTTATATGACATAGTTATTAATCTAAGGTTATAAGTGGACCTAGAACTCGACCAGATCCTAATCAGCCTGAATCAACATAGGATAGAGATCAAAAATCGAGGCTCATAGAATGGTGACTCTGCTGGGGACAAATTCTTATTATTACTTGTTTAATTTTAAGAAAGAGGGCTTAACTCAAAAATTGTTTATTTATGGCTTTTATTATGTTGTTTGTTTACTTTTGTGTGCAATTTAAATTTCTGTAATCATTATATGAGAGCGAGGGTCCATACAAGCCGATTTCACCCCGGGACCCGTCTAGGGTCCCCTATCAGGAACTCACACCTTTCAAGGTGATGTGAATAAGTGGGGGAAAAGAGGAGGATGTCGTCTAACCACATCCCCTTAGTACCCGGGCCTTAGCCGCAAGCATTTTCCTGGCAGTACCCTTACCTAGCCCATTGTTTGGTCAGTCAAAGACCCGACGGTAGACTCTCACCTTCAGGTGATGTGAAAAGAGTGGGGAAGCCCAAAGAAAATAGCATGCAAGCCCTATTCCTTTGTGGTGACCTGGGCCCGCCCCCAAGCACCTCTTCGGATCGATCCATGCCCGTTAGACAGAGTCATCTTGTGAGGACATTTGCATAACTCTCTGTGTAAGACTTCTGTGTGTATGTCTTTTCTGGGGCTCAAGCCCAATATCTATATAAATCCTTCAATCTCTTCTAGTCCAAATAAAACTTAAAGAGTTTCGGTGGCCCAAATACTTCTATCACCCAAAAAATCCCCTCAGGTTGGTTCTCGTAATGCAAAATGGATCGCACACTTGTAGGACCAACGTGTTTCGCGACCCAAATTTCTAGTCCAAAATGAACCCCTCCAAAATTTTAGAGCCCAACATTCATTACAAGCATTTAATTCCTTTCGATTCAAGCACACTGACTCTCGGCCTGTATTCCCAAGTTTAGTCCCAGTTTCACTCCCACAATGCTGACTTATCTTTTACTACTCAAAACAGGCAGCACCCCCCGCAGCTAGAATGTCGTCTGAGCTAACGATCGAAGCACTCAAATCGCTGAGCTTGTGGATTTGATAGGGAAACTTACTGAGTTGGAATTTGTCCACAAAAATGCTCTAGAGGAATTAAGCTCAGGGCTCGTGTCAGCCGTAAAGGAGGCAAGGACCCTTATTCATACCCTCGAGGAGATTATCCCTCTGGGACTCACTCCTGGTATAGACGAGATCGGATCGCAGAAAGGCCCGGAGCCACAGCAAGACAAGCCGTGCAGGGGCCCATTGTGGATCTTTGACGATCGTAGAGTCAGACTCTGAAGACACTTTTGGGAATGAGGTTAGTTCAACTTAGGGTCCCGTGGTTTCAGGGAAGGAGTCTAGGAAAGCACCCCAAGCATTTTTGTCATTTCCATCTACTTCCGGGTCATTCCACAGATGATTGCCGTAATCTAAGGTCCAAGATCTTGTCGTTGGCTCGAGAAGGGAAAATCCGGATTGCACCCCCGATACTGAAGCTTCCCCGGAAAACCAAAAGAAAATTCACACCTATTGGATGTCCCTTAAGCTAGGCCTTCGTGGAGCTGCAGGATGTAGGGCTCATACAACCACTCATTCCTTGCCATGAAGAAACACGAAAGGGGAGTAGGCTCAGTCAATTTTGTAGGTACCATCAGCTAGCAGGATATGATACCGATGATTGCAAAGCGCTGAGACATCGGATCCAGGACCTCATTGATTAGGGATATCAGGGTTTGGATGACCTCGAGGCTTCAGAGTCCGAAGTTCAATGCACAGCCTTTACTATTTTTTGGGACGACCAAAAGCCGGCACGAGGGGCAGGACGGAAGCCCACACCTACGGTTAGCTTTGTCCCTGTAAATGCTCACATTACCCGGTCAGGCTAACACTACGAATCCTCCGAAATGACGTCGCGAAGGGAAGAGCCAATGCTGCCTCCCCCAGTAGTTGAAGAAGTTCCAGGTGAACAAAAACTGCTTCGGAAGCTGAAGGCAACAACCATTCCCATGGCTATCTGGTCTTTGCTCACGATTTCACCAGAGCACCGGCGGGCCATTGCTAAACATTTAGGCAGGCCAGAGGAAAGTTTAGCCCTGGAAAGGATGGTTGCAGCTCTCTGGCAAAAGAAGGAAGAGGAGATCAGTTTCCACGATGGTGAGATCTCTGAGCATTTGGGAAAGGCACTGTATATTACTGTTTGGTGCGGGGCCTTCAAGGTGCCAAAGGTCCTCATTGACACGAGAGCAGACGTTAGCATTTGTCCTCTGAAAGTGGCAGAAAGCATGGGTTACGATAAGTTTGAGTCTTGCCAAATAGTGTTACGGGGATATGACAACAACCCAAGGCATGTCTTTGGCCTGCTGGATCTTCCGCTCAAGTTCAGAACGATCGTTCATCCAGTGAAGTTCTTGGTTCTGCAAATTCCCCATTCTTTTAATCTGATTCTAGGACTAAATTTCCTTCAAGATTTGAAGGCAGTCCCTTCTACGGTGCATCAATGTTTGAAATTCAAAAGAGACGGGAAGCTTCACGTCGTTAAAGGTGAACCACACCAAAAGGAGTTGCCCGTTTGTATGGTTGAAGAAGAGGGTTCGTCCCACCTGAATTGGTTCAATGTTGTACCAGAACAGTCCAACCCAGTTTCTCTTCAGAAACTTGAAGTTGGACCAGGGAAGATTATCATGGAGAAATATGGTTATTAGGAGGGTAAGGGCCTTGGCAAGGATCTCTAAGGGATTCCAGACGTCCTATCTCCGGCAGCGAATCCTGGTCGTCAAGGACTTGGTGCGTTAATGGACTCGTCTTTCATTTCAGCAATTGAACTATTGTCTTTACTCATGTGCTCATGTTCCCCATGTTTACAGGATAAGGTAAGAACGGCAGAGGAGGAAGCGATGCCTGATTGGATGTTCCATGAAGAATAGATCATAGTTAGGAGTAGTTAGCATATCTTTCGGGTTTTTGTTTTTGTAGTCATTCACTTCTCGCTTTGGGTCATTAGGAATCATTATTAATTTCCTTAAGTTATTTTACATAGCTTCTTTCTTACTATAGTTAGTTTAGATGTTCTTTCCTTTTAGATGGTACTTAATGTTTTTGTTTCTCCCTTTGGTTATTAATAAAATTCCTTCTTTGCTCATGTTCTTCTATATGTTTGGATTAATGTTTGTACATTCGTTCATGTGCCCAAAAAAAATCCCTCATGAAGCATGCCCGTAGACGTCAAAAAACAAAACCTTTGTCTTTCACGAAGCTTCTTGTACAAAACCACCTTCCCATGCATACATTCACCACCTCCATTACAGCCACCACATGTATCACATCACTTTATCATTTTTGCTATTTCACCAGACACATAAAAACAAATTACTGCCACAAAAGGAAAAGATGAATCATTCAGCAATCACCCCAACATCATTTACCATCACACATATAATCACCATCCATAAATAACCTGGGCATTCAAAAGGTTAGTTAAATAAACCTCAAAACAATACTAGGGGCAATCTGAGCTTAAGACCGAAAATGATTATTTCTTTTGTTTAAGCGCGTGAACAAGTCTTTGAGCGAAAATTGCGTGAGAGCATCTTGAGTGGTAAAACCAATAAAGAACGAGCGTGTCATTTTTACACGACTCCGGTAAGATTACATTCAAAGGTGAGACAAACGGCATGACTCCGATCGAAGGAGATTATTTGTAAACTTAATCTCAGACCTGCGAAAAGTAACAAAGAACGGATACACAACTATTAAGGATGACGAAGCACCTAGTTACAGCACCACATAGCCAAAAGCTTGTGAAACATTACTGTAGACACCAAAAATTCTCACCCCATAAGGCAAATTCTAGAATAAGAAACACAATAAGAGGGGTCGTCGCCTTTCTTCGTCAAAACGTATTGATGTGCGTGCCAAAACAAAATCATCGTTTTATAGTCTTTTTCAAAGCATTTCATAAAGACACGATTTTGCGGAAACGAATTTCCAACAACAATGCGGTTCTACACCTGTCCCTTTTGTTTTATTCACTTATCTTATTATTGCATATTTGTTTAACTTTTATGTTATCCTTTATTTTCAGTTTGTTACGTATTTATTTTATCATATTTATTAGTACTTTAATTAACTTTTCGTTTTTACTTTTATCATCATCATTTTCATTGTTATTTTTATCATTTTATGCGTCTTTCACTATTTTGTTCATGTTAATACACTTCGTTTTTACGCTGATTCGATTAAACTTCCTCTCATTCCATTTATTTGGTTACTCGTTCATTCCATCATATTTACCATCACTTGTACATATCTCATTCAATTTTCTTTTTTACGACATTCACTTGTATATTATCATAGTAGTACTATTTCATTATTTCATGTACTTATTATTATGTTATTTCATTTTTTTTATGTTTTTATTACGTTTTGTACTTTATTATTTACATTCCATCATTTCATGAATCTTAAGGAGAAAACAATTCATTTTATTAGATTGAATTCTTTCGTTTTACTGTATATCCTTGTTTAGAACAATAGCGTTGTTGAAGAATTTTAGTTTGAAGTACGACTCTAGTATTCTTTTGTACATTTATACAATGAGTTTTGTCGTTGGTGTAACCGTTTAGTATATTCATGTAGAACCTAATGATCCGGGTGCAAAACGCGGGACAAGCATAGAACGTTTTATTTCTTTTTTAGCTCGTATTAGAGGTCATACATTATTCCTCACGTTAGTATACTTAATTGCTTGTAGTTTAGACTAAACATGAGGAAGCTAGATTTGTGAAGAGGACATTGTGCATTTTATTTTTGTTTCCCTCCTATCCATTTACCAATCGAACTAAGCCCATATTTCTTAAAATTTAGTCCAGCCCTTTCACTCTTAGACACAAATAAAGCCCATCACTAAAACCCTAATCTTTCTTTATAAAAACAACAAGAAGAAAAACCCTACGGTGAACAGTAACCACCACGGCCACCACCTTCTCCTTCGCTTCTCGATCTCCATCTCAGAAACCCATCGCCATTGTCTCTTCACCCTCGCCTTTCTTCCTCAATCTGCAATGAAATCGAAAACCCTAAACAAGAACAAAGCAACAGTAGCCGCATCAGTCCGGTTTTCTCTTCTTGCTCTATCCATAGCCGGCTTCCCTCATCTCCTTTCTCCATCCATCTTCAACCTGAAAACAAAGCCAGAACAGGGGCCGACATTTATCCATCGATCAGATCCTCCCTCCTCTCGATCCAAATACTCTAATTACTGCCTTCATTCCTTTTGCTCAGAAGAATTCGAAACCACAAAAAAAAGAGGGGAACTTAATCGTCGTTCATCATCTTCAACAGCCGGTCAATCTCCTTTGCTTTCCTCATCTTCAAAATCCGTAACCTCCCACCATCACCACGGTGTGTGCTACCGCAATTCGTCGACACACAACCCTCTCTGTTTCTTTTCCTCTCAAATGAAGAACTAGCCGGTCGATACTTTGAAAATCAAGCCGAAACCACATCCCCCGATCTAACACACGCCAGGAGAAGAACGACGAACTCCCACTCCCTCCCCTTCATCTCTGAAAATTGACCTAGTTTTGCAACCAAGCCACCACCATTTTCTTTCTATCTCGATCAATCACCGCCCTCACCCTCTTCCCTCTGAAATCGAAAAGAAAATACAAAACACCCCACATTCACCGCCTTTGATTTCATCTTCGAACAAAGTGTAACTGGTGGTTCGATTTTCTTTTTCCCTAAACAAAAATCAGTTTTGAACTTCCTCCGCTTTTTCTTATGTCGTCAATGGTTACTCTTTCACGCGCTTACCAGATGAACTCATATAGAGGAATGGTTTCCAAAAAATCCAGCTTCTTCAGACATTAGCCGATGCTAGTGTGGTGTATCTCTATTCCTCTTCTATTTCGGTTTTTATTTTCTGTTAGTTTTAGCCATGCTCTCCCTGTGTCTATTTTTCATTTTACGTTTGTGCTGATTCATTCTCTGCTCATGCTGCATATAAGCTTTGAGAACAGACTCGTCATGGGTACATGGTTTGCAGCCTTCTGGTTGTCTCATGCGAAGAGGTTTCTTTTTTGCGAGCGAACTGACACATCCTTGTCGTATGATGTACGCTGAACAGATAATCTCCATTCTCCTCCCGGTAACTAGTCCATACCCGGGAAACCCTTAAACTCCTTGAAGCTATAACAAGATGTATTTAATTTGAGAGATACCTTTGTTATGCTGGTGACTTCCTAACCTTTATCTGCGAGCGGTTTGTATACGTTATTGACTGATTATATACATTCACACAACGTTTTTTTCTTACTAAATCCATTGGAATAAGGGTTTAATTTTATTTGGCTAGTATTTATCCCTAATCTTGTATCTCATTCATTTCCTCTGGTTGGTGATGTGGCTCATATGCTGCCCATAATTTATGAATTTTTCTGTGCTCTGCTCCTCATCTCTCGTATGAGTCGTAGATGTTTAGCCCTTGTGCTTGGCGTGTAACCACTTCTGAATAAAACCGCCTCACTTGGTAATGTTGTCCACGCTCAGGAATCAACAGTGTAAAAGTTCTGGGTCAATCAGCTTTCCTGTTCATGTTTGAAGCTTAGATATATGATTGTTAAAGAGGAGACTTCCATTGTCTTCCTCCGGGTACTATCCCCAGCTAATTAAATCTTTGATTTTTTCTTTACATATATGAGTGCCCAAATATCGTGGTGTTTGATCTGAATGTATATTAATGCTTTCATGATTTGCTGTTTTGATCAAGGGGAGCTTGAAGTACTCCTGTAGTTTTATTTAGCGTTCTGTATTTTGGTTCATCTAATACATGCTCTTGCCACCTTTTAATTTGATGGATTATATTTGTTTGGGCACCTTTGTCCCTGCCTAAATTGAAACTCGTTCAAGCTTAATCCATTACTAGTCAAAATTGGGCTAGCACAAGTGACCTTAGAAAAGCCCACATAGGTTACCCAAATGTGGTTTAGACCCACACTTTTCTGTGCGTTTTTTTTAGAAAAGCTTTAGGACCATTCACGGATGTTACCCATATTAAGGTTGTAGTACCCGAGGGTCGTAGTACCTGTTTGTGGGAACATCTCTCCTAGAAAAAAAACTTTCTAAACAATCCATTTATAAGAATAAAATTCACAATCAATTGAAAAAATCCAAAAAGATGATCCCTGCCTCAAAATCAGCTAAAATCATGGCTCATTACGGCCCAAAAAAAAGTAACAATAAAACAAACAAATGAGATCCATATTCTGGCCCAAAAACCAAATTCAATTTCACAACCATTTGTAGCCCAATTTCAAGGCTCATATTCTGATCCAAGAAAAAAAATATAATTTGAAGCCCAATCCAACCCAATTTCCAAGGCCCAAACTGGCTAATTTTTTTAAGGCCCAATCCGGCCCATCTTTCAAGGTCTAACCTGGTCCAATTCCAAGGCCCAACTCGGCCCTTTTTTCATGGTCCAACCCGGCCCGCTTCTGAGGCCCAAACCAGACCCATCCCAATTCTTCTCAACTCCGATCCAAAATCAATTTAATTTCAATTCAAATCCAATTCTGATTTCAATCGAATTCAAATCCAATTCCAAAAAACATTCATTCCAATTTTAATTTAATTCCAATTCATTCAATTCTTAATTCAATTCAATTCAATTCAAAATTCATTTCAATTCAATTCATTCTAACTTCATTTCAATTCAAAACTTTATTCAATTCAAAATTCATTCCAATTCAATCTCAATTTCAATTCAATCCCAATTCAAATCAAAATTCATTCTAACTCAATCTCAACTTCAATTCAATTCCAATTCAAATCAAAATTCATTCAACTCCAATTCAACATCACTTCAATCCAAACTAAATTCAATTCCAAACTCATTCAAATCCAAATTCATTTCAATTCCGATTCAAATCAATATTCATTCAACCTCGATTTAACTTCGATTTCAATTCAATTTCAATTCCATTCGAATTTCTCCTACACTCTAAATGTCTCATAGACCCGAGCGTCTCACAGACTTTGTCATTCCAATTATTCAAATGTCTCACAGACCTACGCATCTCACAGACCCGAGTGTCTCACAAATCGAGCATCTCATAGACTTCAACATCTCAGGGTTTCAAACGTCTCACAGACCCGAGCGTCTCACAGACTAGCATCCCAAACCCGAAACTTCCTGAAACTACAAGTCTTTCTAAATCTCAAAACATCTCAAATATCTTCAAACTCCACAAACATCAAAACTTCCAAACCGCCAAAACTTTGAACTACGTAAGGTCTGATCTCAACATAGAGTTGAGTACGTAGGCAGCCCATTTAGGGTGCGACCCCATTCCAAACAAAAAACCCTTTTCCCCCTCTAAGGTGTTCTTCATACCTCTCAAAACACACAAACCTTCTTTGGCTCCCACAAACTTCAAATCATCAGACCTCAAGTCTTGTCCATTCATTCAAACCTCGGATTTTTCCCAAATCTTCATTTTATATTCATCCGAATTCAGCAATTCCTCTCCTTGACGCTAGCTTGGCAGAAAAGCTTGCCTCATCCGTTCTCTTTCTGTCCTAATCCTATCCTTGTGGCCATTTGAAATGAATCTCTCTAAAAAGGTTTTGAAAGAAGACAATCCCGACAATTGGAGACCGAGGTTTCCTCGGGCACCAATCCGAAGTTGTGGTCGTTGCCACTTCTAAGGGGTGTAACCCAGTGCGAACCCAACACAGAATCTCTAGTATGATCAAATAAGTCCTATCCATAGGCAACAAATCATCAGAGTCAATTAACGGCTCTTAGAACCCTTCTCCTCCCTTCCTAGTTCCTTAGGTCAAACTAGGTGGTGACTCTAGTCAATTCCGCCTTATAGAGGCATAAGTCTACGTGGAGCCCATTGAGAGCGGGTATAGTGCACACTTGCACTTCCCCTTATGCTTTCTGGGAAAGACGGACGATTTAGTAGGTGTTTGAGGGATGCCAAGAATAACGGGTTTTCACCCTCCACAGAATGGAAATTTCTAGGATCTAGGCTTTTAGTCAGACCATATTTAGATTGACCCCCCCTCATACCGAAAAATCACCCTCCACACTTACACTAAACCCTAGGCACCCCCGCTGAGCCTTTCATATACTCCCTTTTCTTGCACTTGAAGGATCCACAAAACAAGCCAGCCAATGATGAGCATCCAACCCGGTGACCAAAGGAAGCAAGGAGCTCGACCTTCAGATAGCAACTCCACATGTCCAAAGAAGCAAAACCGCTACTAGCGTGATGAAATGATCCGAAAATGGTCCCAAAGTGACACAGGACCAAAAAGGAGCTCACACCAAAAATGGCTCTTGAAGTTCAAAACCGGGAACCACAAGAACCCCGAAGGAAAAGAGATTCAAAGAAAGGCAAATCTGAAAAGCCTTGACGAAATCCAAAATCAGAAGAGAGAAAAGCGATGTAAAAGGACAACCCGAAAGTCCAATATTCCAAGCTCACAAACAAAGTCATCACGAAGTAGCTAATACAACTTCAAGACAAGAGGAAGCAAACCCAAAGAAGGAGCAAGTTGTAGCTTTGGTCACCTACATAGCTCCACATACCCCAAATAATTCTCCATGACCCCATTATCGTTCATCACACCCCATGACCACGTTATAAGCTCTAAAGACTTCCGACTTAGTAGTTGTGTATCCAATCAGGTGAAAGTAACAGATCAAAGGCGTAAGTCAAACAAATGTCGAATTCATTGATCAAAACGTTATGACCGAAAGAAGAGGATGAGCATAGTGCTAAACACATCAAGTGTAGAATAAGAAGCACCACAACAAATGAACCCTGACCTGGTAAGAGTAAGACTTGTTTCGCGCGGTTGAGTCAATAAAAATACTGGGGGCAATCGATCGGAATGATCGATTGCCATAAAATCCTAAAAAACTCAGATTGCCTTAAGGAAAAATGCTGGGGGCAATTGTTGGTCCCAACAATTGCAACAACGACACCGATTGAGGCCTAAAAAACCCAAAACCTAAAGGTTCAAACCCTTCTCACAACACTCAGGCCCGTCCTAAGCTCTACCTCCACATCCAAACATCAACATGCCCGTCCTAAGCCCTACGTCCACATCAAATTTCCTCAGGCCCGTCCTAAGCCCTACCTTCACATTCAAACATCCACAGGCCCGTCTTGAGCCCTACCATCTCCAGGTTTGACATAAGCCCTAATCCTTCTACATTCATTTAGACCCATATACACTCAACTCACTTTCACTTAGAACCATCATTTAGGCTCGTTATAAGACCTAGTTGCATTCATTTAGGCTCATCATTATCAGACCTAGAACCATCCTTAGGCTCGTCATAAGACCTAGTTGCATTCATTTAGCTATAAGACCTAGAACCATCCTTTAGGCTCGTCATAAGACCTATTAGGCTCGTCATCCTCATTTAGGCTAGTCATAAGACCTAGAACCATCCTTTAGATCATCATAAGACCTAGAACCATCCTTAGGCTCAATAGACCTACCCTCATCCTCTCTCTCTCTCTAGAACTCTCTCTTACTCTTATATTTTTACCTCTTCTCTTTATATCTAGACTCTATTACTCTTCATAAGACCTAGAATCCTTTAGACTCGTCATAATACCTAGTACCATCCTTAGGCTCGTCATAAGACCTAGAACCATCCTTTAGGCTCGTCATAAGACCTAGTTACATTCCTTAGGCTCGTAGTAAGACCTAACATTACCGTTTAGCTTACCCCTCTCATCAAACACATTGCATTCATCTTATTCATATAGACTCGTCATAAGACCTAGTTGCATTATCCAGGCACGTCACAAGACCTGGCGACAGAAAAGTTGGCGAGGTGATGGAAATAAATCCTCTTGTGTTATGTCAGCTTACTTTGGGATCAATGAATGGTGGGCAAAGGCAATAAGTCCCCAGGGTTTTTACAAGGAGTTATCCCTGCACACCGGCTTGGGGGGTGATGGCAATAAGTCCACATTGGGTCCAGCCAGGAGCATTGGCACGGGTTTCGATCCCTAGAAGCATCCGAGCATAATCAGCATCATCGGTATCATCACCATCATCAGCATCATTGGCATACCAGCATTCCTACATCTGCATACCATTTAAACTTCCTTTTAGGTTCCCAACATCTTAGAATGCTCAGCGTACCTTAACCCACTTTCAGGTAGTCAGCGCCTTAGAATAGCTTGACATCATCTTTGTTTTTCTTGTAGGAAGTCAACATTACTCTCATCCCTTACACGTAGTCAACGCCTTAGAATAGCTTGACAGTCTACTCATTCCTTACAGGTAGTCAACGCCTTAGAATCGCTTGACATCTCCTCATTTCACTTATAGGTAGTCAACGCCTTAGAATACCTCGACACAATTTATCAGTTTTCAATAACATGCAGAGACATGGAAAAATATGAAATTTTGGGGTATCACTCAAGCATCAACTAGCCTTTTCACCTTCATTACAAAGACGGGGGGCAATCTGTTATACCCAAAATTTTGACCCCCCTGGTTAAGTTTTGTAAGGCTTTGGTGTTATGAGAGGCACTTCAAACAAGTCATGAGGGATCCCGCCTCGATTGGCACATCCCGGGGCATCGGGAGCAGCTTCGTCATCGTTATAGGGCATTTTTGTAATTTAAGGTCCCCAAGACCTCCTATAGGTTTTATCTCTCCTCCAAAAGATACTCAAATAAACTTGAAATGATTTGAAATTTTAACCCATGATAGAGGATGATATGTTAAGCATAATGGCGTTGGAATTTTGATTTTTTGAGTTTCCAATAATTTTCTAGCAATTTCTGATTGAATCTGATGAGGAATTGAATTTAAAAATATTGCAATATCAAAAAAAAATCGATTCCACCTTGGAAAAATCAGAAACATCATCCTTGACATGTGGATAAAATTTCACAGCAAATTCCTTTGAGAAGTCAATTAATTAAAATCCCGAAGAACTCATTTTCACTAGATTTTCTTTATCTTTAAGGAAGTCTATATAAAGGGATAAGTCTTTTGATCAAATCAGAATCTCACAAGCTCAAGAACCCTAGGAAGTCAGAAAGCATTACCTCTCCTATCTCTCCCTCTCTCACGTTTTTCAACACCCGGCTACCAAAATCATACCGAAATTCCCCCGAAATCACCATCTAAACTTGTTTTCCAACTCCTGAAGCATCAACAATCATCAAAACCCCATAAAAACACCACCAATACATGAAGAACAACAAGAACAACCAACAACCAGAAGCTTGTTTCGAAGTCCTTTCGGATCTACCATCATCGGAGCACTCGACGAATCTCGACGTGAAGAATCCTTGTAAATCCAAAAGTAAAACAAGTAGGAATTCCACTTAACTCCCTACTACTTTATCAGTCTTAATTCAAAATTTGGGTTCAAACTAACTCTTCTTGGCCTTTGTATTGCTAATTGTTTTAGTTGCTGCCTTGTTACTTGTTTGCTAAGTTTCTGGTGTTATTCGACTTCAAACTGAAAACTATTAATCACTAACATATTGTACATCTTTCAAGCTTCAAGTACATAAATTTTGAGCCAAAACACCATCGGGAACCATCAAAAACCCACTGTCCGTGGGTGGTCTGTGACCTCGGACGCATTGTCCGGGACCACGGACGAGTTGTCCGTGACCACGGACACCCACAGCCGGTGGCGGGATTTCTTATTTTTCAAATTTTCAAATTTTAGTGTTTTTAACAGTACATGTCCGGGCCCACGGACACCCTGTCCGTGGCCCCGGACTTTTCAAGTTTACGTTTTTATCTTAGTTCTGTTTTCGTAATCGTATAATTCAATTGGGGTCCGTGGTCTCGGACATTAGGTCCGTGACTACGGACATAATTAAAATTTGACCTAATTCTGCCTCCGAAACCCTAGTTCAGGTAGTTTTAATTTCACTTTAATTTTATGTAAAAAAATGTCAAAATCTAAAATACAGAAGCACACACTTAGGTTAAAACAACTCGTAATAAGCCGTAATTAAAATAAGTAGAGGAAAAACGACTTCTTGGGTAATGAAAGTAATTGAACCCTAAACAAGTCTAATATCAAGCCCCAGAACTCGAACTCTCCTTTCCTAATTTACCCTAGGTCAAAATTAGGTGGCAACTCATAATAGGTTCCAGTGAGCTAATTTAAATTGAAAAATTAATGTTATATGACATAGTTATTAATCTTAGGTAATAAGTGGACCTAGAACTCAACCAGATCCTAATCAGCCCGAATCAACATAGGATAGAGTTCAAAATCAAGGCTCATAGTAGTGCACCAAAAAGAAAAGGTCGTTTCCCCCACACTTGAATGGGACAATGTCCTCATTGTTCAAAGCAAAACTCAAGGGAAAACAAACAGAAGACCTTTTCGAAGCACTTAACATAGAGTACAAAAGTTTAACGCATTATGTAAGTGTTTATGAGTGAGAAAACAAGGACTCCCCTGAGAAGGTGTGAGTGGTTCCTCTTGCATGTGTCCTAACTCACCCTAGAGGAGTTCTTGAGTTCAAAGTATATATCTACAATGCAAGGCAAAAAGGAAACTAGGTGCACTCGTAATTCCGAAGAATTCACAAAAAGGCCATAATTAGTAAGCAAAAGGACTCATACATGAGTCCTGAATCATATTATCTGAAAGTGCATTAAAGAGAATACTAAAGTAGAAAGTGAAAGACTACCAAGCTAGAGTGCGAAATGTAAAAGTCAAGAAACTTAAACAGCATTCCAAAGAAGTCTAAAAAGGCTAGAAAAATGAAAATCCACATTTTTCCATAAAGAACTACTAGGGGGGACCACGTGTCATCTGCTCTTGAAGGGCACAGATCTGCTCTGCCATCTGGCTCTGCTGCTCTGAAACCAGGCGCTGGTGCTCAGCTACCTGACGCTGGTACTCTTGGAAGCGCTCCTCAGATACAACGCCGGTCGATGGTGGGGGAGGGAGGAGCATGAGAGGCGAGGGCTGAGCGGAGGGTCCCGAGGAAGACTCCCCACCAGTCTGAGTGTCGCCCTTGCGCTAGCCATCCGCGGCCTGAGTGAACCCCATCCTCCTCATCATATAATCACCAATTATCTCCATAGGAGGGCTGACCAGCAGTCCATCAGTCGGCACCCCCCACCGAGCAATCTACCGTTGGATAAAGAAGGGGAAACCCAAGTGCTGGGTCTCCTTCTTGGCGATGATGTGCAGCAGATGCCGAAACATCAACCGGGAGAGGGACATCGGCTCGTCAGTGAAGTCCGGAGCTAGCATATAGTCGACGAGGAAGCAGTCCGTCGCATTAAGATCTTTGCTATCGTGCGGCGGGTGAAGGTTGTGGCGGAGCAGTGCCAGGAGGACTCTCTTGACCGGGTCAGTGACCATGTTCAGAGTCATCGTGACTCCAACATCAGTCCCCGTCTGGTTCTTCTTTCGGCGTTGGATTGGGAGAGTGGCCAGGTATTGTCACCGATGGTCGTCCAGCTCGTGGGGTAGAATCCAATGGCGGTGGGTTACATCCTCCCATGGCACCCCGAGGAAAATCTGGAAGGTCTCCTAGTTGATTGTGATCGGTTGCCCTCCAACGTAGGAAGAGACCTCCCGCTCATGGCGATCCACCATGGCATTAGCGTAGAATTTGTATATCTGGCTGGGGAAGTAATGGCCACCCATGCTCAGGAGGTAGCTCCAATTGATAGTCAAGGATAGGACGGAGCTGGAGCGTCTCGATAAGGGTGGGGTCAACTGTCCTCTCCCGCATGATTTCCTTGCGGCGAGGGGCATTATACCATGCACGGGCCGCTTTGTTGATGAACCTGCCATCAAGGAGACCGGCATTGTCCTCTGCCCTTCGAGCTGCACGTCGACTGCGGTGGGCCATTTTTCTACAAAAACGAATACAGAAAAAGAAAAAAGAAAGAAAAAAAATAAAAGAAAAAGAAACAAATAGCAACAGTGTGAAGTTAGAACAAAAATAGGAAGAAGACTAAGCATTGGGGCAAGGAATAGGCATGAAGCACAAGGAATAGCAAAAACAGCGGCGCGTTTCTAGAAAAATTTCGGCATGGTTTCCCCCGTTTTCTTCCCTTTCCCCCCGGTTCTAAGAACCTCCATAAATCAACCAAAAGGTTGTCATTTCAATAGTTAAGCATCCCAATAGCACAATCCCACCAACAAGTTCAAGGCTCACCAAGCAATTTTGAGAATTTATCTAGTTTAAGCACATTATGAGTTAGTCCCACTCTCACCATCAAGTGCACTAACCTAGCCAATTAATCAATATATTGCACTCACTGCACCCAGCAAATCCCATAAAGCAATAGCATAATGTGAATACCTTTAATTAATGCTAAACATAGGACAATTCAACTTAAGTTAGTAATCACAACATTCAAGCTAGAACTACCACATTGCCAAGTTTTACATTAAGTTTTTCACATACACCCTCTAATTAACAATTAGAAATAGTCCAAATCACTAATTTCACAAAAATCAAAAATTCTCATTTAAGGCCCTGTTTGGTTCGCACACAATTTTCCCCAATGTGTAACTTGCTCAAAAACTTCAAGAATTGACAAATTAGGGTTGGATTACCATACCTTAGTGTTTTGTAGAATATTAGAGCAAGAAATTTGAAAGATTTGGGCATAAAATCGGTTAAAAACCGATTGGGGAAATGGGAAAGTTTGGGATTTAGGGGTGGCTGTGGGGCGTTTTTAGGTGGGAGGTCTGTGGGTGGGCGTAGGTCTGTGAGACATTTGAATAATTGGAATGACAAAGTCTGTGAGACGCTCGGGTCTATGAGACATTTAGAGTGTAGGAGAAATTCGAATGGAATTGAAATTGAATTGAAATCGAAGTTAAATCGAGGTTGAATGAATATTGATTTGAATCGGAATTGAAATGAATTTGGATTTGAATGAGTTTGGAATTGAATTTAGTTTGGATTGAAGTGATGTTGAATTGGAGTTGAATGAATTTTGATTTGAATTGGAATTGAATTGAAGTTGAGATTGAGTTAGAATGAATTTTGATTTGAATTGGGATTGAATTGAAATTGAGATTGAATGGAATGAATTTTGAATTGAATAAAGTTTTGAATTGAAATGAAGTTAGAATGAATTGAATTGAAATGAATTTGAATTGAATTGAATTGAATTAAGAATTGAATGAATTGGAATTAAATTAAAATTGGAATGAATGTTTTTTTGGAATTGGATTTGAATTCGATTGAAATCAGAATTGGATTTGAATTGAAATTAAATTGATTTTGGATCGGAGTTGAGAAGAATTGGGATGGGTCTGGTTTGGGCCTCAGAAGCGGGCCGGGTTGGACCATGAAAAAAGGGCCGAGTTGGGCCTTGGAATTGGACCAGGTTAGACCTTGAAAGATGGGCCGGATTGGGCCTTAAAAAAATTAGCCAGTTTGGGCCTTGGAAATTGGGTTGGATTGGGCTTCAAATTATATTTTTTTTCTTGGATCAGAATATGAGCCTTGAAATTGGGCTACAAATGGTTGTGAAATTGAATTTGGTTTTGGGCCAGAATATGGATCTCATTTGTTTGTTTTATTGTTACTTTTTTTTGGGCCGTAATGAGCCATGATTTTAGCTGATTTTGAGGCAGGGATCATCTTTTTGGATTTTTTCAATTGATTGTGAATTTTATTCTTATAAATGGATTGTTTAGAAAGTTTTTTTTCTAGGAGAGATGTTCCCACAAACAGGTACTACGACCCTCGGGTACTACAACCTTAATATGGGTAACATCCGTGAATGGTCCTAAAGCTTTTCTAAAAAAAACGCACAGAAAAGTGTGGGTCTAAACCACATTTGGGTAACCTATGTGGGCTTTTCTAAGGTCACTTGTGCTAGCCCAATTTTGACTAGTAATGGATTAAGCTTGAACGAGTTTCAATTTAGGCAGGGACAAAGGTGCCCAAACAAATATAATCCATCAAATTAAAAGGTGGCAAGAGCATGTATTAGATGAACCAAAATACAGAACGCTAAATAAAACTACAGGAGTACTTCAAGCTCCCCTTGATCAAAACAGCAAATCATGAAAGCATTAATATACATTCAGATCAAACACCACGATATTTGGGCACTCATATATGTAAAGAAAAAATCAAAGATTTAATTAGCTGGGGATAGTACCCGGAGGAAGACAATGGAAGTCTCCTCTTTAACAATCATATATCTAAGCTTCAAACATGAACAGGAAAGCTGATTGACCCAGAACTTTTACACTGTTGATTCCTGAGCGTGGACAACATTACCAAGTGAGGCGGTTTTATTCAGAAGTGGTTACACGCCAAGCACAAGGGCTAAACATCTACGACTCATACGAGAGATGAGGAGCAGAGCACAGAAAAATTCATAAATTATGGGCAGCATATGAGCCACATCACCAACCAGAGGAAATGAATGAGATACAAGATTAGGGATAAATACTAGCCAAATAAAATTAAACCCTTATTCCAATGGATTTAGTAAGAAAAAAACGTTGTGTGAATGTATATAATCAGTCAATAACGTATACAAACCGCTCGCAGATAAAGGTTAGGAAGTCACCAGCATAACAAAGGTATCTCTCAAATTAAATACATCTTGTTATAGCTTCAAGGAGTTTAAGGGTTTCCCGGGTATGGACTAGTTACCGGGAGGAGAATGGAGATTATCTGTTCAGCGTACATCATACGACAAGGATGTGTCAGTTCGCTCGCAAAAAAGAAACCTCTTCGCATGAGACAACCAGAAGGCTGCAAACCATGTACCCATGACGAGTCTGTTCTCAAAGCTTATATGCAGCATGAGCAGAGAATGAATCAGCACAAACGTAAAATGAAAAATAGACACAGGGAGAGCATGGCTAAAACTAACAGAAAATAAAACCGAAATAGAAGAGGAATAGAGATACACCACACTAGCATCGGCTAATGTCTGAAGAAGCTGGATTTTTTGGAAACCATTCCTCTATATGAGTTCATCTGGTAAGCGCGTGAAAGAGTAACCATTGACGACATAAGAAAAAGCGGAGGAAGTTCAAAACTGATTTTTGTTTAGGGAAAAAAAAATCGAACCACCAGTTACACTTTGTTCGAAGATGAAATCAAAGGCGGTGAATGTGGGGTGTTTTGTATTTTCTTTTCGATTTCAGAGGGAAGAGGGTGAGGGCGGTGATTGATCGAGATAGAAAGAAAATGGTGGTGGCTTGGTTGCAAAACTAGGTCAATTTTCAGAGATGAAGGGGAGGGAGTGGGAGTTCGTCGTTCTTCTCCTGGCGTGTGTTAGATCGGGGGATGTGGTTTCGGCTTGATTTTCAAAGTATCGACCGGCTAGTTCTTCATTTGAGAGGAAAAGAAACAGAGAGGGTTGTGTGTCGACGAATTGCGGTAGCACACACCGTGGTGATGGTGGGAGGTTACGGATTTTGAAGATGAGGAAAGCAAAGGAGATTGACCGGCTGTTGAAGATGATGAACGACGATTAAGTTCCCCTCTTTTTTTTTGGTTTCGAATTCTTCTGAGCAAAAGGAATGAAGGCAGTAATTAGAGTATTTGGATCGAGAGGAGGGAGGATCTGATCGATGGATAAATGTCGGCCCCTGTTCTGGCTTTGTTTTCAGGTTGAAGATGGATGGAGAAAGGAGATGAGGGAAGCCGGCTATGGATAGAGCAAGAAGAGAAAACCGGACTGATGCGGCTACTGTTGCTTTGTTCTTGTTTAGGGTTTTCGATTTCATTGCAGATTGAGGAAGAAAGGCGAGGGTGAAGAGACAATGGCGATGGGTTTCTGAGATGGAGATCGAGAAGCGAAGGAGAAGGTGGTGGCCGTGGTGGTTACTGTTCACCGTAGGGTTTTTCTTCTTGTTGTTTTTATAAAGAAAGATTAGGGTTTTAGTGATGGGCTTTATTTGTGTCTAAGAGTGAAAGGGCTGGACTAAATTTTAAGAAATATGGGCTTAGTTCGATTGGTAAATGGATAGGAGGGAAACAAAAATAAAATGCACAATGTCCTCTTCACAAATCTAGCTTCCTCATGTTTAGTCTAAACTACAAGCAATTAAGTATACTAACGTGAGGAATAATGTATGACCTCTAATACGAGCTAAAAAAGAAATAAAACGTTCTATGCTTGTCCCGCGTTTTGCACCCGGATCATTAGGTTCTACATGAATATACTAAACGGTTACACCAACGACAAAACTCATTGTATAAATGTACAAAAGAATACTAGAGTCGTACTTCAAACTAAAATTCTTCAACAACGCTATTGTTCTAAACAAGGATATACAGTAAAACGAAAGAATTCAATCTAATAAAATGAATTGTTTTCTCCTTAAGATTCATGAAATGATGGAATGTAAATAATAAAGTACAAAACGTAATAAAAACATAAAATAAATGAAATAACATAATAATAAGTACATGAAATAATGAAATAGTACTACTATGATAATATACAAGTGAATGTCGTAAAAAAGAAAATTGAATGAGATATGTACAAGTGATGGTAAATATGATGGAATGAACGAGTAACCAAATAAAATGGAATGAGAGGAAGTTTAATCGAATCAGCGTAAAAACGAAGTGTATTAACATGAACAAAATAGTGAAAGACGCATAAAATGATAAAAATAACAATGAAAATGATGATGATAAAAGTAAAAACGAAAAGTTAATTAAAGTACTAATAAATATGATAAAATAAATACGTAACAAACTGAAAATAAAGGATAACATAAAAGTTAACAAATATGCAATAATAAGATAAGTGAATAAAACAAAAGGGACAGGTGTAGAACCGCATTGTTGTTGGAAATTCGTTTCCGCAAAATCGTGTCTTTATGAAATGCTTTGAAAAAGACTATAAAACGATGATTTTGTTTTGGCACGCACATCAATACGTTTTGACGAAGAAAGGCGACGACCCCTCTTATTGTGTTTCTTATTCTAGAATTTGCCTTATGGGGTGAGAATTTTTGGTGTCTACAGTAATGTTTCACAAGCTTTTGGCTATGTGGTGCTGTAACTAGGTGCTTCGTCATCCTTAATAGTTGTGTATCCGTTCTTTGTTACTTTTCGCAGGTCTGAGATTAAGTTTACAAATAATCTCCTTCGATCGGAGTCATGCCGTTTGTCTCACCTTTGAATGTAATCTTACCGGAGTCGTGTAAAAATGACACGCTCGTTCTTTATTGGTTTTACCACTCAAGATGCTCTCACGCAATTTTCGCTCAAAGACTTGTTCACGCGCTTAAACAAAAGAAATAATCATTTTCGGTCTTAAGCTCAGATTGCCCCTAGTATTGTTTTGAGGTTTATTTAACTAACCTTTTGAATGCCCAGGTTATTTATGGATGGTGATTATATGTGTGATGGTAAATGATGTTGGGGTGATTGCTGAATGATTCATCTTTTCCTTTTGTGGCAGTAATTTTGTTTTTATGTGTCTGGTGAAATAGCAAAAATGATAAAGTGATGTGATACATGTGGTGGCTGTAATGGAGGTGGTGAATGTATGCATGGGAAGGTGGTTTTGTACAAGAAGCTTCGTGAAAGACAAAGGTTTTGTTTTTTGACGTCTACGGGCATGCTTCATGAGGGATTTTTTTGGGCACATGAACGAATGTACAAACATTAATCCAAACATATAGAAGAACATGAGCAAAGAAGGAATTTTATTAATAACCAAAGGGAGAAACAAAAACATTAAGTACCATCTAAAAGGAAAGAACATCTAAACTAACTATAGTAAGAAAGAAGCTATGTAAAATAACTTAAGGAAATTAATAATGATTCCTAATGACCCCAAAGCGAGAAGTGAATGACTACAAAAACAAAAACCCGAAAGATATGCTAACTACTCCTAACTATGATCTATTCTTCATGGAACATCCAATCAGGCATCGCTTCCTCCTCTGCCGTTCTTACCTTATCCTGTAAACATGGGGAACATGAGCACATGAGTAAAGACAATAGTTCAATTGCTGAAATGAAAGACGAGTCCATTAACGCACCAAGTCCTTGACGACCAGGATTCGCTGCCGGAGATAGGACGTCTGGAATCCCTTAGAGATCCTTGCCAAGGCCCTTACCCTCCTAATAACCATATTTCTCCATGATAATCTTCCCTGGTCCAACTTCAAGTTTCTGAAGAGAAACTGGGTTGGACTGTTCTGGTACAACATTGAACCAATTCAGGTGGGACGAACCCTCTTCTTCAACCATACAAACGGGCAACTCCTTTTGGTGTGGTTCACCTTTAACGACGTGAAGCTTCCCGTCTCTTTTGAATTTCAAACATTGATGCACCGTAGAAGGGACTGCCTTCAAATCTTGAAGGAATTTAGTCCTAGAATCAGATTAAAAGAATGGGGAATTTGCAGAACCAAGAACTTCACTGGATGAACGATCGTTCTGAACTTGAGCGGAAGATCCAGCAGGCCAAAGACATGCCTTGGGTTGTTGTCATATCCCCGTAACACTATTTGGCAAGACTCAAACTTATCGTAACCCATGCTTTCTGCCACTTTCAGAGGACAAATGCTAACGTCTGCTCTCGTGTCAATGAGGACCTTTGGCACCTTGAAGGCCCCGCACCAAACAGTAATATACAGTGCCTTTCCCAAATGCTCAGAGATCTCACCATCGTGGAAACTGATCTCCTCTTCCTTCTTTTGCCAGAGAGCTGCAACCATCCTTTCCAGGGCTAAACTTTCCTCTGGCCTGCCTAAATGTTTAGCAATGGCCCGCCGGTGCTCTGGTGAAATCGTGAGCAAAGACCAGATAGCCATGGGAATGGTTGTTGCCTTCAGCTTCCGAAGCAGTTTTTGTTCACCTGGAACTTCTTCAACTACTGGGGGAGGCAGCATTGGCTCTTCCCTTCGCGACGTCATTTCGGAGGATTCGTAGTGTTAGCCTGACCGGGTAATGTGAGCATTTACAGGGACAAAGCTAACCGTAGGTGTGGGCTTCCGTCCTGCCCCTCGTGCCGGCTTTTGGTCGTCCCAAAAAATAGTAAAGGCTGTGCATTGAACTTCGGACTCTGAAGCCTCGAGGTCATCCAAACCCTGATATCCCTAATCAATGAGGTCCTGGATCCGATGTCTCAGCGCTTTGCAATCATCGGTATCATATCCTGCTAGCTGATGGTACCTACAAAATTGACTGAGCCTACTCCCCTTTCGTGTTTCTTCATGGCAAGGAATGAGTGGTTGTATGAGCCCTACATCCTGCAGCTCCACGAAGGCCTAGCTTAAGGGACATCCAATAGGTGTGAATTTTCTTTTGGTTTTCCGGGGAAGCTTCAGTATCGGGGGTGCAATCCGGATTTTCCCTTCTCGAGCCAACGACAAGATCTTGGACCTTAGATTACGGCAATCATCTGTGGAATGACCCGGAAGTAGATGGAAATGACAAAAATGCTTGGGGTGCTTTCCTAGACTCCTTCCCTGAAACCACGGGACCCTAAGTTGAACTAACCTCATTCCCAAAAGTGTCTTCAGAGTCTGACTCTACGATCGTCAAAGATCCACAATGGGCCCCTGCACGGCTTGTTCTTGCTGTGGCTCCGGGCCTTTCTGCGATCCGATCTCGTCTATACCAGGAGTGAGTCCCAGAGGGATAATCTCCTCGAGGGTATGAATAAGGGTCCTTGCCTCCTTTACGGCTGACACGAGCCCTGAGCTTAATTCCTCTAGAGCATTTTTGTGGACAAATTCCAACTCAGTAAGTTTCCCTATCAAATCCACAAGCTCAGCGATTTGAGTGCTTCGATCGTTAGCTCAGACGACATTCTAGCTGCGGGGGGTGCTGCCTGTTTTGAGTAGTAAAAGATAAGTCAGCATTGTGGGAGTGAAACTGGGACTAAACTTGGGAATACAGGCCGAGAGTCAGTGTGCTTGAATCGAAAGGAATTAAATGCTTGTAATGAATGTTGGGCTCTAAAATTTTGGAGGGGTTCATTTTGGACTAGAAATTTGGGTCGCGAAACACGTTGGTCCTACAAGTGTGCGATCCATTTTGCATTACGAGAACCAACCTGAGGGGATTTTTTTGGGTGATAGAAGTATTTGGGCCACCGAAACTCTTTAAGTGTTTTATTTGGACTAGAAGAGATTGAAGGATTTATATAGATATTGGGCTTGAGCCCCAGAAAAGACATACACACAGAAGTCTTACACAGAGAGTTATGCAAATGTCCTCACAAGATGACTCTGTCTAACGGGCATGGATCGATCCGAAGAGGTGCTTGGGCGCGGGCCCAGGTCACCACAAAGGAATAGGGCTTGCATGCTATTTTCTTTGGGCTTCCCCACTCTTTTCACATCACCTGAAGGTGAGAGTCTACCGTCGGGTCTTTGACTGACCAAACAATGGGCTAGGTAAGGGTACTGCCAGGAAAATGCTTGCGGCTAAGGCCCGGGTACTAAGGGGATGTGGTTAGACGACATCCTCCTCTTTTCCCCCACTTATTCACATCACCTTGAAAGGTGTGAGTTCCTGATAGGGGACCCTAGACGGGTCCCGGGGTGAAATCGGCTTGTATGGACCCTCGCTCTCATATAATGATTACAGAAATTTAATTGCACACAAAAGTAAACAAACAACATAATAAAAGCCATAAATAAACAATTTTGAGTTAAGCCCTCTTTCTTAAAATTAAACAAGTTAATAATAAGAATTTGTCCCCAGCAGAGTCACCATTCTATGAGCCTCGATTTTTGATCTCTATCCTATGTTGATTCAGGCTGATTAGGATCTGGTCGAGTTCTAGGTCCACTTATAACCTTAGATTAATAACTATGTCATATAACATTAATTATTAAAACTTAAATTAGCTTGCTAGAACCTATTATGAGTCGCCACCTAATTTTGACCCAGGGTAAATTAGGAAGGAGAGTTCGGGTGGGGGGCTTGATATTCGACTTATTTAGGGTTCAATTACTTTCATTACCCAAGAAGTCGTTTTTCCTCTACTTAGTTTAATTACAGTTTATTACGAGTCATTTTAACCTAAGTGCGCGCTTCTGATTTTTTTGGATTTTTGACGTTTTTTGACAGAATAGTAAAGTGAAATTAAAACTACCTGAACTGGGGTTTCGGAGGCAAAATTAGGTCAAATTTTAATTATGTCTGTAGCCACGGACCTAATGTCCGAGAGCACGGACCCCAATTGGTTTATATGATTACAAAAACTAAACTAAACAAAAACGTAAACTTGAAAAGTCTGGGGCCAAGGACAGGGTGTCCGTGGGCCCTAACATGTACTATTAAAAACCCTAAAATTTAAAAAATTGAAAAATAAGAAATCCCGCCACTGTCCTGGGTGTCCGTGGTCACGGACCACCCACGGATAGGGTTTTTAATGGTTCCCGACGGTGTTTTTGGCTCAAAATTTATTTACTTGTAGCCTGAAAGATGTACAAGATGTTAGTGATTAAAAGTTTTCAGTTTGAAGTCGAATAACACACGAAACTTAGCAAACAAGTAACAAGGCAGTAACTAAAACAATTAGAAATACAGAGGCTGAGAAGAGTTAGTTTGAACCCAAATTTTGAATTAAGACTGATAAAGTCGTAGGGAGTTAGGAAAGTGGAATTCCTACATGTTTTACCTTCGGATTTACAAGGATTCTTCATGTCGAGATTCGTCGAGTGCTCCGTTGATGGCAGATCCGAAAGGACTTCGAACCACGCTTCTGGTTGTTGATTGTTCTTGCCGTTCTTCACGTTTTGGTGTGTTTTTTATGGGGTTTTGATGATTGTTGATGCTTCGGGAGTTGGAAAACAAGTTTAGATGGTGATTTTAGGGGAATTACGGTATGATTTTGGTGACCGGGTGTTGAAAAACATGAGAGAGAGAGAGAGAGGAGAGGCAATGCCTTCTGACTTTCTAGGGTTCTTGAGATTGTGAGATTCTGATTTGATCAAAAGACTTATCCCTTTATATAGACTTCCTTAAAGATAAAGAAAATCTAGTGAAAACGAGATTCTTCAAGATTTTAATTAATTGACTTCCCAAAGGAATTTTGCTGTGAAATTTTAGCCACATGTTAAGGATGATATTTCTGATTTTTCCAAGGTGGAATCAAATTTTTGGATATTGGAATATTTTTAAATTCAATTCCTCGTCAAATTCAATCATAAATTGCTAGAAAATTATGGGAAATTCAAAAAATCAAAATTCTAACGCAATTATGCTTAAATTATCATCCTCTATCGTGGGTTAAATTTTCAAAGCATTTCAAGTTGATTTGAGCATATTTTGGAGGAGAGAGTCAGCCTATAGGAGGTCTTGGGGACCTTAAAAATTACGAAAATGCCCCCTAACGATGACGAAGCTGCTCCCGATGCCCGGGATGCGCCGATCGAGCCAGGATCCCTCATGACTTGATTGAAGTGCCTCTCATAACACCAAAGCCTTACAAAACTTAACCAGGGGGGTCAAAATTTTGGGTATAACAACTACTCAATTTCCTTATACTTATCTGCAGCTTCCATGTAGAAGTTACATTTATAGTAAGCAAGTGTTTCCATGAATTCTTAGAATTTTTCACTAAATTTTCCAAAAGATCTCTCTTGAGGAGCAATTATTTGCGGTGCATCCATAAATCCCTTTCTAGGTGACTTTTTATTGCTTAGGGGTTCTTTCTATCTTCTCATCTAGGGATTGCTATGGGGTGCTTCCTTGTGAAAAATGTTTATAATGGAACTTGAGAGACACCATAGGTAACCAACAAATAAGAGTTGAGTGTTCATTAAAGCAAGGCAAATTGCCAAACTATCTCTTCTCATCTCTTGTTACAAAGTGAATCAAATGCAAATCTCCATTTTTCCTTTTGTTTTTCCTCAATGCCCATTCTAGATAGAAGTTGGCCATGGTAAAAGTTCTCCAAGCTCCAAAAATCTCTAAGAACTTGGAAGCACTCTAGATCATACCCCAAATACTCTGTATTTTTATTTCCCCTAAGCACACCCATGTCACCACGAGAAGGTTGGTTGCACTCCTCTTGAGATGTTTCACAAATTTTTGCTCACTTGAATTCAAGAGTTCATCTAAACACTTGCTTTCTTTAAATGTTCCTTCTTATTGTGGGTTCCTAGCAAATTTTTGCTTGAGGACAAGCAAATAGATAAGTGTGGGGGAGTTGATAAGTGGTGAAATAATAATATTTCAATGTCTTTATACACCTTCATTTACTTGGTGCATAGCTCATTTCACCACTTAATAGAGTGTTTTTGTGATTAATAGTGAACTTATACAGTTTGATATTTTGATAGGTAAAAGCTCACCTTGAGCACAATGTTGGCCCCTTTTATAGCTAGTGGCATGCACCGATAGATTCCCCATCCTTCAAGCTTTCTAACACCGCAAACGGGGAGCAATTCCGAGCTGTAACGAAGATTCAAGGCCCCGCGCAAGTTAGAGAAAAATGTTTCTACAGTCAACCGACCCATGGACCGACCCACTCTGGGTCGGTATGAAGCTCCGGAGAAGAAATTCGTCTCTACACCGGACCAACCCATAGGACCGACCCACACTGGGTCGGTCGGAGCTTAAAAAGGTCATGTGCCGTCTTCAGAAGGGCCAACCGACCAACGGGACCGACGCACTGTGGGTCAGTCGGATACGGAAATTTCTCTACTTATGCTAGTTTTGAGGCTGATTCACTCACTTTCATTTTTACACACTTAGAGACTGAAACAAGGAGAAAGAGAGAGGGTGAGAGAGAGAGAGAAAGAGAGAGAGAGAGAAGAGAAAGAGAGAGAGCGATTTTTGAGGGAGAAAGAAGAAGAAGAAGAAAGAGAAGAAGAAGAAGAAGAAGAAGAAGAAGAAGAAGAAGAGAAGAAGAAGAAGAAAAGAAGCTCCTCCTCCTCCTCCTCCTCCTCCTATCCTCCTCAGCTCCTCCTCCTCCTCCTCCTCATCCTCCCCCTCCTCCTCCTCAGCCTCCTCCTCCGCCGACTCCTCCTCCTCGCTCTCTCCTCCTCCTCCTCCTCAGAAGCCTCCTCCTCCTCCTCCTCCCTCCTCCTCCTCCTCCTCCTCCTCCTCCTCCGCCTCCTCCTCTCCTCCTCCTCCTCCTCCCCCTCCTCCTCCTCCTCCTCTCCTCCTCAGACTCCTCCTCCACTCCTCCTCCCTCCGCCTCCTCCCTCCTCCGAGAAGAATAAGAAGAAGAAGAAGAAGAAGAATAAGACTCAGCTCACCTTCTCCAGCTCAACCATCTTCGACAATGCTTTTTCTCTCTCTCTCTTTTATGTATCTCTGGCTGAGTAGATCTATTTAGCACTTTGGGATGGGGGTTTGAACTTGAATCCTCCAACTAGCTTGTAAACCATTACTTCATTAATTATGATTGTTTTTCTCTCTCTTGTTCATTTAATGCTTTAACTTGATCAATTATGGCATTTATGGTGATTCCCAACAACACAAGACTTTGAGTTGGGGGTTGTGACCTAAAGGAGAGAGAAACCCTAGATTGTGCTAGCTTGATTAGTTGGTGAAATTTGGGGCTATTTATGTGGAATTGCAATTAATGCTATCTAGTGATTTGAACTCCTCTTGATTTGATAGTTGAGAGTATCTAGGTAAGAGTTGGCTCTTCCATGACTTGGAAGGTCATTACAATAGTCCAAATAGACAATTTGAGTGAAATGGGTTCATAAGTGAAGTTGGGGTGAATTTAGGTGATAAGAACCATCCTAGAGTGCTTTTCACCCAAATCCTTCAACAACCAATTTTAGTTTCCATATTTAAGTTGCAGTTTTTCTTGAACCAAACCATTAAGCTTGCCACCAGCTAAACCCCCCTTTTTATTATTGTTCTGTTACCAAATACCGAAGCTAGGGAGACAGATAGTCAATTTCCTAGTGGAACGGCACTCTTTACTACTACTTCGATTGGGTCCACTTGCCCATATTTTGTGATATTAACCTACACATAATTCTCATAACAGGATCCTCTCTCTCCATCAACCATTCATCAATCTCGTGCTTTGTACAAAAATCATCCATTGGAGAATATCATATCAGACATATCCAAAGGAACTCAGACAAGAGCACAAACTCGAGATCTTGTAGCCTTCTCAACGAATTCTCACCTATCGAGCCCAAGAACATCAAGGAAGCTCTTCGAGACTCAGACTGGATCAATGCAATGCAATAAGAACTAAACCCGTTTGAAAGATGTAAAGTCTGGCATCTTGTGCCTCATCCTACTCATCAAGGAGTACTTGGCACAAAATGGGTCTTTAGAAACAAGCTGAATGAAATGGAAGAAGTCAGGAACAAAGCTTGTCTGGTAGGTCAAGGATATCGTCAACAAGAAGGAATAGACATCCAAGAAACCTTCGCTCTAGTAGCAAGGATGGAATCTATCAGATTACTAATTGCATTTACTGCACACAAAGGAATCAAACTCTTCCAACTTGACATCAAAAGTGCCTTCCTAAATGGGTACGTCAAAGAGGAAGTGTATGTTAAGCAACCTCCAGGTTTTGAGACACAAGAAGGAAAAGACATGGTACTCAAACTTGACAAAGCTCTTTACGGGCTCAAACAAGCACAAAGATCATGGTATGATCGCCTGTCCTCCTATCTATTGGAAAACCACTTTAAAAGGGGTAAAGTAGACAAAACTCTATTTGTTTACAACAACAAAAGAGATTTCCTAATTGTGCAAGTATATGTTGATGATATAATTTTCGGAGCCTCTGATGAGAAATATTGCAAAAAGTTTGAAGCATTGATGAAAAGGAATTTGAGATGAGTGATCTGGGAGAATTGAAGTTCTTCCTTGGACTTCAATTCAAGCAGAATGATGAAGGGCCCATCATATCCCAAGAGAAGTACGTAAAAGATTTGTTGAAGAGATTTGGAATGGAGGAATGTAAGACGTTTGACACACCAATGGCAGTTGGCACTAAGATGGGCATCATGACTGGTGACCGACCGGTCAACCAGTGATCTTATAGAGAGATGATTGGTTCTCTACTATATTTAACTGCTAGTAGAACCTGACATATGTTAGCGTTTACTTATGTGCTAGGTTTCAAGAAGATCTAAGAGAAAGTCTCCTCACAGCTATAAAAAAATCCTACATTACTTAAAAGGAATTATGAATCTTGGTTTCTTTTATCCTAAGTTCAATAACTGTAACGTTGTAGGATTTTCAGATGCAAACTATGGAGGATCTATTACCGATAGAAAGAGCACTTCAGAGACAACATTCTTTGTTGGGTCTTGTCTGATTGCATGGGGATCAAAGAAACAATAAAGTGTTACAATCTCAACAGCTGAATCTGAATACATTGTTGTGGCAAGATGCTATGCTCAACTCCTATGGCTTAAACAGGAAATTGGTGACTACGGCGTCAAAACATGTACTTTACCAATTATGTGTGATAATACAAGTGCCATCTTTATTTCCGAAAATCCTGTGCATCATTCTCGTACCAAACATATTGACATTAGACATCACTTTCTTAGAGATTTATGTGAAAAGGAATTAGTTGGTTAAAGTATATTTCTACTGAAAACCAACTAGCTGACATCTTTACTAAGCCATTAAGTAGGGAAAGGTTTACTAAGATTGTTCATGATCTTGGAATGATACTCATTAATCACAGTTAAACTGACTTTTATTTCCCATGATCGGTCACCGACATGTGAGCACACACCTGTTATATTGTCGTTCAGTAGTCAACGATCAGTTTAATGCATAGAAATCATGTCAAACGAATACTTGAAGCAGATATGTCATTTTCCACAAAGTGAGTTAGGTTAGAGATAGTCCAATGGATAGAAACGGGAAAACTTCTCAACGGATCGCTGATAACCGTCACGACCGCTGCCCGTTATGAATAGTACCATTAGGACATGTCAGCGAGTGGACGAGGAGCGGTCACCAACCGTTACTCGATATCTATAAAAGGGCGATGAGAGTTTTACTCTTGTCACACTATTGCCCTCACTCTCTCTAATTTCTCTAAGCACTCAGATCATCTTCTCTTCTCGCTCACCAAACTTCCTGCGAGATTTAGAGCAAAAATCCCTTGCCTCACAGCCGTTAAAGGACACTTGAGCAAAAAGTTCTAAATTCCAGTATAAAATCCTCTACACTGAAAATGGCACCCAAGACTTCTCTACGATCCAAAGCTAAAACATCTACATGGAAGTTTTGACGCAACAAGTGGCCAACATCCAGCAGACAGAATCTATACAACTCGACTGACAAGGGAGGAGGAAAATGAGCTTACGGTTAAAGTAGTACAGGAAGGGAATCTTCTCGCCAGTGAGGTAGAGGATATAAAATCCCACATTCCCAAAACCTACTACTTCATCAAATCGGACACTTTCAAACCTACTGTCATTCTTGATCCTACTCCCACACAAGAACCAAAAATGTCTTCTCCTGCCCTCTCACCTAAAACCTCCAAAATCACCACAAAGCAATCCAAAGCCAAACAACCAAAATCCAAGAGCCATTCAACCGCCACAACTAGTCGTGTAACTCGCGCATCTAAGCGCGCCCAAAACAAACAGCTCCATAACAATCCCATTCAACACCAGAGAGGATAACACGTCGATTACACTTCACCAAGGAAAAAGAAGCCTCTCCCTCAGCTGTCGTCAAGGAAGTGGTTCAATCACTGGAGGAAGAGAGCTTCAAAGTGACGAACCATCACAAAAGGAAGCCTCAGTAGAAGAGAAAGACCAGGAGGAAGGTGTAACTACACCTGACTCCGAAGAAGAGGCAAACCTCATAGCTGCTTTTGGAGAACCAGTCATCGACAGGTCTCTAACACCTCAGCAACAACATAAAAACGATGATAGTGACACAAAATCATCATCACCTATTATTCACGTGCTCGAGGAGTATGCTCACTTGGAGAAGGCAAAGGGAAAAAGAAAGATGAGCGCTTCATCTAGCACCAAGGAGGTCGACGAGCTTGCTCATGCCGAAAAATCAGTTGCCAAGTCCCAACCTCCACAGTCCTTGAAGCGAATGAAAAGGCTCAAAGAACTAGAGCCTTCATTGATCAAGGCCGAGAACGTCAACGACCACTCCTGTCCCGTCTTACCAAAGACGTTGGATATGGAGTGGATGAAGAAGATGGGTCTATGAGAGATCATCAAGCTGTTGGAGTTCCAAGGATGGGTAGACTTCTTCTAGGAGCGTTCCAAGGATGGGTAGACTTCTTCTAGGAGCCTATCCCTGTCTACACCAAGCTGCTCAAGGAGCATATGAGATATCTTGGACCACTGCAGAGTGATGAAGATGACGACCACCTCCTCTCAATGGTCCAAACGGCTCAAATTACTATCTCCAAGTCTTGGATTTGCAAGACTTTCAACCTAGAGCCAGAAGGTCTGATCATCCCCAAGGAAACAACTTGGAATGACCTAGGGCACCAAGGAGGAAAGATGGTTAACCTGCTCAACAAAGGAGCAACGATGAAAAACTTCAATGTCGTGGACATGTCCATCACCGATAGAGTCCTCTTCAACTTAGTCACCCACAACATCACCCCAAGGAACCAGCACACCCACATTGTCAATGCCTGGGATGTGAGGCTGATGTTCGCACTCAAGACCAAGGAGAAAATCGATCTGCCAGCCATGATTCTCTTCACTCTAGATGAGAGTCATCAAGTAAACCAAGGTCTGGTACCCGGGGGAGTGGTCACTACGACACTCTTAGAGAGTGGAGTGGACACCGACAGGTTCCACGAGTGCGCGCGCACTGCTCAGGACTGCATCTGCTCTGAGATGCTATCCAAAATGGGGATAAAGACTAAAGGAGGTAAGCTCATTGCCATCTAGAAGCCCACAAAGAGTGAGGAAGCACGATCAGAACCGCGACCAACAGCAAGAGCTTCAGGACTCAAGAGGAAGAGAAGTTTCTCACCGGTCCACGACAGGTCCGGGACCAGTCTGGATACTTCAACTCGGGACATTCTTCAGCGAGTAAGAGTCACTCTTACCATTGTGCAGGCTGTCTCCACTGAACCAAGTGTTCATCACATGGTTCAAGAAGCAATAGATTTTATAGACTCCCACATAGCCTCAGCGTTCTTTGTCTCCTACAGACTCGAGTGAAACCGTGAGAGTTAGATTAGGATTAGATTTTTCTTTTCCATCAAATGCTTTACTTGCCTTTGACTATCTGTTTCAAAGTACCTTTTGATATCAATGAAAATGAAATTGGTTTTGTATACTTGAATGCTTATGATGCGTACGAAATAATTTATTGTATTGGTTGTTTCTTCCTTGATTAAAAATTGCAAAAATGAATGAGATATTTAGTCCCATCCATTCCACTAATCCAATCTCGGACCTTGACACCTAAAAAGCCTACAAACATAGCCCACAAGACATAGCACCTCATTTAATACCTCTCACCGATCAGTCGTTGAGCATATCCAAAGTGTTTATAAAACTTGCTTACTCCTTTTGCCACTCACAATCATCTCACAAAATGGCTCAATACCCATAAAGCTCATCCAGCTCAAATGAGCAAACCATTCACTCCACCATTCGCAAGTTTATGACCACCAAACACCCAAAGAAATATGTCGCCCAAAGCTATGTTCAAATAAACTCCAACTCACTCACAACTTGGTCTATCACATCAAGTGTCACTCTATCACATACACGTTCTCCACACTGCATGAAGGTCACAATAGATTCTGATGAGTCCGACCATTCCACCACAGCTGAGTCACCTTTGCTCGATCTTACCACAGCCAAACCCTCTTGGATCAAAGATTCTTTTTCGGAAGATGAATCTTATGGATTAGATGTCATAGAATGGGACCATCAAACACGTCACTCCATCTAGCCTATCTTGATCATGTTTTGTAGTTTGTACTATATGGAATGCCATGGCCTTTACTACATCTTACGTCGTGTAGTTGCTCCCTATTTTGTTGTATGGCAAAGGGGGGAAGAAAAAGTATATGTACTTGTGAGACTATGTCTATCGTCCTTGTATTATGTTTCATATGAATGTGGTTATGGTATAGCATAAAAGTTGTCACTTATTATGCATACGTTGTCACTTATTGCTATCATTGATTAAAATTCTTCATTCTTAAACCCTTAACAAACTCAGGGGGAATCCTTCATAAGGGGGATCTCTCAATTTTTGAATTGCCAAATACATATAAGTGTATAGATTGCCATAAAAAAAGGGGGAAATTGTTAAGACAAGATCCTTTAGTTTTGATGATAGCAAACCTTGTATTATCTATCTAATGTGTTTGTAAGATTCATGATTCAGATAAACAGGTGAATAAGTGGCTTAGCACGCAAGGTTGCAAGCGCACTTAAGTCATGAGTGGCTTAGCACGGAAGGTTGGAAGCGCGCTCAATCCACGACATGTGCCCTACTAGTCGGGCACCTGTTTGAGAGAGCTCTGTAGAACTTCTAGCACAGACACCAATCAGACACCGCACGAAGATAACTCTTATGCTTAAAGATGAAAATCAAAGACAGAAACTACAAAGGATTGACACATTCAGTTAAGACACATACATCCACATGAGCAACTTGCTCAAGACAAGCTCTCGACAAAAGAAGAAGTTCATTAATGCACAAGATAACAAAGCTATAAAAGAACATCATTACATAGCCGTAATGAATTCAGAAGAGGGCATTTATGAGCATTTAATGAGCCAAACAGAATTAGGCAAGTGGGGCACACAAGTGGTGTTCGACCTATCAAGAGGGTTGCCGCTAACTTGACCTACTATGAGAAGACTCTCTCCAAGTCTAGTGTGGTTGTTATGTGAATAAACGAAGTAGAAGTCCACTCCTAGAAGTCTAGGGATTAATAGGACGGTAGTTACATCCTAACAATCGTGTATATATACTTGCATTTATTCCATATGTAAGTAAGCCCTGTACGAGAGAAAAGATAGAGATAATCTGGGTAAGTGTGGATCAGACTTAGGAGTGTGTGTAAGTGCTAGAGAGTTGGTGAGATAGAGAGGACTAGGTAAGATTATCAATATATTGGGTATTTGATAGGACGACAGGTCGAGGAACAGTTGGTGAACCGTAGGCTGATAGTCAAGAGAGAGTTGACGACTTTAGGGGTAAAGTCAAAACTGTCCTGGGAGTCCGTGTGTGGGGCAAGGGAGGTTGAGTGAATTTCGTGTGTGTGAATTCTCGATCGAAATTTATTTTCCAATTTAAGTTTTATCTCTTGTCCCTTCCCAAACTATCAAGGTTTATTAGAGTCCACGATACGTTCACGACACGTCGGGGACACATCAGAGCGCTTGTTGGTTTCATTTACCCTTGTACTTCCCGTTAAAGATAGTGGCATCTATTTGCAATAGGGGTTTCATGTACTTGAAAGCAGTGGCCCCAATGCCCAGAAACAACGCTTAAATTGTCTAACTAATGTGGTTTGCATCTCGTTCTCAAACACAACATTATACTCCAAATCCACAAACGAGGTAGGCATTTAATGTCTTATGGTTAAGATGTACCTGGTACTTCAGCATATGACTGCACCCAATCCTCGTAAACTCTTCTTATGGCTTCCGTACGGCCCAACCAAGCTTTTTTATAGCTTATTTTCTTACGATGCTCCTGGCGGATTAATTGAATAACTGTCTTCACTTAGTAACCGGATTCTTCTTCACTCGGGGAATCATCGTCTCGGCAATGAAATGGTAGGTTATGAACGGGTCATTATTCTCGTTCAAGATAGGAGAACACGAGTGAGGAGTGAACTTGCGTATGCGCCATTCAAATGTATCCTTCAAGAGAGATGCTCAAAAATAGAACTTGCATCCTTCACCTTGTCGATACTTTAACGCGTACACTTTTCTGGTGTTTTATTGTGGCAGAATGTAACACGCCATCTCGATCCAATCGTGGTTATCAAAAACTTATCACCATATATACAAACTCTGCAGCGGATTCAAATACATTCCAGGACCTTGCCACGGTCTGACTACAGAATATACCGAACATTAGTACATACCAATCTTAACCAAATACATATCCTACTTACAATCCCCTCACATCCTATACATCTTACTAACTCAAAATGCCATACGAGTGTACATGTACAACTCGTAGGCCACACTTAACCCGTAACGCTTGTACCCCATCTTACTCTCGTGACGGCCGCCTCCTGACGTTCACCTGTGTAGTAAAACAGCCCCCAAAGGGGGTCAGCACGAATGCTGGTACGATCTCTCATGGCCCCCAAGCTAACGTGGCTACGACGACTTATTGTCGATAGCATGGAGGTTGATTAGATGCACAACATAATAGAAAGTGCAGTAAACAACAATCCAAATATGAACAATCAAAGTTCAAACATAATGAACGACTTAAATGTGTTCCCTTAATTAGAGAGTTAATTATTTAACTCCTTAAGTTATGTTTCCTCTTAATCTTAGTCCATCCTTATCTTACCTCAATCTTAGTATTATCTTAGCCTTAGAAACAACCATCCTTTAAAAAGGAATGGATGTAGCTTATCTTAGTCATATAATACAAACCATCCTTTAAAAAGGAATGGTTGCAACTTATCTCAAACCTTATCTTAATTTTGGAATACAAACCACTCTTTAAATAGAAATGATTGTATCTATCTCAATGTTTATTTTTGTCGGGTCAAAAGCGACCCTAGCCAATGAGCTATTAACTCCACTGGTTGAATAAACAACTTATCTTATAATTTAGGATTTAGGTGATCCTACCGCACCATCTTAATGCCTCCTACCTTGGACGGTATGTCCAATGTAGCTGAGCCGGCAACCGACCCTAGGCAACAAGTCCTTAAGCGGAAGTCGGATCTGCTTTAGATACCGACCCCCTTATTCCTTAGCATGCAACCGGAGTCAGTCCCGGGTTCCTCACTCCCCCCTTAAGTTCCAGTTAGTAGAAGTCTCAAGAAATGTTGTTGGTTAACCTCTTCCGGTTTATAACAAACTAATATTAGGGAGCGTTCCTTAGTCTCACTCAATTCCTTACTAAACGTTGGTTAGTAAGTTCTCACGGTAAGTTGTGTTAGTTTTCAAACATCACACAACAATACAATAAACATAATGTTCCGGTTGCATGCTTTATCTTGTTTAGTGAGCACACAAAAACAATAGCACACAAGCCGAGGGACACCTCGTTAGCAAGCAGGTCACAAGAAGAACTGTACCGTTCACCGTTGATCGTTTGGTTGCTTACTCTCCTCCGGAGTCCAAACTCTCAAGTCCTAAAACATTGATTCAATCTTAAGTTGTTAATCACTTAACTAAATTCAACTTAATGAACTTACTCAACCCATAATGTTTCCCCACCTAAGACCTCTTAAGTTTTACAACTTATTCTTACAACTTAACCTTAAACTTTTAAGTTTATACTCAACTTAATCCCTTAGGTCTTTATACCTCTAATCATCAATGCCCTCTTAATGGGGTACCATTAATACCACTAAACTTCCTTAGGGTTTCTTTTTTTTTTATCTTTAGGACCGACTGACCTTACCCAAGGTCGGTCCATTCCAGAACATATCACCGATTGAAAATTTTACCCCGACCGACCTTGCAAGTCCGGTCCCCAAGGTCGGTCATTCCCGAGAGTTTTCCCCGTACAAAATTTAGACATGACCGACCTTGTAAGTCCGTCCCCAAGGTTGGTCCATTCCCTAGACTCTTTCCGGTGTGTAAACTGGGCTCGACCGACTTCAGGTCCAGTCCCCCGAGGTCGGTCTGCTCCAGACCTTTGTTTTTAGATTCCAATTTGACTCCAAACTTCTCCACAAGTTCCCCCATGTGTCCTAATACCATTTAGGCACTTAAACTCACCTTTAAACATCCACTAAAACCTCCTTAGCTACTTTCTCAATTCTTACTAGGAATTCATAACACTTGTTTACACCTCTTAAGGCCTTTACAAGTCACCAAACAAGGTCTATACATCATCTAAAACCATTACCATTCAAACCCAATCATTAGAAGCCAAAACAATTTTTTTCTCTTTCTCTGCACTGGACCGCCCTCTGGGGCGGTCCCAACCAGAAGCTAATTTCCTGCATGATTTGCCTGGACCTCCCCACAGGGGCGGTCCCTAGGGGCGGTCCACAGCAGAACCTATTTTCCAAGTGCTTTTCTCCTCATTTTGAACTCCAAATTCACCCCAATCTTTTCCACTCATTCCACAATCTTCCACATGTTTCCTACATGTTTAAACACCTTAAAACATGCACTAAACCTACCTCAAAAATCACCAAACTTGACACTCAATTTCTTACAAAATTCTTACACTTAACACTTGCTTCCTTACACTTCCCTCTAGTGACTTTCCCACATATAAAGCTTTCAACCTGCAAATACACCCATCAATCTCATAGTAGTTATAATGCTCTTAAATCCATCGTAAACTTATCTTACTAACTCATTCCCATTGGCTCCTTAGTCACAAGTTCACAAGCTTGTTTAAGTTCTTTTCTTAGGTTATATATCCCATTACACAATGTAAGCTCTAAGCACATTAGTACCCACCTAAAATCATCCCTTAAAACTTAAACCACCATTAGGTAAGCATTTACCTGTTTTCTCAAGCTTATCTTAACTTCCTCCTTAGACCTTCTTCTTGAATGAATCTTGGCCACCCATTAAATTTCCTTTGCCAATGTTCTAATCATATTCAAGACTCTCATTAGTGCTAAACTTACACAACCTTAAGGAGTAAACCCTAGTTAAAATGTGTTCTAAGGTATTGAAATGATGTTTTACCTGGAGTCTTACAGATAGGCTGGATATGGATCAAGAAGGACCCCTCTAGCCCTTGGAGAATAGAATCAGCTAGAACAAAAGTATCTATGAAGTAAACCACTTACCAAACTGAGACATATTCAAGCAGTTTCCTCACAAGGTGACTAGTTCTTACTACAATACTTACAAAAAGCTGTTCATGTAATGTAGATGAAACAAGAATGTAATCAACTCAGGATACATTATATAGTTTAAATGATAATCTAAAACAAGATACTAGGCATTAAATGAAATAAATGCCTAATTCTGATCTTAAAAGCTTCAATTTACCCTTGTCACTGATGAAGAGTTATTCATGGCTTATACAAGGAATCTTAAGATTAAAGAACGTCTTCTATCAATATCCATCCTCTAAGGTCATAGAGGTCAAAAGAAAGGCACACTTGAAGGGCTCCTAAATCAAGAGAATATCACCAGCCATCATCTTGCAATAAATCGCTCTATAAAAATGACCTTAACCTACATTAAGAGATTCAATGGTTTCTCTCTTCATGTTCCTTTTCCATAAGGACAATAAATGGAACCTGATCAATGACTTACTAATGATTCAAGAAGGCACATCTTATCAATCAAGTTAGTTTATGCACTGGAATCAGCTCCAAGCAAGACTAGAACCAATGGATAAAACCAGGCTCCATGAGAAGTAATTTTCGGTCATGAAGAAAAATGAATGAAACTTGGTTTTCTTACATTTTCCTTACCAGAATGAATGGAGAAGATAATGAACACCTCAAGCTAGCTTTTCCTCCTCCAATGTGATTTCCCATGGCTCCAAAATGAGCTTTTCAATTTTGAAAAGATGGGAAGCAAGGCCTTGTCTAACTAAGAGAAATTAATCTATCTTAGTTTTTGATTTAGAGCTAAAATGAGCAAGTTATGGACAAATCAAGGTGAGGCAACAATGGAGGCTTCTTGGAACGGGTTGGAACAGAGAGATAGGAAGAAAATCGTGGAAGAAGAAGAGAAATGAAGAAGAGAGGAGAGAGGTAGGCTAAAAGAAGGTTTTATGTTGTAAAAAGGTAAATAGTACTATTCTCTCTTTTCCTCTTCTTTTCTTAAATTCTTAGTCATGTGGTGACTCCCCACATCAAAAACCGCCCCCCTCTTGTAATTGGAGATATTTATGGTCTTGGTTGACCATCTCATTGACTTATGTTGACTTAAGCTTAATTTGGGCACTATTTGGCATTATTCACAAATTAGTGCACATATTTGTGAAATTTTTGATTTCCCATTGATTTAGGCTTCCTAATGTGATACTAATTAGTACACATGTTGATTAAGGTGTAATAATGGGCATTTAGCCACTCAAACTCATTTCTAAGACAATTTCTCAAAAAGGTGCTTTAAGGAGTCTTAAAGCACATTTTGTGTTTAAGCTTGTTTTTGAGCTTGGTTTTCTTTGGTAATTGATTTAAAATGTCCATTAGCATATTACTAAAGTCTTATAATGGTATTTGGGTGCTAATCAAAGTCACTCCAAGCTTAGAGCATGTTTTTGCCCAAATTGCCCTTAAGGCATTTTCTTGTGTTTTCCTTGGTTTAAAATTGTCTACCAATCTTTCTAAGGCATATCTTGGCCTTACTACATCATAATTTGATGTTTACTTAGCATACTTAGGTTTGGGGTATTTCAATCTACCCCCCTTAAAAGACTTTGTCCCCAAAGTTCCCATGCATCTTATCTTATTAGAATACATGTCTTACCTCATTCCATAGATCATTTAGATCGCACTTGTGTGTACTTAATCTTATTGACTCATTAGATTCATTGTATGCTTATACTCATATATCACACAACATGCTTAAGCATGTATAGCATTCAAAATTCTCTTTGTTCCTTTTTGATGATTAAAACAATCACATAATTTTCATCGTATTCTCCCATGTCACCGGTCCGTAGACAAAGGCACATTCGTCCACGCCACCATGGGCCAGAATACAAAACAACTCTGTTCTCCCCATGTCACCGGTCCGAAGACAAAGGTTCATGCGTCCTCGACTTCATGGGCGAGACTCAGTAAAAAGGAAATCCTTTTTACGAGGTCAAGTGAGGGATAGTTCCCTCTATTTGAAAATACAATCAACTCCGATTTCGTTTTATCCTAAAGCCTCTATCATAGTGTGATTTAATTGTGACCACTAGTAGGGAGTTTCAGGAATCATCCAACCCTGATGTGATCAGCATCAGTGTAGAACTATCCCTCCACCCCAATTTGTGTTCGGTTTCCCTTGATCCCTAGAAAATCAAGTTCCACCTCCCACATCATTTTCAAACATCAAATAATTCACTCATTTCCAATTTCTATCTTTTTAGTCTTTCTAATCGTAATCAATACATCCCAAAGTGTGGACTCAGTCCATCGAACATTCCCAGTTCATCTCTTAGTAATTACCTCAAGGCACTCATTCTTACTAAGTTCTATATCAGTCTCATACCATTTCTCACCATCTTATATCTCATAGCATTACTATCTTCTTCCTCATACTCATGTCAAATAATATCTCATAATGTTATCTTATCCTTCTCACATGTAGTTTCATACCGACCCATATCTCATATATTCCATATTCCTTAAGTCTCCTTAATCCTCTTCACCAGTTCTCTTAACTTGTACCCCACACCGAGTTAACAAGGTAGGTACTTAATATGTATGGTATTCACATCTTCTGTGCGCAAGAACCATAATTTATCTCAAGATGTTTATGTAAAACAAATTCTCAATTCTTTTGTGCTATGCACACCATAGTTTATGTAACATACGCTAAGCGGTTTCGCTCTACCCCCCTTAAAATGGATTACGCCCACGTAATCAACATTATGTCATCCTTGAACATAAGTTCAAGATGTCTAATTCTCACCAGGCATTCTAGCTTCCATGTCATCTATCTCACTTACGATTCGATCAGAGGGTCATAACTATGCTAATGACTTAGTCTCTGCATCGAGGATTCTTAACGGTACTGATACCATATTCTTAACTTAGTTTTATCTAACCTCAAAGGTACTGATCTTCTAGCTTCCGCTGCGCGACTCTAATAATCTTAGGCTTAACTGCGTTTCTTATCCTTTTATAGTATTGTATATCCTTCTGCCTCCTTACAGTTTTGGAATATTGTCTCTCAGTGGACACGTGTTATCTTTTTACATACACGGCCTTAATGAGTTGTAACTCGTCTATCCATTTTCCTTGAAGATCTTATGTTCATACTCTTAGTGTTTTCTCGAATGTCTAAATTGTTCTTTCCATCTGACCTTTGGTCTGAGGATGACCCTTAATCTGAACTACTGTTTAGTGCTTATTGCGCTTTACAGCCTTATCCTTAACACTTTAAGACATGTCCAATGTCTGTGCTTAACAATCCATGCTCTTCGCACTTCATAGTCCTTAATTATTTGTTCTCTGATTCCTTTGTGTTGTTGGTTCAACTGAATTCTTCTCTTCGACTGTTTGTGGTAGTAGCTGCTCTTGTCTGATCTTGTGTCGTTGTCCGTGTACGGAGTCGACTACTTCCCGTGTTCCTTACACCACTCGTCTACATGCATGGGGTACCTTACTGGTACATTACTACTTACCCAACTAACTCATAAATGAGCGTGTTAGGCCTTCAAGCCCCTACGGGGTGCAGTCGTCCCACGTCTTGTTTTAGTAAACTCATAGTGTTCGTCACACGTTTAGCTATTGCAAATTATGAAGTATTCTGTTGTCGATCTCCTCTTCACCGTTCCATGATAACATTTATTGTTCTTCTTGAACTTAATCAAGGGAAATTTATTTACTATGTTCTTGGGTATTGTATGCTCTAGTTGTTTCTGTATCCCATACGGATTCGGTCTCTTAGCGACTGAGGTCTCTTCCCATAGAGCCTCTTATCTTCTTTCTCATATTTGTTTTACTAGGAATGCACTTCCAGTTCCTTAAGGAATGAGTAGTGTGCTTCCTGTGAAATCTTACCTAACCAGGTCCAGACTATTGGCATCAATGCACAGTTCGTCTACCATCTTATTTCCTTACTTATATCGGTCTTAGCTTATAAATTTAATTGCCTCGATGTCAATATTTGACGGCTTATACATAACGGTCGCTTTACCGCGCACCATGACTTAATCCCCTTATATAAATATTGTACTCACGACTATTACTACCGTGGTAGCTGGCCTTTACCATGTTGCCCATTGATGGCGCAATCACTTACTCATTTACTCTAACATGTTATCTTATTCAATCCCTTCTTGGTGTAAACACACTGGGAGTTCTCTAATTTCGGTGTTTGGTGGTTGTCATACCGTGCTGTAAAATGGTTATCTCTTAATACGAAGGTGTTCTGCTTCAATCTCAGGTTCATAAGTAGGCTAATTTTTTCTCACATTCTTTCATCCTTTATGATGTATCTACCATGTAATTTTACCGGTTACTGAAGAAGTCATCCGTTTACTCACAAGCTCTTCTGAGCGTTGGTCACTTGACGTGCCATTCTGTGCACTCACCATGTTTATCTCTGATGATTACTGATTCTTAAATCCTGGGTGTTGGATATGAGGTCTGTCTCTACAGCCTTCCTTATTACTCAAGTGTATCTGGTATGTTCTAAGGTAATTTCAAGGTTTACAGTTTCCATTCTCTAACAAAACGTATTATTTCTCTAATAAGTGAAAGCCCTTTTTGAGGAGTTTATTCCCACTCTTGGCCCCACAACAAGGAGAGGTATCCCCACCCTAAAAGGCATGGTTCGTTCTCCGCCCCTGCCAATGTACTATCTCATTATTCTCATTGGTGCCTTTTCCTGGCAATATTTTCCACAATCTAAGTTATAGGTTTGGTAACCGTTCATATCTACGAATTGTAGTTCCTTCGTGGCTTAAATAAGCTCTCTTACAACTTACTGCGCCTCGGGCTCTGATGTGGTTAACATCCTTGGATCGTAGGCTCTTAGTGCTTAATGCCTCAGTCCATTACTTGTACTCTTATTCATCTGTAGGTTATCCTCATAAGATTCTGGTTCTTAGACGCTATCCACCATTAGGTTACATTTTAAATGTAGTATCGGATTTCATGGTAAGTTGCTGCATCATGCTTCCTGCTATGGAAGTTTATTTAGGTGATCTGAGGTTACTTAGTGTTTTTGAAAATACTGTCATTTTACTAGACTTATGTCTTTTAGCAATCAAGGTTAGGTTCGTATTAGGCGTTTGCCTTATGGTGTCCAAGTTGGATATCATCCTGTCATCTTATACTTCCATCTCAACACTTCGTTCAACTTCCGTTGACTACGCCACCCGTTGATGATCAATCATACTTGGGTGTTAACGAGTTAGACGAACAATATTAACTGTCATTCATCAGTTTGTCAGGCTCGACCATGCCCGCTCTGTGGGGGTAGTCCCTCTGAGCTTTTCTTTTCCAGAGTTGTACGTCTTTAATCCTTAGTAGGCTATAGCTGACGTTTATTCCTTTTACTGGTATTCTTAGTGATCAATCTGGGAGTCTTATCCCATTCTTGTTGAAAGTTTTTATGTCGTGGTCTCTATTGTATTCCGTAATGCATTCCTTGTACGTTATCACTTACGTAGTGTTTTGCTCGCATTACTGGGCGATCTGTTATGTTTTCCTCTCGGGGTTTAGGTTTGATGTTCTTACCGCACTGTCGGTTGTTGTTGTAGTAGATTGTACTGTTGCTAATATTTATATCGTTTAGTATTCTGTCCAAGTTCTGCTCCCTGCTGACTGGTGTATCCACTCTTCTCATCATGGTTAGGCCGTCAGGCCCTTCCAAGGTCTCATTCTCCCGTTCTTATAGATTTACAATCCGGTATTAGTGTGTACTACAATTGTAGCGTTCGGTTATCTCGCCATGATGGCTTTCCGTGTAGCTTAACCGTGGTAGCACTTGCTATGGCAAGTGCGCATGCAAGATGGAGCTTCCGGTACCGTGTGCGTCGGTAGTGGTACTTCCACCTAGTTTCCATATCTTTGGTAGTCCTCGGGACTCCTTCGACGTTCTCTTATTTAGGATAACTAGCCATCCGGCAGTTTCCTGGTTTTTTTGACAGTACTGTCATTTGTCAGGGTGCTCCCGTCTTCACGTATTTTGTCATGATTACTAAGTAATGGTTCTCCCTTAGGCACTACATCGTAGTCCTATTCCGGTATACAGTAGTACACGTTCTATTGTCGCCTACGCTATGTCGGCCAGGTTTTATAACCTTCCTCATTGTATGGGGTTTGGAGTTCCCGTTTCTAGCTAGTCCTTCCAGTAATCTTAACTCTCATGCTTGGTATTATCCCACTGTTATGCTCATTCGGACCACCATCCGACACTCATGTCTCTTATCATTTCCTTATCCATTGCACTAGTAATGCTTTTCTTATCATTGGTATTATGGTGTAACTCGACTGCGTCGCATGTCGACCCATGTTGCCGGTAACTACCATTCTCTTACTGGTAAAATTCTGATGGCAGCGCCTATCTTCACGTTGCGCTCCAATTAAAAGGTTCAAGTTCCCGTGAACTGTTGTTCAAGAAGATGTTTCTCGTATTGCTTACTGTTAACTACCTGCCAGATCGGGTTTTTCCCGAGTAAGAGAAGGCTTTCGTCTCTCTGGCGTTTGTTCCCCATATTCAGGGTTAGGGATGTGGAGGGCGGGTCTAGGTACTATGGATATCCGATAAATATCGGGAGTCCTAACCTAACACGCCTCTCACTCTATCTCTCAACCTTAACCCATAACTCAACCTCAACCTCAGTATTCTCCTAAGTTTGGTAATTCTTGCCTTCAGAGCGTAACTACGCTCTGATACCACATTTTGTAACCCCATCTCGATCCAATCATGGTTATAAAAAACTTATCACCATTATACAAACTCTGCAGCGGATTCAAATACATTCCAGGACCTTGCCACGGTCTGACTACAGAATATACCGAACATTAGTACATACCAATCTTAACCAAATACATATCCTTCTTACAATCCCCTCACATCCTATACATCTTACTAACTCAAAATGCCATACGAGTGTACATGCACAACTCGTAGGCCACACTTAACCCGTAACGCTTGTACCCCATCTTACTCTCGTGCGGCCGCCTCCTGACATTCACCTGTGTAGTAAAACCAGCCCCCAAAGGGGTCAGCACGAATGCTGGTACGATCCTCTCATGGCCCACAAGCTAACGTGGCTACGACGACTTATTTTCGTAGCATGGAGGTTGATTAGATGCACAACATAATAGAAAGTGCAGTAAACAACAATCCAAATATGAACAATCAAAGTTCAAACATAATGAACGACTTAAATGCGTTCCCTTAATTAGAGAGTTAATTATTTACTCCTTAAGTTATGTTTCCTCTTAATCTTAGTCCATCCTTATCTTACCTCAATCTTAGTCTTATCTTAGCCTAGAAACAACCATCCTTTAAAAAGGAATGGATGTAGCTTATCTTAGTCTTATAATACAAACCATCCTTTAAAAAGGAATGGTTGCAACTTATCTCAAACCTTATCTTATTTAGAATACAAACCACTCTTTAAATAGAAATGATTGTATCTATCTCAATGTTTATTTTTGTCGGGTCAAAAGTGACCCTAGCCAATGAGCTATTAACTCCACTGGTTGAATAAACAACTTATCTTATAATTTAGGATTTAGGTGATCCTACCGCACCATCTTAATGCCTCCTACCTTGGACTGTATGTCCAATGTAGCTGAGCCGGCAACCGACCCTAGGCAACAAGTCCGAAGACAAGTCCTTAAGCGGAAGTCGGATCTGCTTTAGATACCGACCCCCTTATTCCTTAGCATGCATGACCGGAGACAGTCCCGGGTTCCTCACTCCCCCCCTTAAGTTCCAGTTAGTAGAAGTCTCAAGACAATGTTTGTTGGTTAACCTCTTCCGGTTTATAACAAACTAATATTAGGGAGCGTTCCTTAGTCTCACTCAATTCCTTACTAAACGTTGGTTAGTAAGTTCTCACGGTAAGTTGTGTTAGTTTTCAAACATCGCACAATAATACAATAAACATAATGTTTCGGTTGCATGCTTTTCTTGTTTAGTGAGCACACAAAAACAAATAGCACACAAGCCGAGGGACACCTCGTTAGCAAGCAGGTCACAAGAAGACTGTACCGTTCACCGTTGGTCGTTTGGTTGCTGAAATACCCCGACCTTATATATGGCGATTAAATTATCCAATAGGTATTTAAGAGCCTAATAATGAGTAGAAGTATTGGTAAGGGAAATAAATCCGAAAGAAACAAAGAAACGCTTAAAAGCCAAAAACGCTAAATAAGCGTTAAATAACCATAGGAGGTATGACCTCGGTTAGCGTATTATATGGATTATAAAGGTTTAATAAGACTTAAATAATATATGGGAACAACTCCCGAAGAAAAACGGATCCAATAATGAATTAAAATGCTAATAAGCTTTAGAGCACGTTTTTCGGGAAAACCCGAAAAGTGACTTTAAGTGGTCAAACGGACCCGTAAGATCCTAAATCATTAATAAGAATAATAAGCATTTATGGGATCTTAATAACCAATAAAATAAGGAACGAGAAAATCCAGAAATCGGGCCCAGTTAGTGAACAGTTACTAAACCGGGTAAAATAACGAGCGTTTTCTGTAAAAGACGAAAAACGCTCCAGCTAGTATACTGCAAGGGGGCTGGTTTTTAATAAATTAAAAGCCCTCACCACACTCACTACTAGCTAGTTATTAAGAGACAAAAGCAAAAAGTAAAAAAAAAGGGTAAAAGTACCCACTTATTCTCTCACCTCACATTTCACTCATCTCTCTCCCATTCCTCCCTCTCTCACCGATTTCTCCCCCCTCTCTCCTCTGGTGTGGCGATTTCAAAGCTCCACAAGAGCTCCAATGGCAACCTCATCTTCTCCTCCTTGCTCTACCCCATTTGAGCTCCAATCACAAAATAAAACTACATATTTGAACTCCCCTCACTCTCCTCTACACTTCCCTCTTTTCGGAATTTCAAAATGAGGAAGTTCATTTTCGTGGGTATACCCCATTCAAAGAGAAAAGCACACCATTATGGAGCTTGGAGTCTCCTCTTTCCAACAAGGTAAAATCTCCATGAAAACCTTAAGTTTTCTTCATCTCCTTTGGTAGCCGATTTTTACCCTTGTGTAATGCTTGCTCTCTCTCTCTTTTGAGCATAATAACAACTTTCAATGGTGGTGGAATCACCTTCTTGAACCAAAGGCTAAAACCCCTCCTAAAAGCTTCAAAAGGTAAACCCTAGAAATTTGTTTAAAACATCTCAATGAGTTAGTATAATCTAAGGGTTAGTATATTAATTATACTTGTTTTGTATGTTTTGGGTGATGGGAATGGAGTTTGGCAACTCCATTCCCCACAAACTCGAATTGTACAAGGAGAGAAGAGGAGAAGTGGAAAGGAGAAGGAATTGTAAACTCAAGGTAAGGGCTCTCTCCTAAGGTTAAGATTAATGTATTAGAGCATGGGGAATGGTAAACCAATTTAGAAGAACCTAAACTATTGGTATTAGTATTGGAGTTTATGAAGTTTTGAGTATTTGTGAACTAGTATGTGAATTATAGGCCATAGAGCCAAGAGTATTGTATATGAGTATTAATATCGTAGATTGAGGAAGTATTGATGAATTGGTATTGAATTGATTGCTGGTAGGACCCTTGTATGGGTGTGGCTAGAATAGGCATGAATTTGGTAAGAAGGTGTATGTGTGCTAAGTAATAAAAGTAGATGAGCTATGGCAAAATTTTGGTAGGAATATGTACAATTATGGATGACTTGGTGAATGGGAGAACCAAGGTGTGTATTGAAGTTAGTGGAGATATTTAGTAACTATGGATTGGTACTTCTAGTATGAGGATGTGAAAGTGTAAAATCTGTAGCAAGAAGTAGTATAATGCATTGGAGGAACTAGGAGAAACTAGGTGTGCTTGGAGAGCCTAAAGTGTGAAGTAAACCACTTTGTAACAGATTTGGAAAGGAGCTAGATAATGGTAAGGATTGAGTAGTAAGTTTGGTGGATGAACCAAGGTGATTTAGGAAGTTTGATTAGTGCTAAATCATGTGGGGAAATATTGGTAAAGATTGGGAAGCAATGGGCAAAGAAAACACCCAAAAACAGATTTTAAAACTGAAGTACTGGGCCGGACCGGACTTGCGACCGGACTTGCAAGTTCGGTCGAGCCCAGATTTACAAAGACTGGAAACCTTCTGGGATCGACCGACCTTGCGACCGGACTTGCAAGTTCGGTCGGACCAGAAATTTCTCCCGTCAGAAACCTTCTGGAATGGACCGAACTTGCAACTGGACTTGCAAGTTCGGTCGGCCAGAAAAATTCCTGTAATGCAAGCTACTGGAATGGACCGACCTTGCGACCGGACTTGCAAGGTCGGTCGGGCTAAAATTCTCACGAAGGGAACTTACTGGAATGGACCGACCTTGGGACCGGACTTGCAAGGTCGGTCGACCCTGGATTTTCACACGATGTAGCCTACTGACTTGGGACCGAACTTGCGATCGGACTTGCAAGTTCGGTCGAGTCAAACAAAAAAAATGCTTTATTATATGATTATAGTAATCATGTATATATATATGCCTATACACACATAAGCATATGTAGGTGGAATACACCATTAATGAAATAGTAATGGTAAGAAAGTAAGTAAAGGAGTAAGAAAACAAGTTTAAGAAGTAGTAAAGTAAAGGAAGGTTTTATAATCAAGTAAGAAAGAAATGAAGTGGTAAGTAAATATTGAAAGTCTCAATGAAGGAGTAAGTTAGATCAATAATAGATCATTGATCATGCTACTCCATGTATGTATAGGAATCAAATAGTTGATCTCCAAGGAACCGGTAGTGCGAATACGACGGTGTACGGTATGATTTCTTCATGCCCTGTATTCTAACTTGGTTACCCCGATTTGTGTGCTTATGTGATCACCATAAGATAAATGCACGAATCGGATTTATATTGCACTTAACTGTGTTTGAACTATTTGTTCTTGTTGTACCTTCTTGAACAATTAGTTTGTATATAATTCATGAAATGAATGAATGGAAATGAGAAGTATGTGTAAGTATTGTGTACTTGTGTATTGTATGTATGTATGGAAATGAAGTACTGACTTCTACTAATTCCTAACATTCTAACTCCTAACTTGAGTAATGAGTAAAATGGAATGAGTAGAAGTCCGATATAGTTTCGGCCACGCGTGAGGATAAGGAAACACAAGAGGTTGGATCCGAATCCTGGCTGTAATCTTTCCATGGACCAATTCCCTTGAATGGGTAGCATCCTGGATTAGTGGGCCACCCTAAAGCCCGGTGGTGGGATGTAGTAATCCCTGCCCGGAGGTCATACCGACTTAACTGGAAGTAAAGTATGTAAGAAGTAAGTATTGTATGTGTATTGGTCTTGACTATTGTAAGTCATTGACCGGAAGTAAAAGAGTATCGAACACCCGATTAACCCGGACGTGTAATGAAGCTAACTGGACCTTGGTATGTATTGGAGAATTGTATCTCCGTATTGTGTATTGGGTATGTAATGAGTATGTATTGTGTATGTGTAACCTGAAAGATGGTAGGTAAGTATTGGTTGACTTGTATTGTCTTCCAAGCATGTATGGTACAGTACGTATGTATGTATATCCTGTGTAGTATTGTAGTATCATGAATGAAGGCATGTATGTATGTATGTATGTATGTATTGCAAAATGAATTTCTTGTATTCGACCAAATGGTCGGCGTACCCTCGCTAGTACGCGGGGTATGCGGTTATCATATTCAGCGAAAGCTGACCCCCTCGGGGGAACGTTTTTAGTGCGCAGGTACCCAGAGCGGATACTGTCTAGGTAAGAGACCGGTGGCGCGCCTTGTAATTAGAAGTATCTAGTTGTGAGGAATGGGTAGCAGATTGACTCCTGGTGAGTGTGTATGAATCTAGGAGAAGTACTGTAATGATTTTGGAACCTAGTAAACTCGGTATGCGTAGTGTATTATCTTGTACGGAATTGTGGAGTATTGTATTGAATGGAGTATGGTATTGAATGGAGTATGGTATTGAATGGAGTATCGTATCGAATGGAGCATTGTAGTACTCAGCATGTAATGAGAGTATGTATTGTATTGAGTAGTACTCGGATATTCCGGTCCATCAGACTGATGCTGTATGTAGTAGTAGCCTTGTTAGTCATGTGGGTGGCTAACGGCATTGTATCGCCCGCCGTTGAGTAAGTATGTATCCGCTGCGAGAGTACGAATGTATAAGGAGTTGGACGGTAATTACAGTGTTAGCGGTAGGGGTGTTACAAAAAGTGGTATCAGAGCGAAGTATCGCTCTGATGACTGGAAATACCTAGTCTAGGAATACCGAGTTAGGAATTAGAAGCTTAGGGCTAAGGGCTGAGCGTTAGCATTAGATATGCTAGTTAGGAACTACCGGTGAGTACCGGATACCTACAATACCAGTCCCACCCGCCGCGAACCCCATTGTATAATTTGGGAAAGGACGCCAGGGAAAGGGAAAGTCCTCTCGTACTCGGGAGAACCGATCTGGCAGTTGTGAAGCAATCACACCGTAAACAAGAACCTACATAGGGTAGATTCCCAGAATTGGAAGTCCCGGAGATGGAACCCGGTTGAACAATAACACCCGCACTCAATAGCGGTTGAACGAGCACTCCAACCACGATGAGGCTACAACTTGCAACAGCAGGGGGCGATGTGCTTAGCAGTCGTGAAACCTAGCTAGTCAACCAGCAGCAGGAAAAGCAGCACTAAGCGAGCAAAGGAACGGGGAAAAAGTACAATAACAGAACCCGAGACACAAGTCTACGGGATAGTAATACTTGAATAATACCACCAACGGTATGCTAGCTGACTAAGGACATAGTCAGAAGCGGTTAACTCCAAGGCTACAACGCCATTAAGGTTACAATACCTGGCCTATATAGCACAGACAACTAAAAGAACAACCATAAGGTATAATCCGATAGGACTACGAGGGTAGTGCCTAAACAAGGTAGGCTCAGTAACCACCACAAGTGTGTGGGAACGAGCCACAAGGAACAACACTAAACCAATAAAGCGGGGATCTCCAAGGATTGGAGAAGTACCCAGACCTACGACAGCCATGTCTAGACCACCAAGAAGCTACCTAAAAGATCGAGTATCCCAATCAGCGATCAATAAGATCAAGGGAAGAGTCAACAAGACTATCAAATACTAATGGAAACCATACCGTGATCGGTATAGAATTACCCAAAAACCACCAGTACCACGCACTTGCCACGGCAAGTGCGGTAAGGACAGAAATATGTAAAGGAACTCTAACACACCACAGGTACATAGTAATGTACCGTGGCTACAAGAAGCAACTACAGGATCACACATCCTAACAACCAGGAGTATGGAACCTTGGAAAGGCCCGACGGCCTGACCATTACTTTAACCTCATACCAGTCAGCATGAAGCTAGACTTGGTCAAGACCTCAAGCATGGCTGTGCCATGAGAGATTTCTTTTAACACTGAACCATTGTTTTCAAACCCGAATTCTTCCTTCAAAATCACAACTTCTTTTAAAAACCTTGGACTTTAAAACCAAATCAACAGAATTATGGTGAGTATCATGGAATGATACAAGAGGAGTTGACAATAGAATACTTCGCCTAGGCGTGTGACGAACACTACGAGTGTACCCAATTACGGGATGTGGGACAACTGCACTCCGAAGGAGCTTGCGGGCCTGACATATAGTTGGGTAAGTGGTAACGTATCCACATGGTACCCCACGTATGTATACATGTAGTGTACGAAACACGGGAAGTAGTCAACTCTGTTCTACGGACCATGAGTAAATGCAAAGCAGAACAGCTGGACACCTCAGGCGATCAAGGAGAAGGAACTCCGCTAAGTAACAAGTATAAAGAACTTAGAGAATCCATCTGAAGATAAGGAATGAGGATTAAGAAGCGCAAAGAGCGCCGACTAGTAAGCATAGACATTGGATATGTCTGAAGGACATTAAGTAAATACATGACAGCTGGAAAGCACACCCAGCTTGAACACGGTAAGGCAAAAGCCTAACGTGAACACCACAATGCTCAACAAACGGGACAGAATTCTCAAGAGCAATTACAAGATTACCACAAATATAATCCATCATCAAAGAGGACATTTAAACCTAGTCTAAACCACTAGGAGGTGTATAAACAGTCTACCCAAGAACAGGAGATGCTATAACCCCCAAGGGGATAACTTAAAATACAATACCACAAGGCGGTATAGCAGACACAACATATCATAAACATCAGCCGGATGTAACGGCGTGATCCAACGGCACCCAGGAGCAATCCTTGAAGGGTGTCTGAGATAACAGCAGTTGAACAAGTGTCTTGATAAGAGCACGGAAGCTAGAACAAATATTCGGTTAGAACACCGAAGGGATTTCACTTAACAGGAAATACCCTAAATTAGCATCAGCATGCCTAAAGGGTCTCCTATGAACGGAAGCGTGATGTCACGACTTACCATGGATCTTAGTAATACCTCCAACCTACGGGGTATACATGGAGTAGAAACATGTGTAAGCAGCTTGCAAAGAGCATAGCTTGCAGCAATAAGGCTTAATGGCCACAAACCAAATACGTTGTGTAAACTGAAATGATTGCAAAACCACACCGGTGGATAATAAGACTTGCAAGAAGTATTGTCTCATATGACAGGAAATCAACAACTTGACCATCAATTCAAACCCAATCTCCTGAGTGGCTTGGAGTAATGGTCAACTCAGCGTCACTGTCACTAGAGCATCAGCCTAGTACACAGTTGACAAGCCTTTAATTACCCTACATGCCTTCTGTAGCAATGGCAGCACAGAGGCATAAGAATCGTAATAACGCCAACAATGGCCTAGTCCACGCTTGGACACTACGGGAAACTTGAGGGAGGATACCTCTCATTAACAGAAAACCACCCATGTGGTGACGATAGGAACCCTTAGAAAGAGGCTTCCGTCTACCATAATAACAAAACTCGTGCATATAGATATTGCCAAGAGAAACAACGAATCAGGAAATGAGATTTCCAAACCACTACGCTACGAGAGCTGTGCACTGTAGGAGCACATCGCTTAAGAGCATCGAAGCTCGAAGGAGTGAGCATACTCGTTATGCACCCAAACACGTGGTGAACCATTGTATAAATGGCGGAGGTACATAAGCAAAGACTAACATAGTAAACCTCGTCACGAGACCTACGAGTGGAGACAACCCCTCAACAAGAACCCTCAATTGTTAGTGATTGAATACCTTCCAATTGGAGAATGGGACCAGAAAACCCTTGAAGTTTTGGGGGATGTCCCGGTAATGTACATGCAAAAGTAAAACCGCATAGCTAGAGCCTATGATCAATGCTCAGCACTATGGAGACAGTAATTGTCAAACAATCAATGAGTGTGCATATTGCACACCATGAATGACGGCGCTCAAGAGAAGTGTAACCCTATAAAGCACTTCATCTTTGGTCAACCAAGTTATTTGGCGAACTATATCATGAATGAGGAAGTAATGTGAGGTAAATTAACCTACACATGAAACCTAAATTGAAATAGAACAACCCCACAATGGGAAGATGATAGTATTGCGGTATATACGACAACCGTCATACATATGACTAGGAACCTCCTAGTGTTTGTACCATAAGGAAATGGTGCCAACGACAATGGCAATAAGTAAAGAGGAACTACCACAGTAACGAAGACAATAAAAACAATGTCATGTAATGAGTAAGAGTAAGGTGCGCAATGAGCGACCGCTATGAGGAAGTAGTTAAGCAATGACACGGAGTATAAGTATGAGAAGACAGGCAGAAATATTTACTCCTATGCGATCATATAAGTGATTTACTGTCAAGCGTTTACGCCTCTGCACTCTGTATGACTGGGTGTTTTGGTATTGCGCTAGCGCAGCTAATGATCTAATGGTGATAGCTAGGAATATGGAGAATGTAAATCGTAGTAAACTTTTCCTTCACCAACGAACATGGCACAAGCCAGTCAAGCAAGCGTAGTAACAAACCGTGTGGCCTAAGGCCAAAGAAACACAAAGAGTGTGAAACACACTAACAATCACAAATGTGAATTCCAATGGAATAAAAAAGTGAAAGAAGATTGAAGAAAGTCACTTGGACCGACGCATTGAGAATGCAAGGTCATACAAGCAAGAACACTTGTACTGAACCAGAAGAACTGGTATTATCAGAAGCTAGTGACAACAGAGGAAGCACTAATCTAGGTAGTGACTTAACCTCGCCCGACAACAAGTCAGAGGAACTTAAGGAATAATCGTGGAGGCACGAATAGTAAGTGTAATAGATTACCAGAGAGCTGGTCACAATCTAAAACGCATTGAGTTCAAACAGTGGTAAAAGAATACTACACTGCTAGTAAACCTTATGTCCACAATAGAGGGATAAAAAGGTGATGTATAGCACATTAAGGATAACATGAAGGGTGAATAACCCAAGTTATCAGGGTCGTGCAGCAGAAGCTAGTGGGCCCTAGCTAGGAAATGTAATACACCTGGTAAGTAAGAAAGAACGGCTACTAATGCCTTGAAGCCTAATAGGCTAGAACTGAATCAATTATGAGTTAAACAAACTCATATAGGAATCCTCGGTACAAAGACTAAACCATTGGTATGGTTAAGACCCTTTGACCAGAGCATATTGTATAGTATATCGTAGTGAAGCTAAACGCTTCAGATTGCCCAAATCGAGTAAACCAATGTTTAATAGTAACATATGGTAGATTACGTGGGCGTAATCCCTTTTAAGGGGGGTAGAGCGAAAACCGCTTAATGCAAGTTTATAAATAAAACACATAAAACTATAATGTGCATAGCACAAACGAGAATTTATTCGATGAGTGGTACTTACGTTATATAAACATACATATTCATTCATAGTGAAATTGTGGTAACTAAGCATTAGACATGCAAATACCATAGGGCGAATATACCCACCTTGTAACCCAGTGTAAGAGTATTAGTAAAGAAGAGTAATGGGTAGTGGACGGAGCTCCACAAGTATTGTAACCCGTAAAGAAGTAGTACGAATGGATTAAGAGTAGTAGAGGAATGTAACCATGAGTAGTGTATTCGTAAATATGTTATTGGAAGTAAATCGAGGACAACCGAATTTCCTAAGTATTGTAGTCCTTAGCTAATATTTGAGATGAAGGAGAGTAGTGAGTGGAAGTGGTAACAGACGAGGAAATGAGTACTTAGGTATTGAATCTTGAAGCAGGTATTTGGAAGTAGAGTGAGGATGATTGATGGACTGAATTCCATCATTTGGAGATGTGTGAAATTGTAATCACGACTAGGCAGAGTAAAAAGATAGAAAATTGAAATAATCAACTATCTGTTTGTTTGAAACTGATGTGGGAAGTCGAACTTGATCCTGATCAGATCGAGGGAAACCGAACACAAATTAGGGTGGAAAGATAGTTCAACACTGATGCTGATCACATCAGGGTTGAACGATTCTTAAAGCTCCCCTTAAGTGGCCACAAGAATCACATAGGATAGAAGTAAAATATAAATTGGAATTTGAAGTTGTGTGTTTTAGAAAATTTTTAATTGGTAGTAGTGAAAGAATTTCCTTTAGTATGGAGAATGAGGATCTACTAGAAGTGTGTACCGAAGAAGATAGTAAGGTAGTATGTTGTATTATTCCAAGGGCAGCAGAACATAGAGGAGTCCTGCGTCTAGATGACCTTGGTGCCTGAGGGATTGTATGTGTATTGCATTGCTTTGGGATAGCTTTGCACTGTATGTATGTACGAGCTTGGTAATGAGGAACCGGATAGTTAGTAGTAGTGTGGATTGGAGTAACTATTGTATATTGGTATAGTATGATATGTAGGAACCTTGAGGGATGGATTTGGGAATCGTAAGGAGGAAGGATGTATGACGTTGGCACTAGACAAGTATAAAGGAGTAAGTATAGTAATCCCATAACCTCGAACAACTTTGAGGTCAAAGTTCATAAGGGGGTAGATTGAAATACCCCGACCTTATATATGGCGATTAAATTATCCTAATAGGTATTTAAGAGCCTAATAATGAGTAAGAAGTATTGGTAAGGGAAAATAAATCCGAAAAAAACAAACAACGCTTAAAAAGCGAAAAACGCTAAATAAGCGTAAATAACCATAGGAGGTATGAGACCTCGGTTAGCGTATTATATGGATTCTAAAGGTTTAATAAGACCTAAATAATATATGGGAACAACTCCCGAAGAAAACGGATCCAAATAATGAATAAAATGCTAATAGAGCTTTAGAGCACGTTTTTCGAGAAAACCCGAAAACGTGACTTTAAGTGGTCAAACGGACCCGTAAAGATCCTAAATCATTAAATAAGAATAATTAAGCATTTATGGGAGCTTAATAACCAATAAAAATAAGGAACGAGAAAATTCCAGAAAACGGGCCCGGTTAGTGAACAGTACCTAAACCGGGTAAAATAACGAGCGTTTTCTGTAAAAGACGAAAAACGCTCCAGCTAGTATACTGCAAGGGGGCCGGTTTAATAAATTAAAAGCCCTCACACACACTCACATACTAGCTAGTTAATTAAGAGACAAAAGCAAAAAGTAAAAAAAAAAAAGGGTAAAAGTACCCACTTATCATCACCTCACATTTCACTCATCTCTCTCCCATTCCTCCCTCTCTCACCGATTTCTCCCCGCTCTCTCCTCTGGTGTGGCGATTTCAAAGCTCCACAAGAGCTCCAATGGCAACCTCATCTTCTCCTCCTTGCTCTACCTCCATTTGAGCTCCAATCACAAAAATAACTACATATTTGAACTCCCCTCACTCTCCTCTACACTTCCCTCTTTCGGAATTTCAAAATGAGGAAGTTCATTTCGTAGGTATACCCCATTCAAAGAGAAAAGCACACCATTATGGAGCTTGGAGTCTCCTCTTTCCAACAAGGTAAAAATCTCCATGAAAACCTTAAGTTTTCTTCATCTCCTTGGTAGCCGATTTTTACCCTTGTGTAATGCCTTGCTCTCTCTCTCTTTTGAGCATAATAACAACCTTGCAATGGTGGTGGAATCACCTTCTTGAACCAAGGGCTAAAACCCCTCCTAAAAGCTTCAAAGGTAAACCCTAGAAATTTGTTTAAAACATCTCAATGAGTTAGTATAAATCTAAGGGTTAGTAGTATATAATTATAGTTGTTTTGTATGTTTGGGTGATGGGAATGGAGTTTGGCAACTCCATTCCCCACAAAATCGAATTGTACAAGGAAGAGAAGAGGAGAAGTGGAAAAGGAATGAAGGAATTGTAAACTCAAGGTAAGGGCTCTCTCCTAAGGTTAAGATTTAATGTATTAGAGCAATGGGAATGGGTAACCAATTTAGAAGAACCTAAACTATGGTATTAGTATTGGAGTTTATGAAGTTTTGAGATTTGTGAACTAGTATGTGAATTATAGGCCATAGAGCCAAGAGTATTGTATATGAGTATTAATATCGTAGATTGAGGAAGTATTGATGAATTGGTATTGAATTGATTGCTGGTAGGACCCTTGTATGGGTGTGGCTAGAATAGGCATGAATTTGGTAAGAAGGTGTATGTGTGGCTAAGTAATAAAAGTAGATGAGCTATGGCAAAATTTTGGTAGGAATATGTACAATTATGGATGACTTGGTGAATGGGAGAACCAAGGTGTGTATTGAAGTTAGTGGAGATTATTTAGTAACTATGGATTGGTACTTGTAGTATGAGGATGTGAAAGTGTAAAATCTGTAGCAAGAAGTAGTATAATGCATTGGAGGAACTAGGAGAAACTAGGTGTGCTTGGAGAGCCTAAAGGTGAAGTAAACCACTTTGTAACAGATTTTGAAAGGAGCTAGATAATGGCAAGGATTGAGTAGTAAGTTTGGTGGATGAACCAAGGTGATTTAGGAAGTTTGATTAGTGCTAAATCATGTGGGGAAATATTGGTAAAGATTTGGGAAGCAAGGGCAAAGAAAACACCCAAAAACAGATTTTAAAACTAAGTACTGGGCCGGACCAGACTTGCGACCGGACTTGCAAGTTCGGGCGAGCCTAGATTTACAAAGACGGGAAACCTTCTGGGATCGACCGACCTTGCGACCGGACTTGCAAGTTCGGTCGGACCAGAAATTTCTCCCGTCAGAAACCTTCTGGAATGGACCGAACTTGCGACGGACTTGCAAGTCCGGGCGCCAGAAAAATTCCTGTAATGTACGCTACTGGAATGGACCGACCTTGCGACCGGACTTGCAAGGTCGGTCGGGCTAAAATTCTCACGAAGGGAACTTACTGGAATGGACCGACCTTGGGACCGGACTTGCAAGGTCGGTCGGCCCTGGAATTTTCACACGATGTAGCCTACTGACTTGGACCGAACTTGCAAGTTCGGTCGAGTCAAACAAAAAAAATGTTTATTATATGATTATAGTAATCATGTATATATATATGACTATACACACATAAGCATATGTAGGTGGTAATACACCATTAATGAAATAGTAATGGTAAGAAAGTAGGTAAAGGAGTAAGAAAACAAGTTTAAGAAGTAGTAAAGTAAAGGAAGGTTTTATAATCAAGTAAGAAAGAATGAAGTGGTAAGTAATATTGAAAGTATCAATGAAGGAGTAAGTTAGATCAATAATAGATCATTGATCATGCTACTCCATGTATGTATAGGAATCAAATAGTTGATCTCCAAGGAACCGGTAGTGCGAATACGACGGTGTACGGTATGATTTCTTCATGCCCTGTATCCTAACTTGGTTACCCGATTTGTGTGCTTATGTGATCACCAATAAGATAAATGCACGAATCGGATTTATATTGCACTTAACTGTGTTTGAACTATTTGTTCTTGTTGTACCTTCCTGAACAATTAGTTTGTATAATTCATGAAATGAATGAATGGAAATGAGAAGTATGTGTAAGTATTGTGTACTGTGTATTGTATGTATGTATGGAAATGAAGTACTGACTTCTACTAATTCCTAACATTCTAACTCCTAACTTGAGTAATGAGTAAAATGGAATGAGTAGAGTCCGATATAGTTTCGGCCACGCGTGAGGATAAGGAAACACAAGAGGTTGGATCCGAATCCTGGCTGTAATCTTTTCCATGGACCAATTCCTTGAATGGGAGCATCCTGGATTAGTGGGCCACCCTAAGCCCGGTGGTGGGATGTAGTAATCCCTGCCCGGAGGTCATACCGACTAAACTGGAAGTAAAAGTATGTAAGAAGTAAGTATTGTATGTGTATTGGTCTTGACTATTGTAAGTCATTGACCGGAAGTAAAAAGAGTATCGAACACCCGATTAACCCAGGCGTGTAATGAAGCTAACTGGACCTTGGTATGTATTGGAGGGATTGTATCTCTGTATGTATTGCGTATTGGGTACCCGTAATGCAGTATGTAGTGTGTATGTATGTAAACCCGTAGTAAAGATGGTAGGTATGTTATATTTATTCTGTATTGGTTGTACTATGTATTGTATTGTAAGTATGTATCGTGTACAGGAACGTATGTATGTAATCCTGTGTAGTATTGTAGTATCGTTGAATGAAGGTAATGTATGTATGTATGTATGTATGTATGTATGTATGCCGCCTAGTATGTATGTATGTAGTGTATGTATGTATGTATGTATGTATGTATGTATGTATTGCAAAATGAATTGCATGTATTCGACCAAATGGTCGGTGTACCCTCGCTAGTACGCGGGGTATGCGGTTATCATATTCAGCGAAAGCTGACCCCCTCGGGGGAACGTTTTTAGTGCGCAGGTACCCGGAGCGGATACGGTCCAGGTAAGAGACCGGTGGCGCGCCTTGTAATTAGAAGTATCTAGTTGTGAGGAATGGGTAGCAGATTGACTCCTGGTGAGTGTGTATGAATCTGGGAGAAGTACTGTAATGATTTTGGAACCTAGTAAACTCGGTATGCGTAGTGTATTATCTTGTACGGAATTGTGGAGTATTGTATTGAATGGAGTATGGTATTGAATGGAGTATCGTATCGAATGGAGCATTGTAGTACTCAGCATGTAATGAGAGTATGTATTGTATTGAGTAGTACTCGGATATTCCGGTCCATCAGACTGATGCTGTATGTAGTAGTAGCCTTGTTAGTCACGTGGGTGGCTAACGGCATTGTATCACCCGCCGTTGAGTAAGTATGTATCCGCTGCGAGAGTACGAATGTATAAGGAGTTGGAAGGTAATTACAGTGTTAGCGGTAGGGGTGTTACAGTTGCTTACTCTCCTCCGGAGTCCAAACTCTCAAGTCCTAAAACATTGATTCAGTCTTAAGTTTTTAATCACTTAACTAAATTCAACTTAATTAACTTACTCAACCCATAATGTTTCCCCCCTAAGACCTCTTAAGTTTTACAACTTATTCTTACAACTTAACCTTAAACTTTTAAGTTTATACTCAACTTAATCCCTTAGGTCTTTATACCTCTAATCATCAATGCCCTCTTAATGGGGTACCATTAATACCACTAAACTTCCTTAGGGTTTCTTTTTTTTTCTTTAGGACCGACCGACCTTACCGACCGACCTTACCCAAGGTCGGTCCATTCCAGAACATATCACCGATTGAAAATTTTACCCCGACCGACCTTGCAAGTCCGGTCCCCAAGGTCGGTCCATTCCCAAGAGTTTTCCCCGTACAAAATTTAGACATGACCAACCTTGTAAGTCCGGTCCCCAAGGTTGGTCCATTCCAGAGACTCTTTCCGGTAGTGTAAACTGGGCTCGACCGACCTTGCAGGTCCGGTCCCCAAGGTCGGTCTGCTCCAGACCTTTGTTTTTAGATTCCCATTTGACTCCAAACTTCTCCACAAGTTCCCCCATGTGTCCTAATACCATTTAGGCACTTAAACTCACCTTTAAACATCCACTAAAACCTCCTTAGCTACTTTCTCAATTCTTACTAGGAATTCGTAACACTTGTTTACACCTCTTAAGGCCTTTACAAGTCACCAAACAAGGCCTATACATCATCTAAAACTATTACCATTCAAACCCCATCATTAGAAGCCAAAACAATTTTTTTCTCTTTCTCTACATTGGACCGCCCCTCAGGGGCGGTCCCAACCAGAAGCTAATTTCCTGCACGATTTGCCTGGACCTCCCCACAGGGGCGGTCCACAGCAGAACCTATTTTCCAAAGTGCTTTTCTCTCTCATTTTGAACTCCAAATTCACCCCAATCTTTTCCAACTCATTCCACAATCTTTCCACATGTTTCCTACATATTTAAACACCTTAAAACATGCACTAAACCTACCTCAAAAATCACCAAACTTGACACTCAATTTCTTACAAAAATTCTTACACTTAACACTTGCTTCCTTACACTTCCCTCTAGTGACTTTGCCTAAGACCTAAACTAATCATTATGTTTCTTCACCACCATCTTAACTACTCCTCAAGCATCATTTTGCACACCCATTTGCTTTACTCAAACTTCTCAAAGCCATATATAATCTAGCACATGCTTACATCCTTATAAGTCATTATACCTTTTTTTTTCCTTCAAACTTTGTACAAGTTTCCTAGCTTCCTTAACCATGGTTTTGGTGCATAAAACTCACCATTATAACCCCTTGTCCCTCTTATACATTCCTAGGTCTTCCTAGTACTCAAGAACTCCATGGTTTATCCATTTTCACCAAAAACAACCCTTAGTTATCACTAGAACATTCTTAGTCATAAAATCTCCTTAGAACACCTTAAACGCTTAGTTTCCTACTCAAATTTCGCCATAGTTTCTCTAGTATATTATCATGCCCAAATGCATTGTTTTCCTCATTCAACCATCTCACATACATCAAGTCCTTTCTCATCATATTTTCTCATCCAAATCAACTCATTCATAATAACTCAATATAGTGCAATAATCTTAAATTGCATAGCACTAAGGCTCTTAAATGACATGGCTCTTAGGCCCTTAAATGACATGGCTCTTAGGCCCTTAAATGACATGAATTTAAACACTGAATTTCCCACATATAAAAGCTTTCAACCTGCAAATACACCCATCAATCTCATAGTAGATATAATGCTCTTAAAATCCATCTTAAACTTATCTTACTAACTCATTCCCATTGGCTCCTTAGTCACAAGTTCACAAGCTTGTTTAAGTTCTTTTTCTTAGGTTATATATCCCATTACACAATGTAAGCTCTAAGCCACATTAGTACCCACCTAAAACTCATCCCTTAAAACTTAAACCACCATTAGGTAAGCATTTTACCTTGTTTTCTCAAGCTTATCTTAACTTCCTCCTTAGACCTTCTTCTTGAATGAATCTCGGCCACCCATTAAATTTCCTTTGCCAATGTTCTAATCAATATTCAATGACTCTCATGAGTGCTAAACATTACACTAACCTTAAGGAGTAAACCCTTGGTTAAAAATGTGTTCTAAGGTATTGAAATGAATGTTTTACCTTGGAGTCTTAAGATAGGCTTGGATATGGATCAAGAAGGACCTCCTCTAGCCCTTGGAGAATAGAATCAAGCTAGAACAATGGATAAAACAAGGCTCCATGAGAAGGTAATTTTCGGTCATGAAGGAAAAGTGATGGAAACTTGGTTTTTCTTATATTTTCCTTACCTAGAATGAATTGAGAAGATAATGAACACCTCAAGCTAGCTTTTTCTCCTCCAATGGTGATTTCCCATGGCTCCAAAATGAGGCTTTTCAAATTTTGAAAAGATAGGAAGCAAGGCCTTGGTCTAACTAAGAGAAATCTATGCTTAGTTTTTGATTTGGAGCTAAAATGAGCAAGTTATGGACAAATCAAGGTGAGGCAACAATGGAGGCTGCTTGGAACGGGTTGGAACAAAGAGAAGAGGAAAAAATCATGGAAGAAGAAGAGAAATGAAGAAGAGAGGAGAGAGGTAGGCTAAAAGAAGGTTTTATGTTGTAAAAAGGTAAATAGTACTATTCTCTCTTCTTCCTCTTCTTTTCCTTTAATTGCTTAGTCATGTGGTGACTCCCCACATCAAAACCGGCCCCCTCTTGTAATTGGAGATATTTATGGTCTTGGTTGACCATCTCATTGACTTATGTTGACTTAAGCTTAATTTGGGCACTATTTGGCACTATTCACAAATTAGTGCACATATTTGTGAAATTTTTGATTTCCCATTGATTTAGGCTTCCTAATGTGATACTAATTAGTACACATGTTGATTAAGGTGTAATCATGGGCATTTAGCCACTCAAAACTCATTTCTAAGACAATTTCTCAAAAAGGTGCTTTAAGGAGTCTTAAAGCACATTTTGTGTTTAAGCTTGTTTTTGAGCTTGGTTTTCTTTGGTAATTGATTTAAAATGTCCATTAGCATATTACTAAAGTCTTATAATGGTATTTGGGTGCTAATCAAAGTCACTCCAAGCTTAGAGCACGTTTTTGCCCAAATTGCCCTTAAGGCATTTTCTTGTGTTTTCCTTGGTTTAAATTGTCTACCAATCTTTCTAAGGCATATCTTGGCCTTACTACATCATAATTTGATGTTTACTTAGCATACTTAGGTTTGGGGTATTTCACAGAAAATCAATATTTTTTTGCAAGTGATAATCTTTGACAACCATAACAAGAACATTTTTGTTCGTAAACTCCTGACCTTTGACAAACTCTTGCCCTGGCCTCCAATACGGTATACCATGCCAGTCGAGATCTGAGGGTATTTGGCTTATGGCTTGTAGGTCTACCTGTGTTAAGAATGAAGCAATTGGTGTGTATGGTGTTGAAGGTTCAGCTGGTGTCGAAGGACCGGCTTCGTCAACTTCATCAACATCATCGTCATCATTAGGGAAGTCTTCCGACTCCATCTCAGGATCATCTTTTGAACTTTTTTCATCAACACCCAAATGAACGGGGTTATTCTCGATAGAGGTTGTATCGGCAGGCTCGAACTTCACTTCCACTTCCAGGTTCCTCACGATATCGGGATTCTACAAGAAGTTCGATATCATCATCCTAACAAGAGCGTCGTTGTTGACTTGAAGAGGAACAAATGAAGGGAGTGGGTATCTGCTCTCGAGCTTCCGATACACGATGGAGGTAATTACGTAATCTCCTCCCAAATCTGAGTCTAATTGGTTTTAACATGATTTTTGAAAGACCTGAATGTGGATAATTCAGAAATGTGTGTGAATATAAACCTAGAGGAAGGGGAAATATGAAAATATACTCCATGATTTCCATAATTGAGATCTATATGAAGATAGAGAGTACAAGGGATTTCCATAGTTTGTATTAATTTGGTAGCAAGGAGCAAAATAAGTATAAGCAATATGAGTTTGTGAGTTTAGTTTGGAGAAGCAATATGAGTCTGGTGTGGATAAGAAGAGTAGCAATTGTAATCAGAAAATAAAGATGTATATATAGAGTGTTGTGAAAAAACTAGTCATTAGTAGCCGTTGGGAGATGAAAAGAGTTGTTGGCCTCGTTTCCTAGGGAGACTGACTTCAAGTGTGCGCTCCCATAACAAAGTAGCGGTTTAAAAAATAATCGGTTTCTCCTTTACTAAGGAGGCGTACTCTACAAGTCAGCCTGCCGGCTGACTGATTTGTAGAGTACGCCTCCTTAACAAAGGAGAAATAACAAAAAATATGTAGAGGAGGCGCACAATAGAAGTAAGTCAGCCGACAGGATGATTTCTATTGTGCGCTTCCAACATAGACAAAAGTAAAAAATACACCTGCAGTGTAATTACGAGACAAAAAATACACCTGCATTGTATGTTGTATGTTTATGGTATTTATATATATTGCTTAAATAAATCAATTGCATGTTATCGACTAAGTAGTCGTGTGTGGCCAGGTAGCTTGTGGGTTGCACGTTTTCATACTTAGCGGTTGTGCTGAGCCCGTTTGGGCCTAACATTTTTCAGGTACGTGATGAAGACGAGACCCTACCAAGAGTAGGTGGGGTAGATTTTAGACCGGGTATACGTTTGTTTTGTATATACCTTACTAAGAACTTGTACACTCGTATGTACATTGTAGTTAAGACGGAAACAAACTTGTATTTTACAATTGGTTAGTAGAACTCGGTATGTATATGTATGAAGTTAAGTTGGTGTGCGTTTGCACTCTATTACACCGTTACAGTGGAGTTAGTAAGGTCTAGTTAGTCACGTGGGAGACTAACGACGGTAACAACAGGATAATTATATTTTCCATTGCGATTGCATTTAAGTTTGACGTTGTTAATAACCGTTAATTGTGTATTATGAGTTGGGTGTTACATAGACGTCAAGTGGTCTTTGGGAAGGCGAGCAGTGTCTGATGGGGTTTGTTCCAAGCACAAAGTTTTCTATAGACGAAAATCATAGGAGCAAGATGGGTACATCAGCTGCCGATGAAGTCTCACATGTGTTGGGTGGATGAGAGCCTTGTAGGTAGCTCATATGGTCTTGGTGTGGTGTGTAAAAGCAGGGAGGTGAGGAAGTGGCGGCTGCAGTAAAGGTCAAATATCAAACTTCATCGTCGGCAATGGTGGAAGCACAAACAATGTAGTGCTGGAAAGAAATTGTAAGATATGTTTAATTTCAGATTGTTTATCTCATGTTAATTATATGAATGGGAAGGGCAAGGTCCCTAATTATATAAAGATTATTTTGGATGGAGTTTTTTGCAACAATGGCCGATTTTGATTTTATGGCATGCATGTATACCCCACAAGTGGATAATATCTGGGCTCATATGTTTACAACAATTGGAAGGGGTTGTAATAAGGAGCATGCATGGGAGCATAATATACCTTCAAACATTGTAAGTTTATGTGGTTAATGTAAGTAGTATGCTTGTTTAAAAATTACATTTAAACCAAGTTTTATTCAAATTCATATTATGCCCCCATAATTTATGTGGTAATTACAATACGTAGTTATGAAATTATGATGTCGGCCTATTTAGTTTTACATTGTTTCACATGAGTCAGTTAATGTTATTAGGTCAAAGTTTTTAGTTGTTGGAGAAGGATATGTGTCAACCCGGAAATAATCTTGTTGTTTGCATGGTTAGAGTGGTGGTGGCGTATTCTTTAAGACGAGACATGAAATTTTTTACCATTTTTGTGATGTATTTTATATTGATTATATTTACTAAGAACTTAACTATATCTTTAACTTGGTACAAGTTATAGTATTTGCTTGTAGGACAACGTTTAAATAAAAGTGCACGCTTTGAGAGGAATGTTGTGAGAAAACACTTGAATCAACACTTATGGCGGTTCTTCCTTACCTTCGCCCCTCTGTGTTCTCCACAACCTTACCCACCTCATTGATAGTGAGCAACTGCAAACCCGGCATTCTTGCAATGATACTTCAATTGCCACTTCTAACTTCATGTAATCTTATTGTTTCGTAGAAAGATGTTCAAACTGATGATGGTACTCTGCCATCATCCCTCTTGTTTCAATGTCAATAACTCATTGACCGGCCCTCCACTTGAGCATGGATTAATTTCAAGCTTAGACCTTTAAACTATCGTAGGACCCACTATGCGTCGTCTTCTGGATAGTCTTCGGCAAGCTAGTCAATAGCCACCTCAGACAGTGTTGTTGCATGTAATGTCAAACTGTTTAGCTCCTTGATGTTTTAATGAAAGTTTGACACCATCTTTAGACACGAGAAATACCATAAATATGAAGCAAAAAAAAGCCCCTAGATATTTAGTCTCAAGCTTTTAGTAAACCATGTTCATAACTACATATCTACCACCTAGCTCAATCTCAAAAAGATTTTGCACGATTTCTCTCAGTGTTTGAAAAATAAAAAACTTAGAAGTTTAAGGGTGGATAAACTTAGACCAATGAGAAAATATGAAAAAAACACCTCATACACGTTGTACTTCAGTTCAATATTAAGGAACAAGATACAATGGATATCCATTCACACAATTTACTAAAAGACAACAAACAATGAAAGGTTAAAGTAAATTGTAAGAATACCACATGACGATTGATTGAATTTCAAGGGCTATCGGCTTTTAATGATATCTCTTTTTAAAGGAATATGTAATCTCAACTTATTGCTCTTGTATGTTCAAAAACTACCATTACAAGTTTAGGGTTTAGAGAAAACCTAGCTGTTCGGAAACATGCAAACAAGTTAGATACAAAGCATAGGAAAAGTAGAATCACCTATTGTACAAGGCCAATAAAGCCATTGTACAGTTATCGATTCCAGCATAAACATTTTTCCCCAAGCGTATGTTTTGTATCGCCTTCTTTGTAAGCCTTTAAAAATCACTTGCAACAGGGGATTAACCGCCAAAACACAACCCCTCACAGGGAGTAACTGTTTCCAATTACTGCAATGAGGAAACCATCCCTTTAAGAGTACCCCATAGGGGGACAGTTCCACCATAATAGGATATTTATCCACACCGTCCATGTCGAACGACAATTAAAGAAAATGTTATGCACAATTTTAGGCAGTAGTTAGGTACTTGATCTCCAGTTTGTACCATGGTCTTATATTCCACAAATATTCCTTCGAAGATATGAATGAGTGATTAATGTCCACCTTGTTTCATCTTCTTCAGAACATTATCAGGAGGCTAATCTCATACAAGGGGATGACAGAGAAACACTTGATGTGCCGCATTTCGCATAAAGCCCGCAATTATCCAATATCTTATCATCCACAATGTCCAATACACCCCTTGTAAAAAACTTCACTTTAAGCTCTCGAGCTAGAATAGAGAACGGTGAAATGCAAAAAGAAAAAAAACGCACTTCCAACACAAAGAAAGCTGAAAGAGAAGAACAGTGGAGAAGAGTGGAGATGAAGTTTACACAATCAGTGACGTTCCGCCTTCTCTAAAACTGAGAGGGAAATTAAAATAGAGAAAGTGCAAAGCCAGGGATGTAATGACTTTTAGTTTAAAAAGCTGATGTAATAAAGTAGCTCGCAAACGAACGGATATTTACTGTTGAGAGTTATATCCAACTCCCCATTAATACCACATTTATCCATCTGTATTTGGGCCACCCAAAACGAACAGGGCCTAAATTGTAAATCAAGTGAGGGGTTCCAACTGATAGTTGTAGTATATGGTTGATAAATGATTTGGTTACAAAATTTACAGCTGATCTATAATCAACTCTACTTGGGTCAACCTGACAGTAAAAGAAGAATCTCTTCCTCTACACAAAAAAAAAAACTAAGGAGAGCAAAAAAGTGTATTCTCTTTCTACTAATCAACGCATACCGCCTAACCATTGTGGTTTAGGACTTTTGGACGAATCATTTTTAACATCATCAGCTCCACCAACACGTCTTTTTCGAGAATTCTTGGAGGGGCTAGGTTCAACATCATCATCTTCGTCCTCATCATCATCGCTATACAACACTTGAATTCCTGACCTGCACTTCATGCTAATCTGCCTAGGTATGAACACATTAAGATAGTAATTCACAATGTCATATACGGTTTTGGATGAGAAAGCAGTCAGAGCAGGCTTCAAAAAGTTGCGGTCCTGAGAAATATGGTTCATTCTCACAAAGAATTCAAACTTCTTCTCCTCATGGGCTGTCCAAGAATTGGCAACATCCTCACCCATTGTGTCAAATCTCCACATATAAAAAACCGGACCCAACTCGGAGCGAATTCTATCCCTCTCACTGGTGACATGGCACTTGACACATTCTATAGAGCCAGGATATCTGCATCGACATGCACCAGGTCTCCCCTTCCCAATTTTCTCATCATCTTCAACATTCTGTCTCCGATCACATGTTGGCCAAATTGATTCTCCAAGCCTCTTAGAAGTATTTAAATTGATGTCTCCAGTCAGGTCAAGTGACTGACTGGTAGTAGGTTCATGCCAATCTGGTACCACAGCTTGAAATCGAGGGCCAACTGGTATTGTTGCCCTCTTGAAGTCATTGTCTATGCAATCTAGCCAATCAGATTTCTTTTGTTTGGATTGAACCTTCTTCTTCTTTGGATTGAGCATGATAGATGTCTTGAATAATAGTAGACTGAATTATCTAAAACAAACTAATATAACAATGAATTTAAGCATTGAAAGAAAATATTTCATTCAAACATGGAAGGTGTGGGTGGTTTGAGACAAAGGTCACCAGATGATGAGAACATTCCAGGCTGACTTCCACTTCTCTCTAGATGTTTCTCCTTCCAATTCACCAGTTCGCCAGACAAGTTTCGTGAAAGCTAATTGAGCTATAAATTAAGAACACGCCCTGTCAAAATACCGACATGTCATGGTAGAAGTTAGTATGTAGAAATGTACACTTTGAATTCTGATATTAATAAAAATGGAATTTAATGTACATATTGATTTGTTAAACTATATAACTATACTTTTAGTGCATATAAACTGTACCAATACAAATGTAGCCAGAAATAGCTATGTGATAAATCCCATAAAACAATATGTAAGAAAAGAGAGGAAAAATCTCACTGAATGGTATTATCAAACATTCTTTTTATGGGGTATGCGTACATGCTAGAACTTCCAACTCTTCGTGTGAGTTAATCCTTCTTGTGAACTAAAGGGTAAGCAAAAACAAGTCTTGTCTAGCTAATTGAACAAAAGATAGATGAACTTATGCCAATCCTCACGTTAGGAATTATGCTTGTATTTCATTTTCATATAACGGAAGAGCTGTTTTAATCAATCTGTATACTCTGTTCTAGTTACAGAGAAGGGGAAGCTGATAGATAGACCATTACGTCATTCCCTAATCAACCAGACCAGTTCGAGGCTGTGAGAAGCTAGCAATGTAGAGGGCGGATTCCTCTAAGAAGGTCATAGGAGTAAAAATAAAAACTCCATCCGTTTTTAATATTAGTCATTTGGGATAAATCCGGTCCGGTGAACGGAGATAGTACACAGATGCATACATTTACATATATTACATAAAGATAAGCCACCCAAACGCACAATTAGTTTTCTTACTGTTTTGACACATCATGGTCATACAGAGTTCATCTGTAGACAAGCATACAGTTCGAAATATTCATATTGATCCATCTTGATTAATTCAATAATGCAGTACCATATGTAAGTGATACCGACAAGGATAAAACCCACACTCAATAAGCCCACACATGAACATTAGCAAAACACAAGAGAAAGAGAATGAGAAGCGCGTTTTCTGATTAAAAAAAAAGTTTCCGAATAATAACTAAAAGTAGCGGTCCTCGGTACTTTGCAGGAAGCGAAGCGGAAACGAATTCAAACAGCAGAGATACCACATTACACTAGCTGAGCACAAGAGAGCATTTGACAGCGACCATGAACAGAACACACGACACTGAAGAATAGTAATCCTTAGACCAGAGAATGAAAGACAGAACAATTAAGCAAGCAAAAGATATGATAATGAAAGAGAATAGTACATCTGTCAAGGGGAATTCGGTGATTCCGATTTGGTATCCATGTTAGATTTACATTAGATTACGTACATCACAGGCGCATTAGAATAATCTGGATCAAATAATAAAGTCTTCCCAACTACTAGTGGAAGCAGGATCCGTAGGTTTTCTACCGTAACCCTACGGCTGTTTTCCAATCCATTTGTGGGAAATACATTCAAATATAAAAATATATGAATAAGTGATATTCTTTATCTATAATTAGAAATAACTAATATTTTTGTAATTATTTAAAGTTGTTTGAAATATACATCTACAAATAAATGTTATATTTATTTACACCCAAAAAAAAACAAAAAAAAAAAACTGGATTCGTACCAGTTCACCGGAGTCCCATATAAGAGTAGGCTGCAAAACCTTGGATCACAATAGCACGGGTGATTTCACGCTTTACCGATAATTGATCTGGCTCTAGTTTAACGAATTTGCCGGATTAATTGAGAATGGTGGTGGTGCCACTGAAATCTGAAACGAACAAGCAATGGAGGGAGAAAGATCTGCAAACTTTTTGCTGACAATTATAGTTGGGAGTATTTTGCACGATGGAGCGAGCAAGATTTCAAGCTCCACTCCCGTCCGGTAGAGTTTAGTGTCGTAATTAGGTAAGAATTGGAGTTTCTGCAACCTCGGACGAGGGGGCGTGATGCTCGCATTTCCACAGGGCTCCAGTCGTGGGGTTCAGGGGTTTGCAGAAGAGGGGCAGTAATTGATGAATCCTGGTCTCTAATTTCTAACTCATCATTTCCCCGTCCGGTCAAGGTGCGATCGAATCCGGTGTTACGTAGGCCTGGCAAATGGGCCAGTCTAGGTTGAGATGGAACAAATTCTATTCAATAACCTTTTTTTTAGTGATACAACCTACCAACTGCCTGGATAGTAGTTCTGAGCCTGTCTTGATTTGGGCCAGTCCTAGTTGTAGTTATCTAATTTATTAGAGGAAAAGTTATTTCCTCATCCTATTTATGACGTTTGGTGAAATTACACCGCTTATCTATGAGGTTTCAAAAATTATTTTCACCATTCCTGTGGTTTCTCTCCTTTTACATCTAATAACTTTTCTAATTTTCTTTTAACTTAGAAGATGCTTAAATGTTTTCCAAAATTGATAAAACTTTACATAAACGATGCTAGATTTTTATATTTTGGTCCAGTACCAAATCTGAAGTTTTTAGGCTCACATGTGACCCGTGTGACCTAATGAAAATACGTCCACATGTCACATGTTTCATGGGTCCCACGGGTCACATGTGAGATTAAAAAACTTTGTCATTGAACCAAAATTTAACACTCTAGCATCGTTCATATAAAGTTTCATCAATTTTGGACAACATTTAAGCATCATCTAAGTTGAACAAAAATAGAAAAATTGTTGGATGTAATACGGGGAAAACTACATGGGTTGGGGAAAGTAATTGTTAAAACCTCGTGGGTGAGGTGTAATTTTCCCTTTATTAAATTTCTTCTTTTGAAAATATTCATTTAGTATTCAATTTGAATTAATTTAGGATTAAATGTGTACTAAAAATTTAAGGATAATTTCATGAAATACCACTATAATTTTTACTAATTCGTGAAATTCCCCCCCCCCCCCCCCAAAAAAAAAAGAAAGTTTCAAATGTCACTACATTCTTGTAAAAGTCCTTTAAATTCCACTATAGTCATTGATTGAAGGATATAAAGACAAAAATACCCCTACTAGTTAACAAAGTACAGTTAAATTTCACAATATACTAAGTGTTAAAAAATTTACGAATTTCACAAAATATTCAAAATACAATAATATAAAAAAAATATAAACTTTAAAATATTATAAAAAATTGAAATATCATAAAATATTGAAAAAAAATTATTTCTTAGATTTTTTATCTATTCGGTTCCATGAAAAAGAATATAGAGTTTCAAATAAATTTATACCAATTTTCTACAATTTATAACAACCAAATACCATAATTTGTACCATACATTTTAAATGATCCCTTTTCTACCAATTTAAATTATTTATTCAAATAATTGTTTTTACTAATATTCAAAAAAATTATTTTAAAATTTTCATTATTGTGTCATAAAGTTATCTACCAAATAGAACATAAGTTTTTAAAAAATAATATTTTAAAATGTTTGAGTTGAAAAATATAAATAATTTATTTTGAATAAATAATTTAAATTGGTAGAAAAAATAATTTAAAACATGTAAGGTAAAAATTGTGGTACTTAATGGTATAATTTATGGTACTTAATTGGAAGGAAATTTGGTATAAATTATGTGTATAAAACACTATATTATTTTTATTGGTATTAAATAATTTAAAAATTCTATGAAATGTTTACTTTTTCAATATTTTATGATATTTTAATATATTTGAATTTTAATTTTTCAATTTTTATTAATATTTTTAAAGTTTTTGATTCTTTTTTTTAGAATTTTGTGATTTTTTTCACATTTTGGGGCATATTTTGAAATTGAAAAGTACTTTGTTAACAAGTAGGGGTCTTTTTGTCTTTTTTTCCTTCTATCATTGACTATAGTGGCATTTCATGAAATTTACAAATATATAATGACATTTTGTACTTTCTTTTCTTGGGGAACAATTCATGAATTAGCCATAAATATAGTGGCATTTTGTGAAATTTCCAAAAATTTAAACATTAAGAAGGTGATGATCTGACTGACCTAGGTCACCGAACAAGTCCTAGAGTATTCATAGAAAACTATTCAAAACTACATTAATCTTAGGGAAATTTGAAAAAGCCACGATGTAGAACCTCATAGCCAAAAAAAAGTCAATCTCTGTAAGTGTAACCACCACATGCCACACAGAAGCAACCACAAAGTGCACCTTCGATTCAAGCTCCAAGTCTCTAACCACGACAAGCAACCAAACATCTAATAAAACTTGAAGGCACATTCTGATAGATCACTTCGTTCTTCTTGCACGATTAATGCTCAATAACGCATGTGACCTATAAAACTGACATCGGACCCATCCCAAGAAAGGTTGAACACAATGAGCAACCAAAACATCTATACCCCACCCCTCCATGCACAACTTATAGTGAGAAAGAAAAGACTTATCATCTTTCATAACATATGAGAACGAAACCTCACCAACAAATGTCACCCATTCCTAGCCCATCAAATCACCTAGCAATCAGGGCCCACTTTAACAAAAGTACTACTCAACCTCTTCGACCATCCACAATCTAAAACAGTTCTCACCGAGTCCACCAACCATTTACCCCCACATAGGTCAATTAGATTAGATATCCGCCATCTCACTGGCATCAAGGGATCAACCTAAATGGGATTAACTCCTTGTAATACCCCTACCCATATAGGGATATGAGTAGTAATGTGAGTGGTTTATAAGGTTACATATGAGTTGACTATAATAAGGCCTTTCATTTTTACCAAGTGAAGAAAAAGGCTTAGGGGGTGTTTGTTTCAAGTGAGGGAAATGTAATGGAATCAGGTAAGGGAATGAAGAGTAATGGAAAAGAATTCCCTTTGATTTTCCCGATTGTTTGTTTGAGCTAGGGAAAATGAAATAAATAACTGGTCAACAGCCACAGGTCAATGGTCATTAATTGCCAGTCAACATTCATCGGTTACAGGTCAATGGTCATATGCCACCGGTCAAAGTTACTAGGGAAAGGGAATCTCATTCCCTATTAGGGGTGGAGAATCAAAATAGATGGTTTTGGGGTAATCCCAGCCCCTTTCTCTTTTTTGAAAATGTAAAAACTGGCTAAACAAATAGCCGATTCCCTTTCTAGATTACCATAAAACAGACACCCCCTTAAAGTAGACCTGACAAAAGTGACCAAAACCTAAAAATTTGAACCAGACCAATCCAATTTGAACCCGAAATAGACCCGATAATATGATTTGAAATATGACCTAAAATCTAAAAAATCCAAACCAAACCAAACTGAACCACAAATAGGTGAAACCCCTAAATTCTATAAAGTTTACAATTATTTTATATAGATTACAAGTATATTATTAAGTTTATGGGTACATTATATAATTTGCAAGCATATTATGTAGTATTTAATAAAGATATTTGTTTTAAACAATCCATTTTAAAAATAAGTCAGTTGTGATTTTTTTAATGTTGTATTAATGATCATCGTATTTCTCCATTGACTAGGTATATTTAGTTATTAAAAGCGGATTTACAATAATAATGATATTATTCAAATACTACAATTAATGTTAATATATTAAATAAGTCCGTTTTAATTATTCGGTTTTATCCTTTGGTGTTTGTTGACTTTATCTTATGAATCAGTCATAACTTTCTGCATTTTCTACTTATTTAGTAAATCAGTTTTAACCTTCTGTACTTTCTAACTTTTGGTTTTCAGTAATTTATCTCACCAGTTTAATTTATTTTAATTAATTAAACAATTTTTATCCTCTACCTCTTTAATTTCCTTTCACCTTCTTTAAATTTCTATCTTACCATTCCATTTGATCTATCTATCACTCTTTCTCCATCTCTCTTGTGAATCTCTCTTGCCTCTCTCCCAATCATACAAAATAAAAAGAGCCTTTGTCTTGTACATTTACCTCACTCTCGACTAGACATAAATAGAAAGGCTTTCTAGCCTTCGAATTTGTGAAAGAGGAGTATTAGTTTTTTTTTTGTGCTCGGTTGTGGTGTGATCATTGTTTGAGAATGAATTGTTGTGTCATGATGATGATTGAATTTATGTAAGTGAATGAATTATTTTATAATTGATATTTGAGATTAGTTTGTTAATTTTTTAATGAGGTTAACGAATTTTTTTATGAAATTGTTTATGAGATGATTATATAAAAAATTAAATATTTAATCATGGTGGTTTATTACACAGTTTATTTTATGGTTTTTGCGTGGGTTATGACAAATTAAAAGGTGAATAATTATAATTAATAATGATTGTATAATTTTATAGAGGAGAAAACCATGGTGCATGTAGGCCGTATTAGGACATACGAATGTGATGATAAATGTGGGTCGCATTAGATCACATTATTTGAGATATTGTGGGACGTATTATGAGTTATGACACAGTTATCCCTATTTCTAGCCCTTAGTCTTGTAGGGGTGGGGGTGTGCACACTTAAGGATCTAATGGCAAGGTTGGATTCCCGACTGCGTGTTGGGGTTCAGGTTAGAGCTGTGCGTTGTACCCAAAGAGAAAGTCACTGGTGGAACGAAAGGCTTTAATTACGGTTAAAAAGTCTAATTATTACGTTTTTGAACCATAATATAATCCAACGTCATGTATTTCCTGGGAGCTTTTAATTATAGTTTATAACTATTATTAAAAGGCTTAATCGGGCGTGGACTTTAGACTAAATCCCTTTGGCATGCGTGTGCCTATGGCTTTATATTACGGTTGTCATGAGAAACCGTAATGTAAAGTTGGGCTTTAAAAGAATTTAGAAACTGTAATTTAAAGTCTTTTGTTTTCTACAAATACACCATAGACCTGTTTCGCACACCAAAATAATGCATTTCACGGCAAAATAATGCATTTCATTCACCTGTATAATAACTGCTCCAAATAGCTGTGTTGTCACAAAACACACAAATTGCGTTGACAAACTAGCACTTCGCACAAATGAAATGCGATCAAAACTAAACAAAATTATACCACAACTTACAATTTACAATCAGATTATAAATCTAAATTTAGATAGAGTGTACACCCGGACAAAAGTGATAACAGAGTACAAAGGGCTTTCTTGTAACACCCCAACCCGAAACTCCACAACCTGTACGATGATAGCTCCCAAAGATAACTAGAAATGCAGCGGAAAATATATACATAACAACGGGTGGTGCTACAACGCTGCTAGTCACCCATGTGACTAACAAGGCTAACTTCAATACAACTTACAAATGATGCGGTCTGAGCGCTGAATACAAACCTCTTAAAATAACAAAAGTCAATAATAAAAGTATAGTACTTGTAAAATGATTCCGGTGATAACAGTCCCCTGTCTTAATTCTACCCCGCCTACACTCGGTCGGGTAATCTCTTCATTCTTCAGGTACCTGGAATTGTTTAGCCATGAAATGGCTCAGCAAAATAATTCGCCGGTATGAAAAACGTGCAGCCCACAAGCTACTGGGCCACACCAACTATTTTGTCGAATACATGCAAGTCATTTTTATAAAGCTGTAAATATGCATCATAACATAATCATAACAAGCATCCATACAAGGATAACAAAATCACACAGCACAAGACTGCAGAAGGTCAAGTTAGATGTCCTGTAATAATTCACCAGTAGTCAGATCCTCACAATGGGACTAACATGTATATAAGAGTACCTCACAGCAGTGGAGATATAGTGACCTCGTTAAACTCCTTCATGGAGTAAGATGGTCGGGTATGATAAACCCTTAGACGAGATGGGACTCTCGTACAAATTGGTGGGTAATTAGTCCCTCAGAAGATAACGTAGTTAACTTCTGTACTTAAAAGAGGTGGGAATCAAACCCTCGAGAGGAATAGAGTCTTCCTCCCAACTTGAACTGTTCCGGTACGCAGCCGGTGAGTGACATAGTGCACCCAAAACACCCGTTGCGACGTAAATTGAATTGGAGACGACCTGTGACAGGTACACTCCTGTAGCATGCATGGCCAGATCCAACTGGGCTCCTCGTTCTCGTATCATAGAATCGTTAAATGTCACTCAAGTTTAAACAAGAACTCAATGTATATGTCAGTTGTCACGTTTAGGACAACGACGTTTATTATAAAGTGAAGTTAGTGAGAAACTTGAGTACAAGTTCTCAGTATAATAAAGCGCAGGTATTTTATCCACTGGTAATGTAGTGTTGTATACGTGGAACATACACGTTACAGTTAGCAACATCACGCACATAGAATAACACAACAGTGCACAAGAGTAACGCAACATTTTACATACAATCATCTTGGTCGTTAATTCAAACAACAGATAGCACACAAGCCGGTGTAATCCGGTAGAAAGCAGACTGCAAGAATTCCATACCGTTCACCGTAGACTGTACTTGTTTAGTTCCCGGTCAACGTCTGGTCAAACAATGTCCTGGAATAGGATTAATCTGAGAGCGTTAATTTATGTAACTCTCGTATAATAATTTTATTGTTTCATGAAACGATTTCATATTCGTTATTTCATGTGAGGTTTATTCCTTTATACTTAGGTAGTTTTTTTAACCCTCTTTCCCTTATTATTAATTAAGGTACTTATATATTTCCAAAACATGTAGTCCTAATTTATAAGACTTATATTGTGTGGTAATTTCTTTTAATTACCTTATGATTGGATGTATAACTTATTTGTCATTCCTTGTGATTTATTTCTAAATCCTTTAATGTATAAGTATATATACATATTTATTCATGTACTATTTATGTTACATGTTCATGATTGTTTAATCGATATAACAACTTCATAATTTCTCAAATACTTTTATATGTCCTGCATGGACATAATATTCTTATAATTTCTTTGTTATTCTCCACTTAACCCAATTAATATTATTTGGTTATAATTAAATTTCTTATAACTATGTAACCCATAGTTTTAATCCCATAATTCCTTATATTCATTTCCTTTTGATTTACTTGAAAATCTAAAATATATATATTTCACACACATGTATTATTTATGATATTTATATATAATTGTCTAAATGACATAACCACCTAATAAAATCTCAAATTATATTTACATGTCATACATGGACATGTTATTCCCATATCTTTTATTAATTACAAACTCACCCAGATAATATTATTTCTTTTACAAGTAAATTACTTATACTTGTATATCATATAGTTTTATTTTCATAAATCCTTAAATCATAGTTTTCTTTTTCTAAATTTCTTAAATATCCATATAGGACCTTCAAATATTTTTAATCTCATAAGTACATCATACTTTACGATTATTATATTATAACCTCATTTATTTCATAAACTTTACGTTATTCCCCAAAACACTTTATATTACATTGAAATACCCCTAAATTAATTTAAATTAATTTAGGGGATTTCTTTTATTAAACCTTTAATAATATTATTAAGTATTAAATTATTATATGGAATGAGGAATATTAAATTATTATAAGGAATTATGAATATTAAATTATTATATGGGGTTGTGAGATTTATTTAGGGGTTTTTCTCCTAATTATTATATATTATTGTATAGTATTATGAATTTAATAATAAGATTTATAAGTCAATAAATCTTGGGAAAATTATTAAACACTCCATATATATTATAAAGATTTTGGGAAGTGTTGGAACATTGTTTTGAAATATGAAAGTCAATATAAATTTCTAGAAACCTTAAAGCTTATTAAGCCTTGCTAGAGTTGACTTTTTGAGAATGGTCAAACCAGGTCATGAACCTATACAAATAAATAGGTTATGAAAAACCATGAAGATCGATAAAAAGAACGTCAAAAACGGATCATCCTAGCCAAAGTTATGCTAGTTTGAAGTTTTGAGCCAAAATTTCATAAAGTGCCACGTGTCAGCCTCTCGTGCGTCCCAACACTTAGCAGATTTTTACCTCCTTGATTTTCTCCAGCAAACAACCATTTTCGACCTAACTTGTGACGGCTATACCTCTCTCATTACTTCGAATTTTCCAGTGCCGTCTTCACCACTCTCTTCTCCTTAATTCCCTCTTTACATTCATAACTCATACAAGCCCTAACTCCATCCACATCAACGGGAAAGTCGTTCTCAAGTTGGCACCTTTCTCAGTCGCAACCCATTGCCAATTCCCTTCGAATTCAGGTAAATTCGTCTTGCCATAACTTCCTCGTCTTTCAACCAAATTTCGATTTCTTTAGCTCGTTGTGTAGATCACTAATCCATCTACAACTTTCATGTTTATTCCCAAGCCTGATTCATAACCGTTTGGAAGTTATAGTCGCTCAAAGTTCCGGATTTTTCAGCACATAAAATAATACCGGAAACAGAGAGGTAAACTCGTAACTTTCGGGTCAATTTTCGTTCTGTATAATGCGAGTTAGGATTAGTTCTAGTTATCAATGTGTAGATCTAAGTGTCATCTTTCTAATGAGCCCAAAATCAAAGCTTAACTCGATCTGTGCAATAACTTATAGATCCTCGAAGGTTGCTTCCTAAACTGGTCGAAAGTTCAAGTTTTTCCAGAAAAACGTTTTCGAATCGCTTCGATTCGGGCAATTCCGGTGAGTTCTCTTCAAATTCCTCCGATTATGCTAACCGTATTACAATCCCGATCTAACCCATGTTTCAATTGTGTCAATTACGCTCTAGATTAGGAGAATTTGTGAGGATTTCGTTCGAATTGAAGTCTGTACCGATATAAGCCCTAACGTTCGAATTGAATACGAATCTTGATGAGCTCTGCATTAAAATTGGGGAAAACGGTACCAATAGACCGAAATCGAATTTCGAATCCATAGAAACAAAAACCATTCGATTTCGTTCTGTAGATTAGGAGATATAGGCAGATTAGTACTCGGTTCGATTTGAGTTCTCTGAAGAACTCGCGCAGCAGGAGCCGTTCGATCTCAGTTAATAGAGATGGACGGCTACGATTAAAACATACGATTTTAAAGTATAAGTTTTTATATTGTTTCCAGGAATAACCCTAGCTTGTTTAATTAATTTAAATATCTTCCCGAATGTATTTTGACTTGAAATTTTAACCATAGATTCCTTATTTTATGTAGTTTATTTTGATATAAATTATTAAGGTTTAGTTTTTAAACATAAGTTATGATTTTTACAAGTTACGGGTTTTCTGGAATTATTTGGCTAAATTAAAAAGATATTTTTATGAAATAAAAATTTTATATATGTCTAAAATGTTATAGTTACTGTATATTAATTTGGGAATTTTTGGGCAATGGTAAAGGGTTTTAAAAATGGTGTTTGTGAGTTTTTCATAAGGATAACTTATAATATATAGTTTTAATGTAATAAAAATTAAAGTATAGTTGATTAATGAACTTTATAGGTTGGGGAAAATATAATAAGACTAATTAACATTTAATACAGTATGTTTATAAATATTTTGGGTATTAACTTTAAGTGAAGTAAAAATTGTTACATATATTTATGTATATATTTATATGAGAGAAATAAATAGAAACTTATCAAGGAATTTAACTAAACTACATTTTTGTTTATTATATATATATGGAAGCTAATATGTTTAACTAAAACTAAGGGAAATACTTTATTTTGTAAACCATAAATCAGTTTTGGATATGTCTAAGAGATAATAGATATAATTAAATATAATAGAATTTCTTAAAGAATGTTCTCGATAAATCTTAATATGTGTAGGTATATGTATATATATATAAATACAATAAAAAATAGATAAAGGTAATAACATTCCTTGTGAGAAATATAATAGGAAGGATATATATATATACGATAAATAAATAAATAAAGAAATAAAATACCTTATAGAAAATGGGATATGAAGGAATTAATGAGTTAAACTAAACCCTTACATGATACTAATAAAAGAATATTATATGAGGTGGTATTAATTTATGGTTATAGGTTGAGTTTTAGTTATCTTTGAATTTCTAAAATTTATATAAACAGTATTTAAATATACGTATATATTTAGTCAATGACCACAATGTAAATCTATAATTTGGTTAAGAAATTAATAAGTTGAAATTTAGGAATATTTGGAATTAGTTTACATAAAGTGTTACACAAATAGATCTATTATATAATTAATAATAAAAGGAATGAAATACTTTTACATTTAAATGTTCTTATATATAAACAATAATAAAGTAAATGAGTTACTTTTACATCTAAATGTGAAGATGATAAATAGTCTAGATTTAATCATTTCTTAATATTTATAGTATTGAGTAATAACTTAATATTTTGAGATAAAATCATTAAAAGGGATTATGGTATAAGACTATAGTAAACTATGATTAGGAAATTACTCTAAATAATAATCCTTAAGTTTCTTAGAATTAGTTAGCCATATAAAATACATTTATTACTAATATTCAAGATGTGAGTTTATAAATAAGTGTTGTACATAATAGTTAAAGATTTACTAAAAGGTTTGTAAATAGAAATTAGATACATAAACCTTTGAACCTTTAGTTAGAGGAACTAAGTTACATAAGAGCTATAAGGATTTACCTTTTGACACGGGAAATATTAATGTGTCATTTGAATATAAGGTATGGGATTTTTCATAATAGATTATCTTATTAAATATTAACATTTCACTTACGAACTAGAATTTAATTCTTTGATAAATTCTACCTCATGCTAAGATATAATGTCCGTCCTAAATACAATAAAGGGAATTGATTTATTAAGTTATTCTTATGAAACTATAGGTTTTGTAAACAATGTAAAATGTATTTAAGACTTGAGTTAGTGAAGTTTAATATAAAGGGTTTATACATAGCCTATGGAGGGAATGTGTGTAAAAATAGAACATTTAGGAAATAAAATGTAAGTAAGGATACATAAAAGGTTATCTTAAAACACCTTATTATATAGTTATGATAAAGTAAATAATATACCCTGTGGATAAAATGTAAAGTTCTATGAGTCTAAGTTAATTATAATATGGTTATTTCAAGATGAAAAGTAATTTAACATCTTATGACAAGATTTTTAGATGGTTTTAATTAAAGTTATTCTGAACTAAAGATAAGATAAATGAGTTTAGTAATTCGATTAAGTTATAATAAAATGCGTCTACAACACTATGATTCCAATATACAAGATAGGTCCTTAATTAAGTTAAGGGAAAGACTTAATCATAATGGGTTGTCTAGTAGAAATTGTTTAAATACTAATCTTTACATTGTGAGATAATAATATAGTATTCTGAGATGAGTTATCATAGGTCATAATACAATGTTTATTTTTAAATTAGAAATATAGGGTATTGAGCTTAAGATTATTGTCGAAATTCTTAGATTTAAGATTATATAACATAAACACATTTATGATATAGAGGTCTCAAAAGTCTTGAATGTGAGGATTGTGGTTAAGTATGAATAAAGTGGATAGGAGTGGACAATTAGCCAATGTTGATCGAATACATTCCTTGATCTTACCACCTTGGGCTATACAACGTTCTCAGATAACACAAAGATTATACATAACATTTAAGTGAGGGCTTAAAAGATAATTGAGACTTTGGAATAAGAGTAAGGAGTTTATTTAAGCGTAACATAGGCTACAAGTGGTTGATGGTAGATTATCTTTAATATTCTTCAGAGTACTGTTGATTGTTTGCGCAAGTTGATTAGAACTGCTACAACGTTATCCAGGTACGATTTCTCGTACTCAGCTTGACGTGTTTTGGACTTCATGGAATGTTTTGTACGATTTCTCGTACTCAGATTGATGTGTTTTGGGATTGTATAAATGTTTTGTACGATTTCTCGTACTCAGCTTGATGTGTTTTGGACTTTATGGAATGTGTTGTACGATTTCTCGTACCGATCTTTTGCTGATTGACTTGTGGAATGTTTTGGAAAACGCTAACTGACTTTAAGAGGAATTTAAAAAAAAATGGTTGTGTGACTAACTCAGCTTGTGTGACTAACTGAGCCTTGGATGTGGAACTCACTTGGGTATTGGTTTCTTCTACTTGGTTGCCTGTTAGACATTGGCTGCTTAGGGTTTACGCTTCTGCACTCTGTAGGACTGAGTGTTTTGGTATTGCTCTGGGTAGTTGGTGATCTAGCGGGATTTTTGGAAAAGGTCAATCTTGGAAATCTTTCTTTCGACGTGCGCGCACGTCTTTAATGGTAACAGCAGGGGGCTGTATATCCCTCGCCCATAGGGGCATTGATATTTGACAGCAGGGGGCTGTATATCCCTCGTCCACTAGGACATTGAAATTATGACAGCAGGGGGCTGTATATCCCTCGCCCATAGGGGCATTGATATTTGACAGCAGGGGGCTGTATATCCCTCGTCCACTGGGACATTGAAATTATGACAGCAGGGGGCTGTATATCCCTCGTCCATATGGACATTGATATTGGCGGTGGGGGCCATCTCTCCCAGTTGAATTATTCCACTCTCGAGTTCTGGTTCTTGGATCTACTTTATCATTCCTAGTCCTTTGTGGCTATCTGGGTTTTTCTACTTCTAATGGGAATTGGTTCTAACATCAACAATGGATGCTTACTAACTATGTGGTGTGACTACTTAAGTGGATGACTTGTTTTGGAAGTTCTCTATCTCTATCTTTGTCTTGTTTTCTTTTCTCTTTAACTTGATTGTTTTGAAGTGCTTTATCTCTGTTTTACTTTTAAGGTTTTTTTCATGTTACTGTTTATTTTTTAGAGTTATGTTTTATAAGTTTGTTTTTGGAGAATTGTACCAGTTCCATTCCAGGGAACTGACCACCCCTGGGGTGGGCTGCTTGGTTTCATCTTGCAGGTACGAATTGATTTACAGGTGGCCACGAAGAGAATGAGTTTGGGATGGGACTAGGTTTTATGGAGAGTGAATGTTTTATTATGTTATGTTGTTAAGTTTTCTCGAAGTTCAGACCGTAACTTAGTTATTGTAAGGTTGTAATTGGTGAGGTTGGTACCGGGTGTTTGGAGCCCGATGGTCTGTAGCACCTTTAGTTTATTTTCCGCTGTTGTTTATTTTATATAGGGGTGTTACAGAAAGTGGTATCAGAGCGTAGTTACGCTCTGAACCCGAGAAAACAAGCCGAGTGAAATACTTAGATTATAGGTGCACTTAAAACTGGGGAACTGGGGTAGAATTGGGAAGTGAGGACTCCAGTAAGGCACGACTCCTAACCCTTTTTGGAATTTTGAATGATTCCTTTACACACTTTCCTTTTGTGAATGTTTGTTGAGTGTGATGTGTTGTTATACCGTTCCAACAATAAACTTCAGAAATATATATATATATATAAGTTTGGAACATCCTATATTAAGTACGATAAGATTTTGGTCGAGATAAACCAAATAATAAGCTATTTTTCAAAAGCATACTCATGGAGAATACATTGCTAAAAATGCAATCTTTAAAAGCTAGTACACAAATTCCTGGAATGGTAAAGAATACTTTTGGTTGAAAACAGTATCCAAATAGAACTTTAAATAACTAAATTAGTATTGATATTATGTGAAGGTACTTCAATTCCTTTAAAGCTTGCAAATAAATCTCAAGTACTACTTGGTACAAATTATTACCTAAAGCTAATGTTTAAGATAAATCTTAAGTCTAGAAAATTATTAAGCTAACAAGAACCAGTAGCGTATTAGAAAAGATCAACATCTGAACTTATAAAACACATTAAAACTCTATGTTAACTTTAGAAGGAAAACACGTAAACCTAACACCCTACGGGAAGTGCCTGGTGCGACGAACTCCTAGGCTGAAAGTAGTGGGGGTGCACACCCACTTCTGGAAGTTTAGGGGCTAGACAAGCCTTGTCATCTAACTTTAAATAATCTTCTACGCAGGTGATGGATTGTGTTGAACTTGAGGAGTGGTGGTAAGACGTTACCATCATGAAGTCTTAAGTTGGGCATATTTCATTACTAGCCACAATGAACAATCTTATATTTATATCTTAAGATCCAGTATTAAATTCAAACAAGGAAAGGATTTATTGAGTTAAATTTTGGTGAAAAATACCTATATATGGAGGAAGGGAATTTAAAATTTGGGTACTTCAAGGTAGAACGTCTACCCCTTGTTGAATATAAAAACCATAAAGAAGTTACTTAAAGATTAAGTGAAGAGAAGAGTAACACTAAACTAAATATCATTGATCCTTAAATACTCGGATACGAGCATCTAGTGAAATTGAGTTACTTAAAGATTGGAAATCTCATGTTTACTTGGAAGTTTAACATTATACAGGTATAAATTTTAAAAGTCACACTAACAGCGATATTTACTAAAAGCCACCATTGTCTAAGAGAGTACTAAGATTTAATAATCAGAAGAACATACATAGAACAAACCCGAAGAAAAATAATCACCAAGAGTGAGTGAGTTTTCATTAGACTAGTCATTTGACTTAAAATTTTATATAGAGTCCCTCTTGAAAATAAATTTTAAGATAAAGAAATCAGATTTTGGAGCTACATTATAATGATAAGAACTTCCTTAGATTCTCCCTTGGGTGATTATGTAAATATAATAAGTAAATTTTATAAAGTAAAGACTGAATGAATCATCTAAAATACGATAATTAATTATAAAAACAATTAAAACTTGAAAAGTCACAGAAAATATTTATCTTATAAAGTTTTAACATATGGTTGACTAATAAACCCTTGAATGATTTTGGAAGATTATTAAGGATTATTGAATGATCTGGAATATTATTTAAACTACTCAAATACGTTACACCTGGTTTATAGCTTGATAATATAATTGATATGATAAATGATCACATATGGACATATAATTTGTATCCGTCATTAAATGAATGAATAATCATAAGGTAAAATTTTATAACCACCAAGGAAACACAAATACATAACAATCAAGAGATACATATATATGTAACGATCATGGATAAAATTAACAGTGCAGTAAAATTCACAACAATGCTGGTTAATAAGGTGTTGAATTCTTTGAATGTGTCGTAGCGGTACGAGGGCGTACCTTAGCTCTTTTAAGGGGGATATGCTGGCATACTCCTCCTTCGTTCTCATCCGGATTATGCCTCGTTGCATTGTTAGCAAAGGGAGAACAGTATTAGCAGAATGAGAGGTGTTTGTATGTGCTTGGTTTTTGCATTATGACTCAGTATGTGACTTTTGATTTTCATCATGCTATATCTTGGTATATCCTGATTCAGTTTGATTTTGAGTAATCTTGAGTGGAATGTTGTTATGGAAGTGGATGGAAATAAATGATTGGTTTGGTATGGAACTTCATTGGAACTTTTATTGTCTCAGCACACCCGAAGCGGTGTGAGTGCTTATTAGTTGATTTTTAAACTTCGAGGCGAAGTTTCTTTTAAGGGGGATATGCTGAAATACCCTAAATTAATTTAAATTAATTTAGGGGATTTCTTTTATTAAACCTTTAATAATATTATTAAGTATTAAATTATTATATGGAATGAGGAATATTAAATTATTATAAGGAATTATGAATATTAAATTATTATATGGGGTTGTGAGATTTATTTAGGGGTTTTCTCCTAATTATTATATATTATTGTATAGTATTATTAATTTAATAATAGATTTATAAGTCAATAAATCTTGGGAAAATTATTAAACACTCCATATATATTATAAAGATTTTGGGAAGTGTTGGAACATTGTTTTGAAATATGAAAGTCAATATAAAATTCTAGAAACCTTAAAGCTTATTATCCTTGCTAGAGTTGACTTTTTGAGAATGGTCAAACCAGGTCATGAAACCTATACCAATAAATAGGTTATGAAAAACCATGAAGATCGATAAAAAGAACGTCAAAAACGGATCATCCTAGCCAAAGTTATGCTAGTTTGAAGTTTTGAGCCAAAATTTCATAAAGTGCCACGTGTCAGCCTCTCGTGCGTCCCAACACTTAGCAGATTTTTACCTCCTTGATTTTCTCCAGCAAACAACCATTTTCGACCTAACTTGTGACGGCTATACCTCTCTCATTACTTCGAATTTTCCAGTGCCGTCTTCACCACTCTCTTCTCCTTAATTCCCTCTTTACATTCATAACTCATACAAGCCCTAACTCCATCCACATCAACGGGAAAGTCGTTCTCAAGTTGGCACCTTTCTCAGTCGCAACCCAGATTGCCAATTCCCTTCGAATTCAGGTAAATTCGTCTTGCCATAACTTCCTCGTCTTTCAACCAAATTTCGATTTCTTTAGCTCGTTGTGTAGATCACTAATCCATCTACAACTTTCATGTTTATTCCCAAGCCTGATTCATAACCGTTTGGAAGTTATAGTCGCTCAAAGTTCCGGATTTTTCAGCACATAAAAAATACCGGAAACAGAGAGGTAAACTCGTAACTTTCGGGTCAATTTTCGTTCTGTATAATGCGAGTTAGGATTAGTTCTAGTTATCAATGTGTAGATCTAAGTGTCATCTTTCTAATGAGCCCAAAATCAAAGCTTAACTCGATCTGTGCAATAACTTATAGATCCTCGAAGGTTGCTTCCTAAACTGGTCGAAAGTTCAAGTTTTTCCAGAAAAACGTTTTCGAATCGCTTCGATTCGGGCAATTCCGGTGAGTTCTCTTCAAATTCCTCCGATTATGCTAACCGGTATTACAATACCGATCTAACCCATGTTTCAATTGTGTCAATTACGCTCTAGATTAGGAGAATTTGTGAGGATTTCGTTCGAATTGAAGTCTGTACCGATATAAGCCCTAACGTTCGAATTGAATACGAATCTTGATGATCTCTGCATTAAAATTGGGGAAAACGGTACCAATAGAACCGAAATCGAATTTCGAATCCATAGAAACAAAAACCATTCGATTTCGTTCTGTAGATTAGGAGATATAGGCAGATTAGTACTCGGTTTCGATTTGAGTTCTCTGAAGAACTCGCGCAGCAGGAGCCGTTCGATCTCAGTTAATAGAGATGGACGGCTACGATTAAAACATACGATTTTAAAGTATAAGTTTTTATATTGTTTCCAGGAATAAACCCTAGCTTGTTTAATTAATTTAAATATCTTCCCGAATGTATTTTGACTTGAAATTTTAACCATAGATTCCTTATTTTATGTAGTTTATTTTGATATAAATTATTAAGGTTTTGGAGTTTTTAAACATAAGTTATGATTTTTACAAGTTACGGGTTTTCTGGAATTATTTGGCTAAATTAAAAAGATATTTTTATGAAATAAAATTTTATAATATGTCTAAATGTTATAGTTACTGTATATTAAATTTGGGAATTTTTGGGCAATGGTAAAGGGTTTTAAAAATGGTGTTTGTGAGTTTTTCATAAGGATAACTTATAATATATAGTTTTAATGTAATAAAAAATTAAAGTATAGTTGATTAATGAACTTTATAGGTTGGGGAAAATATAATAAGACTAATTAACATTTAATACAGTATGTTTATAAATATTTTGGGTATTAACTTTAAGTGAAGTAAAAATTGTTACATATATTTATGTATATTTATATGAGAGAAATAAATAGAAACTTATCAAGGAATTTAACTAAACTACATTTTTGTTTATTATATATAATATGGAAGCTAATATGTTTAACTAAAACTAAGGGAAATACTTTATTTTGTAAACCATAAATCAGTTTTGGATATGTCTAAGAGATAATAGATATAATTAAATATAATAGAATTTCTTAAAGAATGTTCTCGATAAATCTTAATATGTGTAGGTATATGTATATATATAAATACAATAAAAATAGATAAAGGTAATAACATTCCTTGTGAGAAATATAATAGGAAGGATATATATTATACGATAAATAAATAAATAAAAGAAATAAAATACCTTATAGAAAATGGGATATGAAGGAATTAATGAGTTAAACTAAACCCTTACATGATACTAATAAAAGAATATTATATGAGGTGGTATTAATTTATGGTTATAGGTTGAGTTTTTAGTTATCTTTGAATTTCTAAAATTTATATAAACAGTATTTAAATATACGTATATATTTAGTCAATGACCACAATGTAAATCTATAATTTGGTTAAGAATTAATAAGTTGAAATTTAGGAATATTTGGAATTAGTTTACATAAAGTGTTACACAAATAGATCTTATTATATAATTAATAATAAAAGGAATGAAATACTTTTACATTTAAATGTTCTTATTATATAAACAATAATAAAGTAAATGAGTTACTTTTACATCTAAATGTGAAGATGATAAATAAGTCTAGATTTAATCATTTCTTAGTATTTATAGTATTGAGTAATAACTTAATATTTTGAGATAAAATCATTAAAAGGGATTATGGTATAAGACTATAGTAAACTATGATTAGGAAATTACTCTAAATAATAATCCTTAAGTTTCTTAGAATTAGTTAGCCATATAAAATACATTTATTACTAATATTCAAGATGTGAGTTTATAAATAAGTGTTGTACATAATAGTTAAAGATTTACTAAAAGGTTTGTAAATAGAAATTAGATACATAAACCTTTGAACCTTTAGTTAGAGGAACTAAGTTACATAAGAGGCTATAAGGATTTACCTTTTGACACGGGAAATATTAATGTGTCATTTGAATATAAGGTATGGGATTTTTCATAATAGATTATCTTATTAAATAATTAACAATTTCACTTACGAACTAGAATTTAATTCTTTGATAAATTCTACCTCATGCTAAGATATAATGTCCGTCCTAAATACAATAAGGGAATTGATTTATTAAGTTATTCTTATGAAACTATAGGTTTTGTAAACAATGTAAAATGTATTTAAGACTTGAGTTTAGTGAAGTTTAATATAAAGGGTTTATACATAGCCTATGGAGGGAATGTGTGTAAAAATAGAACATTTAGGAAATAAAATGTAAGTAAGGATACATAAAAGGTTATCTTAAAACACCTTATTATATAGTTATGATAAAGTAAATAATATACCCTGTGGATACTAAATGTAAGAGTTCTATGAGTCTAAGTTAATTATAATATGGTTATTTCAAGATGAAAAGTAATTTAACATCTTATGACAAGATTTTTAGATGGTTTTAATTAAAGTTATTCTGAACTAAAGATAAGATAAATGAGTTTAGTAATTCGATTAAGTTATAATAAAATGCGTCTACAACACTATGATTCCAATATACAAGATGTAGGTCTTAATTAAGTTAAGGGAAAGACTTAATCATAATGGGTTGTCTAGTAGAAATTGTTTAAATACATAATCTTTACATTGTGAGATAATAATATAGTATTCTGAGATGAGTCTATCATAGGTCATAATACAATGTTTATTTTAAATTAAGAATAGAGGTATTGAGCTTAAGATTATTGTCGAAATTCTTAGATTTAATTATATAACATAAACACATTTATGATATAGAGGTCTCAAAAGTCTTGAATGTGAGGATTGTGGTTAAGTATGAATAAAGTGGATAGGAGTGGACAATTAGCCAATGTTGATCGAATACATTCCTTGATCTTACCACCTTGGGCTATACAACGTTCTCAGATAACACAAAGATTATACATAACATTTAAGTGAGGGCTTAAAAGATAATTGAGACTTTGGAATAAGAGTAAGGAGTTTATTTAAGCGTAACATAGGCTACAAGTGGTTGATGGTAGATTATCTTTAATATTCTTCAGAGTACTGTTGATTGTTTGCGCAAGTTGATTAGAACTGCTACAACGTTATCCAGGTACGATTTCTCGTACTCAGCTTGACGTGTTTTGGACTTCATGGAATGTTTTGTACGATTTCTCGTACTCAGCTTGTTGTGTTTTGGACTTTATGGAATGTTTTGTACGATTTCTCGTACTCAGCTTGACGTGTTTTGGACTTTATGGAATGTGTTGTACGATTTCTCGTACTCCGATATTTTTAATGGTTGACTTGTGGAATGTTTTGGAAAACGCTAACTGGCTTTAAGAGGATTTTCTAAGAAAAAAAAATGGTTGTGTGACTAACTCAGCTTGTGTGACTAACTGAGCCTTGGATGTGGAACTCACTTGGGTATTGGTTTCTTCTACTTGGTTGCCCGTTAGACATTGGCTGCTTAGGGTTTACGCTTCTGCACTCTGTAGGACTGAGTGTTTTGGTATTGCTCTGGGTAGTTGGTGATTTAGCGGGATTTTTGGAAAAGGTCAATCTTGGAAATCTTTCTTTCGACGTGCGCGCGTCTTTAATGTGAACAGTAGGGGGCTGTATATCCCTCGCCCATAGGGGCATTGATATTTAACAGTAAGGGGCTGTATATCCCCTGTCCTTAGTGGACGTGATGAACAGTAAGGGGCTGTATATCCCCTGTCCTTAGTGGACGTGGTAAACAGTAAAGGGCTGTATATCCCTTGTCCTGAGAGGACGTAGTTAACAGTAAGGGGCTGTATATCCCCTGTCCTTAATGGACGTTCTTGGCGGTGGGGGCCATCTCTCCCAGTTGGTTTCATTCCATTCTTGAGTTGCTGGTTTTGGTTTTCTCTCATTCATTCCTAGTCCTTTGTGGCTATCTGGGTTTTCTACTCCTAATGGGAATTGGTTCTAACATCAACAATGGATGCTTACTAACTATGTGGTGTGACTACTTAAGTGGATGACTTGTTTTGGAAGTTCTCTATCTCTATCTTTGTCTTGTTTTCTTTTCTCTTTAACTTGATTGTTTTGAAGTGCTTTATCTCTGTTTTACTTTTAAGAGTTTGTTTTCATGTTACTATTTATTTTGAAGAGTTATGTTTTATAAGTTTGCTTTTGGAGAATTGTACCAGTTCCATTCCAGGGAACTGACCCGCCCCTTTTGGGGTGGGCTGCTTGGTTTCATCTTGCAGGTACGAATTGATTTGCAGGTGGCCACGAAGAGAATGAGCGTTTGGAATGGGACTAGGTTTTTGTGGAGAGCGAATGTGTTTTATTGTTATGTTTTGTTAAGTTTTCTCGAAGTTCAGACCGTAACTTAGTTAATTGTAAAGGTTGTAATTGGTGAGGTTGGTACCGGGTGTTTGGAACCCGATGGTCTGTAGCACCTTTAGTTTATTTTCCGCTGTTGTTTTATTATTATAGGGGTGTTACATACATAGTTTCATTTCCTTAATTAATTAATTCACTAAACCACCACTATAAATTTATTAATTATTATTTGAACACTTTAACTTTCATAAATCACCAACTAGCCACATTAATTTTCGGCCTTGCCTTAGAATTTCTTGTAATTACATTCTAACCCCAAAAACTTTACATAATTTATATATTCACTTGTAAACTATAGTTTTAATATTTAATTTCCTTAATAACCAAGTGGACACTTATATTTCCACAAATTGTGAATTCACCCCATATAAAATCTTGTTTTATATTTAAACTCTTATAAATTACATATTCACCCCAACACTTTTATAAACTTAATATTTTATGTCATAAATCATTTTAACCTATAGTTTTCGGTCAACACTTTGACCATAGTATAATTTCATACTTAATACATTAATATACCCATAAACTTATATATTTCTCGGTTGTGCACCAATCTTTCCAAAAATTACCAAATAGCCCCAAAACTTTATAAATTGTTATTTTGACTTCTAAACACTTATTTAATTCAACCAAAATTCATAATATTAATTCTCACACTATATTATATTATAATTATGTCAAGGACCCTATTTGCTCTCGGTAATTATATTCCCTTCACCAAACTTTATAAAAATTATATATTTACCACATAACTTATTAAACTAGTCATTTAAACACTAGTAATTATTTTTAACTCACCCAAAATTCATAGTATGTATTTATATACCTAATTAGCTCATTAAAAACTATTCTCCACCATTTGAATTCGGCACTTATAATATATCCCCATATAGTTTCTAAAACTTGATTTATAACTTATAATAATTATACATAAATACATATGAGTCATATAACTCATGTAAAAATTATTGTAATATCTTAGATTGGTTTTTAGCTAAAAAAGGAGCATAAATGCCCTAGACCATTCGGTATGGTTTGTTATCTTTCATAAGTAATTTTTGTAAAACAAAAATGTGTCTTAAGGTAGTAAGCTTACTATAAATGTTATAAATTATATTTTTGGTATGTATTACCATATAGTTTCGGTCATAATTAATTGAGAAGGTGTACATAATTTTTGTACAATTTTTAAGAGCTTAAACAAGCTTAAAACAATAAAGATTTGCTTAGTAAACTTACTCTTTATAAAGGATGATTAAGTACTTGAACTTCTCTTGACTTCCCAAGCTTCCTCCAATGTAAATTGATGTTCCTCTTCGGTTTTTATGCAAGAGAGGAAGGGGTTTAGGAGTTTAGATCTTAACAAAGATCTTAAATAGATTTATAAGTAGTTTCCAAGGTTTTACCTTAGGTTTTTCTTCTTGAATTTTCGGCACACCTAGGAGAGATGGAGCATTAATTTTCCTTCATGAAATTGATGAAGAAAATAGCTTTAGAAGATGTAGAATTTTTGGATACACATAAAATATGTCTTAAGGATTTTCAAGCATGAAAAATACCTTAAGATGATCTTGGATGCTCCTTGAATTTATGTTGATTTAAGACAACCTCCTTGGTGTATAGATTGATGCCGAAATCATGTAGGTGTGCTAGGAAGATTTTTGCTTCAAGGCTTGATGAGAAATGCTAGGAAATTACCTTAGAAATGAAGACAGAAGTTAAACCTCCATTAATGGACTTAGGAGCTTCAAAGGAAGAAGATGAAGATTAGAAAGGAGAGCTTACCAAACCGGTGGTGAATGGCAAGGAAGAGAATGAAGCTCACGTAAGAAAATAGGTGAGAATGGAAGAAATTTTCTTTTGATAATTAAATGTCAAATTAAGTATTCATTTCCTTAGTTTATTTCCTTGTTTATTGGCTCAATAAATCCCTCATTTGACTGCCTATTTTCGGCCACTTAACAAGGGATAAGAGAATGGCTTGTTTGATAATTGAAAGAAGAAGACAAGGACTAAGTTAGGTAAGGTGTTTTCTTTTGAATTTTCTAAGTAGATTACATGTCATTTGTTGTCTTCATTCTCCTCATAATTTCGGTAACATGGCTGTAGTAAAGCACTTGATTTTTGAAGAATAAAAACATTAGAACATGGCTAGGTTAGCTAGGTATTTTAGTTGAATTTTTATAAGACAATTTGACCTTCTTTTCATGCTTGAAATCGGACACAAGGGGCTGTACAAGACAATTGATTTTGTCTATTTTTTACTATGAATTATGCTAGTTAGGTAGGGTATTCTTTTGACTATTTAATGAGGAAATCAATCCCTCTTTTACATATCAAAAATCGGCTGCCACCTTGATAGAACATGGCTGTTTTGTTGTATACTTGCAACTTGTATAAAGTAGATGCAAGTTGTTACTTTTGTGTATTTAAATTCCATTGCTTTTGCTCTAACTCATCCTTGTTGTTTTATTGCAGGAAAAATCATTAATGTAGTCTTCAATTGACTGATTTTATTTGTCATATTATCACATAGCACATGCTAGATGAGTCACCATTCCATAAGACAATTTACAAGTTCAAAACTAGCCTAAAAACACCAAAAATGGCGCCTAGAATGGAGGTCAAACGAGATAGATTTTTAGTTTGATTTTTGTTACACTATATTGTACTATGACCATACTAATATGTGTAATAGGTTCCAGAATTTATTTGGTACATTTACACTATGGTAAAAGATGAAAGTTTAAGGTAAAAATGCTGATTTTCGGTATCTTTTTGATGATAAAATCGCCCCCACTTTTACTATGAATTTAGTACTGGCATTAATTGATTTAGAAGCTCAATTTATCCCCTTTTAAGATTATCAACTCGTGGCTCCTCAAAAACTTCAAGGTAATTGCGTAGAATGCATTTTTGTGACACCCGAAGGTGTATTTTTGTGCTTTAAGGATTTTCTGAAAAATAAGTAGTCGCTATGAGTTCCAAGTGTTTATTGACATTTTTATAGTCAATAATAATATGTTAAGGTGTTACATTGAGTTACATGGGGTTATATCAACCCGAAACACAACTCCCGGGCTAACCGGGGCAAAAAGGAGCGTTAAGAAATTCGTCCGAGCACTTTGTTTATTTTTGAGGAATTGGCTCGAGCATTCTCTTTAGAATGTTGAATAATGATGTTAGGAACTCTATGAATTAATTTTATAGGAGTTCGTGCCACCTCGGCACTCCTCCGGGGCATTCCCGAGGGTTTATGGGACCCTCATAAGGCATCTCCTAGCACTTTGTGTTTAACTGGGAATTTAGCTTGAGAAATTCATCTTATATATTTAATAGAGTGTTATGGTGCATTTGGAATGAAGAGTGATGTTTTACTTCATCCTATAATGTATTTCCGTGACTTTCGGGCCTTTAAGGGAACTCCCGAGCATTTTGTATTTTCGCTCGGTTTTAGATGAGGTCCTGTGTTCTACGGGTCATATAACGATCCTTGATTATCTTTACATGAAGTTTATAACTTATATCACTTGTTTAAGTTAAGGTCGGGCTTTAATGCACGTTTCTGACCTTAAGGAGTTTAGGTGCGTTTTAACGCCTAAATGTTTATATACTTTCTTTAGGGTTTAATAATCCCCTAAATAATACTTATTTATCAATATTTAATTATTTGAATGTTAGGGGTATTTCAATCTACCCCTCTTAAAAAGGACTTCGCCCCGAAGTCTCATATCTAAGTTTAAATGGTTGTGGGGAATGTTCCACTAAGCATCCACAAGTCGATTCTATTTTAGGGATCAACTCCCAAGTTTCACTACTTCTCAGTTCGTAGTATATATTCAATCGTATCATACAGTATAATGAGCATGAAAGGTCATCACCAAAACAACTTAGTACAGTGCAACATAGTGCACGTGATTCATTTATAGCAGTGTAGCATAGTACAGATCGTGCAAACATGGAGTCATTCCAATATAGTATAACGTAGTATACATAATTTCGTAGTGCCAAAGTAGCTTCAATATAGTGTAGCGTAGTACACATCATCCATTCATGCCAGTGTAACGTAGTACACATCATCAAGTAAGAGTTCATATAATCACAAAGTCCTACTTGTAAACACACAAATCACAGTGCAACAGTACAACGGAAGTGTACTTCCATGCTAAAAATGCTAAAACGCAGTAGGCTCTCCCCCCCCCCCTTAAAAGAGGGGTACGCCCACGTACCCTAGACTATCATAACTTGTCTGCAAATAGTGTGCAATCTTCACTCTTATTTGAAACTTATGATTAGTTGTAACACCCAACTACAACCATACACTGAACAACAAAATAGCAGCGGAAAACTGAACTCTTCACATTACTTAACTCAATGGTGTTACACGCCGTTAACCACCCACGTGGCTAACAAGGCTAATACATATACCTATACATTGTATCGGTCTGATGGACTAGATTCCCGAGCAACAACACACTACTATCCCTTTCCAATAACAACAACCAATATACATATACAATCCAACTGTACCGAGTATTCACCAACCGATGCCGATAACAATTTCGGTCTTATTACACTTACAATACATACACAATTTAAATGGCTACCCATGTACAACGACTACCCCATCCTACTCTCGAACGGCTTCCAGCTCCTTGTACCTGCAGATAGGAAAAGTAGAGAAAGGGTGGCCCCCCAGGGGCTCAGCACCTTTGCTGGTATGGTAATCCCGCAGCCCGCATGCTACCGGGCCACGCACAACTATTTGTCGTCTTAGCATGCGGTTGATTATATCAGAATCATGCATGTAAACTACAAATACACAACACATTACACTGCACAACAATGGCTCATTAAAATAGCCAATACAACTACACTTAACAAGTCACTCATTGTGATCTTTAACCCCTAGAGTGTTTCCCCTTTAACGGAGCTATTTCCTTAATAGACGACACATACCCACCATTCGGGTTATCCTTAAACGCCTCTTACAATAAACTGGAATTCATATCCATAATCCACATACTCCACATCTTAACAACATATCACATCACATCGCAATAAGAATTACAGCACAACAACAATACATAACATAACAGGAACGGTTCCCTTTACGGACCGGCCCAAACATAGTCAGTTCACTTGTAGCCTAGAGAATGTTGCCAGTCTCATGATAAGCTCGTCACATAACTCGTTACCGTCTCGTTAAATGAACGGATAACTTAACACAAGGTGCCTCGGATATAGTGATCCAAGCACACTGAATAAACATAAACATAGTATGCCCCTGTGGCCCGACGTGAGTCAGTAAAATAGCCTTGGTTAAGCTAAAGGGAAGGTTGGAAACCAAATTGGAAAACAACCATAACACACAGAGAGGATCGAACCTGATATGACAACGACCCCCATACTCACACTCGTGGCCGGAACAGACCGGACTCCTCACTTCCCCCGTTAGCACTTGTTAGTAGTTCAACATTGTACTCAAATAACGAATCACAAACATTGGGTTAACTCTTGTTAGACACACACACAAGGGAAGAGAGAGTCATACATTCACACACAACATCACACACAAACATCACATGACTAACTCACACATAGCCGTGGTTAGAACGTTCCTTAGGTCGGAAACGTTATCACCAGATACCGTTCTCTTACGTTTACCTAATAGTGGTTAACTAGCCCTGTAACACCCCTAAAATCGGCCTAAGAGTTAAGGGTATTACACGCCGTGTATTACTACCTAATAACGCAAGGCTCTAAAACACTCAAATGCAAATAAAGCCCAAAACAGAGTTTCCATAAACATTGTAAACCAGAGTACCCACATATAGCGGAAGTAATACAAAAACCCAATTACATAACCAAACAGAAACAGAGGTCTAAACAGAGTAAGGCCCGAAGGCTACAAGTCTGAGTAAGAATATCAAATAACAAAGAGCTGAAACATAAGCTAAGCTCCAGAAACCGAATAAGAGACCCTTGCTGATCAATCTGCAAAATGTTAAAAGTAGGGGAGTGAGCACACAACTATGCCCAGTAAGCAGCAACCGTCATTAGTAAGGTTGCTCAAAACAATTGAAATCAGAAGGAGAAGGTAAACATTACATCCACATTTCCAAATAATCAGAAGCCTTCAGAAACACAAACAGAGTGGAACACAAGGGTTCCCATTTCAGAAACAATCCGAGTTCTTAAACAGAAAGGGATAAAACACAATGCACACACTCAGAAGGGTTGAAGACCCATAGACCATAACAGGTCTCTCGGCAACGCGGAAATGACTCGAAAGAGCCAAAGGGTTCATCAACCCCACAGAACAGAAAGGGAATGACCCATACTCAGAACGATGTCTACATGGTATACCACGGAATAGCTCGACCCAGCCATTCACGGCTCAGAAACAAGTGTAATGTCCCAAAACAAAAAGATTGCATAAACAGAAACAAAATTGCATTTAAACATGTCCAAACACTCATAAATCAGTAGTAAGGATCATAAGGAATCCAACGCCGCAGACGACACTCAAATCGGAGTTCAAACGAAGAAGTTACGCTGAAAACAGAGGGGTGTCCGAACTTGTGTCCGGACGTCGAAGTTCGGACACAAGTCGAGACTCAGAAACCAGAGATGGTCAAATGTCCGAACTTGTGTCCGGACGTCAATGTTCGGACACAAGTCGAATTGAAAACAGACAGGGAATTTCAGAGTGTCCGAACATCGAAGCTCGGACCGATGTTCGGACGGGTTTCACGGGAAAAAGTTACGCGGAATGTCCGAACATCAATGTTCGGACTGATGTTCGGACATACTCCGAATTTGAAATCCAGAAGGGAGAAACACACTGTCCGAACTTCAAAGCTCGGACCGAAGTTCGGACAGTGCGAAAACTGCATTTTCCAGAAGACGAACAGAGCAGAAACTTAGACAAAAACATCACCACGAATTGTCAAACTGCTACACACACCAAATCACAGAGAAAAGCAGAGAACCATGGGGTTTTAACCATTCGCAAACGCAACAAAACGCAAGGGAGGCCACACACGAAATCAGAGAAAAATCCTTGCAATATCCCCATGGCTGAACTCCCAAACCAAATCAAGCAACCACCTACCTCAACAATCAGCAACAATCCGACGATCTGAGCAGTCCACAGCAGTCCCGAACAACCCAGCAACCAGGCACGAATAAAGACCACTGAATTCCCACAATTCAACAATCCAAAATCAGCAATTCAACAAGGAAACCTAGAACGTCAACGTTCCAAAATTCTGTAATCCGAACCTGAACACGAGAGGCAAAATTCCCAATTCTTCGTAGAGTAGGAGTCTCACACGATTCACCGATCCAATTGCAGAAACACAAACGCTGGATTAAAGAAGAAGAGAAACGCAGCAGCAACGAGGCCTTCAATCTGATCACCACAGCAGTAGCACAGTACTCACAGAGGAGGAATTTAGAGAGAGAAAGGAAGGGAGAAAACTGTCGCTCAGCACCACGATGGAGAACGCTCTTCACGATAGACTGACGTGAATATCAATGATCAGAAAATGAATAGGAAATAAGGAAACCCTTTCCTTATAATCAGACACTTAATTACCTTAATTAATTAACCGAATGACCTCCTCGCCCTTGATAAATGAAACAATGTCGCTGACATCCCAACTGACAGCAAGAGATTTAAATCCAACTTTAGAATAACGTTGTAGCAGATATAATATAAGGTAGGAATTATACGGGTTATAACATCACCTCCCCCTTAAAAGAATTTCGTCCTCGAAATTGACTCACCTCACTGATCGAAAAGGGAGGGAAACTTGGCACGCAGCTCATCCTCGAGCTCCTAAGTTGCTTCACGTTCCGACTGATCTGACCATTGAACCTTAACCATAGGCATGGTCTTACTACGGAGCTGACGAACGTCTCTAGCCAAAATACGGGTGGGTACTGCCTCATAACTGAAGTCCTCTCTCAACTGAAGCTGACTATGGTCGATCACATGAGACGGATCATGCAGGTACTTCCTCAACATCGAGACATGGAAAGCACTGTGGACAGCAGACAAGGATGGAGGTAAAGCTAGACGATAAGCCATAGGGCCAATCCTCTCTAGAATCTCAAAAGGTCCTACAAACCTCGGGCTAAGCTTTCCACGCTTCCCAAACCGGACTACGCCTCTGACCGGCGACACTCGCAGATAGACGTGATCACCAACATCAAACTCAAGCGGCCTGCGCCCCTGGTCTGCATAACACTTCTGTCTACTCTGAGCAACAAGTAAACGCTCCCGAATCATCCTGATCTTCTCTACCGCACCCTGCACCAACTCAGGTCCAACCAAGACCCTCTCCTTCAGGTCATCCCAACAGATGGGAGACCTGCACCTCCTACCATACAACGCTTCAAACGGAGCCATACCAATGCTCGCCTGAAAGCTATTGTTGTAGGCAAACTCGATCAGAGTCACGTGCTGATCCCAGCTACCTCCAAAATCCAGGACACATGCGCGAAGCATGTCCTCCAGAACCTGATTAGTCCTCTCTATTTGGCCATCCGACTGAGGATGGTAGGCTGAACTGAAAGCTAAATTCGTACCCAGAGCCTGATGCAAACTGCGCCAAAATCTAGACACGAAACGGGGGTCACGATCAGACACAATAGAAGCAGGCACCCCGTGAAGCCTCACTATCTCATTGAGATACAGACGAGCTAAGCGCCCCAAACTGAAGGTCTTCCTCACAGGCAGAAAATGGGCGGACTTCATCAGACGATCCACTATCACCCATACGGCATCACAACCCGAAGGAGTCCTTGGCAACACCATGACAAAATCCATCCCCACACTCTCCCACTTCCACTCAGGAACGGGAAGGGGCTGAAGCAAACCCGCTGGCCTCTGGTGCTCAGTCTTCACCTGTTGACAGGTCTGGCACTTCGAAACAAACTCAGAGATGTCACGCTTCATCCCAGACCACCAGAACGACTCTCTGAGATCTCGATACATCTTCACCCCTCCTGGGTGAACTGAATATGGTGCTCCTTGAGCCTCCTGAAGGATCTCCCTACGCAGAACTGCATCGTCGGGCACATACACTCGGCCTCTGAAACGCAGACAACCATCACTGGAGACACTGAAGTCTGAGTTCTGCTCTGAAGGCAGCCCCTCTCTGATTCGACACAAAGCTACATCTGCCTCCTGACTAACCCGGATCCTGTCGACCAACGAAGACTGAACCTGAAATGCTGCTATCACACAGGCACTGGCTGGTCTGACTACCCAGACGCCCATACGCTGAAGCTCTAAGGCGGACCTCTGAACTCCTGTCAAAGCACAAGCTATGCCCGGAGCGCCTCTCCGACTCAAAGCGTCTGCCACAACATTCGCCCTACCCGGGTGGTAGAGGATCTCCAAATCGTAGTCATGAAGTAGCTCCAACCATCTCCTCTGTCTCAAGTTCAGCTCCTTCTGAGTGAACAAATACTTGAGACTCTTGTGGTCCGTGTAGACCTTACACGACGCCCCATACAGATAATGTCTCCAAATCTTCAGCGCGAAAACCACAGCTGCCAACTCCAGGTCGTGGGTAGGATAGTTCTTCTCATAAGGCTTAAGCTGCCGAGAGCCATAAGCCACTACCTTACCCTGCTGCATCAAAACACAACCTAGTCCCTTATGGGACGCATCACAGAAGACCTCGAAGCCCTCGGTCCCAGATGGCAAAGTCAGAATCGGTTCGGTCGTCAGTCTCTTCTTAATCTTCTGAAAGCTCTGCTCGTAAGCCTCACTCCACTCATACTTGATCTCCTTCCTCAACAGACGGGTCAGTGGGGATACAATCTTAGAGAATCCTTCAACGAACTTCCTGTAATACCCAGCTAACCCAAGGAAACTACGGATCTCTGCAACATTCGTGGGCCTCGCCCATTCCATAACTGCTCTAATCTTCTCTAGATCCATTGAGATACCGTCCTTCGAGACCACATGTCCCAAGAACACTACACGATCGAGCCAAAAGTCACACTTCTTCAGCTTAGCATACAGCTCACGATCCTTCAACGTCTGCAGAACAATCCTCAGATGCTCCTCGTGCTCCTCTGCACTCTTGGAATACACCAAGATGTCATCTATGAAGACCACTACAAACTGATCCAGATAGGGTTTGAAAACCCGGTTCATCATATCCATGAAGACTGAGGGAGCATTAGTCAAACCAAACGGCATAACTAGGAACTCGTAATGACCATAACGAGTCCTAAAGGCGGACTTAGGCACATCCTCGACCTTAATCCTCAACTGATGGTAGCCTGAACGAAGATCTATCTTCGAGAACACTGTGGCGCCCGCCAACTGGTCAAACAGGTCATCTATGCGCGGAAGGGGATAGCGGTTCTTGATGGTCACCTTGTTCAACTCTCTATAGTCGATGCACAATCTGAAAGTCCCATCCTTCTTCTTCACAAATAGCACTGGCGCTCCCCAAGGCGACACGCTAGGGCGAATGAAGCCCTTATCTAGCAACTCCTGAAGCTGAACCTTCAGTTCCTTCAACTCCGCCGGACTCATACGATAAGGGGCCCTAGAGATGGGCTGAGTCTCTGGTGCTAAATCAATGGTGAACTCCACCTCCCTCACTGGTGGTAGTCCGGGCACGTCATCCTGGAAAACCTCAGGGAACTCTCTGACGATCGGGATGCTCTCCAAGCTGGATCCCTCACGCACCTCTGGCAGATAACACAAGAATCCCTGGCAGCCCTTCCTCAAGAAGCTGGCTGCCTGCATCGCAGACACAATCATAGGCGCACACGGGACTGCATTCCCAGCAAAGACAAAACGGCTCCCGCCTGGCAATTCAAACACTACTCTCCTCGCTGCACAGTCTATATGGGCATGGTGCTCTGCCAGCCAATCCATGCCCAAGATCACACATCAAAAGGTCTTATCCCAAACTACTATGGGACATGCCTTACACACAGAATCAAGAATGCAAGGAGCAATCCCACCCAAAGGACTACTCACACATAATTCTACTTCACTAGGCACAACAGTCAATTCAAGTCTACCCAACAAATCACAGCAGATAAAGGAGTGCGTAGCTCCAGAGTCAAACAGATAAAATACATCCTGAGAATGGATTTGGAGGATACCTGAGACGACGCAATCACCAGCACGATCACGCTCTCCTGCCATAGCATATACTCGGGCCTGAGTCTGAGGCTTCTTCTGGTCGGACCTCGCCCCGAATCTGAACCGGTGCCTCTATCTCCTGAGCCTCTACCGGATGCCTGAGGGCACTGAGCGATCCGGTGCTCCATCGACCCGCACTTAAAGCAGGCACTAGTCTTCTTGTAGCACTCCCTACCAGGATGGGAGTGACCACAAGATCCACACTTCGCCCCAGCTAACGAAGATGAAGAAGCTCCCCGGCGATCTCCATATGACTGCTTCTTCTAAGGAGCAGCCTCCTTCTTCTGAGGCTCTTCAGCACGCCTCTTCCCCTTGTGGTCCTTGCCAACCTGTCTGCCCCTGATGTCGGCCTCCACCAGCAGAGCGACATCCGCCACATCTCTGAAGGTCCGGTGACGAAGAGGTGTCACAGCGGACCTGATATCTGGTCTGAGCCCACTCTCAAACTTACGGGCCTTCCTATGCTCATCTGGCTCCGGGGCATACTTCGAGAGGGTCACAAATTTCCTCACATACTCCTCGACTGACATGTCTCTCCCTTGACGCAGCCGATTGTACTCATTGATTTTCTGATCCTTGTAGACATCCGGATAGAACTGCTTGTTGAACTCCAAGCAGAACTAATCCCAGGTCCAAGGCTGGGGATGCCTACCCATCACCATGCGCCACCACTCATTCGCCTCCCCCTTAAAGAGGAACGTGGCGAAGTCGACCTTCTGGTCATCCTCTGAGCCCATCACTCTCAGTAGATCCTCCACCTCTGGAATCCAGTGGCTCGCCTCCTGAGGGTCACCACAGCCGTCGAAGGAAGGCGGCTTCAGCTTCATAAACTCTTGGAGGGCTCTGACTCGGCCTCCCACAGCATTCGCCCCTACTGGGCCTGCTCCTCCAGCTCCTCTACCAGCTCTCCCAGCAGCTGCAGCCATAGTCTGCATCAGCTGAGTCACAAACTGCTACACTGCCTCTACAGCCTCTCCCTAAGGGGTCACTGGTGTCCTACGAGGAGGCATTCTGAGATACACAAATCCAAAACTCGTCAGAACTGACTCAGACTTCAAACAACTGCCACAACTGAACCTCACACAAGCAAACACAACCACAGACCCTAAAGAAAGCCAAACCTGGCTCTGATACCACTAAATGTAACACCCCTAAAGCCGGCCTAAGAGTTAAGGGTATTACACGCCGCGTATTACTACCTAATAACGCAAGGCTCTAAAACACTCAAATGCAAATAAGGCTCAAAACAGAGTTTCCATAAACATTGTAAACCAGAGTACCCACATATAGCGGAAGTAATACAAAAACCCAATTACATAACCAAACAGAAACAGAGGTCTAAACAGATTAAGGCCCGAAGGCTACAAGTTTGAGTAAGAATATCAAATAACAAAGAGCTGAAACATAAGCTAAGCTCCAGAAACTGAATAAGAGACCCTTGCTGATCAATCTGCAAAATGTTAAAAGTAGGGGAGTGAGCACACAACTATGCCCAGTAAGCAGCAACCGTCATTAGTAAGGTTGCTCAAAACAATTGAAATCAGAAGGAGAAGGTAAACATTACATCCACATTTCCAAATAATCAGAAGCCTTCAGAAACACAAACAGAGTGGAACACAAGGTTTCCCATTTCAGAAACAATCCGAGTTCTTAAACAGAAAGGGACAAAACACAATGCACACACTCAGAAGGGTCGAAGACCCATAGACCATAACAGGTCTCTCGGCATCGCGGAAATGACTCGAAAGAGCCAAAGGGTTCATCAACCCCACAAAACAGAAAGGGAATGACCCATACTCAGAACGACGTCTACATGGTATACCACGGAATAGCTCGACCCAGCCATTCACGGCTCAGAAACAAGTGTAATGTCCTAAAACAGAAAGATTGCATAAACAGAAGCAAACTTGCATATAAACATGTCCAAACACTCCTAAATCAGTAGTAAGGATCATAAGGAATCCAACGCCGCAGACGGCACTCAAATCGGAGTTCAAACGAAGAAGTTACGCTGAAAACAGAGGGGTGTCCGAACTTGTGTCCGGACGTTGAAGTTCGGACACAAGTCGAGACTCAGAAACCAGAGATGGTCAAATGTCCGAACTTGTGTCCGGACGTCAATGTTCGGACACAAGTCAAATTGAAAACAGACAGGGAATTTCAGAGTGTCCGAACATCGAAGCTCGGACCGATGTTTGGACGGGTTTCACGGGAAAAAGTTACGCGGAGTGTCCGAACATCAATGTTCGGACTGATGTTCGGACATACTCCGAATTTGAAATCCAGAAGGGCGAAACACACTGTCCGAACTTCAAAGCTCGGACCGAAGTTCGGACAGTGCGAAAACTGCATTTTCCAGAAGACGAACAGAGCAGAAACTTAGACAAAAACATCACCACGAATTGTCAAACTGCTACACACACCAAATCACAGAGAAAAGCAGAGAACCATGGGGTTTTAACCATTCACAAACGCAACAAAACGCAAGGGAGGCCACACACGAAATCAGAGAACAATCCTTGCAATATCCCCATGGCTGAACTCCCAAACCAAATCAAGCAACCACCTACCTCAACAATCAGCAACAATCCGACGATCTGAGCAGTCCACAGCAGTCCCGAACAACCCAACAGCCAGGCACGAATAAAGACCACTGAATTCCCACAATTCAACAATCCAAAATCAGCAATTCAACAAGGAAACCTAGAACGTCAACGTTCCAAAATTCTGTAATCCGAACCTGAACACGAGAGGCAAAATTCTCAACTCTTCGTAGAGTAGCAGTCTCACACGATTCACCGATCCAATTGCAGAAACACAAACGCTGGATTAAAGAAGAAGAGAAACGCAGCAGCAACGAGGCCTTCAATCTGATCACCACAGCAGTAGCACAGTACTCACAGAGGAGGAATTTAGAGAGAGAAAGGAAGGGAGAAAACTGTCGCTCAGCACCACGATGGAGAACGCTCTTCACGATAAACTGACGTGAATATCAATGATTAGAAAATGAATAAGAAATAAGGAAACCCTTTCCTTATAATCAGACACTTAATTACCTTAATTAATTAACCGAATGACCTCCTCGCCCTTGACAAATTAAACAATGTCGCTGACGTCCCAACTGACAGCAAGAGATTTAAATCCAACTTTAGAATAACGTTGTAGCAGATATAATATAAGGTAGGAATTATACGGGTTATAACAAGCCCTTCATGCGCATTCGAGGTTACCGGTATCGGCACGTAAACACACAACAACAACAACGACTGTAAACTCGTTTCATGATTTATCTTATAACGTGACAAACATACAGAAAAACACATTGGCATACAAGCTGGTGTAATCCGGTAGGACACAGGTTGCAAGAAAACCATTCCTGTCACCGGAGTCCACTCCATCATGTCCACTTATGTTCCTCGAACAATTCTCGAGCAACTGGTAACATTACATGTACTTTTATTAACATTGGGGTAACATGATTGTTTAAAGTCTAATGCTCATAACTTATCCCCGTTAACTTAGTTAAATAACTTCACATTTTAACTTGTTTTACTTTTACATTTTAATACAACTTTTCCCCCACTAAATTGTCATTATAACTCAATAGGGTTTACTACTTAAACCACACTTAATTTGTTTTTTTTACATGTTTTGGGCCGTCCGACCCACCGTCCGACCCACAATTGGGTCGGACCGTTCCAGGAACTTTTTCCGTCTTTCAAATCCTCCCGTCCGACCCATGTCCGACCCAAGACCTCTGGGTCGGACCATTCCAGAAACATCAATGGGTGAATTAACAGGGCTGTCCGACCCACCCTGGGTCGGACCACTGGGTCGGACAACATCAGAACTTGTCCAAAACTTGTCAAACTTTCTCCAAACTTTTCCTCAAGCCTCCTAATGTGTTCTAACATCATTTGGCACATTTAACCCTTCATATAACATCCATAAAACTCATTTTATAACTCCTTAAACACTTACTCTTTTCTTACCAAAGTTCCTAACACTTATAATGTTTTCTCCTTAGCTTCTCCAAGTGGTGTTTCATAATTATGATAACCACTATGCCAAAAGTGTTTCCTTACCATCATAACATCATCTCTCAAACATCTTTTCTTACTAACTAAATCTCCTTTTTCACATCTTACCTAAACATCATTTCCTCCTTTTACATCAACATTCCTAAACCTTAAACAAACTTCTCCAAGTCTTTAATACATTCCTCAAAAACACTCATTGAATTCCTAGAACTTCCAAGATAATACCTAAATCCTTGTATCACTCTAAATCACCTTAATACATGCTTTCTTCCCTAGTAAAACACTTGTTCACCTTTAATACTTCCTAGTTCACCAAAACTTATTTAAACACTTTGAACTTCTTATACATTTTCCAAATTTTGCCATAGCTTCTCTTGTATATTCTCACATCCAAACACTTAGGTTTTTACCTTATTTCACTCAAGAACACCTAAAATCCATCAAGAGTATTCTCACACACAACACTCACCAAATTTTACACTACATCACAATATAGTGCATAAACTTAAATTACTTGGCACTTAGGCCCTTAAATAACATGGCTCTTAGGCTCTTAAATTGCATAAACCTTAAACACTGAATTTCCACATAAATAATGCCTTTGACCTGCAATTACATACAACAACACATATGCCCTTTAATAGTTTCCTTGAGAGCATTTTACTAGGTCATTCACCATTGGCTCCTTAGGTATTTTATTAAGCAAATCAAGCTCCTTTTTCCTAAGGCATTTTAAACTACATTGATATAGTTTGTTTACCTCTTTTCCACACAAACTTCTTTCTTGTTTCCTTGTACCGAAAATCAGCAAGGAATTTGATCACTTGTCAATTTTCTATTCAATATACATATAAGGGTAATGAGCTTAAGAATTCACACTTAAACTCATATACAAACCCTAGCTTAACATAAGTGTTTTAATACACTAAAATGATATTTACCTTTGAATTTGAAAGAGAACTTGAATATGTAACAAGAGAGGACTCCACCAAGCCCTTGAATGGTTGGAATCAAGCTAGAACAAAGCAAAAGAAAACACCATGAAGAAGGTGATTTCGGTCACTTATGAAAACAAAAGGAAATGAAGTTTTTCTTTGACTTTCCTTACCTTGAAGCAAAGGAGAGTAACAAGGCATGAAAAGGTAAGCTCAAGCTCCTTCAATGGAGAATCTTCATGGCACCAAAATGGAGTTCTTGAAGATTTGAAAAGAGAGAAGTGTAGATCTTGACCTAACTAAGACAAATATGGTCTTGGAATTGAATTTGGAGCATGGAGTCATGAGTTACAAGCATTCCAAGATGGAGAATGGTATATGGCTGTAGCAAACCGATGGAGAGAGGAGGAAGAAGATAGCTGACCGTGGGAAATGAAGGAAATAAGAGGATGAGGTGAGAGAGTGCTCTAGTTTAGATATTTATGTAATTAAAGTAGAATAGTACTTTACTTTATTTCTTTCTTTCTTTAATTGATTTGTAAATGGTGATGACTCACCCTACAAAAACCGGCCCCCATTTAATAATAAGGGTGTTTTGGTCTTTGTTGACCAATTAACTTACTTATATTGACTTATGTCATAAACTAGCATTTTTTTGTTACTATTCACAAAAACAAGGCACATTCTTGTGAAATTTTTGATTTCCCATTGATTTAGACCTCCAAATGTGATACTAAATAGTACACATATTAATTAAAGAGTAATGATGGACATTTAGCCATTCAAAACTTATTTACAAGACAATTTTTCAAAAATGTGCTTTAAGGCTCCTTAAAGCACATTTTGTGTTTTAACTTGTTTTCAAGCTTGGTTTTCTTTAGTAATTGATTTAATATGTTCATTAACATATTTATAAGGTATAGGTATGACCTTTAGGTCTTATACAAATTTATCCCAAGCTTAGAGCACATTTTTGCCCATATTGACTTTAAGGCATTTATTTGTGTTTTGTTTGGTTTAATTGTCTACCAAGGTTTCCTAAGGACTTAATTAGCCTTATTAAATCATAATTGAATATTATTAAGTCTTGGTAGGCTCTTTGGGTCCTAACCAAGTTCACTCCAAGCTTAGAGCATGTTTTTGCACAAACTGTATCTTAGTGCTTTATTGCATTTTACTATGGTTTAATTGTTCACTGATGTTTCTAAGGCACTTTTTTGCCTTTACATACCATAGTTTAGTATTTAAACAATATATTAAGGTTTGGGGTGTTTCAATCTACCCCCCTTAAAAGAACTTCATCCTCGAAGTTCACACTTCCCACACATCATTAGATTAGAACACGGGAATAACTCACAAAATAGAACTTCCATAACCAAACGTACTTTACATCACACCCTCGGACTTAATGGTCCGGGTAACACATTCACATGCATACATAACATAACATACTTACATGATAACCTCGGACTCAATGGTCCGGGCATCTTAACAACGTTTGCACAAACATAACAACCCTTAGACTCTCTGGTCTTGGGTAACATAATAACATTTAGACACACAGGTCTTGATAACATAACAGCCTTTAGACACATAGGTCTATGTAACACGACAACATTTAGACTCATAGGTCTTGATAGCATACACTTTTGGAACTCAAGGTCAAAATAATATTTATTACACATACCACACAACATGTCTTAGCATGTATGGCAACCAAAAATATCTTTTACATACACTGTGATCCCGCAGAACCCGGTCGCGATGGACACCTTCCGTCCCCGTTCCTTTGGGAGATCAAAACAATCACTTAAATTTAAAATTTTTCCTTGTGAGGTTAAGTAAGAGAACTTTAATTATGTAAAGTATCTATCGACATTTTATAAATACCAATTCAAAATCCTTTTGAAAACACATACAACTCCAAGTCCATCTTATGCTCTTTGCTTCTTTTCTTAGCGTGGTTAGTTGTGACCACTTAAGGGGAGCTTCAAGAATCATCCAACCCTGATGTGATCAGCATCAGTGTCGAACTATCCTTCCACCCCATTTTGTGTTCGGCTTCCCTTGATCTCATGAAAATCAAGTTTCACCTCCCACTTCAATTTCAAGCATCAAGTAAGACACTCATTTCCAATTTTCTATCTTTTTAATCATTCAAATCATGATCATAACATCTCCAAGGGATAGAACTCCGTCTATTCGTTATTTCCATTCACTTTTAATCAAGATACCTAGGGAATCTAATTCTCACTAGGTTCTGTGTCGGTTTCATACCCTTTCATGAATCACTATATAGTATATATATACACATATATTTTATCAAAATACAACACACAGTTTCACATTTAGTGTCATATGAACATATAATATCGGGGTTTTAGTTCCCCGGGAGTTTCTCTACTCCCCACACTTGTACTATCACACACAACTGTTAACAAATAAACACACCTATCACAATGGTATTCGCATCTTCTGTGCGCAATTACCACAATTAAACCATGAATGAATGCGTATGTTTACGTAACACACACACCAATCATCAAAACAACTATTTTGTGCTATGCACAACATAAGTCACGTACACTTGTACGGTAATACACACTAAGTGGTTTTGCGCTCTACCCCCCCTTAAAAGGGATTACGCCCACGTAATCAATCACTAAACATTGGCTTAAAATGTTCTGCCGTCGTGAAGTGTTTTAACTTCCACGCGGTCTATTATACAATGCATCTGATTAGAGGATCTTAACCATATTAGCGGTTTAGTTCCTAAACCAAGAATTCTCATTGGAGTTTGTTTTAACTCATAACCGGTTTCGGTTCTGGCCTGTGAGGCTTCTAGGCATTAATAATTAGCCATTCACTCATATTCACCATGCACATTCAACACTTGAATTACTGGCTCACTAGTTTCTGCTGCGAAACTCTAATAACTGTAGGGCTCAGTTTGCCCCACTCGTTATTGTTACTGTATTGTTCACCTCCCATTATCACCTTTATCTTGGTAACAATGGTTTCTCAACCGACGCGTGGTATCTCTTACCGTAAGCGAATTCGGTGAGTTTCAAGACTTTCCATCCACTTCTCTAATAACTTACTGCGTAACTGCAACGTATTTCACAATGATTGATTTGTTCCCTTCCGACTTACTATCGGTTGAGATTGGGCTGCTACCTAATGTGTAGCGCTCTCTTGGTTATTTTCCACACTTGAGGTATATCCCATACCGGTATTTGGTATTTAGTGCTATTGTAGTTACTTATTGCTAATCATGCCTCCACATTTGGTTTTGTACATGTATTCTTTCATTGGTGCGGCCTTGCATTTCCTATGCATCGGCCATTATAACATTATTCCTCCACAATTAACATGTTTCCAATTCCTAGCTATCCCACTTGATCATTACTGCGCAAGTGCAATACCAAAACACTCAGTCATACAGAGTGCAGAGGCGTAAACTCTTGACAGCAAATCTCTCATGCGATTCGCAACGAAATTCACACTGTGTTTCATTGAGATTCTGATCTCGTAATACTGGCTACTGGCTTACTGCCTACTTTGTTTGGTATCACTTACTGTTGTATCTCTATTAGGTTTAACTCGTAACTGTGCTCAGTTGCTATATTATCGTTTAACAATACTTATACAACGGTCGCTTATTACGCACCGTGATCCTTGTATAACACTAACTTACATGGTGCATTCACTGTTACATTAACTTTCACTCACATACTTACATCATTCGTATTATGGTTCATCATTCATTTGGATGACTACTGAATGCTCCTTGAGCATTGATCATTCGAGTCACAAGCCGGCCTTATTCAGCTTGGTGCTTCACTTTATACACACATGCTACTAAACTAACTGCTCTCTTTCAATAATAATATCGTCCATCCTTAACATATTTCTTGAACTTGATTCACATAACTACCGCTCCCGCAGTTTCACAATATCGGGAGGTATCCCCACTCTTAATGCAGTGGTTCGTTCTCCACTCTATTCACTTATACAACATAAACTTCTGCAATCAATCTAATTTATATAACATATCTTGCTTGTGGCTTATAAGCCTTATTTGCCTTGAGCTGCGCTCATTGTAGGCTGTCCACACACATGTACTTCTCTGTACAACATTACATGGTTAGAGGTTGTATTAGGCTCCATGACAAGGTCGTTGCATCACGTTTCCTTTCACGGGATGCCCCTTAGGATTGCCAGTCCGTCTCCTAACAACTTATGTCTAAACTGGGTATTAGTTTCAACCCTTGTGTTTCTGTCATGTCATTTCGTGCAACAATTGTTGATGCGAACACCCTTCAAGGATTGCTCCTGGGTGTTACTAAGTTATGCCTTTACATCTGGTTCACACTTATTGGTATATTCAGTTAGCCACGCCGTTTGTGTTCTTAACTAGCTTATTATCCTCTTGTATGAAGATCAACATTTCCTGGTAGTGTAGGTACTCATTCTGGGGGTTTCATCCCGTTCATTGCACACTAATGTGTCCACATTAGGCATCTGTTTGCCATGCACAGGCTGGGTCACCATTCCAGCTATCATGTTTATCCCTGAGGATCCTTAAGACATATACGATGTCTTTACATTACAGTTAGTGCACTTCGCACCTCCTGACTCTTAAACATTTCCTTGAAAGGAATTCACTAATTCCTTTAGTCTCGTTAACTTAACTGAGTTCCTTAACTTCAACCATTCCTTGTAATCCTTAGCTCTTGTTTGACTTATACTGCTGACCGTAGTACGGAGTCGACTACTTCCCGTGTTTCGGACTCTACTCGTATACATATGTGGGGTACCATACTGATACATTGTTACTTGCCCAACTAACCCATAAATAGGTCTGTCAGGCCCACAAGCTCCTATCGGAGTGCGGTCGTCCCACATTACAGTTGGTACACTCGTAGTGTCCGTCACACGCCTAGGTGAAGTATTCTGTTGTCAACTCCCTTATATTGTCCTGTGACAATATGCATTCCGTGCTTCCCGAACTTAATCAAGGGAAGGTTTATCCACTGTTGTATCACTATGAACTCCATCCATTCCCTCGGGTCGCTACCCTTGGGTCTACTGGTTTGGTTTAAAAGAAGGTTAGAAATGAGTATAGGTTTGAAAGAAAATTTGGTTCCGAAAGAAAAGTGTTTGAAATAAATCTGAGTTGAAAGAAAAATTCTCATGGTTCACAACGTCTTCTTGCCTTAACCAAATCTAGCTTCTTGCTGACTGGTGTACTTCCAATTAAAGAGGTTAGGCTATCAAGCCCTTCCATGGTCATGATGATCTCACTTAACTTCATGGTACTTTACTAAGTACTTCGTATTTGCTAAAAATTTTCCCGAACAGCCCTGTTATAGCAGCACTTGCCATGGCAAGTGCGCCATGCTAACTGCTATCGGTTAAACACACACACCGGTTACAGTATTGTTCTCACCCGCACTGTCATCAGTGGCCTTGTTGGCCCTCACTTGATCCTACATTCTTGACAATAACTCCTCTAGGTGACTTTTCACTATCTTCACATGATAATCATTAACTGGGGTGTTCCCCATTCTTGGAGTCCCCTTTTACTTAGTATTGTATCCTCTTCGTAGCCCACTCCACGCCCTTGTCGTGGTTACTAAGACTTGTCTCTTGTTTGGGCACTACGTTGTAGTTCCTTTGTCGGTTGGTATACCGTTGGTGTGTTGCAAGCTGGTTGTTCTTGTAATACCCCAACCCGAAATCCAATAAACTGAACGACGATCACTCCCAAATAAAATACAACTGCAGCGGAAATAAATACAACAACCGGGCGGTATTACAATGCCGTTGGCCACCCTTGTGACCAACAAGGCTAAGTCCAAATACAATCCTCAAATGTCACGGTCTGGAATACAGATACAACCCGAGATACTAGGAATCAAACTCAAAGTAAAATACTGAAATAAAGTAATTAACTAATAGTAGACTCCCAAAGCTTGGTCTACCCCACCTACACTCAGTGTGGTGATCTTCTTAAACTTCAGGTACCTGAAAAATGGGGGTGCCCCCAAAGGGGCTCAGCAAACAATGCTGGTATGGAAAACGTGCAGCCCATCGTCTACCGGGCCACACCAACTACTTTGTCGAACACATGCAGTTCATTTTTATAAAGCTGTAAACAAGCATAATCTGATGATAACAAGTATCCATACAAGGACAATAATGTCACATAGAACAAGACACAGAAGGTCGAGTTAGCTGAACTGAAATTCTTTATGAGTCGGTCCACACAATGGGACTGACAGGTATATGAATATCTTAAATAGTGGAGGTATAGTGACCTCGTTAGAGAAAGGTTGGGTATAAAAACCCCAGGAGATAACGTAGTTAAACCCTGAACTGAGAGGCGTGGGAAAATGAATCCCACTAGAGGAATGAAATCTTCCTCAAACTGAACTGATGGGCATTTGAATCCCGGAAGGAATAGAGTCTTCCTCCCAACTGAATGTTCCGTCGCGACGTAGTAGGAGACGACCTGAGACAGGTACAACTCCTGTAGCATGCATGGCCAGATCCAACTGGGCTCCTCGTTCTCGAAGTATAGAATTGTTAAGTGTCATATGAAGACGTTAAACAAGAACACAATGTGTATTGTCAATTATCACGTTTAGGATAATGACGTTTGTTATAAAGTGAAGTTAGTGAGAGACTTGAGTACAAGTCCTCGGTATACTGAAACGCAGGTATTTAATCCACTGGTATAGTAGTGTTTGTATGCGTGGGACATACACGTTGTAGTCAGCAATAATCACGCACATAAAATAATACAACAGTGCACAAGAGTAAACAAATTTTACATTAATTATCTTGGTCGTTATTTCAAACAACAGATAGCACACAAGCCGGTGTAATCCGGTAGAAAACAGGTTGCAAGAATCCCATACCGTTCACCGTAGACTGTACTCGTTTAATTCCCGGTCAACGTCTGGTCAAACAGAGTCCTAGAATAGGATTGACTGAGAGGGTTAATTTATGTTACCCTTATATAATAATTCTATTGGATCATTTAACAAATCTCGTATTTGTTATTTCATGTGAGGTTTATTTCTTTTAATTACCTCATGATTTGTATAACTTATTTGTTATTCCTTTTGATTTATTTATACATCCTTTAATGCACATATATGTGTTCATTGCATTTGTTGTTTATTTTATTTGTCTAGGTGACATAACAACTTATAATTTCTTAACTATATTTATATGTCATACATAGACATAAAATTCTTATAGTTTTATTATTCTCCTTTTAACCATAAATAATATTTATTGTTTATCTTTTAATTCCTTATAACCATGTAAGCCATAGTTTCAATTCCATAATTCCTTTAATCAAAATTCTTTCTTCTAAATCCTCCAAATATCCATATAGGACCTATATTTATTTAAATCTAAATTCTTAAACTTGTATTTCGGTTATTTACAAAACAACCACATTAATTCATAAACTTTACACTTAAATTCTAATCTCTTTATATAACATAGTTTTAATTCCTCATCTAATTAAATTACAAAACCCCACTAATCTTTTGGACATAACTTATAAATATTATAACTTTCAAGAATTACATCTTAGCCCCTCAAATCTCGGCATATATTTATATACTTTCTATAATTGCAATTTAGCCACAAAATCTTATAATCTTTACATAATGTCTTATAAACTATAGTTTTAATTTTAATTCTCCATAAATGCCGAATATATATATATAAATTCTTAAATTACCAAACTAACCCCAAAGTAATTCGGCTATGTCATTTATTTTTTAATTACATTTCATCCCAAAACTTTATATTAGTATCTTAATAACTTATAATCTAAAGCCTAAATATTTAATTCCTCAAAATTTCGAAAGTGAGCCAATAATCTTTAATTATGAATTCGCCCACAATAAATGCTAAACTTTCATAACAACTTTTATAAATTACATAATAGCCCAAAACTTATATAAAAGTTATTTTAAGCTTGTTTAAATTATCTAAAATTCTTAAACTTAATTCCTAACCTTATATTATATTAATTACACCAAGTACCCCTTTAACTCTCGGCTTTCACAATAAATCCACTAAACTTTGTAAAAATTACATTTAAACCACATAACTTAATTAATTAGCCATTTAAGCACTAATAAAATATTTTTAACACTCCAAACTTTATAATATAAGTTTATATACCTAAGTAGGTCATTAAAACCCATTTATCAATTAGAGCATTCGGCCTAAATATTTAGTGACCATATAGTATATAAAAGTGGATTTATATGTCATAATAATTATACATAAATTCATAGGAGTCATATAACTCATGTATAAATTATTGTAAGGTCTTATATTGATTCTTAGCTCAAAATAAAACATTTTTGCCCTAGACATTTCGGCTTATTTTATTTGTAACATAAATAAATTTTGTGACACAAAAATGTGTCTTAAGGTAAATATTTTCTATATGTTATAGATTATATTTTTGGCATATAAAACCATATAGTTTCGGTATTATTTAGCCTAGGAGATGTACATAATTTTTGTACAATTTTTAGAAGCTTAACAAAGCTTATAACATAAAGATTTACTTAGTAAACTTACTTCTTAACAAAGGTGGTTAAGTGCTTGAACTTCTTCTTGAATCTCCAAGCTTTCTCCTAGGTAAACTTGATGCTCCTCTTCGGTTTTATGCAAGAGGTGAAGGTGTTTAGGAGTTAGATCTTGAATAAAGATCTTAAGTAGATTTGGAAGTAGTTTTACAAGACTTTACCTTAGACTTTTCTCCTTATAAATTCGGCACCCCTAAGGTAGGTGAAGAACAAGTTTTCCTTCATCAAAATGAAGAAGAAAAGAGACTTATAAGAGTAGAACTTGGTTACACATAAAAATGTGTTTTAAGGATTTTCAAGCTTTGAAACCTACCTTAAGATAACCTTGAGATGCTCCTTGGATTAATGTTGTTTTGGACAACCCCCTTGGAGATCTAATTGATGCCGAACACACCTTGTTATGCTAGGAAGAGTTTTGCTTCAAGACTTGCCAAGAAATGCTAGGAAATTACCTTAAAGATGAAGATAGAAGTTAAAACTCCATTAATGGACTTAAGAGCTTCAAAGGAAGAAGATGAAGCTAGAAGAGAGAGGAGGGAGCCTTACCAAACCGTGGAGGAAATGTGCAAGGAGGGAAATGAGACCTAGCTCACGTAAATGAAAGAGGGCAATTGGAATTTGATTTTGTTTTGTCAATTTTTAATGTCAAATGACTTTACTTTTTCTTAGTTTATTTCATGGTTGATTGGCTCAATAAATGTCCTCTTTTCCAGCATAGAAATCGGACATGTGAGGTGTGACAAGGCAAGAGTTGGAAAGGAAATAATTGTGAGCTAGAAGACAAGGTAATTTAGGTAAGTTATTCTTTTGATTTTTCTAAGTTAGGCTTGTCTTCTTCCTCCCTTGTAGAGTAACGAATTAAAGGGTCAAATGGGGTGTCTTAATTGACATTGAAGAGCCAAGGACAAGCATGTTAGGTCACATGGAAAAGAAGGAATCTAGAAAAGTGAATTCTAGATCTACTTTTTACTTTTTCTCATTTGTTTTTGTTCTAGCTCACATGGCCTTATTCCATGGCCTAATTTCGACAGCTTTCTGGTCAAATGAGACCTACATACTTTGACATTAAGTAATATAACACATGGGAAGGTGAGTCACCATGTTCTATGCTTTTTATAAACTTTTAATGCAATTTTTATACTAGTTTTTGCTCTTAAAATCGGCCCCTATAGAGCACCTTGTTGACTAGTCACACCAACTGATTTAGAAGGTCATTTTAACCCTTTTTAAGATTACCAATTCGTGGTATGTCAAAAACTACAAGGCAATTGCGTAAAACGCGTTTTCGTGACACCCGAAGGTGTGTTTTTGTGCTCTAAGGAAATTTTGGGAAACAATTGTTTTTATGAGTTCCAAGTGTTTGTAAACACTTATTATAGTAAATAAACATATACTAAGATGTTACATCGAGTTATATGGGGTTATATCAACCCGTGACATAATTTACGGGCCATCGGGACACTCCCGGGCCAAAAAGGAGCGCTAAGAAACCCTCCTGTGGTTTTTGCTGAATTTTGAGAAACCACTTCGTGGGTTCTCTTTATAATGGTTAATAATGATGTTAGGAACTCAAGGAATCAATTTTATAGGAGTTCGTGCCACCTCGGCACTCCTCCGGACTTTTCGTGCTTTAAGGGGCGTGCGTGAGCACTCCCGAGCGTTTTACGTTTTTGACTGAATATAGCTTAGGGAATATATTTATATATTCATATAATAATTGTATGACCATTTGGTTTGAATATTAGAGGGTCATACAAGGTCATGTTTGACCATATGCTTCTAAGGCGTTTTAGCGTTTATGGAAACGACTATTTTTACGTAACGTTTTCATGCATACGTGAAATGATTTTATTTGGATTATATTCCAATAAATAATGATTTAAATATTATTTATTTGGGGTATTTCAATCTACCCCCCTTAAAAAAGGACTTCGCCCCGAAGTCTCATATCTAAATTATAAGGTTGTGGGGAATCAAGTTCCACTAGGTATCCACAACTCAATCTAGTTTTTAGGGATCAAGTCCCAAGTCTCTATATTCCTAAGTTCACAGTGTACATCAAACACAACAGGAATACTTGGGACAATATAGTGTATATAATAACATAGTCACTTTTCATGTCTGATAGTGCAGAGTAGTGCACATAAACTTTTATTGTAGTGTAACAAGGTACACACCATCTAGTAGAAGTACAAGGTACATTCAAATGCAGTGTCACAAAAGAACACATACAAGACAACATGTCACTGAAATATGCTGAATAGTGTTACACAAGAACACATACAAGACAAAGTGTCACTGAAATATATTGAACAGTGTTACACAAGAACACAGGTAAGACAAAGTGTCACTGAAATGCACAAAAGTGCAACAACTGAAATGCACAAAAGTGCAACAAAATGCATACTAAATTCACAAATGAAAAAGGCTCTACCCCCCAAAAAAAGAGGGGTACGCCCCCGTACCCTAGACTAAAGTGTCTAGTCGGTGAATAATGAGGGAAACTTCGCTCGCATATCAGCTTCTAGTTCCCATGTGGCCTCTTCCACATCGTGGTTTGACCAAAGAACTTTACGAGACTCACAGATTTGTTTCGAGTATCTCGTGTCTTTCTGTCTAAGATTCGTTGCGGTGTTTCCACATACCGCATTGTTGGTTCTAATGAGAGTGTCTCAGGTTGTAGAACATGAGAAGGATGAGGCATATTTCTTAAGCTGAGACACATGAAAAACATTGTGTACTTTGCCCAACTCAGCTGGCAAATCAAGTCGATATGCCACAAGGCCCACCCGCTCTATGATAGCGTAGGGTCCTACAAATTTCGGGCTTAGCTTGCCCTTGTCCAAATCTGAATACACCCTTCATGGGTGATACTCGTAGAAATACCTGGTCGCCAACCGCGAACTCAAGGTCTCGTCGCCTCTCATCAGCATATGATTTCTGTCTGTCTTGTGCTGCTTTCATGTTACTTCTGATTTGTTGTACTTCTGCCTGGACTTGCTCTAAGTACTCAGGCCCAATGATGACGGTCTCACTAGACTCGTCCCAGCACAATGGTGTGCGACATGGTCTGCCATATAAGGCTTGGAAAGGTGACATCTGTATAGAGGCGTGATAGCTGTTATTGTATGCAAACTCGATGAGATGTAGTCTATCTATCCAGCTGCCCTGGAAATCCAAGGCACATGCTCGTAGCATGTCCTCTAAGGTCTGAATAGTCCTCTCTGACTGACCATCTGTCTGAGGATGAAATGCTGTGCTAAGCTTCAATTCAGTGCCAAGTGCCTCGCGAGTAGTTCGCCAGTATCGTGAGAGAAATCTAGTGTCTCGATCTGAAACAATAGTCTTAGGTACTCCATGATGCCTGATAATCTCCTGCTCAAAATTCTGCTAACTTTGGCACTTTCCAAGTGTCTTTCATCGGAATAAACCTAGCAACCTTAGTCAGTCGATCAACAACAACCCAAATCATATTAAGGCCTCCTCTCGTAGGTGGTAGTCCCACCACGAAGTCCATAGAATATCATAAAACTTCCATTCAGGAACTGGCATAGACTGTACCATACCTCCTGGTCGTCTATGTTCGAATTTCACTTTCTGACAAGTGAGACATCGAATCACATACTCTGTCACGTCGCCCTTCATACCACTCCACCAGAAATACCTCTTAGATCTTGTACATCTTAGAAGCTCCTGGATGGACAGATGTGGAAGAAGTGTGGGACTCTCGAAGAATATGCTCCTTTATATCGTGCTGTCTCTGGGAATACACAATCTTCCCTTCAATCTGATAGTCCATCATCATGTAGCTGAAACTCATACTTTCCACCCTCAAATGTACCGTCAGACAACTTCTGACTGATCTCCATCATTCGCTGATCACTGCTGTGCTCTACGTATGTCTATAAGACTCGAGCTAGCCACAATGGCATTTAGGAATGTGCTCGTCGACTCAGTGCGTCTGCTACAACATTAGCTTTCCCTTCCTTGTACTGCAAATCAATGTCATAGTCCTTAAGAAATTCAACCCATCTTCTTTGTCTCATGTTTAACTCCTTCTGGGTGAATACATACTTCAAACTCTTGTGATCCGAATATACGGTCATCTGGACACCATACAGGTAGTGGCGCCAGATCTTCAATGCAAAAACAATAGCTCCAAGCTCCAAGTCATGTGGGATAATTCCTCATGTTTCTTCAACTGTCGGGAAGCGTAGGCGACTACCTTCCCATTCTGCATGAGTACACACCCTAATCCTCTGCCTGATGCATCACAGTAAACTTCATAACCCTCTGTGCCTTCAGGTATAGTCAAAACTGGTGCTGATGTCAAAGCATTCTTCAAAAGCTCGAATGAGGTCTCACATTCAGTAGTCCATGTGAAAGGTGCGTCCTTCTTCATTAAGCTGGTCATAGGTTTGGCTATTTTGGAGAAGTCTCTGACAAACCTTCTGTAGTATCCTGCTAAACCAAGGAAACTCCTGATGTCCGTAACTGTCTTTGGCCTAGGCCAAGTGCGAACTGCTTCTATCTTTGCTGGATCCACTGCGATCCCAGCATCAGAGAACATGTCCTAAAAGGAAACTCTGTCTAACCAAAACTCACATTTGGAGAACTTAGCATAAAGCTGGTTCTCCCTTAGATCTCAAGTACATGTCGGAGGTGACTCTCTGCTCTTCCTTAGACTTTGAATAGATGAGGATGTCATCGATGAATACAACCACGGTCTTATCCAACTGCTCTCTGAATAATCTGTTCATCAAATCCATGAAGACTGCAGGTGCATTTGACAAGCCAAAAGGCATAACCGTAAACTCATAGTGGCCATACCGTGTTCTGAAGGCTGTCTTTTCTATGTCTTGCTCCCTGATGGGTATCTGATGGTAGCCTGATCTCAAATCGATCTTCGAAAACACTTTTGCTCCTCTCAACTGATCAAACAAATCATCAATCCGTGGTAGTGGTATTTATTTTTCACGATACTGCATTAAGCTCTCTGTAATCAATACATAAACGAAGGCTTCCATCCTTCTTCTTCACAAATAGGACTGGTGCTCCCCAAGGAGATACGCTAGGTCGTATGTATCCCTTGTCCAATAAATCTTTCAGCTGCTCCTTCAGCTCAGCCATCTCTGCTGGTGCCATACGGTACGGTGCCTTAGCTATGGGACCGGTACCTGGTAGTAATTCGATGGAGAACTCTACCTCTCTGGATGGCGGTAAGCCTGGAAGTTCCTTTGGAAAAATATCTGGAAATCCGACACCACTGGCATAGCTGGATCAAAATCAGGGTCATGCTCTACATCTGAACATAACATAGTATACCTCCTTTGCTTCCTGACGTGCTTGTACATGGACATAGCAGATATAACTTTTATCGATGGTGCCCTAGGGCTCTGACGGTAAGATACTGTCACTCCTGATGGGCTCTTAAGCAACAGTCTGCGCTCTGCACAAAGAATGCGGCCTCTGTGCCGCCCCAGCCAGTCCATCCCGGCTATAACATCGAATCCTAGACCTCTGAACTCAATAAGGTCAATAGGAAATTCCTCCTCCTTAATACTGATAGTGGCTCCTCTATAAAGACGAGTGCAACTGATCTTCTCCTTAGACGGGAGTGCCACCTTAAAATCAGGTAACTCTACAGCGTCTAGCCCCAACTTCCCCGCAAGCGTAGGCGAAACGAAAGTATGTGAGGCTCCGGAGTCGAACAGTACTAATGCATCCACTCCATTAACCGGAAAGGTACCAGTGAGGATCGCGCCGCCCTTGCTGGCCTCCTCCTCAGTAAGTATACTTAAGGCACCTTCCGTCTCCTTAGCACAACCTAATAACAGAATCTGAGTAAGTACTTGATATGATGGGGTCTAAAGACATTCACTTTCATAACAATAATGCTTCTGATGATATGATCTCCTTTCGGATGTCCAAAACAATTACAACACTAATACTTTCTAAAAGTCAAACTTAATCTTCCTGGTTTCATGTGAGTGGTGTTTATCACTGTCGAAGGTGCTGTGTTTACTTAATCCTTTTAATTCCATGGTAAGCAACCTTGACTTTCCACCCATTATTAAAACATCTCCTGAACTCAATATGATTTTCTTTGCAAGGTCCACACGCTTCTGCTCGCCATAAAGGAACTCTGCGTCATCTCCAATTGAAAGACAATACTGGTATCCCCTGTTCAAGGGACCCTTTTGTTTCATCATTGTCCTGGTGTAGTCCTAAGCGGCCTCCTTCTTCATAGAAGTTGATGATACATAGATCAGCCCTTAAGTTGGGAACTGGATCTTCTTCTAGTTGCTGAGCTGTATTAACTGCTTGTTCCACAATTGGTAAAAATTCTTCTGGGATTTTTGGCACTTGTGCTCCATCTCCATTTCTTGTATCTTGGTAGGTCTTTGAGTAAGGATTCCAATCCTTTCCTAAGCACATCATTTTCAGCTTCATTTTTGATCCTCCTGGAAATTCTGGAGTGTAGAACCCTCCTGGTCCTGCTCCCAATTCTTGACATTTTCTAATGATTGCAATTTGTGTCTCCGGTGTTAGGTATCCTTTGAGTAATATCAAACCTGGTTGGATAACCTTACATTGTTCGTTCCCTGGTTCTTGTACTTTGATAATGTTTTCTTCCAGGGAGGGCGGTGAGGGGATAGGAAAGCATATCTTATAGCTTCCTACGTGGTTTAAATTTTCTAGTGAGTCTTACTAATTCTTTCCTACTCAATTAGGCAATCAAGGCATGCAAGCACTCATTCACATCATCCATTGCTCAATAACAGGTTCACATGGTTTAGAAATACCTGGGTTGGTAGAAGGACCAGCCTCATCTGAGCGGTCCATGACATGCAGGGCGGGTCCCGATGCTGGGCCTTTGCCCTTATACCCCTGAGCCTGGTTTGTTGGTGGAGGGCGAGTATCGCTAGCTCCATTCTTAGGGCCGGTGTTTGGCTTTGCTCCCGGGCGGTAGTTCCTGCTCTCCGGGTTTCGGATACACTCGAAGGCACGATGCCCGAGTATCTGACAGTAGCGGCACATGACTTTCTCCCCTTGGCAGTCCACGCCGGGGTGATCTTTCCACATGTTTACAGTTGAAACGGCGGATGTACTTCTGGCCCGTGTTTGAGCCGGATCCAGAACCTAATACAACAAGGTCAATTATACATTCCAAAGGTACTGAAGTAATCACAAAAGTTTCAAATCTAACTGTCTGATTAGAGTGCCTACCCTTAGATGGGTAGGTTTTCTGTGAGGTTGCTGCTCCGTAGGTTCCTGACTGGGGGTTCCCAGTAGTTTGGTTCCCCTTCCCTTGATAGGACCCCTGTCCTTTCTGATAGGGTTTGTTCCTTTTGTTGGAGTTCCCCTGCTTGGCATCGCCACCAGGTCCGTCCTTCCTCTTTTGGGAGCTCAAAGCATCCCTTCTCTTACAAGTGATCTCCACTACGGAGGCAGCATGATAGCATTCCTGAAATCTCAAGGTATTAATCTCCAAATCTCCCATGACGGGGTATAGTAGGTAATAAAATTTGGACTGGTTTATGTTTCTCCTGTTTTACCTGCAAACTGGTAGGGATGATTGGTCCCATCCCAAACTGAAGTCGAGGGCTCAGTCCCCCGTAGAACCGGTCGACCAACACCTGGTCCGAGTATCCTATACCGGGTAGTAGTCGGAGTAGTGAAGTAAACTTAGCATAATACTCATCAACGGTCATCTTTCCTGTCTGCTCCAATGCATCAAACTCCCTAGTCTTCACCATCCTGGTGTGGGCCGGGTAGTATTTGCCCCTAAGTAGTGCAGTGTAATGTCCCCAAGTAAAAGCTGGGTCATCCAGGTGGTCGGCTTTCACCATGTTCCACCAATCTCTAGCTGCATCCTTCAGATAAAAGGCAGCAAGTCTTACTTTTTCCCTAGCTGGGACTGCAAGCGTCTCGAACGCTGTCTCCATCTCCATGATGTAGGTCTAAGTGAGCAGGGTCAGTCTGCCCCTTGAATGCAGTGGCCTCAGATCAGCCAAACTCTTCACCCATCTCTCCTGGGTGGTGGTGGTGGTGGTGGAGGCTGCTGCTGCTGTGCAACCCCCGCCTGTGCAAATGCCTGAGCAATTAAGGTGGCAATGTCTGCCAGCCTGATGTTTGGCTCCTCATCAGCCTGTCCACGTCGTCCTCCTCTTCCTGACATCTGCAGGATGTTGAGGTATATTAGGCACTGTGGTCAAATCTTGGTCTTGGATAGTAGTCTAAGTAAAACTAACTTAAACTCCTTTCAATACTATCTCTCAACCCTTAACTAAAGTCTTAGATATCCTAATCTCGGTGTATCCTTGTATCCAGAGCGTAACTACGCTCTGATACCATTTTTGTAATACCCCAACCCGAAATCCAATAAACTGAACGGCGATCACTCCCAAATAAAATACAACTGCAGCGGAAATAAATACAACAACCGGGCGGTATTACAATGCCGTTGGCCACCCTTGTGACCAACAAGGCTAAGTCCAAATACAATCCTCAAATGTCACGGTCTGGAATACAGATACAACCCGAGATACTAGGAATCAAACTCAAAGTAAAATACTGAAAAAATAATTAACTAATAGTAGACTCCCAAAGCTTGGTCTACCCCACCTACACTCAGTGTGGTGATCTTCTTAAACTTCAGGTACCTGAAAAATGGGGGTGCCCCCAAAGGGGCTCAGCAAACAATGCTGGTATGGAAAACGTGCAGCCCATCGTCTACCGGGCCACACCAACTACTTTGTCGAACACATGCAGTTCATTTTTATAAAGCTGTAAACAAGCATAGTCTGATGATAACAAGTATCCATACAAGGACAATAATGTCACATAGAACAAGACACAGAAGGTCAAGTTAGCTGAACTGAAATCTTTAATGATGTCGGTCCACACAATGGGACTGACATGTATAACTGAATATCAAATAGTGGAGGTATAGTGACCTCGTTAAGAGAAAGGTTGGGTATAAAAACCCCAGGAGATAACGTAGTTAAACCCTGAACTGAGAGGCGTGGGAAAATGAATCCCACTAGAGGAATAAAGTCTTCCTCAAACTGAACTGATGGGCATTTGAATCCCGGAGGAATAGAGTCTTCCTCCCAACTGAATGTTCCGTCGCGACGTAGTAGGAGACGACCTGAGACAGGTACAACTCCTGTAGCATGCATGGCCAGATCCAACTGGGCTCCTCGTTCTCGAAGTATAGAATTGTTAAGTGTCATATAAAGACGTTAAACAAGAACACAATGTGTATTGTCAATTATCACGTTTAGGATAATGACGTTTGTTATAAAGTGAAGTTAGTGAGAGACTTGAGTACAAGTCCTCGGTATACTGAAACGCAGGTATTTAATCCACTGGTATAGTAGTGTTTGTATGCGTGGGACATACACGTTGTAGTCAGCATAATCACGCACATAAAATAATACAACAGTGCACAAGAGTAAAACAACATTTTACATTAATTATCTTGGTCGTTATTTCAAACAACAGATAGCACACAAGCCGGTGTAATCCGTAGAAAACAGGTTGCAAGAATCCCATACCGTTCACCGTAGACTGTACTCGTTTAATTCCCGGTCAACGTCTGGTCAAACAGAGTCCTAGAATAGGATTGACTGAGAGGGTTAATTTATGTTACCCTTATATAATAATTCTATTGGATCATTTAACAAATCTCGTATTTGTTATTTCATGTGAGGTTTATTTCTTTTAATTACCTCATGATTTAATGTATAACTTATTTGTTATTCCTTTTGATTTATTTATACATCCTTTAATGCACATATATGTGTTCATTGCATTTGTTGTTTATTTTATTTGTCTAGGTGACATAACAACTTATAATTTCTTAACTATATTTATATGTCATACATAGACATAAAATTCTTATAGTTTTATTATTCTCCTTTTAACCATAAATAATTTATTGTTTATCTTTTAATTCCTTATAACCATGTAAGCCATAGTTTCAATTCCATAATTCCTTTAATCAAAATTCTTTCTTCTAAATCCTCCAAATATCCATATAGGACCTATATTTATTTAAATCTAAATTCTTAAACTTGTATTTCGGTTATTTACAAAACAACCACATTAATTCATAAACTTTACACTTAAATTCTAATCTCTTTATATAACATAGTTTTAATTCCTCATCTAATTAAATTACAAAACCCACTAATCTTTTGGACATAACTTATAAATATTATAACTTTCAAGAATTACATCTTAGCCCCTCAAAATCTCGGCATATATTATATACTTTCTATAATTGCAATTTAGCCACAAAATCTTATAATCTTTACATAATGTCTTATAAACTATAGTTTTAATTTTAATTCTCCATAAATGCCGAATATATATATATAAATTCTTAAATTACCAAACTAACCCCAAAGTAATTCGGTGTCATTTATTTTCCTTAATTACATTTTCATCCCAAAACTTTAATAGTATCTTAATAACTTAAACTAAAGTCTAAATATTTAATTCCTCAAAATTTCGAAAGTGAGCCTAAAAATCTTTTAATTATGAATTCACCCACTAATAAATGCTAAACTTTCATAACAACTTTTATAAATTACATAATAGCCCAAAACTTAATAAAAAGTTATTTTAAGCTTGTTTAAATTATCTAAAATTCTTAAACTTAATTCCTAACCTTATATTATATTATAATTACACCAATACCCCTTTAACTCTCGGCTTTCACAATAAATCCACTAAACTTTGTAAAAATTACATTTAAACCACATAACTTAATTAATTAGCCATTTAAGCACTAATAAAATATTTTTAACACTCCAAACTTTATAATATAAGTTTATATACCTAAGTAGGTCATTAAAACCCATTTATCAATTAGAGCATTCGGCCGTAAATATTTAGTGACCATATAGTATATAAAAGTGGATTTATATGTCATAATAATTATACATAAATTCATAGGAGTCATATAACTCATGTATAAATTATTGTAAGGTCTTATATTGATTCTTAGCTCAAAATAAAACATTTTTGCCCTAGACATTTCGGACTTATTTTATTTGTAACATAAATAAATTTTGTGACACAAAAATGTGTCTTAAGGTAAATATTTTCTATATATGTTATAGATTATATTTTTGGCATATAAAACCATATAGTTTCGGTATTATTTAGCCTAGGAGATGTACATAATTTTTGTACAATTTTTAGAAGCTTAACAAAGCTTATAACATAAAGATTTACTTAGTAAACTTACTTCTTAACAAAGGTGGTTAAGTGCTTGAACTTCTTCTTGAATCTCCAAGCTTTCTCCTAGGTAAACTTGATGCTCCTCTTCGGTTTTATGCAAGAGGTGAAGGTGTTTAGGAGTTAGATCTTGAATAAAGATCTTAAGTAGATTTGGAAGTAGTTTTACAAGACTTTACCTTAGACTTTTCTCCTTATAAATTCGGCACCCTAAGGTAGGTGAAGAACAAGTTTTCCTTCATCAAAATGAAGAAGAAAGAGACTTATAAGAGGTAGAACTTTATTACACATAAAAATGTGTTTTAAGGATTTTCAAGCTTTGAAACCTACCTTAAGATAACCTTGAGATGCTCCTTGGATTAATGTTGTTTGGACAACCCCCTTGGAGATCTAATTGATGCCGAACACACCTTGTTATGCTAGGAAGAGTTTTGCTTCAAGACTTGCCAAGAAATGCTAGGAAATTACCTTAAAGATGAAGATAGAAGTTAAAACTCCATTAATGGACTTAAGAGCTTCAAAGGAAGAAGATGAAGCTAGAAGAGAGAGGAGGGAGCCTTACCAAACCGTGAGGAAATGTGCAAGGAGGGAAATGAGACCTAGCTCACGTAAATGAAAGAGGGCAATTGGAATTTGATTTTGTTTTGTCAATTTTTAATGTCAAATGACTTTACTTTTTCTTAGTTTATTTCATGGTTGATTGGCTCAATAAATGTCCTCTTTTCCAGCATAGAAATCGGACATGTGAGGTGTGACAAGGCAAGAGTTGGAAAGGAAATAATTGTGAGCTAGAAGACAAGGTAATTTAGGTAAGTTATTCTTTTGATTTTTCTAAGTTAGGCTTGTCTTCTTCCTCCCTTGTAGAGTCACGAATTCAAGGGTCAAATGGGGTGTCTTAATTGACATTGAAGAGCCAAGGACAAGCATGTTAGGTCACATGGAAAAGAAGGAATCTAGAAAAGTGAATTCTAGATCTACTTTTTACTTTTTCTCATTTGTTTTTGTTCTAGCTCACATGGCCTTATTCCATGGCCTAATTTCGACAGCTTGCTGGTCAAATGAGACCTACATACTTTGACATTAAGTAATATAACACATGGGAAGGTGAGTCACCATGTTCTATGCTTTTATAAACTTTTAATGCAATTTTTATACTAGTTTTTGCTCTAAAATCGGCCCCTATAGAGACCTTGTTGACTAGTCACACCAACTGATTTAGAAGGTCATTTTAACCCTTTTAAGATTACCAATTCGTGGTATGTCAAAAACTACAAGGCAATTGCGTAAAACGCGTTTTCGTGACACCCGAAGGTGTGTTTTTGTGCTCTAAGGAAATTTTGGGAAACAATTGTTTTTATGAGTTCCAAGTGTTTGTAAACACTTATTATAGTAAATAAACATATACTAAGATGTTACATTGAGTTATATGGGGTTATATCAACCCGTGACATAATTTACGGGCCATCGGGACACTCCCGGGCCAAAAAGGAGCGCTAAGAAACCCTCCTGTGGTTTTTGCTGAATTTTGGGAAACCACTTCGTGGGTTCTCTTTATAATGGTTAATAATGATGTTAGGAACTCAAGGAATCAATTTTATAGGAGTTCGTGCCACCTCGGCACTCCTCCGGACTTTTCGTGCTTTAAGGGGCATGCGTGAGCACTCCCGAGCGTTTTACGTTTTTGACTGAATATAGCTTAGGGAATATATTTATATATTCATATAATAATTGTATGACCATTTGGTTTGAATGTTAGAGGGTCATACAAGGTCATGTTTGACCATATGCTTCTAAGGCGTTTTAGCGTTTATGGTGAAACGACTATTTTTACGTAACGTTTTCATGCATACGTGAAATGATTTACATTTGGATTATATTCCAATAAATAATGATTTAATAATATTATTTATATTTGGGGTATTTCAGTTCTCGACTGCTCGGCATGTCGACCCAGGTTGCCGGAAATTCTATTCTCTTATACATAAAATTCTTCATTCTTTGCTTTTCAATGCGGTTAACATTGTTCAGGTAGAAACCGTCTCCGGGATTCCCAGTTTTTGGGATCTACCGTATGACAGGTTCTCCGTACCTTTAGAGGTATTTAATAACAGCCAGATCGGGTATTCCCGAGTAAGAGAGGACTTCCATCTCTCTGGCGTTCCTTCCCAAGTTATAAAACAGGGATTGTGGAGGGCGAGAAGGATATAGTAGGTTTCCAGTACACGCTGGTTACTCCTATCTAGCGTATCTCTCACGCTATCACTCAACCCTTAATCCAAAGTACTAAACTCCTAACTCGGTACTTCCTAAGCTCGGTAATTCAGTCATCAGAGCGATACTTCGCTCTGATACCACTTTTTGTAACACCCCAACTACAACCATACACTGAACAACAAAATAGCAGCGGAAAACTGAACAATTCACATTACTTAACTCAATGGTGTTACACGCCGTTAACCACCCACGTGGCTAACAAGGCTAATACATATACCTATACATTGTATCGGTCTGATGGACTAGATTCCCGAGCAACAACACACTACTATCCCTTTCCAATAACAACAACCAATATACATATACAATCCAACTGTACCGAGTATTCACCAACCGATGCCGATAACAATTTCGGTCTTACTACACCTACAATACATACACAATTTAAATGGCTACCCATGTACAACGACTACCCCGTCCTACTCTCGAACGGCTTCCAGCTCCTTGTACCTGCAGATAGGAAAAGTAGAGAAAGGGTGGCCCCCCAGGGGCTCAGCACCTTTGCTGGTATGGTAATCCCGCAGCCCGCATGCTACCGGGCCACGCACAACTATTTGTCATCTTAGCATGCGGTTGATTATATCAGAATCATGCATGTAAACTACAAATACACAACACATTACACTGCACAACAATGGCTCATTAAAACAGCCAATACAACTACACTTAACAAGTCACTCATTGTGATCTTTAACCCCTAGAGTGTTTCCTCTTTAACGGAGCTATTTCCTTAATAGACGACACATACCCACCATTCGGGTTATCCTTAAACGCCTCTTACAATAAACTGGAATTCATATCCATAATCCACATACTCCACATCTTAACAACATATCACATCACATCACAATAAGAATTGCAGCACAACAACAATACATAACATAACGGGAACGGTTCCCTTTACGAACCGGCCCAAACATAGTCAGTTCACTTGTAGCCTAGAGAATGTTGCCAGTTCATGATAAGCTCGTCACATAACTCGTACGTCTCGTTAAATGAACGGATAACTTAACACAAGGTGCCTCGGATATAGTGATCCAAGCACACCGAACAAACATAAACATAGTATGCCCTGTGGCCCGACGTGAGTCAGTAAAATAGCCTTGGTTAAGCTAAAGGGAAGGTTGGAAACCAAATTGGAAAACAACCATAACATACAGAGAGGATCGAACCTGATATGACAACGACCCCCATACTCACACGCGTAGCCGGAACAGACCGGACTCCTCACTTCCCCCATTAGCACTTGTTAGTAGTTCAACATTGTACTCAAATAACGAATCACAAACATTGGGTTAAGTCTTGTTAGACACACACACAAGGGAAGGGAGAGTCATACATTCACACACAACATCACACACAAACATCACATGACTAACTCACGTATAGCGTGGTTAGAACGTTCCTTAGGTCGGAAACGTTATCACCGGATACCGTTCTCTTACGTTTACCTAATAGTGGTTAACTAGCCCTTCATGCGCATTCGAGGTTACCGGTATCGGCACGTAAACACACAACAACAACAACAACGACTGTAAACTCGTTTCATGATTTATCTTATAACGTGGCAAACATACAGAAAAACACATTGGCATACAAGCCGGTGTAATCCGGTAGGACACAGGTTGCAAGAAAACCATACCTGTCACCGGAATCCACTCCATCATGTCCACTTATGTTCCTCGAACAATTCTTGAACAACTGGTAACATTTCATGTACTTTTATTAACATTGGGGTAACATGATTGTTTAAAGTCTAATGCTCATAACTTATCCCCGTTAACTTAGTTAAATAACTTCACATTTTAACTTGTTTTACTTTTACATTTTAATACAGCTTTTCCCCCACTAAATTGTCATTATAACTCACTAGGGTTTACTACTTAAACCACACTTAATTTGTTTTTTTTACATGTTTTGGGTCGTCCGACCCACCGTCCGACCCACAACTGGGTCGGACCGTTCCAGGAACTTTTTCCGTCTTTCAAATCCTCCCGTCCGACCCATGTCCGACCCAAGACCTCTGGGTCGGACCATTCCAGAAACATCAACGGGTGAATTAACAGGGCTGTCAGACCCACCCTGGGTCGGACCACTGGGTCGGACAACATCAGAACTTGTCCAAAACTTGTCAAACTTTCTCCAAACTTTTCCTCAAGCCTCCTAATGTGTTCTAACATCATTTGACACATTTAACCCTTCATATAACATCCATAAAACTCATTTTATAACTCCTTAAACACTTACTCTTTTCTTACCAAAGTTCCTAACACTTATAATGTTTTCTCCTTAGCTTCTCCAAGTGGTGTTTCATAATTATGATAACCACTATGCCAAAAGTGTTTCCTTACCATCATAACATCATCTCTCAAACATCTTTTCTTACTAACTAAATCTCCTTTTTCACGTCTTACCTAAACATCATTTCCTCCTTTTACATCAACATTCCTAAACCTTAAACAAACTTCTCAAAGTCTTTAATACATTCCTCAAAAACACTCATTGAATTCCTAGAACTTCCAAGATAATACCTAAATCCTTGTATCACTCTAAATCACCTTAATACATGCTTTCTTCCCTAGTAAAACACTTGTTCACCTTTAACACTTCCTAGTTCACCAAAACTTATTTAAACACTTAGAACTTCTTATACATTTTCCAAATTTTGCCATAGCTTCTCTTGTATATTCTCACATCTAAACACTTAGGTTTTTACCTTATTTCACTCAAGAACACCTAAAATCCATCAAGAGTATTCTCACACACAACACTCACCAAATTTTACACTACATCACAATATAGTGCATAAACTTAAATTACTTGGCACTTAGGCCCTTAAATAACATGGCTCTTAGGCCCTTAAATTGCATAAACCTTAAACACTGAATTTCCACATAAATAATGCCTTTGACCTGCAATTACATACAACAACACATATGCCCTTTAATAGTTTCCTTGAGAGCATTTTACTAGGTCATTCACCATTGGCTCCTTAGGTATTTATTAAGCAAATCAAGCTCCTTTTTCCTAAGGCATTTTAAACTACATTGATATAGTTTGTTTACCTCTTTTCCACACAAACTTCTTTCTTGTTTCCTTGTACCAAAAATCAGCAAGGAGTTTGATCACTTGTCAACTTTCTATTCAATATACATATAAGGGTAATGAGCTTAAGAATTCACACTTAAACTCATATACAAACCCTAGCTTAACATAAGTGTTTTAATACACTAAAATGATATTTACCTTTGAATTTGAAAGAGAACTTGAATATGTAACAAGAGAGGACTCCACCAAGCCCTTGAATGGTTGGAATCAAGCTAGAACAAAGCAAAAGAAAACACCATGAAGAAGGTGATTTCGGTCACTTATGAAAACAAAAGGAAATGAAGTTTTTCTTTGACTTTCCTTACCTTGAAGCAAAGGAGAGTAACAAGGCATGAAAAGGTAAGCTCAAGCTCCTTCAATGGAGAATCTTCATGGCACCAAAATGGAGTTCTTGAAGATTTGAAAAGAGAGAAGTGTAGAGCTTGACCTAACTAAGACAAATATGGTCTTGGAATTGAATTTGGAGCATGGAGTCATGAGTTACAAGCATTCCAAGATGGAGAATGGTATATGGCTGTAGCAAACCGATGGAGAGAGGAGGAAGAAGATGGCTAACCGTGGGAAATGAAGGAAATAAGAGGATGAGGTGAGAGAGTGCTCTTGTTTAGATATTTATGTAATTAAAGTAGAATAGTACTTTACTTTATTTCTTTCTTTCTTTAATTGATTTGTAAATGGTGATGACTCACCCTACAAAAACCGGCCCCCATTTAATAATAAGGGTGTTTTGGTCTTTGTTGACCAATTAACTTACTGTGGAGGGTGATTTTTCGGTATGAGGGGGGTCTATCTAAATATGATTTGACTGAAGAGCCAAGATCCTAGAAATATGCCATTTTGTGGAGGGTGAGAACCCGTTATTCTGGCATCCCTCAAATACCTACTAAATCGTCCGTCTTTCCCAGAAAGCATAAAAGGGAGTGCAAGTGTACACCACACCCGCTCTCGATGGGCCCCACGCGGACTTATGCCTCTATAAGGCGGAATTGACTAGAGTCGCCACCTAGTTTGACCTAAGGAACTAGGAAGGGAGGAGAAGGGTTCTAAGAACCGTTAATTGACTCTAAAATTGTGGATAGGACTTATCTGGTCATGTCAGAGATTCTATGTGGGTTCGCACTGGCTTACACCCCTTAGAAGTGGCAACGACCACGACTTCGGATTGGTGCCCGAGGAAACCTCGGTCTCCAATTGTCGGGATTACCATCTTTCAAAACCTTTTTAGAGAGATTCATTTAAAAGCCAAGGATAGGATTAGGACGGGAAGAGAGAAAGAGAGTAGATGAGGCGAGTTGTCCTGCCAAGCTGGCACCAAATGAAAGGGTTGACAGATTGAGAGTTGATTGAATGTAGATAGTAAAATTGAGGGAAAGTTTATTGATTACGTGGATGAAGAAGACCCGAAGTCTAAAGGTTTGAGGGTTTAATGTGAGTCAGAAGAGTTTTGAATGCTTTGAGAGGTATGAGAGCCACCTTAGAGGGGGAAAGGGTTTTTTTGTTTGGAATGGGGTCGCACCCTAGATGGGCTGCCTACGTACTCAACTCCCTGTTGAGATCAGACCTTACGTAGTTCAGGTTTTCTGGGTTTTGGAAGTTTTGATGTTTGTGGAGCTTGAAGATACTTGAGGTGTTCGAGATTTAGAAAGGTTCGAAGTTTCGAAAAGTTTCGGGTTTAGATGCTAGTCTGTGAGACGCTCGGGTCTGTGAGACGTTTGGTAAAAAGAGATATCGAAGTCTATGAGGCGCTCGGGCCTGTGAGACTTTGGAAGTTTGAATGAAGTTGGAATTGTAAGAGGATTCGAGTTTAATGCGAGTTGGAGTTTGGATGATGATTTGGGTATAAAGTGATTTGGAGTTTTGAAGATTATTTGAGTGTGTGAGGCAATTGGTATTTGAATAGAGATCCCGAGTTTTTTAAATTTGAGGTTTGAAAACGGTTGAGGAAAACCATTTTGTTGTAAAAGGGCGGATAATCCGAGGGATTACCCTATGTACCCCCTCGAACACGACACTTAATTAATGGTAAGTGCGAGGCTCGAAAGATGGGGCAATGAATTTATGTCGAAAAATAGGATTCAGAGAGAAAACCATGAATGAGATGTTCTCGGTCGAACCCTAATAACGTCTCTAACTCCCGGGTTTTAAAACGTTAAAACTGAAAATATTGAAATCGAGTGGAAGGGAGTTAGACGATTCTGAAATCCCGGTTGCTACTAGGAAGGCAGTCACATCCCTAGCACCCCGCCTTGTAAAAATCTAGGCTGCAATCAGGGGAGGTTTGTCACCCTAATGCCCCGCCTAAAGAGATCCAGACTGCGACAAGGGAGGTTACGACCCCAGTGCCCCGCCTCGGATTTTTATTTTAGAAGAGAGACAAGTGATGTCTAACTAGGAAGAAAACGTTCTTTGAAGGTGTTAGACATCCCCTGTTCCCCAAAAACGGCTTAGATTGAGTTTAAAAACTGAGTTGGAAAACTTTTGATGTTGTTCGGAAATTCTCGATAAAGAAACTCTGATTTCGAGAAATGTTTTTAGGAGAAAACTTTCTGTATATGTGAGAAGAACTTTCTGTATTTTGAGAAAAGTTTTCTGTGATGTGAGAAGAGTTTTTCCTTTAAAATTCCACAAAATGGTTTCTTTTGAAAACTTGATGAAGTTTGAATAAAATGATTGTTGAAATCTGAGGAGACGATTTTTTTGAGTTTGAAATTTGAACAGGATTTACAAGTTGAGTTTGAATTGGATGAATTGAATTCGAGTTGAATGGAATTGGACTGAATTGAAATGAGTTGGGTTGAATTGGGTTGATTTGAATTCGGGTTGGGGTTGAAAAACGAATCGGGTCAAAGTTGGATTAGGTCAAAGTTGAGATTGGTCAAGTCAAAGTTGGATTAGGTCAAGGTTGAGATTGTCAAGTCAAAGTTCAGATTGGTCACAGTCAAAGTTCAGATTGGTCAAAGTTAAGACCAAGTCAAAGTTGGGTCAAGGTCAAAGTTGGGTCAATGGTCAAAGTTGAGTCAAGGTCAAAGTTCAGGTTGGTCAAAGTTAGACCAAGTCAAAGTTTGGATTGGTCAAAGTTGGACCGAATGGGCTTGATGGGCCGAATGGGCTTAGTGGGCCGAATGGGCTTGATGGCCTTGTTTGGGCTTTGGCCTCGAAATGGCTTGGGCCTTGAAATGGGATTTATGAACTGTGGGCTGAAGTGGGTTTTGAATTGGGCCTCAGATGGCCTTTTGATTTGGGCTGAAGTGGGATTTGAATAGGCCTTGGAATTAAATAGGGTTAAATTTGGACCTTATCTAGAGTTGGCTGAAAAAAAGGGCCCTGCTTGAAGCTGGCCAAAATTGGGCCTTGTTTGGATTGGCTGAAGTGGCCCCTTTTTTATGTGGGCTTTATTTGTGATTGGGCTGAAAAATGTTGTTGGGCTGATTTGTGAGATTTAACAAGTGAGAGGAATGATTTATTGGTTGGTTTATTAACTCTTGATTAGGGGATGATTTGGAAATTTTAAGGAAAATGGGTATTTCTCACATGGACCGTGTCTAGGACCCGTATGCATTGAGGACACCCCGAACCTAAAGCTTTTCTACAAAAGGATGACCTATGGGCTAACTAGGGCTTCCTATGTCCTTGGGCCTCTACATTGGGCTGGGCCCAATAATCACCAAGCTAAACTATACAATATGAACATATAATGATGATAGTCATGAATTTGAAACCAAAAATAAACCATGTAAACATAACGTGAGCTTAAATGACACAGATGGTATGTACAATGATTCCTAAAGTGTGGGTTACTAAATAATTATTCTAAACCTTTTCTAAAAGAAAAATAAATGTGGTCAACCAATGTCAAAGAGATCGGGTAACAGTAGTGAATGCGGACGTACATGCAAAGGTAAATCGGAAAGCAATCGTGATAAAACGAATGAATTTGACCACAAAGCAAACAAGGGCTGGAGTCGAAGCTATTTGCAAATTTCAGTCACGAGAATGTTATTTCCAAGAATGCTTGAGAAACGAGATTATGCACTAAGCCTAAAAGTCTCACACAAATTTATCCTCATGGTCGACATATCTCATGTACGGAATTAACACATTTAATTGTACAGGTCAGGAAGACACCAGGTTAGACCGAAAATAAACATCTTTCAGAGCCAAGAATTATCAGAGTAGATACCGCTAGTCCAATACGCTAAATTGGGAGTTATAACTTGAATCCAAAGTTCTAATCAATTAGTCCTTCCTCACTTCTTTTGTTTTGAATTTCAAGGTTGTGTCGGATTAAGCTACTCTTAGCCACATAAACAAGGGGAGAAAACAAAGAACTAAGCGTCTACCTCAATTAAACCTTAGCAAAACACACACGATTCCAATGCCAGCAAGAGATACGAAAGTATATGATAAATCAGTATGCAAGGATATAAATCTTCTCTGAACACGTCAACAGTAAGATACAAACATATAACCAATGATGGCATAGAGCAATTTAGCATTTGAAACAAAACAGATAGAGATTTTCTAGTGAGGAATTTAGCTGGTACGTTCTTTATGAAGAGATATGAAGCACCAAAGTCTGCCACCTTAGCTCGCCCATCAAGTCCATGATCAACCAGACCGCAAGCATGCTTCAACTAAACTCCAAAGAGATACCTCAGCCAAGAAACAAAATATAAGATCAGCTATGTGAACCCAACATGAACACAATACAGAAATCGAATAAGTTGTGTATTAAAGGGAAACGTTCCAACCCAAGCGCTTTGAGACAGAAAATCGAGCCAGAAGATTGAGAAAACAATGCTCACGACATGAATTTAAACAAACGCTAAGCAAAACATTTACCCTGACAGATACGCAGACAATTGAGTGAATTAATTCCCTGTCAAGAAATAAAACTAAGCAACACAACTTGGGTGAAGCAACGAGAACCCAGGCCAGAATATGGCGAACATGATGCGACTGAGAGCATCCAATAATAGCAGCAAATCCATGAAATAGATCCGAAGGAGTATAAGAGCTTAAATCGACATTAATGATGCGCCGTTACATGATATTTACCAGATAGATGATAGGATTTCATAGCTAAAAAAAAACCCATATCAGAACCATCTCTGCGATATTATACGTGGATAACATATATAATGAAAGGATACAAAGATAGCCACCGATATTCTTGTCTCACTCTTCATATGAATACAAAAACAAAACTGGTAGCCATTGACGTACCAAGATTACTGAAAACGAAATGAGAACCAAACTGGAGTTCGAATCGATTCTAAATGCTTCAAATCGAAAGCAAAAGAACCTTGAACAGAACGGATAGACAAACGATTTCTTGCAATCTTTGAACCCATGACCCATGTCGAAGTCCGGTATTCGTGGTAGCGCATTCATACAATTAATAGAGGTCAACAGGGAATTTTCGACTTTGTGTATGAGTTCTATGGAAAACAGCGACTAACACAGGCTCAGCATTAATGATTCCAACAAAATCGCTTGCGCAGGGAACCATCTCCCTGGGTCGGGTTTGTCATAGTCGAAACAAAAGAACCAGCAAATGCAAGGAACAACAGCTTTGAAGGATCTCTAATTCTCTATGATCGACTATACAAAAAAAGGGAAGAAAAGGGGCTACGAAACTATATACTTCTGACAATATCATCCGTTCAAACATCCATTTCTATCCTCAGCCATTTAGTAACCAAACATGCAAATGTTTGCAAAAATGAAACAAGACAGAGGGGTAGGTTTTTTTTATTATTATTTTTTGCAGGAACTAGAGTCGCGCGAACTGGAAGTTCGACGCTCTAGCTCCGGAGTTTGCTCGCGGTAAAAAGATGAAATACCCCAAACCTTGGTATGTTGTGTAAATGTTAAACTGTGGTATTTAAAGGCTAAAAAGTGCCTTAGAAACATAAATGAACCATTTAAACCATGGTAAAACACAATAAAACACTAAGACACGGTTTGAGCAAAAACATGCTCTAAGCTTGGAGTGAACTTGGCTAGGACCCAAAGAGCCTACCAAGACCTGATAATGTTTAATTATGACTTTATAAGGCTAATTAAGTCCTTAGGAAACTTTGGTAGACAATGAAACCAAACAAAACACAAATAAATACCTTAAGGTCAATATGAGCTAAAATGTGCTCTAAGCTTGGGATAAATGTGTATAAGGCCTAATGGTCATACCTATGCCTCATTTATATGTTAATGAACATATTAGATCAATTACCAAAGAAAACCAGCTTGGAAACAAGTTAAAACACAAAATGTGCTTTAAGAAGTCTTAAAGCACGTTTTTGAAAAATTGTCTTGTAAATGAGTTTTGAATGGCTAAATGTCCATCATTACTCTTTAATTAACATGTGTACTATATAGTATCACATTTGGGTGGCTATATCAATGGGAAATCAAAAATTTCACTTCTATGTGCCTTGTTTTTGGTGAATAGTGATTTTTATAACTAGTTTGTAACATATAATGTTATAAGTGAGACAATTGATTAATAAAGTCTAAAGTACCCCTAGGTACTATTTGGGGCCGGTTTTTAAGGTGTTGTGACTCACCACCCTTGTTAGTTTACTAAGAAAAGAAAGAATGACTAATTAGTATACTATTTGCTTTATAAGGATAAATCTTAACAAAAGCAAACTTATCTCCTCATTCTCTTCTTCCTTTCATTTCCCACGGTGGCCACCTTCTTCCTCCTCTCTCCATCGGTTTCCAACAGAGCCATACCATTCTCATCCTTCTTCACTTGTAACTTATGACTCCATGCTCCGAATTTAATTCCGAGACTACCGTTCTCTTAGTTGGAGCAAGCTCTTCATTCCTATCTTTTCAAATCATCAAAACCACCATTTCGGTGCCAAGGAGAACTTCCATGGAAGGAGCTTGAGCTAATATTTTTATGCCTTGTTGATCACCTTTGCTTCAAGGTAAGGAAAAACCAAAGAAAACTCCATTTCCTTCACTTTTGGTGTTGGCCGAAAATGCACCTTGTAATGGTGTCTTTACCTTGCTTGTTTTAGCTTCATTTGAATCTTCCAAGGGCTAGGAGGAGTCCTCTCTTGATATATATGCAAGCTCTCTTTCCATTCCAAGGTAAAACAATCATGTTAATACCTTAAGATAATATATGTAACTAGGGTTTATAATGAGATGAAGCATAATGCTTATATACTCATTTCAATGCTGGTATATTGTTTAGTTGTTGGCAAGGAACCAAATGCCTTACCGGTTTTGTAAAGAAACAAGAAAGAAATTTGGGAGGAAAAGAGGTAAATATGCTATCTTAATGTGGTTTAATGCCTTAGGAGAAATAAGCTTATAATGCTTGTTAAAACTACCTAAAGAGCAAATGGTGAATGACCTAGTAAAGTGTTCTCAAGGAGATAGTAAAAGAACATATGTATTGGTGTATGTATTTGCAGGTCAAAGGCATTATTTATGTGGGAAATTCAGTGTTTAAGGATTATGCAATTTAAGGGCCTAAGAGCCATGTTATTTAAGGGCCTAAGTGCCAAGCAAGTTTAATTATGCACTATATTGTGATGTAGTGTAAAGTTGGTGAAATTTTGTGAGTGATAATGTTCTTGATGGATTTAGGTGCTCTTGAGTGTTTAATGGTGAAAACTATGAGTTTTGGAATGATGATGTGCTAAGAGAACCCATGGCGAAATTTGTAAAATGTATAAGGAATTCTAAGTGCTTAAATGAACTTGGGTGAACTAGGAATGGTTAGGAATGGACACATGCTTCACTAAGGAAGAACACATGCATTAAGGTGTTCTAAGGTGCTATAAGGATTTAGGTGTTATCTTGGAAGTTCTAGGAATTCCATGTGTGTTTTGAGAATGTATTTAAGTCTTGGAGGAGTTTGTTTAAGGTTTAGATAATGTTGATATTCTAGGAATAAGTGATGTTTAGGTGGGATGTGAAAAAGGAGGTTTAGTTAGTAAGAAAAGAAGTTTGAGAGATGATGTTAAGGTGTAGAGGAAACACCTTGGTATAGTGGTCAATATTGGTGAGATACCACTTGGAAAAATTAAGGAGGAAGTGTAAGCTTGGGAAAGGAATTGTAAGAATGACATAAGGAGTTTTGATATGTAAGAAAGGATGTTTGAATGATGATGTTGTGTGGAAGAAATGTCTTGGTATAATGGTTAGAATTGGCATGAATCATCACTAAGGGACTTAAGGAGTATAAACTATAAGTGTTGGAGGCTTTGGAGGAATTTGGCTAAGTGTTTAAAGGTGTAGAAGTTGAGCATTTTGCCGTGTCCGAACTTCCGTCCGGACATGGAAGTTCGGACAGGCTCTGTTGGGTAAAGGATTTTCTGATCTTCGACTGATGTCCGAACTACCGTCCGAACATGGGAAGTTCGGACACACTTATTTTATTCTCTGGTTTGGCCTCGAACAGCGTCCGAACTTGGGAAGTCCGGACGCAAGTTCGGACGTTCACCAGTTTGCACCCCTAGAGCCTCGAACGGTGTCCGAACTTGGGAAGTCCGGACACAAGTTCGGACAAGGCACTGTATGGACCAAAATTGTTGTTTTAAGGTATGGAAATGATGTGTAATGATGGGGATTGATAGGTAATGATGTTATAAGGTTGTTAAGGACAGGAGGGGTGAGTTTTAATGGTAATTAAGTGGGTGAAAAGTAGTATCAAAATGTAAAAGTAAAACAAGTTGAAATGTAAAGTTATGTAACTAAGTTAACGGGGAAAGTTAAGCATTAGACATTAAATAATCAAGCAAACCCCAATGTTAAAAAAACATGTGATGTTAACAGTTGTTCGAGAATTGCTCGAGGAACATAAGTGGACGTGGTAAAGTGGACTCCGGTGACAGGTATGGTTTTCTTGCAACCTGTGTCCTACCGGATTACACCGGCTTGTATGCCAATATGTTTTACTGAGTGTTTGCCACCTTGTAAGATTAAAACATGTAATGAGTTTATAGTAATTCATTTATGTGGCGAATTTGGCCTCCAATACCATTTAACCTCAAATATGTGTTAAACCTTAGCTAACCAAATCTAGGAACACATGAGTGATCGGTATTCGGAGTTAACGACCCAAACCTTGGGAACGTGCTAACCACGGCTATGTGTGAGTTAGTTGGACATTGTTGTTGTAAGCAAGTGTGTGAACCTCCCTTGTGTGCTTAACTCGGTTATGATACCGTATGGTGTGTGGATGTGGTAGGGCTCCATAATGGATCTCTAACTACTTATTATTAAGTGTATATGTACTAATGGGGGGTGAGGAGTCCGGTTGTTCCGGCCACGCGTGTGATGGACGGGAGTCGATATCATATCCGGTTCGGCTCTCTTGGTGTATGTATAGGTGGTATTCCAATTTGGTTTCTACCTTCCCTTAGCTTATCCAAAGCTAGTTACTGACTCACGTCGGGCCACAGGGGCATACGTATGTTATTTCGGTGTGCTTGGGATCACTATATCCGACACACCTTGGGTATAAGTTAACCGTTCTATATAACTGGACGGTAACGAGGTTGGTAACGAGCTTAACATGGGATTGGCAAAAATCCCTAGGCTCACATGGTATACTAACTATGGTGGAAGGTTCCTTGTGAGAACCGATTTTATGGTGTTATGTAATGTTATGGTGCTATGCAAATTCCCTTGCTATGCTATGGTATATATATATTGGATGTTTTAAATGAATGCGATGTCATCATATGTACGTTGAAACAAGAAAGGTGTTGTTATGTTTTATTATGTGAGAAATGAGATATGTTGTATGATATGGAGTGTGTGGATCATGGAAATGAATCCCAGTTTGCGACAAGAGGCATTTAAGGATAACCCGATTAATGGGTACATGTCGTTCGTTAAGGAAGTAGCTCCGTTTTAGAGGAGAGCCACTCTAGGGTTTAAGGAATCATTGGATGGTTGGTTAAGTGTGGATGTTTTGGTTATAGGTTGAGCCCATTGAGGCGAAATGTTATGTGTTGTATGTTATGGCTTGTATGCATGATTTAAATATAATCAACTGCATGCTAAGACGACAATTAGTTGTGCGTGGCCCGGTAGCATGTGGGCTGCGGGATTACCATACCAGCAAAGGTGCTGAGCCCCTTGGGGGCCACCCTTTCTCTCCTTTTCTATTTCAGGTACAAGGAGCTGGAAGCCGTTCGAGAGTAGGACGGGGTAAATGTTTATACAAGGGTAGCCATTTAAATGGCGTAAGCATTGTAGGCGTAGTAAGACCGAAATTGTTATCGGCATGAGTTTGTAAATACTCGGTACGGTTGGAATGTAATAAGTATATGGGTTGTTGTTAAGGGAAGCTAATATTACGTGTAGTTGCTCGGGAGTCTAGTCCATCAGACCGATACAAAGTACATGTATTAGCCTTGTTAGCCACGTGGGTGGTTAACGGCGTGTAACACCATTGAAATAAGTAATGTGATGAGTTGAGTTTCCGCTGCAGATGGTTGTTATATGTTTGTTGTTGGATGGGGTGTTACAAAAAGTGGTATCAGAGCGAAGTATCGCTCTGATGGCTGAATTACCGAGCCTAGGAAGTACCGAGTTAAGATTTAAGTACTTTGGGTTAAGGGTTGAGTGATAGCGTGAGAGATACGCTAGTAAGGAACTACCAGTGAATACTGGAAACCTACAATCCATCCCCCCTCCACAATCCCTGTTTATGACTTGGGAAACAACGCCAGAGAGATGAAGTCCTCTCTTACTCGGGAATACCCGATCTGGCTGTTAAGTACCTTTAAGACGGAGAACCTGTCATACGGTAGATCCCGAAAACTGGGAATCCCGGAGACGGTCTCCATCTGGACAATGTTAACCGCATTTAATAGCGAAGAATGAAGAATCTTGTATAGAAGAATAGAATTTCCGGCAACCTGGGTCGACGTGCTAAGCAGTCGAGAATAACCAACTTGCAATGCACCAACTGTGCAACAGGCAAGAAATGGATTAATAAAACCCGAGACGAGTGTCTACGGGACCACAGTTGATAAATAATACACCAACGGTATACCAACCGACAAGGGAAACTACAAGGTAGTGCCCAAATACGTGGAACGGGCTACAAAGTGAATACAATACTATGAAAAAGGGGTCTCCCAGAATGGGAAACACCCTAGTTACTGATTATCATGTGAAAACAGTGAGAAGTTACCTAGAGGAGTATTTATCAAGGCAGTAAGATCAGTGAGGGCCAATAAGGCCACTGATGACAATATGGGTCAAAACAATACCACAATCGGTATGTGTCAAACCGATAGCCAGTTAGCATGGCGCACTTGCCATAGCAAGTGCTGCTATAACAGGGCTGTTCGGGAAATTCATAACCACTACAAAGTACTTGGAAAAGTACCATAAAGTTAAATGTGATTGTCATAACAGTGGAAGGGCCTGTTAGCCTAACCTCTGCGATTGGAAACACACCAGTCAGCAAGAAGCTAGACTTGGCTAAGGTAAGAAGATGTTGTGAAACCATGAAAATTTTCTTTCAAACCCAATTTATTCAAACCCTTTTCTTTCAAAACCAGATTTTCTTTCAAACCAACACTTCTTTCCAACCTTCTTTTAAACCAAACCAGTAAACCAGGTCAGATTGACAAGATACAACAGTGGATAAACTTTCCCCGTTAAGTTCGGGAAGCACGGGCGCATATTGTCTGGGACAATATAAGGGAGTTGACAACAGAATACTTCACCTAGGCGTGTGACGGACACTACAAGTGTACCACTGTGTTGTGGACGACCGCACTCCGATAGGAGCATGTGGGCCTGACAGACCTACTTATAGGTAGTTGGGTAAGTAGAATGTATCAGTATGATAACCCATATATGTAACGAGTAGATCCGAACACGGAAGTAGTCGACTCGTCTACGGTCAGCCGTATAAATCAAACGAGAGCTAGAAATTACAAGGAATGGTTGAAGTTAAGGAACTCAGCTAAGTTAACGAGATATACTGACGGTTAGTGAATTCCTTTCAAGGGAAGTTTAAGAGTTAGGAGTGCGAAGTGCACAAATGTTAGTAGAGACTAGATATGTCTTAGGATCCTCAGGGATAAACTGATAGCTGGAGAGTGGAAAGGCGGATGCCCTAATGTGGACACATAATGTGCAATGAAAGGGATTGAAACTCCCAAATCACTTACCTACACTATCTGGAAATGTTGATCTTTACAGAAGAAATAATAACCGTGAGAAGCAAAAGGCGTGCTAGGGAATGTCCCATGAGTGCAACGCCAGATGTAATGGCATATTCTAATAACACTCAGGAACAATCCTTGAAGGGTGTGCGCCTAACAATTGTTGAACGAAATACGTGACAGAAACAAGGGTTGAAATTAGCACCCCAGTTTAGACATAAGTTGTCAGGAGACGGACTAGCAATCCTAAGGGACATCCCATGAAAGGGAAACGGAAGCACGACCTTGTCATGGAGCCCGCTAAACCTCTAAACATATACATTGTACAGAGAAGTACATGTGTGGGACAGCCTACAATGAGCCCAGCTCAAGGCAATAAGGCTTATAAGCCATAAGCAAATATGTTATATAAATTCGATTGATGGTAGAAGTCTATGTGGTATAAGTGAATAGAGTGGTAAGCGAACCACTGCATTAAGAGTGGGGATAACCTCTCGATATTGTGAGACCGCGGAGCGGTAGTTATGTGAATCAAGTTCAAGAATATGTGGAGGATGGACCACGTTGTTATTACCCCAGGATGATTTGAATAAGAATAATACGAAAGGACATGTTTTGTACCAGTTGTGTAGACAGGAAGTGTGAAAGTTGATAGCAATCACCATAGCGTGTGAAGCTAAATGTGTAGCGAACAACGCTCAAGGGAAAAATAGTAGTATATTCAAAAATCAGCCAATAATGGCCAAGAACCCAGTGTAATGGCGGAAGGCTATATAATAGCGGATGAATATAGTTGATGTTTGCATATTAAGTAAGGATACGGGCCGGCCAATAGCGACCGTTTATGAGTATTGTTAGATGATTAAATGGTGGTAAGCAGAGTTGTGAGTTACCACAGTGGGAACAACAGTAAGTGATAGCAAACGACCGAGTAGTAAGCCGGTGGCAAGTGTTAAATGATAAGGATTTCAGTGAAAATTCCTATTGCAATCGCATGAGAGAGTTGCTGTCATGGGTTTACGCCTCTGCACTCTGTATGACTGAGGTGTCTTGGTATTGCACTTGCACAGTAATGATCGAGGGGATAGCTAGGAATCAGAAGCATGGTAATTGTGGAGGAATAATGTTATAATGGCCAATGCATCGGTAAGGCAAGCCGCAGGAATGAAGAATACATTTACAAAACCAAAGGTGGAGACATGATTAACAGTAAATGCTAACAGTAACACTAAATACCAAAGGTCGGAGGAGATATACCAGGTGGGGGAAATAACTGAGAGAGCACTACACATTAGGTAGTAGCTCAATCTCAACCGACAGTAGTCGGTAGAAGTAAGTCAATCATTGTGAATTACCTAGTAGTTACGCTGTAAGCTATTGCAGAAGTGGATGGAAAATCGTGAAACTCACCGAATTCACTCAGGGTAAGAGATACCATGCGTCGGTTGAGAAACCATTCTTCCCAAGATAATGGTAATACATTGGAGATGTACAATACAGTAACAGTACAGTACGAATGGGGCAAACTAGCCCTATAATTATCAGAATGGCGCAGCAGAGGCCAGTGAGCCCATGCAACAAATGCCGAATATACATTGTGAATATGAATGGATGGCTAGTCATCAATGCCTAGAAGCCTCACAGGCCAGGACCGAAACCGGTTATGAGTTAGATAAACTCTAATAAGAATTCTTGGTTAGGGATTAAACCACCAGTATGGTTAAAATCCTCTAACCAAAACGCATTGTGTACCAGACCGCGTGGAAGTTAAAATACTTCACGACGGCAGAACATTTTAAGCCAATGTTCAGTGACTGATTACGTGGGCGTAATCCCTCTTAAGGGGGGTAGAGCGTAAAGCCGCTTAGTGTGTTTTACCGTACAAGTGTACGTGAACTATGTTGTGCATTGCACAAAAATAAATTGTTAGGATGGTTGGCGCGTGTGTTATATAAACATACGCATTTATTTGTGGTTAAATTGTGGTAAATGCGCACAGAAGATGCGAATACCATTATGGGAAGTGTGTTTATCTTGTTAACAGTGGTGTGTGAGTGTACAAATGGAAGGGAGTAAAGAAACTCCCGGGGAACTAAAACCCCGACGGTGCATAAATGTAAACCATGTATTGTATTTTGAAAAAAAAAATAATATATGTATATATATATACAATGTTGTGATTTATGAAGGAGTTTGAGACCGACATAGAACCTAGTGAGAATTAAACTTCCTAGGTAACTTGAATTAAGTTGGATTTGGGTGATGATTGATAGACGGAGTTCTATCCCTTGGAGATGTAATGATTATGACTAGAAGGATTCAAGATAGAAAATGGACATGCTTGAATTAGTTGTTGGTTGAAAATGAGTGGGAGGTGAAACTTGATTATCATGAGATCAAGGGAAGCCGAACACAAATTGGGGTGGAAAGATAGTTCAACACTGATGCTGATCACATCAGGTTGGATGACTCTTGAAGCTCCCTGTAAGTGGTCACAAACAACTATGTTTAGAAAGTACAAAGAGCATAGATCGGACTTGGAGTTGTGTGGTGTTTTCAAAAGGATTTTCAATTGGTGTTTTCAAACAATCGATTAATATTTTGAATAAAAGATCTTCTTATACTTAACCTAGTAAAGAATATTTTTGTAGTACTTGCTCACGAGCTGAGGACGTATGAGCCTTTGTCTTCGGACCGGTGACATGAGAAGTATATGTATAAAAATTAGTGAATGTTTTGATCTCCCAGAGGAACGGGGACAGAAGGTGTCCATCGCGACCGGGTTCTGCGGGATCACAGTGTATATGTACTCAACATGGGACTCGAGCCCATGGAGAGATGGAAAAGGTATTTCTGTTTGATATACATGCTATGACATGTTGTTTGGTATGTGTGATAAAGGTTATTTGACTTTGATCTCCTAAAGTGTATGCTGTCAAGACCTATGAGTCTAAATGTGTTGTGTTACCCGGGCCTACGAGTCCAAATGTGGTTATGTCACCCAGACCTAAGAGTCTGAGGGATATTATGTAAGTGCAAGTGTGGTGAAGGTACCCGGACCATTAAGTCCGAGGTTACCATGTGAGTATGATATTTCATGTATAAGGTGGATATGTTGCCCGGACCATTAAGTCCGAGGTTGGATGTAAAGGGTGGTTGGTAATGGAAGTTTTATGGCTATAAGTAATTCCCGTATTCTAATCCAATGATGCGAGGAAATGTGAACTTCGAGGACGAAGTTCTTTTAAGGGGGGTAGATTGAAATACCCCAAACCTTGGTATGTTGTGTAAATGTTAAACCGTGGTATTTAAAGGCTAAAAAGTGCCTTAGAAACATAAATGAACCATTTAAACCATGGTAAAACACAATAAAACACTAAGACACGGTTTGAGCAAAAACATGCTCTAAGCTTGGAGTGAACTTGGCTAGGACCCAAAGAGCCTACCAAGACCTGATAATGTTTAATTATGACTTTATAAGGCTAATTAAGTCCTTAGGAAACTTTGGTAGACAATGAAACCAAACAAAACACAAATAAATACCTTAAGGTCAATATGAGCTAAAATGTGCTCTAAGCTTGGGATAAATGTGTATAAGGCCTAATGGTCATACCTATGCCTCATTTATATGTTAATGAACATATTAGATCAATTACCAAAGAAAACCAGCTTGGAAACAAGTTAAAACACAAAATGTGCTTTAAGAAGTCTTAAAGCACGTTTTTGAAAAATTGTCTTGTAAATGAGTTTTGAATGGCTAAATGTCCATCATTACTCTTTAATTAACATGTGTACTATATAGTATCACATTTGGGTGGCTATATCAATGGGAAATCAAAAATTTCACTTCTATGTGCCTTGTTTTTGGTGAATAGTGATTTTTATAACTAGTTTGTAACATATAATGTTATAAGTGAGACAATTGATTAATAAAGTCTAAATACCCCTAGGTACTATTTGGGGCCGGTTTTTAAGGTGTGACTCACCACCTTGTTAGTTTACTAAGAAAAGAAAGAATGACTAATTAGTATACTATTTGCTTTTAAGGATAAATATCTAACAAAAGCAAACTTATCTCCTCATTCTCTTCTTCCTTTCATTTCCCACGGTGGCACCTTCTTCCTCCTCTCTCCATCGGTTTCCAAACAGAGCCATACCATTCTCATCCTTCTTCACTTGTAACTTATGACTCCATGCTCCGAATTTAATTCCGAGACTACCGTTCTCTTATTGGAGCAAGCTCTTCATTCCTATCTTTTCAAATCATCAAAACCACCATTTCGGTGCCAAGGAGAGCTTCCATGGAAGGAGCTTGAGCTAATATTTTTATGCCTTGTTGATCACCTTTGCTTCAAGGTAAGGAAAAACCAAAGAAAACTCCATTTCCTTCACTTTTGGTGTTGGCCGAAATGCACCTTGTAATGGTGTCTTTACCTTGCTTGTTTTAGCTTCATTTGAATCTTCCAAGGGCTAGGAGGAGTCCTCTCTTGATATATATGCAAGCTCTCTTTCCATTCCAAGGTAACAATCATGTTAATACCTTAAGATAATTATGTAACTAGGGTTTATAATGAGATGAAGCTAATGCTTATATACTCATTTCAATGCTGGTATATTGTTTAGTTTTGGCAAGGAACCAAATGCCTTACCGGTTTTGTAAAGAAACAAGAAAAAATTTGGGAGGAAAAGAGGTAAATATGCTATCTTAATGTGGTTTAATGCCTTAGGAGAAATAAGCTTATAATGCTTGTTAAAACTACCTAAAGAGCAAATGGTGAATGACCTAGTAAAGTGTTCTCAAGGAGATTAGTAAAAGAACATATGTATTGGTGTATGTATTTGCAGGTCAAAGGCATTATTTATGTGGGAAATTCAGTGTTTAAGGATTATGCAATTTAAGGGCCTAAGAGCCATGTTATTAAGGGCCTAAGTGCCAAGCAAGTTTAATTATGCACTATATTGTGATGTAGTGTAAAGTTGGTGAAATTTTGTGAGTAATGTTCTTGATGGATTTAGGTGCTCTTGAGTGTTTAATGGTGAAAACTATGAGTTTTGGAATGATGATGTGCTAAGAGAACCCATGGCGAAATTTGTAAAATGTATAAAATTCTAAGTGCTTAAATGAACTTGGGTGAACTAGGAATGGTTAGGAATGGACACATGCTTCACTAAGGAAGAACACATGCATTAAGGTGTTCTAAGGTGCTATAAGGATTTAGGTGTTATCTTGGAAGTTCTAGGAATTCCATGTGTGTTTTGAGAATGTATTTAAGTCTTGGAGGAGTTTGTTTAAGGTTTAGATAATGTTGATATTCTAGGAATAAGTGATGTTTAGGTGGGATGTGAAAAAGGAGGTTTAGTTAGTAAGAAAGAAGTTTGAGAGATGATGTTAAGGTGTAGAGGAAACACCTTGGTATAGTGGTCAATATTGGTGAGATACCACTTGGAAAAATTAAGGAGGAAGTGTAAGCTTGGGAAAGGAATTGTAAGAATGACATAAGGAGTTTTGATATGTAAGAAAGGATGTTTGAATGATGATGTTGTGTGGAAGAAATGTCTTGGTATAATGGTTAGAATTGGCATGAATCATCACTAAGGGACTTAAGGAGTATAACTATAAGTGTTGGAGGCTTTGGAGGAATTTGGCTAAGTGTTTAAAGGTGTAGAAGTTGAGCATTTTGCCGTGTCCGAACTTCCGTCCGGACATGGAAGTTCGGACAGGCTCTGTTGGGTAAAGGATTTTCTGATCTTCGACTGATGTCCGAACTACCGTCCGAACATGGGAAGTTCGGACACACTTATTTTATTCTCTGGTTTGGCCTCGAACAGCGTCCGAACTTGGGAAGTCCGGACGCAAGTTCGGACGTTCACCAGTTTGCACCCCTAGAGCCTCGAACGGTGTCCGAACTTGGGAAGTCTGGACACAAGTTCGGACAAGGCACAATATGGACCAAAATTGTTGTTTTAAGGTGTGGAAATGATGTGTAATGATGGGGATTGATAGGTAATGATGTTATAAGGTTGTTAAGGACAGGAGGGGTGAGTTTTAATGGTAATTAAGTGGGTGAAAAGTAGTATCAAAATGTAAAAGTAAAACAAGTTGAAATGTAAAGTTATGTAACTAAGTTAACGGGGAAAGTTAAGCATTAGACATTAAATAATCAAGCAAACCCCAATGTTAATAAAAACACATGTGATGTTAACAGTTGTTCGAGAATTGCTCGAGGAACATAAGTGGACGTGGTAAAGTGGACTCCGGTGACAGGTATGGTTTTCTTGCAACCTGTGTCCTACCGGATTACACCGGCTTGTATGCCAATATGTTTTACTGAGTGTTTGCCACCTTGTAAGATTAAAACATGTAATGAGTTTATAGTAATTCATTTATGTGGCGAATTTGGCCTCCAATACCATTTAACCTCAAATATGTGTTAAACCTTAGCTAACCAAATCTAGGAACACATGAGTGATCGGTATTCGGAGTTAACGACCCAAACCTTGGGAACGTGCTAACCACGGCTATGTGTGAGTTAGTTGGACATTGTTGTTGTAAGCAAGTGTGTGAACCTCCCTTGTGTGCTTAACTCGGTTATGATACCGTATGGTGTGTGGATGTGGTAGGGCTCCATAATGGATCTCTAACTACTTATTATTAAGTGTATATGTACTAATGGGGGGTGAGGAGTCCGGTTGTTCCGGCCACGCGTGTGATGGACGGGAGTCGATATCATATCCGGTTCGGCTCTCTTGGTGTATGTATAGGTGGTATTCCAATTTGGTTTCTACCTTCCCTTAGCTTATCCAAAGCTAGTTACTGACTCACGTCGGGCCACAGGGGCATACGTATGTTATTTCGGTGTGCTTGGGATCACTATATCCGACACACCTTGGGTATAAGTTAACCGTTCTATATAACTGGACGGTAACGAGGTTGGTAACGAGCTTAACATGGGATTGGCAAAAATCCCTAGGCTCACATGGTATACTAACTATGGTGGAAGGTTCCTTGTGAGAACCGATTTTATGGTGTTATGTAATGTTATGGTGCTATGCAAATTCCCTTGCTATGCTATGGTATATATATATTTGTTTTAAATGAATGCGATGTCATCATATGTACGTTGAAACAAGAAAGGTGTTGTTATGTTTTATTATGTGAGAAATGAGATATGTTGTATGATATGGAGTGTGTGGATCATGGAAATGAATCCCAGTTTGCGACAAGAGGCATTTAAGGATAACCCGATTAATGGGTACATGTCGTTCGTTAAGGAAGTAGCTCCGTTTTAGAGGAGAGCCACTCTAGGGTTTAAGGAATCATTGGATGGTTGGTTAAGTGTGGATGTTTTGGTTATAGGTTGAGCCCATTGAGGCGAAATGTTATGTGTTGTATGTTATGACTTGTATGCATGATTTAAATATAATCAACTGCATGCTAAGACGACAATTAGTTGTGCGTGGCCCGGTAGCATGTGGGCTGCGGGATTACCATACCAGCAAAGGTGCTGAGCCCCTTGGGGGCCACCCTTTCTCTCCTTTTCTATTTCAGGTACAAGGAGCTGGAAGCCGTTCAGAGTAGGACGGGGTAATGTTTATACAAGGGTAGCCATTTAAATGGCGTAAGCATTGTAGGCGTAGTAAGACCGAAATTGTTATCGGCATGAGTTTGTAAATACTCGGTACGGTTGGAATGTAATAAGTATATGGGTTGTTGTTAAGGGAAGCTAATATTACGTGTAGTTGCTCGGGAGTCTAGTCCATCAGACCGATACAAAGTACATGTATTAGCCTTGTTAGCCACGTGGGTGGTTAACGGCGTGTAACACCATTGAAATAAGTAATGTGATGAGTTGAGTTCCCGCTGCAGATGGTTGTTATATGTTTGTTGTTGGACGGGGTGTTACAAAAAGTGGTATCAGAGCGAAGTATCGCTCTGATGGCTGAATTACCGAGCCTAGGAAGTACCGAGTTAAGATTTAAGTACTTTGGGTTAAGGGTTGAGTGATAGCGTGAGAGATACGCTAGTTAGGAACTACCAGTGACTACTGGAAACCTACAACATCCATCCCACCCTCCACAATCCCTGTTTGATAACTTGGGAAACAACGCCAGAGAGATGGAAGTCCTCTCTTACTCGGGAATACCCGATCTGGCTATGTTAAGTACTACTGTGAGAACGGAGAACCTGTCATACGGTAGATCCCGAAAACTGGGAATCCCGGAGACGGTCTCCATCTGGACAATGTTAACCGCATTTAATAGCGAAGAATGAAGAATCTTGTATATAGAAGAATAGAATTTCCGGCAACCTGGGTCGACGTGCTAAGCAGTCGAGAATAACCAACTTGCAATGCACCAACTGTGCAACAGGCAAGAAATGGATTAATAAAACCCGAGACGAGTGTCTGCGGGACCACAGTTGATAAATAATACACCAACGGTATACCAACCGACAAGGGAAACTACAAGGTAGTGCCCAAATACGTGGAACGGGCTACAAAGTGAATACAATACTATGAAAAAGGGGTCTCCCAGAATGGGAAACACCCTAGTTACTGATTATCATGTGAAAACAGTGAGAAGTTACCTAGAGGAGTATTTATCAAGGCAGTAAGATCAGTGAGGGCCAATAAGGCCACTGATGACAATATGGGTCAAAACAATACCACAATCGGTATGTGTCAAACCGATAGCCAGTTAGCATGGCGCACTTGCCATAGCAAGTGCTGCTATAACAGGGCTGTTCGGGAAATTCATAACCACTACAAAGTACTTGGAAAAGTACCATAAAGTTAAATGTGATTGTCATAACAGTGGAAGGGCCTGTTAGCCTAACCTCTGCGATTGGAAACACACCAGTCAGCAAGAAGCTAGACTTGGCTAAGGTAAGAAGATGTTGTGAAACCATGAAAATTTTCTTTCAAACCCAGATTTATTCAAACCCTTTTCTTTTCAAAACCAGATTTTCTTTCAAACCAACACTTCGTTCCAACCTTCTTTTAAACCAATCCAGTAAAACCAAGGTCAGATGATAAGATACAACAGTGGATAAACTTTCCCTCGATTAAGTTCGGGAAGCACGGGGCGCATATTGTCAGGGACAATATAAGGGAGTTGACAACAGAATACTTCACCTAGGCGTGGACGGACACTACAAGTGTACCAACTGTGTTGTGGGACGACCGCACTCCGATAGGAGCATGTGGGCCTGACAGACCTACTTATAGGTTAGTTGGGTAAGTAGTAATGTATCAGTATGATACCCCATATATGTATACGAGTAGAGTCCGAAACACGGGAAGTAGTCGACTCCGTCTACGGTCAGCAGTATAAATCAAACGAGAGCTAGAAATTACAAGGAATGGTTGAAGTTAAGGAACTCAGCTAAGTTAACGAGATTATACTACGGTTAGTGAATTCCTTTCAAGGGAATGTTTAAGAGTTAGGAAGTGCGAAGTGCACAAACTGTTAAGTAGAGACATAGCATATGTCTTAAGGATCCTCAGGGATAAACATGATAGCTGGAGAGTAGGGAAAGGCGGATGCCTAATGTGGACACATTAATGTGCAATGAAAGGGATGAAACTCCCAGAATCACTACCTACACTATCTGGAAATGTTGATCTTTACAGAAGAAATAATAACCAGTGAAGAACGCAAAAGGCGTGGCTAGCGGAATGTACCCATGAGTGCAAGCCAGATGTAATGGCATATTCTAATAACACTCAGGAACAATCCTTGAAGGGTGTGCGCATCAACAATTGTTGAACGAAATACGTGACAGAAACACAAGGGTTGAAATTAGCACCCAGTTTAGACATAAGTTGTCAGGAGACGGACTAGCAATCCTAAGGGACATCCCATGAAAGGAAACGGAATGCAACGACCTTGTCATGGAGCCCGCTACAACCTCTAAACATATAACATTGTACAGAGAAGTACATGTGTGTGGACAGCCTACAATGAGCCCAGCTCAAGGCAAATAAGGCTTATAAGCCATAAGCAATATATGTTATATAAATTCGATTGATGGTAGAAGTCTATGTGGTATAAGTGAATAGAGTGGTAAGCGAACCACTGCATTAAGAGTGGGGATACCTCTCGATATTGTGAGACCGCAGGAGCGGTAGTTATGTGAATCAAGTTCAAGAAATATGTGGAGGATGGACCACGTTGTTATTACCCCAGGATGATTTGAATAAGAATAATACGAAAGGAAATGTTTGTACCAGTTGTGTAGACAGGAAGTGTGATAAGTTGATAGCAATCACCATAGCTGTGTGAAGCTAAATGTGTAGCGAACAACGCTCAAGGGAAAAATAGTAGTATATTCAAAAATCAGCCAAATAAGTGGCCAGATAAACCCAGTGTAATGGCGGAAGCTAATATAATAGCGGATGCAGTATAAGTTGATGTTGCATATTAAGTAAGGATACGGTGCGCAATAAGCGACCGTTGTATGAGTATTGTTAGATGATAAATGGTGAGTAAGCAGAGTTGTGAGTTAACCACAGTGGAGATACAACAGTAAGTGATAGCAAACGAACCGAGTAGTAAGCCGGTGGCAAGTGTTAAATGATAAGGATTTCAGTGAAAATTCCTATTGCAATCGCATGAGAGAGTTGCTGTCATGGGTTTACGCCTCTGCACTCTGTATGACTGAGTGTCTTGGTATTGCACTTGCACAGTAATGATCGAGTGGGATAGCTAGGAATCAGAAGCATGGTAATTGTGGAGGAATAATGTTATAATGGCCGATGCATAGGTAATGCAAGGCCGCAGGAATGAAAGAATACATGTACAAAACCAAAGGTGGAGACATGATTAACAGTAAATAGCTACAGTAACACTAAATACCAAAGGTCGGTAGGAGATATACCCCAGGTGGGGGAAATAACTGAGAGAGCACTACACATTAGGTAGTAGCTCAATCTCAACCGACAGTAAGTCGGTAGAAGTAAGTCAATCATTGTGAATTACATAGTAGTTACGCTGTAAGCTATTGCAGAAGTGGATGGAAAATCGTGAAACTCACCGAATTCACTCAGGGTAAGAGATACCATGCGTCGGTTGAGAAACCATTCTTCCCAAGATAATGGTAATACATTGGAGATGTACAATACAGTAACAGTAACAGTAACGAATGGGGCAAACTAGCCCTATAATTATCAGAATGGCGCAGCAGAGGCCAGTGAGCCCATCCAACAAATGCCGAATATACATTGTGAATATGAATGGATGGCTAGTCATCAATGCCTAGAAGCCTCACAGGCCAGGACCGAAACCGGTTATGAGTTAGATAAACTCTAATAAGAATTCTTGGTTTAGGGATTAAACCACCAGTATGGTTAAAATCCTCTAACCAAAACGCATTGTGTACCAGACCGCGTGGAAGTTAAAATACTTCACGACGGCAGAACATTTTAAGCCAATGTTCAGTGACTGATTACGTGGGCGTAATCCCTCTTAAGGGGGGTAGAGCGTAAAGCCGCTTAGTGTGTTTTACCGTACAAGTGTACGTGAACTATGTTGTGAATTGCACAAAAATAAATTGTTAGGATGGTTGGCGCGTGTGTTATATAAACATACGCATTTATTTGTGGTTAAATTGTGGTAAATGCGCACAGAAGATGCGAATACCATTATGGGAAGTGTGTTTATCTTGTTAACAGTGGTGTGTGAGTGTACAAATGGAAGGGAGTAAAGAAACTCCCGGGGAACTAAAACCCCGACGATGCATAAATGTAAACCATGTATTGTATTTTGAAAAAAAAAATAATATATGTATATATATATACAATGTTGTGATTTATGAAGGAGTTTGAGACCGACATAGAACCTAGTGAGAATTAAACTTCCTAGGTAACTTGAATTAAGTTGGATTTGGGTGATGATTGATAGACGGAGTTCTATCCCTTGGAGATGTAATGATTATGACTAGAAGGATTCAAAGATAGAAAATGGTACATGCTTGAATTAGTTGTTGGTTGAAAATGAGGTGGGAGGTGAAACTTGATTATCATGAGATCAAGGGAAGCCGAACACAAATTGGGGTGGAAAGATAGTTCAACACTGATGCTGATCACATCAGTGTTGGATGACTCTTGAAGCTCCCTGTAAGTGGTCACAAACAACTATGTTTAGAAAGGTACAAAGAGCATAGATCGGACTTGGAGTTGTGTGGTGTTTTCAAAAGGATTTTCAATTGGTGTTTTCAAACAATCGATTAATATTTTGAATAAAAGATCTTCTTATACTTAACCTAGTAAAGAATATTTTTGTAGTACTTGCTCACGAGCTGAGGACGTATGAGCCTTTGTCTTCGGACCGGTGACATGAGAAGTATATATGTTAAAAAATTATGTGAATGTTTTGATCTCCCAGAGGAACGGGGAACAGAAGGTGTCCATCGCGACCGGGTTCTGCGGGATCACAGTGTATATGTACTCAACATGGGACTCGAGCCCATGGAGAGATGGAAAAGGTATTTCTGTTTGATATACATGCTATGACATGTTGTTTGGTATGTGTGATAAAGGTTATTTTGACTTTGATCTCCTAAAGTGTATGCTGTCAAGACCTATGAGTCTAAATGTGTTGTGTTACCCGGGCCTACGAGTCCAAATGTGGTTATGTCACCCAGACCTAAGAGTCTGAGGGATATTATGTAAGTGCAAGTGTGGTGAAGGTACCCGGACCATTAAGTCCGAGGTTACCATGTGAGTATGATATTTCATGTATAAGGTGGATATGTTGCCCGGACCATTAAGTCCGAGGTTGGATGTAAAGGGTGGTTGGTAATGGAAGTTTTATGGCTATAAGTAATTCCCGTATTCTAATCCAATGATGCGAGGAAATGTGAACTTCGAGGACGAAGTTCTTTTAAGGGGGGTAGATTGAAATACCCCAAACCTTGGTATGTTGTGTAAATGTTAAACCGTGGTATTTAAAGGCTAAAAAGTGCCTTAGAAACATAAATGAACCATTTAAACCATGGTAAAACACAATAAAACACTAAGACACGGTTTGAGCAAAAACATGCTCTAAGCTTGGAGTGAACTTGGCTAGGACCCAAAGAGCCTACCAAGACCTGATAATGTTTAATTATGACTTTATAAGGCTAATTAAGTCCTTAGGAAACTTTGGTAGACAATGAAACCAAACAAAACACAAATAAATACCTTAAGGTCAATATGAGCTAAAATGTGCTCTAAGCTTGGGATAAATGTGTATAAGGCCTAATGGTCATACCTATGCCTCATTTATATGTTAATGAACATATTAGATCAATTACCAAAGAAAACCAGGCTTGGAAACAAGTTAAAACACAAAATGTGCTTTAAGAAGTCTTAAAGCACGTTTTTGAAAAATTATCTTGTAAATGAGTTTTGAATGGCTAAATGTCCATCATTACTCTTTAATTAACATGTGTACTATATAGTATCACATTTGGGTGGCTATATCAATGGGAAATCAAAAATTTCACTTCTATGTGCCTTGTTTTTGGTGAATAGTGATTTTTATAACTAGTTTGTAACATATAATGTTATAAGTGAGACAATTGATTAATAAAGTCTAAAGTACCCCTAGGTACTATTTGGGGCCGGTTTTTAAGGTGTTGTGACTCACCACCCTTGTTAGTTTACTAAGAAAAGAAAGAATGACTAATTAGTATACTATTTGCTTTATAAGGATAAATATCTTAACAAAAGCAAACTTATCTCCTCATTCTCTTCTTCCTTTCATTTCCCACGGTGGCCACCTTCTTCCTCCTCTCTCCATCGGTTTCCAACAGAGCCATACCATTCTCATCCTTCTTCACTTGTAACTTATGACTCCATGCTCCGAATTTAATTCCGAGACTACCGTTCTCTTAGTTGGAGCAAGCTCTTCATTCCTATCTTTTCAAATCATCAAAACCACCATTTCGGTGCCAAGGAGAGCTTCCATGGAAGGAGCTTGAGCTAATATTTTTATGCCTTGTTGATCACCTTTGCTTCAAGGTAAGGAAAAACCAAAGAAAACTCCATTTCCTTCACTTTTGGTGTTGGCCGAAAATGCACCTTGTAATGGTGTCTTTACCTTGCTTGTTTTAGCTTCATTTGAATCTTCCAAGGGCTAGGAGGAGTCCTCTCTTGATATATATGCAAGCTCTCTTTCCATTCCAAGGTAAAACAATCATGTTAATACCTTAAGATAATATATGTAACTAGGGTTTATAATGAGATGAAGCATAATGCTTATATACTCATTTCAATGCTGGTATATTGTTTAGTTGTTGGCAAGGAACCAAATGCCTTACCGGTTTTGTAAAGAAACAAGAAAGAAATTTGGGAGGAAAAGAGGTAAATATGCTATCTTAATGTGGTTTAATGCCTTAGGAGAAATAAGCTTATAATGCTTGTTAAAACTACCTAAAGAGCAAATGGTGAATGACCTAGTAAAGTGTTCTCAAGGAGATTAGTAAAAGAACATATGTATTGGTGTATGTATTTGCAGGTCAAAGGCATTATTTATGTGGGAAATTCAGTGTTTAAGGATTATGCAATTTAAGGGCCTAAGAGCCATGTTATTAAGGGCCTAAGTGCCAAGCAAGTTTAATTATGCACTATATTGTGATGTAGTGTAAAGTTGGTGAAATTTTGTGAGTGATAATGTTCTTGATGGATTTAGGTGCTCTTGAGTGTTTAATGGTGAAAACTATGAGTTTTGGAATGATGATGTGCTAAGAGAACCCATGGCGAAATTTGTAAAATGTATAAGGAATTCTAAGTGCTTAAATGAACTTGGGTGAACTAGGAATGGTTAGGAATGGACACATGCTTCACTAAGGAAGAACACATGCATTAAGGTGTTCTAAGGTGCTATAAGGATTTAGGTGTTATCTTGGAAGTTCTAGGAATTCCATGTGTGTTTTGAGAATGTATTTAAGTCTTGGAGGAGTTTGTTTAAGGTTTAGATAATGTTGATATTCTAGGAATAAGTGATGTTTAGGTGGGATGTGAAAAAGGAGGTTTAGTTAGTAAGAAAAGAAGTTTGAGAGATGTTGTTAAGGTGTAGAGGAAACACCTTGGTATAGTGGTCAATATTGGTGAGATACCACTTGGAAAAATTAAGGAGGAAGTGTAAGCTTGGGAAAGGAATTGTAAGAATGACATAAGGAGTTTTGATATGTAAGAAAGGAAGTTTGAATGATGATGTTGTGTGGAAGAAATGTCTTGGTATAATGGTTAGAATTGGCATGAATCATCACTAAGGGACTTAAGGAGTATAAACTATAAGTGTTGGAGGCTTTGGAGGAATTTGGCTAAGTGTTTAAAGGTGTAGAAGTTGAGCATTTTGCCGTGTCCGAACTTCCGTCCGGACATGGAAGTTCGGACAGGCTCTGTTGGGTAAAGGATTTTCTGATCTTCGACTGATGTCCGAACTACCGTCCGAACATGGGAAGTTCGGACACACTTATTTTATTCTCTGGTTTGGCCTCGAACAGCGTCCGAACTTGGGAAGTCCGGACGCAAGTTCGGACGTTCACCAGTTTGCACCCCTAGAGCCTCGAACGGTGTCCGAACTTGGGAAGTCCGGACACAAGTTCGGACAAGGCACAGTATGGACCAAAATTGTTGTTTTAAGGTGTGGAAATGATGTGTAATGATGGGGATTGATAGGTAATGATGTTATAAGGTTGTTAAGGACAGGAGGGGTGAGTTTTAATGGTAATTAAGTGGGTGAAAAGTAGTATCAAAATGTAAAAGTAAAACAAGTTGAAATGTAAAGTTATGTAACTAAGTTAACGGGGAAAGTTAAGCATTAGACATTAAATAATCAAGCAAACCCCAATGTTAATAAAAACACATGTGATGTTAACAGTTGTTCGAGAATTGCTCGAGGAACATAAGTGGACGTGGTAAAGTGGACTCCGGTGACAGGTATGGTTTTCTTGCAACCTGTGTCCTACCGGATTACACCGGCTTGTATGCCAATATGTTTTACTGAGTGTTTGCCACCTTGTAAGATTAAAACATGTAATGAGTTTATAGTAATTCATTTATGTGGCGAATTTGGCCTCCAATACCATTTAACCTCAAATATGTGTTAAACCTTAGCTAACCAAATCTAGGAACACATGTGTGATCGGTATTCGAAGTTAACGACCCAAACCTTGGGAACGTGCTAACCACGGCTATGTGTGAGTTAGTTGGACATTGTTGTTGTAAGCAAGTGTGTGAACCTCCCTTGTGTGCTTAACTCGGTTATGATACCGTATGGTGTGTGGATGTGGTAGGGCTCCATAATGGATCTCTAACTACTTATTATTAAGTGTATATGTACTAATGGGGGGTGAGGAGTCCGGTTGTTCCGGCCACGCGTGTGATGGACGGGAGTCGATATCATATCCGGTTCGGCTCTCTTGGTGTATGTATAGGTGGTATTCCAATTTGGTTTCTACCTTCCCTTAGCTTATCCAAAGCTAGTTACTGACTCACGTCGGGCCACAGGGGCATACGTATGTTATTTCGGTGTGCTTGGGATCACTATATCCGACACACCTTGGGTATAAGTTAACTGTTCTATATAACTGGACGGTAACGAGGTTGGTAACGAGCTTAACATGGGATTGGCAAAAATCCCTAGGCTCACATGGTATACTAACTATGGTGGAAGGTTCCTTGTGAGAACCGATTTTATGGTGTTATGTAATGTTATGGTGCTATGCAAATTCCCTTGCTATGCTATGGTATATATATATTGGATGTTTTAAATGAATGCGATGTCATCATATGTACGTTGAAACAAGAAAGGTGTTGTTATGTTTTATTATGTGAGAAATGAGATATGTTGTATGATATGGAGTGTGTGGATCATGGAAATGAATCCCAGTTTGCGACAAGAGGCATTTAAGGATAACCCGATTAATGGGTACATGTCGTTCGTTAAGGAAGTAGCTCCGTTTTAGAGGAGAGCCACTCTAGGGTTTAAGGAATCATTGGATGGTTGGTTAAGTGTGGATGTTTTGGTTATAGGTTGAGCCCATTGAGGCGAAATGTTATGTGTTGTATGTTATGACTTGTATGCATGATTTAAATATAATCAACTGCATGCTAAGACGACAATTAGTTGTGCGTGGCCCGGTAGCATGTGGGCTGCGGGATTACCATACCAGCAAAGGTGCTGAGCCCCTTGGGGGCCACCCTTTCTCTCCTTTTCTATTTCAGGTACAAGGAGCTGGAAGCCGTTCAAGAGTAGGACGGGGTAAATGTTTATACAAGGGTAGCCATTTAAATGGCGTAAGCATTGTAGGCGTAGTAAGACCGAAATTGTTATCGGCATGAGTTTGTAAATACTCGGTACGGTTGGAATGTAATAAGTATATGGGTTGTTGTTAAGGGAAGCTAATATTACGTGTAGTTGCTCGGGAGTCTAGTCCATCAGACCGATACAAAGTACATGTATTAGCCTTGTTAGCCACGTGGGTGGTTAACGGCGTGTAACACCATTGAAATAAGTAATGTGATGAGTTGAGTTCCCGCTGCAGATGGTTGTTATATGTTTGTTGTTGGACGGGGTGTTACAAAAGAAAATGAAGATGAGAAGAAATAACTCTTCCTTCGGAAATCAGTTCCGATAGAGTCATGTTTAGACTTCGCCATCACAGGTTTGGTTCCTCTGGCGAGAAGATGCGAGCCATCGAGTTCAGAAGAAAGAAGTTGGAGAATGAAAACAGAGTTTGAAATCGAGATTTTCCCTGAGAGAATAGTGGGGAATAACCGAGGCGAGATAAAATCGAAACAAAGGAAGATCAGATGTAGGGAATGAAGGTTTGAAGAGAAGGTGGTGGTTCCCGGCGAAGGAGGAGGTGGGTTTGATTTCTGATGGGTGCAAAGAAGGCGATGGTGTTGGTGGGTTGTTCTTCCGCCGAAAAAACAACTAGACGGGGGTAATAGGAGTTTGAAGGACGTAAAAAGAAAAGAGCATGCTGTCGGCAATGTTGAAGGCTTGTCGAAGGTCGAGGTCGATCGTGGCTACCGGGTGTTCTAGAGCTTCGTTTGAAGATCGAGAGGAAGAAGAAAGGAGTATTGGGAAGGAGTAGTTTAGTCTCGTTTTGGTTTCTGGAGATAAAAGGATGATCGATGACCAAGATATGAGAAGGTAGCGGCGGTTGCATGTGAAGAGAATAATACGGGAATGTCTTGGCCACTGTAAGGTTTTTTTGTTCTTCTTTTATAAGCAGTAGACTAGGGTTTCTAATGGAGAAAGACTAATTGACATTTTTACTGGGCTAGTTAAATCAAATGGGTTTTATTGAGATTGTTGGGCTGCAAAAATCGGACCCAATGGAGGACGGGCCGCATCTGGTTGGTCTGTTGGTCGAGAAAAGAATAAAATTGAGGTTATTTCCCGAGTATTGAACCCAGGGCTTTTGCATACTTCCCATAGAGACAGACCAGTTGTGCTACCGCATCACTTAGTATAAGTGTGGAGAAAATAGGCATAAATCTGTGATTTGAGCTGAAATAAAATAAGAGAATACTCTCTGTTTCCATCAAGATTCGAACTTGGGACCAATAGCTCTCTCAGTAAACACAATGACCAATCATACTAATGCATAATTCAATATACAAATGAGAGAAAATAATACAAGAGCTCTAACTTCAACTGGATAACTCCTCTAAAAATGCTACGAGTTTAAAAGAAAGTATACAAGGAAAAAGAGAAGACTAATCTAATGACACGAAATTATAGAATGTAAATAATAATATAAGTAAATAAAACAAGATGAACGGGTTTAAGACCGGATTATTGTTTGAAAATTCATTTTTTTGGAAAATCGTGTTTTTATGAAATGCTTTGAAAAAGGTTATAAAATGACGGTTTCGTTATGGCACGCACGCTAATATGTTTTGAAAAAGAAAGGCGACGACCCCTCTTATTATTTCGAAATTTACTTTATGGGGTGAGAATTTTTGGTGTCTACAGATGGCTCCCCTTGATTCAATTCTGCAACAGAAGGTTTGCAGGATTGGATCAAGGTTGACAGGACGCCAAAAATTCTCACTGCAGCTTGGGGCATTCCCAAGTGTGAGATATGAGTACCATACGAGTGGGGACTTATCACGGGCCCCGACTAGACTTCGGCGTCTAGCGCTAGGACTTATGACGGGCCTAGAATGTGATAGTCGGTGGTATGAGGACTAACGACGGGCCTCAACTAGATCTCGGTGTCTAGCTCTAGGTCTAAAGACTAGAATACGACCAATCTACCTATGCATGAGGACTAATGACGGGCCTCAACTAGATCTGGGTGTCTAGCTCTAGGACTGATGACGGGCCTAGAATGCATCTTCGAATTGTATGAGGACTAACGACGGGCCTCAACTAGATCTCGATGTCTAGCTCTAGGACTAAAGACGGGCCTAGAATACAACCGGTATATAAAGTTATGCATGAGGGCTAACGACGGGCCTCAACTAGATCTCGGTGTCTAGCTCTAGGACTGATGACGGGCCTAGAATGCATCTTCGAATTGTATGAGGACTAACGACGGGCCTCAACTAGATCTCGATGTCTAGCTCTAGGACTAAAGACGGGCCTAGAATACAACCGGTATATAAGTTATGCATGAGGGCTAACGACGGGCCTCAACTAGATCTCGATGTCTAGCTCTAGGACTGATGACGGGCCTAGAATGCATCTTCGAATTGTATGAGGACTAACGACGGGCCTCAACTAGATCTCGATGCCTAGCTCCAGGACTAAAGACGGGCCTAGAATACAACCGGTATATAAGTTATGCATGAGGGCTAACGACGGGCCTCAACTAGATCTCGGTGTCTAGCTCTAGGACTGATGACGGGCCTAGAATGCATCTTCGAATTGTATGAGGACTAACGACGGGCCTCAACTAGATCTCGATGTCTAGCTCTAGGACTAAAGACGGGCCTAGAATACAACCGGTATATAAGTTATGCATGGGGGCTAATGACGGGCCTCAACTAGATCTTGGTGTCTAGCTCTAGGACTGATGACGGGCCTAGAATGCATTGAAGGAGTTGTACGAAACTCACTGCGGCAAGTGGTTAATCTGAAGTTGTTTGTGGTGGTAGATTGATTTGAGGATGGCTTTGATTGTGGATTGATCCGGGATTGGATGCTTTTTGGTTGTTTTCATGAGGGATGTGATAGTCGAGTGTTTTTTGTTGATGTGGCCCTTGACTTTGTCAGTGTGGGACTTGTGTTTCGGTTTTGTTTTGACAGTCTCGCCCGATGTGCACTATAGTCTCGGGATTTGGTAGGACTCTTGGCTCCAGAGTTCGAGATGGCTCCGGTATGGCTCCTGATTTTTTTGTTTTGGTGGTCTCGGCCCGATGTGCACTATGGTTTCGGGATTCGGTATGACCCTTGGCTCCTGAGTTCGAGATGGCTCCGGTATGGCTCCTGAGTTTTTTTTTGTGATTTTGCGATTGATCTTTGAGTGGACAATTTTTTTTGTGAATAAGTGATCTTGGGACCTCGACGGTTTCGATATGATTAGATGGCTTCGATATGCTCCAAGGGCTCCGGTATGATCGGATGGCTCTAACATGATTCATGACCCCACTATGAGCAACGGCTCTAGGATGGTTGGTGGGTTCTGATTTGTTTTGGATTTTGAGTCGAATGGTGGGTTGATGTGATTGGTGGATTGTGTTGTGTTTGACGTATTTTGATGTGGTAGATATTTTTGTCGTGGTTGATAACTTCTTGGCCATGGATAGACTGCTTCGGTCCGGTTATGACTTCAGGGTTCTCTCATGATGGCTCCAGGATAGCGAGGGATGGCTCCGGGAAGGGCTACGAGATGGCTCTATTTGGTGATGGCGAGGAAGAAAGGGGAACTTTCGCCTGTGAAGTGGTCGCACCCTGGGCGGGCTGCCTACGTACTCAATTTCGTATTGAGATCAGACCATACGTAGTTCGAAACTCTGTAAGCAAGGTTTTGGTGAGAAAATGGCTTCTGTGTAGCCCTGGGGATGGTCTCTGGGATGGTCTCAATGTCTGAGGATGGCTCCCGCGTGGCTCCAGCTTGGTTCTAGATATGGTGTTGATGAGGCTCGAGCATGACGCTGGATGGCTCCGGGATTGTCTTCGTACGGCTTCGAATGGCTTTAGTTTGATTCGATGTAGCTTGAGAATAGCCCAGGATGGCTCCGAGATGGTTCGATGTAGCTCGATAATGGCCCGGAATGGCTCCAGTTGACATCTTTTGATCAAAAGTTATGCTTCAACAACTGAAACTGACTTTCAGCGAGACTAGGTGGAGTTCTTACTAGTCGGATGTTGAAAATGAAGTGGTTATAATGCATGCAAATACTAAATGCTAGAAGAGATGCAAAATGCATATGTAGTTTTTGGAGAGAAGGGTACGGTTCTATCTCTATTACTATGAGGTTTACGAATATAAGACATCTTCGATTGGATCTTGAGTGATTATTGAGCTTAAAAGCGTGAATCACTTTCCTCTCATGGAGGGATGTGGGTCAATCTCTCGTGAGTATGGTCGCGTGTGCAAATGTCGTGATGATACTCTTGATGGTCGGAGCAATATTTCCCTAAGAATTTCTTTCGAGGTTTTGGACTTTCCGATCCTTACAAATTCCTCACCTGCAACGGGGTAGGCTGTTTATGTGTGGTGCTTTAATCAATGAGTCACTCGCACTCTGTGAGATAAGGTCACACTCATTCGCTCATGGTCCCTTTGGAAAGATGGGACATGTTGATAACAAGTACGAAGCTTATGATTCATGTTTCAGATCCGATACTTTCAGTTAACGCTCATCAACTAACGAGTCAGAGGTCTTTTATTGGGTTATAACGGGGCTGAGGGGTATGATGTATGTCACATGGGATTGGAGGATTTATTTGGGAATTGTGGAGCTTTTGTGCAATGGAGGACATGTTTCACCTTTGTCATGGGTGGAATGATTAGACGGGTTTTGATTACCCCTTATCAGTTTCTTCGGGACATCATTGGTCCTTTTGGTTTGGATATCTCCTTCTTTCCTCTTCTGGTGTACGACTTGAATTTTCTTCTCATTTTTGCGTTTTTGAAATTGCGCTTGGCTCATCAACTTTCTCAAACATTCTCTGCTTTGTATTTTGGCTTTCATCTTCCGAGTTGCCTTGACTCATTGATTTCTTTGACCATTTTTGGTGTTTTGTTCGGTGTTTGGCTTTGGAGTTGCATTGACTCACTGATTTCTTCGAACATTTTTATTGTTTTTTGTGAAAGATGGTGGGGAGAGACCATGGCTCCGGCTCCTTCGAGATCCTCTATTGCAAGGGTGAGTAAGTATATGTATGTGAGTTGGCATGCTGTGGAGTTCATAGAAAAAGGTTTATCGCGGAAGGCTCAGCGGGGCTCACTAAGGGATTATGTAGAGGGCAGTTAAAGCTCTTTGGTTTTGTGGAGATTTTTGATCCTAAGTGCCTCGTCATCCTCATTAGTCAATGATTGTTTTCTTACTATTCTCGGATCTTTGCATGAATCACAATTCGTATCTTGCTATCGACATTGATCTCACTTTGAATTATGCCTCTCCATGTGATGAAGGAATGTACATGTCGCTCGTGGTTTTACCTCAATTGGCTCTCTCTACCTTCCCTCGTCACTCAGTGGATTGTCCAAAACGTTCACTTGAAATTCAAGAGAAAATACCGCTCTCCGGACATTACTCACTTGGTTTGTGGTGCTAATTTTGACTGGACCCTTGTGTTCATTGATGGGTCGAGAGTTAAGTGGTTCACGCACTCTGTTCAATCAATCTCTCATGATTTTCCTGAAGATGTCATTTCGATATGGGAGTATGCAAATGCGATTGTCTACCATGCGGTGTATTGTGGTAACATGGAATTACTATGTATAGGATGCATGAAATGGTGAAAATGATGAATGAAGATGGTTGACAGAATGTTTTTTTTGTGTGTTTGTTTTGTTTTTGGATGCAATGCATGAGTGGTAAGGCTACACCTAGTCTCGCTTGAGTCGAATTCTGCTCATGGTTCATGAAGCTCATCCAATTACTGTTAGCCTTGAAGATGGTCTAGCTGTTGGGGTCGCTGCTGTCGGGTAGTGATTCTCAAGTGAGGTTGGGTTGGTGATTGGTTCCTGGATTTTGGATTTTAGGGAGTGACAACTCCCGCATGGTGGCCCTACGATATGACACTCCTTACCTTTTGGTCACTGGCGCGCATGGTGAGATTTGGGATGAAAGTTGGTGTATAGTGTTGGTGACAAAGAAACACATGATTATGCAATTTTTTTGAGAGGTGGACAAGACTTGTACATGTTTGATGAATTTGGACTAACCGAGAATGCATGGGACTTTTTGTAATAAATGGAATGCATGCAGTTTGCTTTGTGCTCGGTTGTATTTGTTGGTGTGCTTATTCAGGGGATGCCTTCTGTAGATACCGTGAATTTTCACCCCATAAAGCAAAGTTGATGAATGATATATAACTGTGAGGGGTCGTCCCTTATTCGTTCTTTTTATTATACGTGCATGCCAAAAGAAACCAATTTTTAGAAAACAATTTTGAAAACGCGTGTTTTCAAAGTAGTGGATTTTCTCAACATGAATTTTGACGCTCGATCATTCGCAAATAAAATAGGGAGTGGGGAACCCTATACACAATGATCTAAACAAATTGAAAGGGAATGTATAAACCTATACATGTAATCTATTCAGAAATGGACAAGAGAGGAAAGAATCATAGGGGAAAACCTATACATCAATCCTAAAAGTCATTAAAAGGGGGAAATTTGAGCTAAACTTCTTCTAAACTCCTCTAGTCCGTCTCCGGGATTCTGACTGACTGCTCACGCTCAGACTCCTGGTTGGATGCTTGCTCGTCTTCAGGTTTTGACCGGCTGCTCACTCATCTTCGGGCTCTTGACTGGCTGTTCGCTCGTCTTCAGGTTCTTGACCGGCTGTTCGCTCGTCTTCGGGCGCTTGACTGGCTGCTCGCTCATTTTCAGGCTCTTGTAGCAAAACAGTACCGTTATCAAACAAAACGAGTTGGTATTCATCTGATTTTTACCGGTTTGAACTCGAATCGGTGTTGCTAATCTTCATGTTGCTTGACTCGGGTTGGTGCGGCTCTGATTTTTGGCTTGAACCGCTGTTGTTGATCTTCATGTACTCCACTTGCTCCAACAAGGAAAATGAGGGACATTTTTTAGAAATGAAAGGTGAATGATCGAGCACAAAATCATTGTGAAAATCCATCACTTTTGTGAAAACACGAAATGACTAGTACACTCCACAGTAATGACCGCTACTCTTGAAGGTGGGTTGAACTTCTTCAAAAATAGCGGGTCCCAACATGGGGACTAGATCATTTATTTTGAAATACGTTTGTGAAATTCAATTTTGAAAACTGTTTTCGAAAACTATTTTGAAAATCAAGTTGGTGAAGAATGTTGTTTGAAATTCATTTGTAGAAACTAGGTTTTCGAAATGAAATTCATGGGAAGTAGTGTTTGAAAATCATTTGTAAACAGTAGATTTTTTGAAATTTGTTCTTTGCAAACTGTTTGATAAAGTTTGTTTTCTAGAAGACTTTGATTGAAATCGGCTTTGAAAGTGTTATGGAAATAACGATTTTAAAATCATTATTTTTCGGAAGTCATTCGAGATAATCAGCTTTGAAGAGATTTCATTAGAGCGTTCAAACTGATTTATTTTCAAATTTTTGCTCATTTTTGAAACGTGATCACACAGATGCAAGCGCGAAAAAAATAAAAATCGTGGCTGATTTTATGTGGAGCTGAGCGTGAATGATTGGGATAATCACCTTCCAGGTCAATCAATGCTTCCATACCACCGGGGAAACCGTCGTTCCTTCACTGTTCATCTCTCGGGATTTATCTCTGTTATGCCTGTGGGGCACGTCATCAAGAAAGTCCGGAGTGCTTAAGTTCGAAAGGTCAGGATACCCAAAGTGATACAGTCACACGAGCCACGGCCGGGGATTATCACAACATACTCACTTTTGGGAAACTTGGGGAAGCACTGCATGGGGTCCGGTCTCCCCTCGTCTGCACGATAAGGTGTGTCTAAAGTCCAAATTATTCGCTGACTACGCTGTGTCATGTATGGGTATCCGTAAATACGGGATCCTCTATGAATTTGTAGCGCGACATTGGGCTCTAAAGACACCCGTGGTGCAAAGGAATCATGGAGAACTGAGCCCATGCAATCTTCAGGGTAAGGCAAAAGGGTGGTCAGACAGGCGGCATACAAGGGGGCAACTACCCATAAAACCCATCCTAGACACTGGATAAGGCAGCTGGACACTGAAGGCTCGTAGCTCACTATATGCTGGCTTAGACTCGGGTAATGGAGGATATTTTTGGATCATGAGCTTCAAGGCGTTGGTCTTGGACCGTATTACCTCGTGGGTTAACTCCTTCTAGGAAGGACCCAACTCATGGGGAATCAACCATGGACCGGTTGGGATCCCGTGACTCGTGGACAAATCGGGTGACATAGAGGAATGCATGTCCTATGCTACCTGATGCAACAATGGGTTGACTCCTTCTAGGAAGGCCCCATTTACAGAGGCAATAAATAAGCAATAAATATTATGTCATGCATGAAGAACAGTAAACAAAAGACAGTAAACACACAACAATAAACACACAAAAGTGAAGCATGCAAATGGTAAAGCAGACATATGGCGCTCAAGGCCAATCTCGAACTCTGAACTCTCATCCTAAATATCCTCTCAAACACACTCTAAGTGTGGAGCGAAGTAGTCCTAGTGGCTCTGAAATGAATCTCTTGAAGGTTTTGAAAGAAGTGGGGAAGTCCCGACAATTTTGAATGGAGTTCAGTCTTCCTTGAGTTTGAGAAAAACTTACTCAAGTTTTCCCCAGCAGAGTCGCCATTCTGTGGAGGGTGATTTTTCGGTATGAGGGGGTCTATCTAAATATGATTTGACTGAAGAGCCAAGATCCTAGAAATATGCCATTTTGTGGAGGGTGAGAACCCGTTATTCTGGCATCCCTCAAATACCTACTAAATCGTCTGTCTTTCCCAGAAAGCATAAAAGGGAGTGCAAGTGTACACCACACCCGCTCTCGATGGGCCCCACGCGGACTTATGCCTCTATAAGGCGGAATTGACTAGAGTCGCCACCTAGTTTGACCTAAGGAACTAGGAAGGGAGGAGAAGGGTTCTAAGAACCGTTAATTGACTCTAAAATTGTGGATAGGACTTATCTGGTCATGTCAGAGATTCTATGTGGGTTCGCACTGGGTTACACCCCTTAGAAGTGGCAACGACCACGACTTCGGATTGGTGCCCGAGGAAACCTCGGTCTCCAATTGTCGGGATTACCGTCTTTCAAAACCTTTTTAGAGAGATTCATTTAGAAGCCAAGGATAGGATTAGGACGGGAAGAGAGAAAGAGAGTAGATGAGGCGAGTTGTCCTGCCAAGCTGGCACCAAATGAAAAGGTTGACAGATTGAGAGTTGATTGAATGTAGATAGTAAAATCGAGGGAAAGTTTATTGATTACGTGGATGAATAAGACCCGAAGTCTAAAGGTTTGAGGGTTTAATGTGAGTCAGAAGAGTTTTGAATGCTTTGAGAGGTATGAGAGCCACCTTAGAGGGGGAAAGGGTTTTTTTGTTTGGAATGGGGTCGCACCCTAGATGGGCTGCCTACGTACTCAACTCCCTGTTGAGATCAGACCTTACGTAGTTCAGGTTTTCTGGGTTTTGGAAGTTTTGATGTTTGTGGAGCTTGAAGATACTTGAGGTGTTCGAGATTTAGAAAGGTTCGAAGTTTCGAAAAGTTTCGGGTTTGGATGCTAGTCTGTGAGACACTCGGGTCTGTGAGACGTTTGGTAAAAAGAGATATCGAAGTCTATGAGGCGCTCGGGCCTGTGAGACTTTGGAAGTTTGAATGAAGTTGGAATTTGTAAGAGGATTCGAGTTTAATGCGAGTTGGAGTTTGGATGATGATTTGGGTATGAAGTGATTTGGAGTTTTGAAGATTATTTGAGTGTGTGAGGCAATTGGTATTTGAATAGAGATCCCGAGTTTTTTAAATTTGAGGTTTGAAAACGGTTAAGGAAAACCATTTTGTTGTAAAAGGGCGGATAATCCCGAGGGATTACCCTATGTACCCCCTCGAACACGACACTTAATTAATGGTAAGTGCCGAGGCTCGAAAGATGGGGCAATGAATTTATGTCGAAAAATAGGATTCAGAGAGAAACACCATGAATGAGATGTTCTCGGTCGAACCCTAATAACGTCTCTAACTCCCGGGTTTTAAAACGTTAAAACTGAAAATATTGAAATCGAGTGGAAGGGAGTTAGACGATTCTGAAATCCCTGCTGCAACTAGGAAGGCAGTCACATCCCTAGCACCCCGCCTTGTAAAAATCTAGGCTACAATCAGGGGAGGTTTGTCACCCTAATGCCCCGCCTAAAGAGATCCAGACTGCGACAAGGGAGGTTACGACCCCAGTGCCCCGCCTCGGATTTTTATTTTAGAAGAGAGACAAGTGATGTCTAACTAGGAAGAAAACATTCTTTGAAGGTGTTAGACATCCCCTGTTCCCCAAAAACGGCTTAGATTGCGTTTAAAAACTGAGTTGGAAAACTTTTGATGTTGTTCGGAAATTCTCGATAAAGAAACTCTGATTTCGAGAAATGTTTTTAGGAGAAAACTTTCTGTATATGTGAGAAGAACTTTCTGTATTTTGAGAAAAGTTTTCTGTGATGTGAGAAGAGTTTTTCCTTTAAAATTCCACAAAATGGTTTCTTTTGAAAACTTGATGAAGTTTGAATAAAATGATTGTTGAAATCTGAGGAGAGAGATTTTTTTGAGTTTGAAATTTGAACAGGATTTACAAGTTGAGTTTGAATTGGATGAATTGAATTCGAGTTGAATGGAATTGGACTGAATTGAAATAAGTTGGGTTTGAATTGGGTTGATTTGAATTCGGGTTGGGGTTGAAAAACGAATCGGGTCAAAGTTGGATTAGGTCAAAGTTGAGATTGGTCAAAGTCAAAGTTGGATTAGGTCAAGGTTGAGATTGGTCAAAGTCAAAGTTCAGATTGGTCAAAGTCAAAGTTCAGATTGGTCAAAGTTGGACCAAGTCAAAGTTGGGTCAAGGTCAAAGTTGGGTCAAGGTCAAAGTTGAGTCAAGGTCAAAGTTCAGGTTGGTCAAAGTTAGACCAAGTCAAAGTTTGGATTGGTCAAAGTTGGACCGAATGGGCTTGATGGGCCGAATGGGCTTAGTGGGCCGAATGGGCTTGATGGCCTTGTTTGGGCTTTGGCCTCGAAATGGGCTTGGGCCTTGAAATGGGATTTATGAACTGTGGGCTGAAGTGGGTTTTGAATTGGGCCTCAGAGTGGCCTTTTGATTTGGGCTGAAGTGGGATTTGAATTAGGCCTTGGAATTAAATTGGGTTAAAATTTGGACCTTATCTAGAGTTGGGCTGAAAAAAAAGGGCCCTGCTTGAAGCTGGGCCAAAATTGGGCCTTGTTTGGATTGGCTGAAGTGGCCCCTTTTTTATGTGGGCTTTATTTGTGATTGGGCTGAAAAAATGTTGTTGGGCTGATTTGTGAGATATTAACAAGTGAGAGGAATTGATTTATTGGTTGGTTTATTAACTCTTGATTAGGGGATGATTTGGAAAGTTTTAAGGAAAATGGGTATTTCTCACATGGACCGTGTCTAGGACCCGTATGCATTGAGGACACCCCGAACCTAAAGCTTTTCTACAAAAGGGATGACCTATGGGCTAACTAGGGCTTCCTATGTCCTTGGGCCTCTACATTGGGCTGGGCCCAATAATCACCAAGCTAAACTATACAATATGAACATATAATGATGATAGTCATGAATTTGAAACCAAAAATAAACCATGTAAACATAACGTGAGCTTAAATGACACAGATGAGTATGTACAATGATTCCTAAAGTGTGGGTTACTAAATAAATTATTCTAAACCTTTTCTAAAAGAAAAAAAATGTTGGTCAACCAATGTCAAAGAGATCGAGGTAACAGTAGTGAATGCGGACGTACAATGCAAAGGTAAATCGGAAAGCAATCGTGATAAAACGAATGAATTTGACCACAAAGAAAACAAGGGCTGGAGTCGAAGCTATTTGCAAATTTCAGTCACGAGAATGTTATTTCCAAGAATGCTTGAGAAACGAGATTATGCACTAAAGCCTAAAAGTCTCACACAAATTTATCCTCATGGTCGACATATCTCATGTACAGAATTAACACATTTAATTGTACAGGTCAGGAAGACACCAGGTTAGACCGAAAATAAACATCTTTAAGAGCCAAGAATTATCAGAGGTAGATACCGCTAGTCTAATACGCTAAATTGGGAGTTATAACTTGAATCCAAAGTTCTAATCAATTAGTCCTTCCTCACTTCTTTTGTTTTGAATTTCAAACAGGTTGTCGGATTAAGCCACTCTTAGCCACATAAACAAGGGGAGAAAACAATAGAACTTAAGCGTCTACCTCAATTAAACCTTAGCAAAACACACACGATTCCAATGCCAGCAAGAGATACGAAAGTATGATAAATCAGTAATGCAAGGATAAATCTTCTCTGAACACGTCAACAGTGGAGATACAAACATATATCCAATGATAGGCATAGAGCAATTTAGCATTTGAAACAAAAACTAGATAGAGATTTTCTAGTGAGGAATTTAGCTGGTAGCGTTCTTTATGAAGAGATATGAAGCACCAAAGTCTGCCACCTTAGCTCGCCCATCAAGTCCATGATCAACCAGACCACAAGCATGCTTCAACTAAAACTCCAAAGAGATACCTCAGCCAAGAAACAAAAATATAAGATCAGCTATGTGAACCCAACATTGAACACAATACAGAAATCGAATAAGTTGTGTATTAAAGGGAAACGTTCCAACCCAAGCGCTTTGAGACAGAAAATCGAGCCAGAAGATTGAGAAAACAAATGCTCACGACAGTGAATTTAAACAACGCTAAGCAAAACATATTTACCCTGACAGATACGCAGACAATTGAGTGAATTAATTCCCTGTCAAGAAATAAAACTAAGCAACACAACTTGGGTGAAGCAACGAGAACCCAGGCCAGAATATGGCGAACATGATGCGACTGAGAGCATCCAATAAATAGCAGCAAATCCATGAAATAGATCCGAAGGAGTATAAGAGCTTAAATCGACATTAATGATGCACAGTTTACATGATATTTACCAGATAGATGATAGGATTTCATAGCTAAAAAAAAACCCATATCAGAACCATCTCTGCGATATTATACGTGGATAACATATATAATGAAAGGATACCAAAGATAAGCCACCGATATTCTTGTCTCACTCTTTCATATGAATACAAAAACAAAACTGGTAGCCATTGACGTACCAAGATTACTGAAACGAAAATGAGAACAAAACTGGAGTTCGAAATCGATTCTAAATGCTTCAAACAGAAAGCAAAAGAACCTTGAACAGAAACGGACAGCCAAACGATTTCTTGCAATCTTTGAACCCATAGACCCATGTCGAAGTCCGGTATTCGTGGTAGCGCATTCATACAATTAATAGAGGTACAACAGGGAATTTTTGACTTTGTGTATGAGTTCTATGGAAAACAGCGACTAACAGGCTCAGCATTAAATGAATTCCAACAAAATCGCTTGCGTAGGGAACCATCTCCCTGGGTCGGGTTTGTCAATAGGTCGAGAACAAAAGAACCAGCAAATGCAAGGAACAACAGCTTTGAAGGATCTCTAATTCTCTATGATCGACTATACAAAAAAAGGGAAGAAAAGGGGCTACGAAACTATATACTTCTGACAATATCATCCGTTCAAACATCCATTTCTATCCTCAGCCATTTAGTAACCAAACATGCAAATGTTTGCAAAAATGAAACAAGACAAAGGAGTAGGTTTTTTTTTATTATTTTTTGCAGGAACTAGAGTCGCGCGAAATGGAAGTTCGACGCTCTAGCTCCGGAGTTTTCTCGCGGTAAAAAGAAAATGAAGATGAGAAGAAATAACTCTTCCTTCGGAAATCAGTTCCGATAGAGTCATGTTTAGACTTCGCCATCACAGGTTTGGTTCCTCTGGCGAGAAGATGCGAGCCATCGAGTTCAGAAGAAAGAAGTTGGAGAATGAAAACAAAGTTTGAAATCGAGATTTTCCCTGAGAGAATAGTGGGGAATAACCGAGGCGAGATAAAATCGAAACAAAGGAAGATCAGATGTAGGGAATGAAGGTTTGAAGAGAAGGTGGTGGTTCCCGGCGAAGGAGGTGGGTTTGATTTCTGATGGGTGCAAAGAAGGCGATGGTGTTGGTGGGTTGTTCTTCCGCCGAAAAAACAACTAGACGGGGGTAATAGGAGTTTGAAGGACGTAAAAAGAAAAGAGCATGCTGTCGGCAATGTTGAAGGCTTGTCGAAGGTCGAGGTCGATCGTGGCTACCGGGTGTTCTAGAGCTTCGTTTGAAGATCGAGAGGAAGAAGAAAGGAGTATTGGGAAGGAGTAGTTTAGTCTCGTTTTGGTTTCTGGAGATAAAAGGATGATCGATGACCAAGATATGAGAAGGTAGCAGCGGTTGCATGTGAAGAGAATAATACAGGAATATCTTGGCCACTGTAAGGTTTTTTTGTTCTTCTTTTATAAGCAGTAGACTAGGGTTTCTAATGGAGAAAGACTAATTGGCATTTTTACTGGGCTAGTTAAATCAAATGGGTTTTATTGAGATTGTTGGGCTGCAAAAATCGGACCCAATGGAGGACGGGCCGCATCTGGTTGGTCTGTTGGTCGAGAAAAGAATAAAATTGAGGTTATTTCCCGAGTATTGAACCCAGGGCTTTTGCATACTTCCCATAGAGACAGACCAGTTGTGCTACCGCATCACTTAGTATAAGTGTGGAGAAAATAGGCATAAATCTGTGATTTGAGCTGAAATAAAATAAGAGAATACTCTCTGTTTCCATCAAGATTCGAACTTGGGACCAATAGCTCTGTCAGTAAACACAATGACCAATCATACTAATGCATAATTCAATATACAAATGAGAGAAAATAATACAAGAGCTCTAACTTCAACTGGATAACTCCTCTAAAAATGCTACGAGTTTAAAAGAAAGTATACAAGGAAAAAGAGAAGACTAATCTAATGACACGAAATTATAGAATGTAAATAATAATATAAGTAAATAAAACAAGATGAACGGGTTTAAGACCGATTATTGTTTGAAAATTCATTTTTTTGGAAAATCGTGTTTTTATGAAATGCTTTGAAAAAGGTTATAAAATGACGGTTTCGTTATGGCATGCACGCTAATATGTTTTGAAAAAGAAAGGCGACGACCCCTCTTATTATTTCGAAATTTACTTTATGGGGTGAGAATTTTTGGTGTCTACACTTACTTATATTGACTTATGTCATAAACTAGCATTTTTTGTTACTATTCACAAAAACAAGGCACATTCTTGTGAAAATTTTGATTTCCCATTAATTTAGACCTCTAAATGTGATACTAAATAGTACACATGTTAATTAAAGAGTAATGATGGACATTTAGCCATTCAAAACTTATTTACAAGACAATTTTTCAAAAATGTGCTTTAAGGCTCCTTAAAGCACATTTTGTGTTTTAACTTGTTTTCAAGCTTGGTTTTCTTTAGTAATTGATTTAATATTTTCATTAACATATTTATAAGGTATAGGTATGACCTTTAGGTCTTATACAAATTTATCCCAAGCTTAGAGCACATTTTTGCCCATATTGACTTTAAGGCATTTATTTGTGTTTTGTTTGGTTTAATTGTCTACCAAGGTTTCCTAAGGACTTAATTAGCCTTATTAAATCATAATTGAATATTATTAAGTCTTGGTAGGCTCTTTGGGTCCTAACCAAGTTCACTCCAAGCTTAGAGCATGTTTTTGCTCAAACTGTATCTTAGTGCTTTATTGCATTTTACTATGGTTTAATTGTTCACTGATGTTTCTAAGGCACTTTTTAGCCTTTACATACCATAGTTTAGTATTTAAACAATATATTAAGGTTTGGGGTATTTCATTAGTTTAAACAGATAGTCTCTCGGCTGAAAGACTTATCCTTTTGGTTAAGATATGTGCAATATGTTGTGCATTCCTTTTGAACTCAGTAGATAATTCTGACTGATGGGACCACCACACTTCTGCTGCGCAACTCTGATTAATTAATGTCTAATCATTCTGGAATAGTTTTAAATACGCTCATAGGTGGTATGTTAACGTTTATTTATGTACATATGTATGGTTGATGAGTTGTGTTCATCATTTTCTTCATTTGGTTACCATTGTTCATCTTGTCTGGACTTCTATCCGTTTACGGGGTATTGCCCCTAAGAATCTATGCATTCTCTGACATGTTCTATTTTGCATTATTATGCTTTTATATTTGAATCCTGTATGTATGGGTGAAGGTGATCTTCCATCTTGTTTGTTGCCAATTATGCCATGTCTTGTTTAGACTGTCGGATCAATGTGCCGCGTTATGCCACTGCTCCTGATTATCTTGTCTCTAAGTAACTGTTAGTTGCAGCATAGTTGGTATTCCTCATTGCATATCTTATTACTGTACGTCGGCTTCCAATAATATTGTAAAGTTTGCCCAACCTGTGATGTTCAAGCGCATGTCATGTATCTTCCATTATCCTTTTTGAGCAAATCTACTACGAGGTTCTTCCTCTGCGTGGCATATACTGTAATTCAGTTGGCCTTCCATTTGATTTTTCATCGTTGAGTTCTCTTCGAATTTTCACTTGATTGTTTTGTGCCTGTATGCTTATTTCTGATAGCTGCTTATGACGGTGATTCCACTGAGATTCTTCTCGTCAATATTATTGAGGCGTCTTGCTCTCCATCAGAGTTGTTTCTTTTCCTGTGTTCCTCCCACTAGTTGCCTTCGCATATGGGGTATCTTCTTGATATATTACTACTTACCTGTCCAATATAGGATTATTCCTTGTCAAGTCCATAAGCTCTCACACGTTTTAGTTGAAGCATTCTTCTCCCCATGGGTCCTTACCCGATTGGTTTGCTATACATATTCTCCATTGATAGTGGTAGCGTCCAGATGGTGAGGTTCATCATCTTGTCGGTGTTGCTGATGCCTACAGTGGTTCAGTTGTTGTAGCTGTAAGGTTGCAGTAATCTTGTTGGTCTTAGATGTGTCTTCTATTCATCGCCTCCTGTAATTGTAATCGTCGGTGTTCGGGTCTTGTATAATACTGGGGTATATTAAAATTCTTCTCTTTGACCTTCAGGTCATCATCCCATGGTTCAGGTATTTGGGTTTACTGTTATCATATTCGATTTCCATTTTCAATGTAGTGTACGAGCTACGGTCGAGCCGTGCATCTTGTATATAATATAGAAATATTTCCTGTTATTACTGATTCACAAATTGTCAGTAGAACATACACGATCTTTTATTGTTTGTTCATCAAGTATACCACAGTAGGGTTCTCGTTAGGGTTTTTAACGAGGTATAGTTTTCTCACAATTCCACATGTTCTTACAGTTTATGAATTAACTCATGTGAGTATTAGTACAATGTTTCTACTCTTTATGTTCCACCTCACTTACAGGTAGGTTCCCGTTTAATATACTTGGTTTGCATTCATAAAGAAGGACATGCAAGTCTATCCTTCCCTTCAGATGGTAATATTGCCATATTTAGAAGGTAGCTTATAAATACTATCATTATTGGTAAGTGTCTCTTGATTTCATATTTAACTTATTTTCATGACTTATGGTACAATAATAGTTAGTATTTCCTTCATAGTTGACTATTTTTCCGATAAACGCGGAGTCGTTTTAGGTATTTAATCTCTTCAAGATAACCTGGACCACGTAACTCTTAACTTAAACCTTCCACATCTCAAATACTTATTAGTCAAAATTTTATATTAAAATTAAGGACAAATACTTACTATCACAGAGATATTTGTGACCACTTGTAGGGAGTCTCAGGAATCATCCAACTCTGACGGGGTCAGCGTCAGTGTTGAACTATCCCTCCACCCCATTTTGTGTTTGGTTTTTCCTTGACCTGACGAGGATCAAGTTCGACCTCCCACGTCAAATATCAAACAACCACATAATTGCAAGTTTCCAAATTTTATCTTATCAAGACTTTGTGAAATACCCCAAACCTTGATATGTTGCTTAAACATTAAACTATGGTATATTAAGGCTAAAAAGTGCCTTAGAAACATTAGTGAACGATTTAAACCTTAGTAAAACAATAAAGTACCACAAACACAGTTTGAGCAAAAACATGCTCTAAGCTTGGAGTGAACTTGGTTAGGACCCAATGAGCCTACCAAGACTTAATAACATTCAATTATGATTTGATAAGGCTAATTAAGTCCTTAGGAAACTTTGGTAGACAGTTAAACCAAACAAAACACAAGAAAACACCTTAAAGTCAATTTAAGCAAATACTTGCTCTAGACTTGGTGTAACCATGTATAATACCTAAAGGTCATTCTTAGACCTTATAAACATGCTAATGAACATGTTAAACCAATTACCAAAGAAAACCAAGCTTGAAAACAAGTTAAAACACAAAATGTGCTTTAAGGAGTCTTAAAGCACATTTTTGAAAAATTGTCTTGTAAATGGGTTTTGAGTGGCTAAATGTCCATCATTACTCCTTAATTAACATGTGTACTACTTAGTATCACATTAGGAAGTCTAAATCAATGGGAAATCAAAAATTTCACAAATATGTGCCTTGTTTTGTGAATAGTAACTAAAACAAGCTAGTTTATGACATTAGTCAACTTTAGTGATTTAATTGGTCAACAAAGACCAAAATACCCCATTTGGCTATAGGGGGCCGGTTTCCAACATGGTGAGTCACCACCATTTACAATTCAATTAAAGAAAAGAAGACATAAAGTAAAGTACTATTCTACTTTATTACATAAATATCTTAACAAGAGTACTCTCTCACCTCATTCTCTTATTTTCTTCCATCCTCACCCCCATCAGTTTTGCTACAGCAAACCACACCATCTCCAACTTCCATAGCTTGTAACTTCTAGCTCCATGGTCCAAATTCAATTTTAAAACCACCATTCTTCTAGTTGGAGCAAGCTCTACACTTCTACCTTTTCAAATCTTCAAGAACTCCATTTCGGTGCCATGAAGATTCACCATTGATGGAGCTTGAGCTCACCTTTTCATACCTTGTCATTCTCCTTGGCTTCAAGGTAAGGAAAATCAAAGAAAAACTCCATTTCCTCTTGTTTTTGTGTTGGCCGAAAATTCACCATGTAATGGTGTCTTCTTTTGGTTCTTCCATAGCTTCATTCCAATCTTCCAAGGGCTTGGTGGAGTCCTCTCTTGATGCTTATCCAAGCTCTCTTTTGTTTCCAAGGTAAAACAACTATCCTAATGTGTTAAGACAATATATATAACCTAGGGTTTATAAGTGAGTTTAAACATGAAGCTTGAATGCTCATTGGTTTTACTTGTGTATTGATTGAACATTGACAAGTAACCAAGTCCTCTTGCCGATTTCCAAACAAGGAAGAACAAGAGTGTTCAAGTAAAAATCTTGGAGAAAGGAGGTAAACAAACTATCTCAATGTAGTTTAAATGCCTTAGGAAAAATGAGCTTGATTTTCTTAATAAAATACCTAAGGAGCCAATGGCAAATGAGCTAGTGAATTGTTCTTAAGGGAATTATTAAAAGGCATATGTGATGTTGAGTGTATTTGCAGGTTGAAGGCATTTAAATGTGGAAATTCAGTGTTTAAGTTTAATGCAATTTAAGGGCCTAAGGGCCATGTTATTTAAGGGCCTAAGTGCCAAGCAATTTAAGTTCATGCACTATATTGTGATGTAGTGTAGTTTAAAGATTTAGATGTGTGTAAATAACATTCTTTGTGAAGATGAATGTCTTGGATGGTTAAAGGATGAAAAACAATATGTTTGTGTGTATTAAATGAATAAGGGTTCTTGGTTATGGTAAGGTTAAAAATTATGCGTTTTGGTGTAAGGAGATACAAGGGAAACTATGTCAAAATTTGGTTAATGAACAAGGAGTTTTAGGTGTTCAAAATGATGTTTGGTGACCTAGGTCGAACTAGGAATGATTAAGGTTTAAATTGGTGAAAGAAGGTGAAATAAGGTCTTCTTAGGTGTTAAAATGTCTTGGGCGTTATCTTGGAGGATTTAGGATGCAAATGAGTATTTCGAGGATACTTCAAGATCATGGTGAGATTGTGTTAAGGATTTATACAAGTTTTGGTACCAATGAGGAAGTAAGGTGTTGTAAGGAAGATGTGTGAACTTGTGGAGAAAATTCTTGGAAGGGCATAAAGTATTTTGGAGGGCTAAATAATGTGTGGGAACATGCTATAAACCTAAGGGGGAAATATTATAAGTGTTGAGCATTTTGGCAAGAAATGAGTAAGTGTTTAAGGGTATAGAAAATGAAATTTTTGGCACGTCCGAACTTCCGTCCGTACAGGGACGTTTAGACATGCCCTGTTGCGCGTAAGTTTCCTGAGCTCTAAAGCTGCGTCCGAACTACCGTTCGAATTTGGAAGTTCGGACACACCCATCTCTATTCTCTGGTTTAGCCTCGAACAGTGTCCGAACTTGGGAAGCTCGGACACATGTTCGGACAGTCGTCAGTTTACACCCTTTTGAGTCTCGACTTGCGTCCGAACTTCGGAAGCTCGGACACAAGTTCGGACATGGTGCTGTTTTGACCAAAAACTTTGTTTAAGGTTAGAAAATGATATCTAATGAAGGGGATTGATAAGTAATGATGTTATGAGATTGTTAAGGACATGTTAAGTGAGTTATAATGATGATTGAGTGGGTGAAAAGTTGTGTTAAAATGTAAAAGTAAAACAAGTTAAAAATGTGGAGTTATTTAACTGTTTAACGGGAGTAAGTCATGAGCATTAGACTTTAAACAATCAAGTTACCCCGTGTTAATGAAAGTAAATGCAATGTTACCAGTTGTTCAAAGATGTTACGAGGAACATGTGATGGCACGTTAGAGTGAAACCCCGGTGACAGGTATGGTTTTTTTGCAACCTGTGTCCTACCGGATTACACCGGCTTGTATGCCAATGTGTTTTCTGAATGTTTGCCACGTTGTAAGATAAAAGTATGTAATGAGTTTACAGTAATTCATATATGTGGTGTGACTAGTTCCGATACCGTTTAACCTCGAAGGTGTTAAACCTTAGTTAACTGAGTCTAGGATCACATAAGAGATCGGTATTCGGATTTAACGACCCGAACCATGGGACATTCTAACCACGACTACGCGTGAGTTTGTTGTATGATGTTTGCGTGTGATGTTTGTGTGTGAATGTATGAACATCCCTTGTGTGATTAACTCAGTTGTAATACCGTATTGTGTGCTGATGTGATAGGTTCCACAGCGGAGTCTTTATCTGTGAATATTTATATATTATGGGGGGGTGAGGAATCCGGTAGTTCCGGTCGCGCGTTGTTTGGGAGTTGTTGTATACAGTTTCTTCAGCTTCCTCTCTGTTGGTTGTCTTCCTTCATTGGTCTTCGATCACCCCTGAGTTTAACCAAGGCTCTTGACTCACGTCTGTTGGGGATTATGTACGGTGTGTTCGGATCACTATGTCCGATCCATCTTTGTGTTAAGTTATCCGTTCGTCTAACAGGATGGTAACGAGTTATGTAAACGAGCTTAGCATGGGTTTGACCGCAATCTCTAGGCTCTCCCAGTGAACTAACTATGTTAGGGGCGGTTCCTAAAGTGATCCGTACCCGTTATGTTATGTGTTATTGATGTACTGCAATGCTTATTGCGATGTGATGTTATATGTTGTTTAAATGTGAAATATGTGGATCATGGATATGAATCCCAGTTTGTAAAAGAGACGTTTATGGAAACCTGACTAGTGGGTAAGTGTCGTCTATTAAGGAAATAGCTCCATTAAAGGAGAAACACTCTAGGGTCAAAGAACACAAAGAGTGATTTATTAGGTGTAGATGTGTTGTCTGTATTTGTTGTGACCACTGTTGTGGATTGTAATATGTTTTGTGTTATTGGAGTACATGCATGATTTAAATGTAATCAACCGCATGCTAAGACGACAAATAGTTGTGTGTGGCCCGGTAGCATGCGGGCTGCGGGATTACCATACCAGCAAAGGTGCTGAGCCCCTGGGGGGCCACCCTTTCTTCGTCTTCCTATTTCAGGTACAAGGAGCCGGAAGCCGTTTGAGAGTAGGACGGGGTAGTGGTTGTACATGGGTAGCCATTTAAATTGTGTATGTATTGTAGGTGTAGTAAGACCGAAATTGTTATCGGCATTAGTTTGTAAATACTCGGTACAGTTGGAAGGTATATGTATGTTGTTGTTGTAAATGGAAAGGGATAGAATGTGCAATTGCTCGGGAATCTAGCCCATCAGACCGATACAATGTATAAGTAATAGCCTTGTTAGCCACGTGGGTGGTTTACGGCGTGTAACACCAACGAGTTAAGTAATGTGATGAAGTATGTTTTCCGCTGCAGTTAGTTGTTAAGTGTGTTGTTGTTAGTTGGGGTGTTACAAAAAGTGGTATCAGAGCGAAGTATCGCTCAGATGACTGAATTACCGAGCTTAGGAAGTACCGAGTTAGGATTTTAGTACTTTGGGTTAAGGGTTGAGTTACAGCATGAGAGATACGCTAGTTAGGAACTACCAGTGAATACTGGAAACCTACAATATCCTTCCCGCCCTCCACAATCCCTAATTTAAAATTTGGGAAAGAACGCCAGAGAGATGGAAGTCCTCTCATACTCGGGAAATCCGATCTGGCTGTTATTAAGTACTTCTGTGAGAACGGAGAAGAACCAGTCATACGGTAGATCCCGAAGAGTGGGAATCCCGGAGACTGTTTCTACCTGGACAATGTTAACCGCATTTAATAGCGAAGAATGAAGAATCCTACACGAAAGAGAATAGAATTTCCGGCAACCTGGGTCGACATGTCGAGCAGTCGAGAACAACCAGCTTGCAACGCGCCAACCGTGCAACAGGCAGGAAGTGAGGAAATAGAACCCGAGACGAGTGTCTACGGGACTACAAAAGTTAAATAATACATCGACGGTATACCAACCGACTAAGGAACTAAAACGTAGTACCCAAACAAGGGACAAGTCTCAGTAAAATGCGTGGAACGGGCTACGAAGGAGATACAATACTAAGTGAGAAGGGGTCTTCCAGAATGGGAAACACCCTAGTTAGTGGTTATCATGAGAAGACAGTGAGAAGTACCCAGAAGATTTATTGTTAAGACTGTAAGACCTAAGTAAGGGCCAACAAGGCCACTGATGACAATGCGGGTAAAACAATACCACAACCGGTATGGGTTGAACCAGAAGCTAGTTAGCATGGCGCACTTGCCATGGCAAGTGCTGCTATAACAGGGCAGTTCGGGAAATTTTTTAACAACTACAAAGTACCTAGTAAAGTACCATGAAGTTAAGTGAGATCATCATAACCGTGGAAGGGCTTGATAGCCTAACCTCTGTAATTGGAAATACACCAGTCAGCAGGAAGCTAGACTTGGTTAAGGCAAGAAAACGTGTGAAACCACGGGAATTTTTCTTTCAAACTTAGAACCATTTCCAAACCTTTTTTTCAAAACCAAAGTTTTCCTTCAAACCTATACTCATTTTAACCTTCTTTTAAACCAAACCAGTAAACCCAAGGGTAGTTGATAAGGATACAACAGTGGATAAACCTTACCTTGATTAAGTTCTGGAAGCAGGGCATGCATATTATCACAAGATGATATAAGGGAGTTGACAACAGAATACTTCACCTAGGCGTGTGACAGACACTACGAGTGTACCAACTGTAATGTGGGACGACCGCACTCCGATAGGAGCATGTGGGCCTGACAGACCTACTTATGGGTTAGTCGGGTAAGTAGCGATGTATCAGTATGGTACCCCACATATGTATACGAGTAGAGTCGGGAACACGGAAGTAGTCGACTCCATACTACGGTCAGCAGTATAAGACAAGCAGCAGGAGCAATGAATTACCAAGAATGGTTGAAGTAAAGGAACTCAGTTAAGTTAACGAGACTAAAGGGATTAGTAAATTCATTCCAAGGGAATGTTTTAAGAGTCAGGGAGTGCGAAGTGCACTGACTGTTATGTAAAGACATCACATATGTCTTAAGAATCCCGAGGGATAAACATGATAGCTGGAACAGTGACCCATCCTATACACGACAAGGCAGATGCCTAATGTGGACATGTTAATGTGCAACGAACGGGATGAAATTCCCAGAATGAGTACCTACACTACCAGGAAATGTTGATCTTCACAGAAGAAGATAATAAGCCAGTTAAGAATGCAAAACGGCGTGGCTAACTGAATATACCAATAAGTGCGAACCAGATGTAATGGCATAACTTAGCAACACCCAGGAGCAATCCTTGAAGGGTGTTCGCATCAACAATTGTTGCACGAAATAATGTGACAGAAACGCAAGGACTGAAACTAACACCCAGTTTAAGCATAGGTCGTCAGGAGACAGACTGACAATCCCAAGGGGCACCCCATGAAAGGAAACGGAATATAACGACCTTGTCATGGAGCCCAATATGATATCCAAACCATGTAATGTTGTACAGAGAAGTAAATGTGTGTGAACAGCCTACAATGAGTAGAGCTCGAGGCAGTAGGGCTACTAAGCCACAAGCAAACGTGTTATGAAAAATTTGAATCAATTGTAGAAGTCTATGTTGTACAAGTGAATAGAGCGGAGAACGAACCACTGCTTTATGAGTGGGAATACCTCTCGATATTGTGAAACCGCGGGAGCGGTAGTTGTGTGAAACAAGTTCAAGAAATATGTTAAGGATTGACCATGTTGTTATTGCAGGAGAACAGTTAGTTTGGTAGCATGTGTGTATAAAGTGAAGCACCGAACTGAATAACGCCGGTTTGTAACTCGAGTGATCAACGCTCAAGGAGCATTCAGTAGTCATCCAAGTGAATGACAAACCATAATGCGAACGATGTAAGTATATGTGTGGAAGTTAATGTGACAGTAAATACCATGTAAGTTAGTGTTATGCAATGAGTAAGAACACGATGCGCTGTAAGCGACCGTTGTATAAGTATTGTTAAACGATAAGTGATAGCAAATAATATGGCAGATAAGACCAGTTATGAGTTAAACTCAGTGGAGATGCAAGGTAAGTGATGATAAACAGATTGGGCAATAAGCCAGTAGTTGGTACTATGTGATAAGGAACTCAGTGTGGATTCCCATTGCTAATAAGAGATTTACTGTCAAGAGTTTACGCCTCTGCACTCTGTATGACTGAGTGTTTTGGTATTGCACTTACGCAGTAATGATCGAGTGGGATAGCTAGGATTCGGGAAATGTTAATTGTGGAGGAAACAAAAAGCGGCTTATAACGCCATAGTGACTGATGCATAGGAAATGCAAGGACGTACCAATGAAAGAGTACTTGTACAGGACCAAATGTGGAGGCATGATTAAGAACAAGTGACTACAATAGCACTAAATACCAAATATTGGTATGGAATATACCTCAAGTGTGGGAAATAACCGAGAGAGCACTACACATTAGGTGGTAGCTCAATCTCAACCGACAGTAAGTCGGAAGGAAACAAGTCAATCATTGTGAAATCATAGCAGTATACACAGTAAATTATTATGGAAGTGGAAAGAAAGTTTGTAACTCACCGAATTCGCACGGTTAGAGATACCACGCATCGGTTGAGAAACCGTTATTACCAAGATAAAGGTGAAAATTGGAGATGTACAATACAGTAAGAATAACGAGTGGGGCAAACTAAGCTCTACAGTTATCAGAGTTGCGCAGTAGACACTAGTGAGCCAGTGATTCAAGTGTTGAATGTGCATAGTGAACATGAGTGAAAGGCTAATTATTAATGCCTAGAAGCCTCACAGGCCAGAACCGAAACCGGTTATGAGTTAAATAAACTCTAATGAGAATTCTTGGTTTAGGAACTAAACCGCCAATATGGTTAAGATCCTCTAATCGGAATGCATTGTATAACAGACCGCGTGGAAGTTAAAGTACTTCACGACAGCAGAACGTTTTAAACCAATGATTAAGTGATTGATTACGTGGGCGTAATCCCTTTTAAGGGGGGTAGAGCGCAAAACCACTTAGTGTGTATTACCATACAAGTGTACGTGACCTATGGTGTGCATAGCACAAAATAATTTGTTTTGATGATTGGTGTGTGTGTTACGTAAACCTACGCATTCATTCATGGTTTAATTGTGGTAATTACGCACAGAAGATGCGAATACCATTGTGATAAGTGTGTTTATTTGTTAACAGTTGTGTGTGATAGTACAAGTGTGGGGAGTAGAGAAACTCCCGGGGAACTAAAACCCCGACATTATATGTTCATATGACACTAAATGTGAAACTGTGTGTTGTATTTTGATAAAATATATGTATATATATATATATACAATCTAGTGATTCATGAAAGGGTATGGAACCGACATAGAACCTAGTGAGAATAAGATTCCCTAGGTAACAGGAATAAAGTGAATGGAGATAACTGATAGACAGAGTTCTATCCTTTGGAGATGTAATGATTATGACTAGAATGACCAACAAGATAGAAAATTGAAAATGAGTGTATTATTTGATGCTTGAAAATGAAGTGGGAGGTGGAACTTGATTTGCATGCGATCAAGGGAAGCCGAACACAAATTGGGGTGGAAGGATAGTTCAACACTGATGCTGATCACATCAGGGTTGGATGATTCTTGAAGCTCCCTATAAGTGGTCGCAAATAACCGCACTAAGGAAAAGAAATAAAGAACATAAGTTGGACTTGGAGTTGTATGTGTTTTCAAAAGGATTTTAAATCGGTAGTTATAAAACGGCGATAGATACCTTACATTATGAAAGTACTTTTACTTAACCTTACAAAGAATATTTTTGTAGTACTTGCTCACGAGCCAAGGACGTATGAGCCTTGTCTTCGGACCGGTGACATGGGAAGTATATATGTTAAAGATTAAGTGATTGTTTTGATCTCCCAAAGGAACAGAGACAGAAGGTGTCCATCGCGACCGGGTTCTGCGGATCACAGTATACAAAAGATATTTTGGTTGCCATACATGCTAAGACATGTTGTGTGGTATGTGTAATAAATGTTATTTGACCTTGAGTCCTAATGGGTTGAGTTCCGAAAGTTGTTATGTTACCTAGACCTATGTGTCTAAATGTTGTTATGTTACCTAGACCTATGTGTCTAAATGTTGTTATGTTACCCAGACCTGAGAGTCTAAGGGTTGTTATGTAAGTACAATGTTGTTAAGATACCCAGACCGTTGAGTCCGAGGTTATCATGTAAGTATGTTATGTTAGTATGTATGGATGTATATGTTACCCGGACTGTTAAGTCTGAGGGTGTGATGTAAAGTATGTTTGGTTATGGAAGTTTTATTTGCAAGTAATCCCTGTGTTCTAATCCAAATGATGCGTGAGAAGTGTGAACTTCGAGGACGAAGTTCTTTTAAGGGGGGTAGATTGAAATACCCCAAACCTTGATATGTTGCTTAAACATTAAACTATGGTATATTAAGGCTAAAAAGTGCCTTAGAAACATTAGTGAACGATTTAAACCTTAGTAAAAAATAAAGTACCACAAACACAGTTTGAGCAAAAACATGCTCTAAGCTTGGAGTGAACTTGGTTAGGACCTAATGAGCCTACCAAGACTTAATAAAATTCAATTATGATTTTATAAGGCTAATTAAGTCCTTAGGAAACTTTGGTAGACATTTAAACCAAACAAAACACAAGAAAACACCTTTAAGTCAATTTAAGCAAATACTTGCTCTAGACTTGGTGTAACCATGTATAATACCTAAAGGTCATTCTTAGACCTTATAAACATGCTAATGAACATGTTAAACCAATTACCAAAGAAAACCAAGCTTGAAAACAAGTTAAAACACAAAATGTGCTTTAAGGAGTCTTAAAGCACATTTTTGAAAAAAATGTCTTGTAAATGGGTTTTGAGTGGCTAAATGTCCATATTACTCCTTAATTACCATTTGTACTACTTAGTATCACATTAGGAAGTCCAGATCAATGGGAAACCAAAATTTCACAAATATGTGCCTTGTTTTGTGAATAGTAACTAAAATAAGCTAGTTTATGACATTAGTCAACTTTAGTGATTTTTGGTCAACAAAGACCAAAATACCCCATTTGGATATAGGGGGCCGGTTTCCAACATGGTGAGTCACCACCATTACAATTCAATTAAAGAAAGGAAGACATAAAGTAAAGTACTATTCTACTTTATTACATAAATATCTTAACAACAGTACTCTCTCACCTCATTCTCTTATTTCTCTTATTCTTCATCCTCACCGATTTCTTCATCTTCCATCCTCACCCCCATCAGTTTTGCTACAGCAAACCACACCATCTCCAACTTCCATAGCTTGTAACTTCTAGCTCCATGGTCCAAATTCAATTTTAAAACCACCATTCTTCTAGTTGGAGCAAGCTCTACACTTCTACCTTTTCAAATCTTCAAGAACTCCATTTCGGTGCCATGAAGATTCACCATTGATGGAGCTTGAGCTCACCTTTTCATACCTTGTCATTCTCCTTGGCTTCAAGGTAAGGAAAATCAAAGAAAAACTCCATTTCCTCTTGTTTTTGTGTTGGCCGAAAATTCACCATGTAATGGTGTCTTCTTTTGGTTCTTCCATAGCTTCATTCCAATCTTCCAAGGGCTTGGTGGAGTCCTCTCTTGATGCTTATCCAAGCTCTCTTTTGTTTCCAAGGTAAAACAACTATCCTAATGTGTTAAGACAATATATATAACCTAGGGTTTATAAGTGAGTTTAAACATGAAGCTTGAATGCTCATTGGTTTTACTTGTGTATTGATTGAACATTGACAAGTAACCAAGTCCTCTTGCCGATTTCCAAACAAGGAAGAACAAGAGTGTTCAAGTAAAAATCTTGGAGAAAGGAGGTAAACAAACTATCTCAATGTAGTTTAAATGCCTTAGGAAAAATGAGCTTGATTTTCTTAATAAAATACCTAAGGAGCCAATGGCAAATGAGCTAGTGAATTGTTCTTAAGGGAATTATTAAAAGGCATATGTGATGTTGAGTGTATTTGCAGGTTGAAGGCATTTAAATGTGGAAATTCAGTGTTTAAGTTTAATGCAATTTAAGGGCCTAAGGGCCATGTTATTTAAGGGCCTAAGTGCCAAGCAATTTAAGTTCATGCACTATATTGTGATGTAGTGTAGTTTAAAGATTTAGATGTGTGTAAATAACATTCTTTGTGAAGATGAATGTCTTGGATGGTTAAAGGATGAAAAACAATATGTTTGTGTGTATTAAATGAATAAGGGTTCTTGGTTATGGTAAGGTTAAAAATTATGCGTTTTGGTGTAAGGAGATACAAGGGAAACTATGTCAAAATTTGGTTAATGAACAAGGAGTTTTAGGTGTTCAAAATGATGTTTGGTGACCTAGGTCGAACTAGGAATGATTAAGGTTTAAATTGGTGAAAGAAGGTGAAATAAGGTCTTCTTAGGTGTTAAAATGTCTTGGGCGTTATCTTGGAGGATTTAGGATGCAAATGAGTATTTCGAGGATACTTCAAGATCATGGTGAGATTGTGTTAAGGATTTATACAAGTTTTGGTACCAATGAGGAAGTAAGGTGTTGTAAGGAAGATGTGTGAACTTGTGGAGAAAATTCTTGGAAGGGCATAAAGTATTTTGGAGGGCTAAATAATGTGTGGGAACATGCTATAAACCTAAGGGGGAAATATTATAAGTGTTGAGCATTTTGGCAAGAAATGAGTAAGTGTTTAAGGGTATAGAAAATGAAATTTTTGGCACGTCCGAACTTCCGTCCGTACAGGGACGTTTAGACATGCCCTGTTGCGCGTAAGTTTCCTGAGCTCTAAAGCTGCGTCCGAACTACCGTTCGAATTTGGAAGTTCGGACACACCCATCTCTATTCTCTGGTTTAGCCTCGAACAGTGTCCGAACTTGGGAAGCTCGGACACATGTTCGGACAGTCGTCAGTTTACACCCTTTTGAGTCTCGACTTGCGTCCGAACTTCGGAAGCTCGGACACAAGTTCGGACATGGTGCTGTTTTGACCAAAAACTTTGTTTAAGGTTAGAAAATGATATCTAATGAAGGGGATTGATAAGTAATGATGTTATGAGATTGTTAAGGACATGTTAAGTGAGTTATAATGATGATTGAGTGGGTGAAAAGTTGTGTTAAAATGTAAAAGTAAAACAAGTTAAAAATGTGGAGTTATTTAACTGTTTAACGGGAGTAAGTCATGAGCATTAGACTTTAAACAATCAAGTTACCCCGGTGTTAATGAAAGTAAATGCAATGTTACCAGTTGTTCAAAGATGTTACGAGGAACATGTGATGGCACGTTAGAGTGAAACCCCGGTGACAGGTATGGTTTTTTTGCAACCTGTGTCCTACCGGATTACACCGGCTTGTATGCCAATGTGTTTTTCTGAATGTTTGCCACGTTGTAAGATAAAAGTATGTAATGAGTTTACAGTAATTCATATATGTGGTGTGACTAGTTCCGATACCGTTTAACCTCGAAGGTGTTAAACCTTAGTTAACTGAGTCTAGGATCACATAAGAGATCGGTATTCGGATTTAACGACCCGAACCATGGGACATTCTAACCACGACTACGCGTGAGTTTGTTGTATGATGTTTGCGTGTGATGTTTGTGTGTGAATGTATGAACATCCCTTGTGTGATTAACTCAGTTGTAATACCGTATTGTGTGCTGATGTGATAGGTTCCACAGCGGAGTCTTTATCTGTGAATATTTATATATTATGGGGGGGTGAGGAATCCGGTAGTTCCGGTCGGCGTTGTTTGGGAGTTGTTGTATACAGTTTCTTCAGCTTCCTCTCTGTTGGTTGTCTTCCTTCATTGGTCTTCGATCACCCCTGAGTTTAACCAAGGCTCTTGACTCACGTCTGTTGGGGATTATGTACGGTGTGTTCGGATCACTATGTCCGATCCATCTTTGTGTTAAGTTATCCGTTCGTCTAACAGGATGGTAACGAGTTATGTAAACGAGCTTAGCATGGGTTTGACCGCAATCTCTAGGCTCTCCCAGTGAACTAACTATGTTAGGGGCGGTTCCTAAAGTGATCCGTACCCGTTATGTTATGTGTTATTGATGTACTGCAATGCTTATTGCGATGTGATGTTATATGTTGTTTAAATGTGAAATATGTGGATCATGGATATGAATCCCAGTTTGTAAAAGAGACGTTTATGGAAACCTGACTAGTGGGTAAGTGTCGTCTATTAAGGAAATAGCTCCATTAAAGAGAAACACTCTAGGGTCAAAGAACACAAAGAGTGATTTATTAGGTGTAGATGTGTTGTCTGTATTTGTTGTGACCACTGTTGTGGATTGTAATATGTTTTGTGTTATTGGAGTACATGCATGATTTAAATGTAATCAACCGCATGCTAAGACGACAAATAGTTGTGTGTGGCCCGGTAGCATGCGGGCTGCGGGATTACCATACCAGCAAAGGTGCTGAGCCCCTGGGGGGCCACCCTTTCTTCGTCTTCCTATTTCAGGTACAAGGAGCCGGAAGCCGTTTGAGAGTGGGGTAGTGGTTGTACATGGGTAGCCATTTAAATTGTGTATGTATTGTAGGTGTAGTAAGACCGAAATTGTTATCGGCATTAGTTTGTAAATACTCGGTACAGTTGGAAGGTATATGTATGTTGTTGTTGTAAATGGAAAGGGATAGAATGTGCAATTGCTCGGGAATCTAGCCCATCAGACCGATACAATGTATAAGACTAGCTTGTTAGCCCGTGGGTGGTTTACGGCGTGTAACACCAACGAGTTAAGTAATGTGATGAAGTATGTTTTCCGCTGCAGTTAGTTGTTAAGTGTGTTGTTGTTAGTTGGGGTGTTACAAAAAGTGGTATCAGAGCGAAGTATCGCTCAGATGACTGAATTACCGAGCTTAGGAAGTACCGAGTTAGGATTTTAGTACTTTGGGTTAAGGGTTGAGTTACAGCATGAGAGATACGCTAGTTAGGAACTACCAGTGAATACTGGAAACCTACAATATCCTTCCCGCCCTCCACAATCCCTAATTTAAAATTTGGGAAAGAACGCCAGAGAGATGGAAGTCCTCTCATACTCGGGAAATCCGATCTGGCTGTTATTAAGTACTTCTGTGAGAACGGAGAACCAGTCATACGGTAGATCCCGAAGAGTGGGAATCCCGGAGACTGTTTCTACCTGGACAATGTTAACCGCATTTAATAGCGAAGAATGAAGAATCCTACACGAAAGAGAATAGAATTTCCGGCAACCTGGGTCGACATGTCGAGCAGTCGAGAACAACCAGCTTGCAACGCGCCAACCGTGCAACAGGCAGGAAGTGAGGAAATAGAACCCGAGACGAGTGTCTACGGGACTACAAAAGTTAAATAATACATCGACGGTATACCAACCGACTAAGGAACTAAAACGTAGTACCCAAACAAGGGACAAGTCTCAGTAAAATGCGTGGAACGGGCTACGAAGGAGATACAATACTAAGTGAGAAGGGGTCTTCCAGAATGGGAAACACCCTAGTTAGTGGTTATCATGAGAAGACAGTGAGAAGTACCCAGAAGATTTATTGTTAAGACTGTAAGACCTAAGTAAGGGCCAACAAGGCCACTGATGACAATGCGGGTAAAAACAATACCACAACCGGTATGGGTTGAACCAGAAGCTAGTTAGCATGGCGCACTTGCCATGGCAAGTGCTGCTATAACAGGGCAGTTCGGGAAATTTTTTAACAACTACAAAGTACCTAGTAAAGTACCATGAAGTTAAGTGAGATCATCATAACCGTGGAAGGGCTTGATAGCCTAACCTCTGTAATTGGAAATACACCAGTCAGCAGGAAGCTAGACTTGGTTAAGGCAAGAAAACGTTGTGAAACCACGGGAATTTTTCTTTCAAACTTAGAACCATTTCCAAACCTTTTTTTCAAAACCAAAGTTTTCCTTCAAACCTATACTCATTTTTAACCTTCTTTTAAACCAAACCAGTAAACCCAAGGGTAGTTGATAAGGATACAACAGTGGATAAACCTTACCTTGATTAAGTTCTGGAAGCAGGGCATGCATATTATCACAAGATGATATAAGGGAGTTGACAACAGAATACTTCACCTAGGCGTGTGACAGACACTACGAGTGTACCAACTGTAATGTGGGACGACCGCACTCCGATAGGAGCATGTGGGCCTGACAGACCTACTTATGGGTTAGTCGGGTAAGTAGCGATGTATCAGTATGGTACCCCACATATGTATACGAGTAGAGTCGGGAACACGGAAGTAGTCGACTCCATACTACGGTCAGCAGTATAAGACAAGCAGGAGCAATGAATTACCAAGAATGGTTGAAGTAAAGGAACTCAGTTAAGTTAACGAGACTAAAGGGATTAGTAAATTCATTCCAAGGGAATGTTTTAAGAGTCAGGGAGTGCGAAGTGCACTGACTGTTATGTAAAGACATCACATATGTCTTAAGAATCCCGAGGGATAAACATGATAGCTGGAACAGTGACCCATCCTATACACGACAAGGCAGATGCCTAATGTGGACATGTTAATGTGCAACGAACGGGATGAAATTCCCAGAATGAGTACCTACACTACCAGGAAATGTTGATCTTCACAGAAGAAGATAATAAGCCAGTTAAGAATGCAAAACGGCGTGGCTAACTGAATATACCAATAAGTGCGAACCAGATGTAATGGCATAACTTAGCAACACCCAGGAGCAATCCTTGAAGGGTGTTCGCATCAACAATTGTTGCACGAAATAATGTGACAGAAACGCAAGGACTGAAACTAACACCCAGTTTAAGCATAGGTCGTCAGGAGACAGACTGACAATCCCAAGGGGCACCCCATGAAAGGAAACGGAATATAACGACCTTGTCATGGAGCCCAATATGATATCCAAACCATGTAATGTTGTACAGAGAAGTAAATGTGTGTGAACAGCCTACAATGAGTAGAGCTCGAGGCAGTAGGGCTACTAAGCCACAAGCAAACGTGTTATGAAAAATTTGAATCAATTGTAGAAGTCTATGTTGTACAAGTGAATAGAGCGGAGAACGAACCACTGCTTTATGAGTGGGAATACCTCTCGATATTGTGAAACCGCGGGAGCGGTAGTTGTGTGAAACAAGTTCAAGAAATATGTTAAGGATTGACCATGTTGTTATTGCAGGAGAACAGTTAGTTTGGTAGCATGTGTGTATAAAGTGAAGCACCGAACTGAATAACGCCGGTTTGTAACTCGAGTGATCAACGCTCAAGGAGCATTCAGTAGTCATCCAAGTGAATGACAAACCATAATGCGAACGATGTAAGTATATGTGTGGAAGTTAATGTGACAGTAAATACCATGTAAGTTAGTGTTATGCAATGAGTAAGAACACGATGCGCTGTAAGCGACCGTTGTATAAGTATTGTTAAACGATAAGTGATAGCAAATAATATGGCAGATAAGACCAGTTATGAGTTAAACTCAGTGGAGATGCAAGGTAAGTGATGATAAACAGATTGGGCAATAAGCCAGTAGTTGGTACTATGTGATAAGGAACTCAGTGTGGATTCCCATTGCTAATAAGAGATTTACTGTCAAGAGTTTACGCCTCTGCACTCTGTATGACTGAGTGTTTTGGTATTGCACTTACGCAGTAATGATCGAGTGGGATAGCTAGGATTCGGGAAATGTTAATTGTGGAGGAAACAAAAAGCGGCTTATAACGCCATAGTGACTGATGCATAGGAAATGCAAGGACGTACCAATGAAAGAGTACTTGTACAGGACCAAATGTGGAGGCATGATTAAGAACAAGTGACTACAATAGCACTAAATACCAAATATTGGTATGGAATATACCTCAAGTGTGGGAAATAACCGAGAGAGCACTACACATTAGGTGGTAGCTCAATCTCAACCGACAGTAAGTCGGAAGGAAACAAGTCAATCATTGTGAAATACATAGCAGTATACACAGTAAATTATTATGGAAGTGGAAAGAAAGTTTGTAACTCACCGAATTCGCACGGTTAGAGATACCACGCATCGGTTGAGAAACCGTTATTACCAAGATAAAGGTGAAAATTGGAGATGTACAATACAGTAAGAATAACGAGTGGGGCAAACTAAGCTCTACAGTTATCAGAGTTGCGCAGTAGACACTAGTGAGCCAGTGATTCAAGTGTTGAATGTGCATAGTGAACATGAGTGAAAGGCTAATTATTAATGCCTAGAAGCCTCACAGGCCAGAACCGAAACCGGTTATGAGTTAAATAAACTCTAATGAGAATTCTTGGTTTAGGAACTAAACCGCCAATATGGTTAAGATCCTCTAATCGGAATGCATTGTATAACAGACCGCGTGGAAGTTAAAGTACTTCACGACGGCAGAACGTTTTAAACCAATGATTAAGTGATTGATTACGTGGGCGTAATCCCTTTTAAGGGGGGTAGAGCGCAAAACCACTTAGTGTGTATTACCATACAAGTGTACGTGACCTATGGTGTGCATAGCACAAATAATTTGTTTTGATGATTGGTGTGTGTGTTACGTAAACCTACGCATTCATTCATGGTTTAATTGTGGTAATTACGCACAGAAGATGCGAATACCATTGTGATAAGTGTGTTTATTTGTTAACAGTTGTGTGTGATAGTACAAGTGTGGGGAGTAGAGAAACTCCCGGGGAACTAAAACCCCGACATTATATGTTCATATGACACTAAATGTGAAACTGTGTTGTATTTTGATAAAATATATGTATATATATATATACAATCTAGTGATTCATGAAAGGGTATGGAACCGACATAGAACCTAGTGAGAATAAGATTCCCTAGGTAACAGGAAAAAGTGAATGGAGATAACTGATAGACAGAGTTCTATCCTTTGGAGATGTAATGATTATGACTAGAATGACCAACAAGATAGAAAATTGAAAATGAGTGTATTATTTGATGCTTGAAAATGAAGTGGGAGGTGGAACTTGATTTGCATGCGATCAAGGGAAGCCGAACACAAATTGGGGTGGAAGGATAGTTCAACACTGATGCTGATCACATCAGGGTTGGATGATTCTTGAAGCTCCCTATAAGTGGTCGCAAATAACCGCACTAAGGAAAAGAAATAAAGAACATAAGTTGGACTTGGAGTTGTATGTGTTTTCAAAAGGATTTTAAATCGGTAGTTATAAAACGGCGATAGATACCTTACATTATGAAAGTACTTTTACTTAACCTTACAAAGAATATTTTTGTAGTACTTGCTCACGAGCCAAGGACGTATGAGCCTTTGTCTTCGGACCGGTGACATGGGAAGTATATATGTTAAAGATTAAGTGATTGTTTTGATCTCCCAAAGGAACAGAGACAGAAGGTGTCCATCGCGACCGGGTTCTGCGGGATCACAGTGTATACAAAAGATATTTTTGGTTGCCATACATGCTAAGACATGTTGTGTGGTATGTGTAATAAATGTTATTTTGACCTTGAGTCCTAATGTGGTTGAGTTCCGAAAGTTGTTATGTTACCTAGACCTATGTGTCTAAATGTTGTTATGTTACCTAGACCTATGTGTCTAAATGTTGTTATGTTACCCAGACCTGAGAGTCTAAGGGTTGTTATGTAAGTACAATGTTGTTAAGATACCCAGACCGTTGAGTCCGAGGTTATCATGTAAGTATGTTATGTTATGTATGGATGTGTATATGTTACCCGGACTGTTAAGTCTGAGGGTGTGATGTAAAGTATGTTTGGTTATGGAAGTTTTATTTGCAAGTAATCCCTGTGTTCTAATCCAAATGATGCGTGAGAAGTGTGAACTTCGAGGACGAAGTTCTTTTAAGGGGGGTAGATTGAAATACCCCAAACCTTGATATGTTGCTTAAACATTAAACTATGGTATATTAAGGCTAAAAAGTGCCTTAGAAACATTAGTGAACGATTTAAACCTTAGTAAAACAATAAAGTACCACAAACACAGTTTGAGCAAAAACATGCTCTAAGCTTGGAGTGAACTTGGTTAGGACCTAATGAGCCTACCAAGACTTAATAAAATTCAATTATGATTTTATAAGGCTAATTAAGTCCTTAGGAAACTTTGGTAGACATTTAAACCAAACAAAACACAAGAAAACACCTTTAAGTCAATTTAAGCAAATACTTGCTCTAGACTTGGTGTAACCATGTATAATACCTAAAGGTCATTCTTAGACCTTATAAACATGCTAATGAACATGTTAAACCAATTACCAAAGAAAACCAAGCTTGAAAACAAGTTAAAACACAAAATGTGCTTTAAGGAGTCTTAAAGCACATTTTTGAAAAAAATGTCTTGTAAATGGGTTTTGAGTGGCTAAATGTCCATAATTACTCCTTAATTACCATTTGTACTACTTAGTATCACATTAGGAAGTCCAGATCAATGGGAAACCAAAAATTTCACAAATATGTGCCTTGTTTTGTGAATAGTAACTAAAATAAGCTAGTTTATGACATTAGTCAACTTTAGTGATTTAATTGGTCAACAAAGACCAAAATACCCCATTTGGATATAGGGGGCCGGTTTCCAACATGGTGAGTCACCACCATTTACAATTCAATTAAAGAAAGGAAGACATAAAGTAAAGTACTATTCTACTTTATTACATAAATATCTTAACAACAGTACTCTCTCACCTCATTCTCTTATTTTCTTCCATCCTCACCGATTTCTTCATCTTCTCCCAAGCCCCCATCAGTTTTGCTACAGCAAACCACACCATCTCCAACTTCCATAGCTTGTAACTTCTAGCTCCATGGTCCAAATTCAATTTTAAGACCACCATTCTTCTAGTTGGAGCAAGCTCTACACTTCTACCTTTTCAAATCTTCAAGAACTCCATTTTGGTGCCATGAAGATTCACCATTGATGGAGCTTGAGCTCACCTTTTCATACCTTGTCATTCTCCTTGGCTTCAAGGTAAGGAAAATCAAAGAAAAACTCAATTTCCTCTGGTTTTTGTGTTGGCCAAAAATTCACCATGTAATGGTGTCTTCTTTTGGTTATTTCATAGCTTCATTCCAATCTTCCAAGGGCTTGGTGGAGTCCTCTCTTGATGCTTATCCAAGCTCTCTTTTGTTTCCAAGGTAAAACAACTATCCTAATGTGTTAAGGCAATATATATAACCTAGGGTTTGTAAGTGAGTTTAAACATGAAGCTTGAATGCTCATTGGTTTTACATGTGTATTGATTAGAACATTGACAAGTAACCAAGTCCTCTTGCCGATTTCCAAACAAGGAAGAACAAGAGTGTTCAAGTAAAAATCTTGGAGAAAGGAGGTAAACAAACTATCTCAATGTAGTTTAAATGCCTTAGGAAAAATGAGCTTGATTTGCTTAATAAAATACCTAAGGAGCCAATGGCAAATGAGCTAGTGAATTGTTCTTAAGGAAATTATTAAAAGGCATATGTGATGTTGAGTGTATTTGCAGGTTGAAGGCATTTAAATGTGGAAATTCAGTGTTTAAGTTTAATGCAATTTAAGGGCCTAAGGGCCATGTTATTTAAGGGCCTAAGTGCCAAGCAATTTAAGTTCATGCACTATATTGTGATGTAGTGTAGTTTAAAGATTTAGATGTGTGTAAAGAACATTCTTTGTGAAGATGAATGTCTTGGATGGTTAAAGGATGAAAAACAATATGTTTGTGTGTATTAAATAAATAAGGGTTCTTGGTTATGTTAAGGTGAAAAATTATGCGTTTTGCTGTAAGGATATACAAGGGAAACTATGTCAAAATTTGGTTAATGAACAAGGAGTTTTAGGTGTTCAAAATGATGTTTGGTGACCTAGGTCGAACTAGGAATGATTAAGGTTTAAATTGGTGAAAGAAGGTGAAATAAGGTCTTCTTAGGTGTTAAAATGTCTTGGGCGTTATCTTGGAGGATTTAGGATGCAAATGAGTATTTCGAGGATACTTCAAGATCATGGTGAGATTGTGTTAAGGATTTATACAAGTTTTGGTACCAATGAGGAAGTAAGGTGTGTAAGGAAGATGGTGAACTGTGATAAAATTCTTGGAAGGCATAAGTATTTTGGAGGGCTAATAATGTGTGGGAACATGCTATAAACCTAAGGGGGAAACATTATAAGTGTTGAGCATTTTGGCAAGAAATGTGTAAGTGTTTAAGGGTATAGAAAATGAAGTTTTTGGCACGTCCGAACTTCCGTCCGTACTGGGACGTTCGGACATGCCCTGTTGCGCATAAGTTTCCTGAGTTCTAAAGCTGCGTCCGAACTACCATGCGAATTTGGAAGTTCGGACACACCCATCTCTATTCTCTGGTTTGGCCTCGAACAGTGTCCGAACTTGGGAAGCTCGGACACATGTTCGGACAGTCGTCAGTTTACACCCTTTTGAGTCTCGACTTGCGTCCGAACTTCGGAAGCTCAGACACAAGTTCGGACATGGTGCTGTTTTGACCAAAAACTTTGTTTAAGGTTAGAAAATGATATCTAATGAAGGGGATTGATAAGTAATGATGTTATGAGATTGTTAAGGACATGTTAAGTGAGTTATAATGATGATTGAGTGGGTGAAAAGTTGTGTTAAAATGTAAAAGTAAAACAAGTTAAAAATGTGGAGTTATTTAACTGTTTAACGGGAGTAAGTCATGAGCATTAGACTTTAAACAATCAAGTTACCCCGGTGTTAATGAAAGTAAATGTAATGTTACCAGTTGTTCAAAGATGTTACGAGGAACATGTGATGGCACGTTAGAGTGAAACCCCGGTGACAGGTATGGTTTTCTTGCAACCTGTGTCCTATCGGATTACACCGGCTTGTATGCCAATGTGTTTTTCTGAATGTTTGCCACGTTGTAAGATAAAAGTATGTAACGGGTTTACAGTAATTCATATATGTGGCGTGACTAGTTCTGATACCGTTTAACCTCGAAGGTGTTAAACCTTAGTTAACTGAGTCTAGGATCACATAAGAGATCGGTATTCGGATTTAATGACCCGAACCATGGGATGTTCTAACCCCGGCTATGCGTGATTTTGTTGTGTGATGTTTGCGTGTGATGTTTGTGTGTGAATGTCTGAACCTCCCTTGTGTGATTAACTCAGTTGTAATACCGTATTGTGTGCTGATGTGATAGGTTCCACAACGGAGTCTTTATCTGTGAATATTTATATATTATGGGGGGTGAGGAATCCGGTAGTTCCGGTCGCGCGTTGTTTGGGAGTTGTTGTATACAGTTTCTTCAGCTTCCTCTCTATTGGTTGTCTTCCTTCATTGGTCTTCGATCACCCCTGAGTTTAACCAAGGCTCTTGACTCATGTCTGTTGGGGATTATGTACGGTGTGTTCGGATCACTATGTCCGATCCATCTTTGTGTTAAGTTATCCATTCGTCTAACAGGACGGTAACGAGTTATGTAAACGAGCTTAGCATGGGTTTGACAGCAATCTCTAGCCTCTCCCAGTGAACTAACTATGTTAAGGGCGGTTCCTAAAGTGATCCGTACCCGTTATGTTATGTGTTATTGATGTACTGCAATGCTTATTGCGATGTGATGTTTTATGTTGTTTAAATGTGAAATATGTGGATCATGGATATGAATCCCAGTTTGTAAAAGAGACGTTTATGGAAACCTGACTAGTGGGTAAGTGTCGTCTATTAAGGAAATAGCTCCATTAAAGGAGAAACACTCTAGGGTCAAAGAACACAAAGAGTGATTTATTAAGTGTAGATGTGTTGTCTGTATTTGTTGTGACCACTGTTGTGGATTGTAATGTGTTTTGTGTTATTGGAGTACATGCATGATTTAAATGTAATCAACCGCATGCTAAGACGACAAATAGTTGTGCGTGGCCCGGTAGAATGCAGGCTGTGGGATTACCATACCAGCAAAGGTGCTGAGCCCCTGGGGGCCACCCTTTCTTCTTCTTCCTATTTCAGGTACAAGGCGCCGGAAGCCATTCGAGAGTAGGACGGGGTAGTGGTTGTACATGGGTAGCCATTTAAATTGTGTATGTATTGTAGGTGTAGTAAGACCGAAATTGTTATCGGCATTAGTTTGTAAATACTCGGTACAGTTGGAAGGTATATGTATGTTGTTGTTGTAAATGGAAAGGGATAGAATGTGCAATTGCTTGGGAATCTAGTCCATCAGACCGATACAATGTATAAGTAATAGCCTTGTTAGCCACGTGGGTGGTTAACGGCGTGTAACACCAACGAGTTAAGTAATGTGATGAAGTATGTTTTCCGCTGCAGTTAGTTGTTAAGTGTGTTGTTGTTAGTTGGGTGTTACACTTTGTGACGTTGTGTTTACAACATTCTTACTTGACTGTTATACAACTACTCTAGTACTGTTGTAACTTACATTTGAAATTAGTGTGTCCCTTAATCCCCGGAATTAAATTCCTTTGATCGAATCATCAAGCGGGGAAGCCAGTTTTTCCTCTTGGCATAAAAGATAAATTCTTATTAAACATCTAGACACATATTGTCTATTAATTATATTCAGCAATCATTCAACTCTGGGACCCATCATACAAGCAATAAATTCAGTTATGGACTTGGATACCTTGAGACATACTCTTCTCTTTAAAAGGCTTTATCTAGTATTTAACTCATCAGGGCTTGTTTATTGCATACACCTTGGTTATCACTGCTTGGAAAAAGACAGTTATAGTTATTACTAAATCTGGAATAGGACTCCAAGAAAAGTTTTTATAACTCATTCTACAGTTAAGGTTCCATAAAGTATTAATTCCGCCGCCTTAAAGCTTGGCCTTTTCTTGTTACATTTAAACTCCATGGATCAGGTGAATCATATGTTCAACCTAGGTTAAATATCTTTTAATATTAGTACCATTCCAAACTAGGGGTTCCTAGTTTGAATCCTACGGTTTGGTGACAAGACAATCAAAACTTATTGTTTGTTTCTCTCAGTTAGAAACATGGTTAATCTACAAACTCAATGGCTTCCAAAAATAGGTTGCTTAGGTGTATAAAATAGAGGATTTTAATCATAGAGATTGATATATATTGTTAGGAAAGTTCACGTGTAATACGCTTGTTACAAGTCAAGGGGTATGTTCTCCCCCCCCCCCCCTTAAAAGTTTAACTTCCACTCACCCTTGGTGTATATCCAATTCAACTCTTAGTATAGCTTACACTACCTCCATAGAGAGTTATTTGTTACTATAATCATATAAAAATTTATATTACATTGGGAGGTAACTTTATTTGTTCTCATGCGTTCTTTACTTACATTCCCAAATGGAGCTGTCATAAAAGACATATGCTATTATAAATCCATAAGGATAGAGTAGGACATGTGCCTCAAAATAGGGTAGGTATATTTTATAATACTCCTCCCTCTGAAAATATATCAATATTCCTCAAAAGTTTTAGGTTAATAACCTCTCAATTATATGTATGTGTAGCACTTGGCATTATTAAAGAAGTATTTTTCCTGACTTCTGAAAATATAGATTTAAAGTTTGTTCTTTTCCCACTGTTTATTAGGAGTCCAGCATTGTCACTGAAATGACACTAGTTGAGACCCTTGGTATTTGAGCAGGTATTACATCCCGTGTTTATTTATGTTGGATGTTTATATATGGTGAGATTCAGTTATGCTTTTCTTGTCATTGGTTATTTTTGTAGGACTACACTTTATAGTCATATTTCAGGGTTTCGCACGATCTTCTCGTGAGGTTAATAAGGAATTGTAAGATCTCCCAGTCCCGCACTGGGCAGCAAGCTCAGTGCCTGGGTATCCCATAAATTTCAGTGTTTTCTTTCTCCGTGTAGGTCTTCGTTCTCTTTTATTTGGTTTACTGGGGCAGCACTAGTTGTAGCAAGTGCGCCATGCAGGTTGGATCATCATGCAGTGTACGTTCATTGAGATATATTTTTACTCCTTCATCACTGTATATTTGGCGGTATTGTCAGCCGTTCTGGTTATCATTGGTATAGCGTCACTGTTATTCGTCGTCAGCTCCCGTGTAAATGACAGTTGGCGTCGTACGGTCTTCAACAAATCCTTTCGCCAGTTCAGGTAGTCTTAGGTATTTGTTTTAACTAATGTACCCCTTTTCATGACATCTGCTCGTTATTTAGGCAGGTCATAGTTTGTAGTTACTGTAAGTTTGAACAGTTATTAACGCCCTTCGGCGGACCAAGTAAAAACTAACTTCCTACTCCTCACTATTCTATCACACACCCTGTATCCCAAGGTTAATTTTGGTTGTATTCAGATCTCAGAGCGCAACTACGCTCTGATACCACTTTTTGTAACACCCCAACCCGAAAATCCACAACCTGTACGATGATAGCTCCCAAAGAAAACTAGAAATGCAGCGGAAAATATATACATAACAACGGGTGGTGCTACAACGCCGCTAGTCACCCATGTGACTAACAAGGCTAACTTCAATACAACTTACAAATGATGCGGTCTGAGCGCTGAATACAAACCTCTTAAAACAACAAAAGTCAATAATAAAAGTACAGTACTTGTAAAATGATTCCGGTGATAACAGTCCCCTGTCTTAATTCTGCCCCGCCTACACTCGGTCGGGTAATCTCTTCATTCTTCAGGTACCTGGAATTGTTTAGCCATGAAATGGCTCAGCAAAATAATTTGCCGGTATGAAAAACGTGCAGCCCACAAGCTACTGGGTCACACCAACTATTTTGTCGAATACATGCAAGTCATTTTTATAAAGCTGTAAATATGCATCATAACATAATCATAACAAGCATCCATACAAGGATAACAAAATCACACAGAACAAGACTGCAGAAGGTCAAGTTAGATGTCCTGTAATAATTCACCAGTAGTCAGATCCTCACAATGGGACTAACATGTATATAAGAGTACCTCACAGCGGTGGAGGTATAGTGACCTCGTTAAACTCCTTCATGGAGTAAGATGGTCGGGTATGATAAACCCTTAGACGAGATGGGACTCTCGTACAAATTGGTGGGTAATTAGTCCCTCAGAAGATAATGTAGTTAACTTCTGTACTTAAAAGAGGTGGGAATCGAACCCTCGAGAGGAATAGAGTCCTCCTCCCAACTTGAACTGTTCCGGTACGCAGCCGGTGAGTGACCTAGTGCACCCAAAACTCCCGTCGCGACGTAAATTGAATTGGAGACGACCTGTGACAGGTACAGCTCCTGTAGCATGCATGGCCAGATCCAACTGGGCTCCTCGTTCTCATATCATAGAATCGTTAAATGTCACTCAAGGACGTTAAACAAGAACACAATGTATATTGTCAGTTGTCACGTTTAGGACAACGGTGTTTATTATAAAGTGAAGTTAGTGAGAAACTTGAGTACAAGTTCTCGGTATAATAAAGCGCAAGTATTTAATCCACTGGTAATGTAGTGTTGTATGCGTGGAACATACACGTTACATTTAGCAACATCACGCACATAGAATAACACAACAGTGCACAAGAGTAACGCAACATTTTACATACAATCATCTTGGTCGTTAATTCAAACAACAGATAGCACACAAGCCGGTGTAATCCGGTAGAAAGCAGACTGCAAGAATTCCATACCGTTCACCGTAGACTGTACTTGTTTAGTCACCGGTCAACGTCTGGTCAAACAATGTCCTAGAATAGGATTAATCTGAGAGCGTTAATTTATGTAACTCTCGTATAATAATTTTATTGTTTCATGAAACGATTTCATATTTGTTATTTCATGTAACGTTTATTCCTTTATACTTAGGTAGTTCTTTTAACCTCTTTCCCTTATTATTAATTAAGGTACTTATATATTTCCAAAACATGTAGTCCTAATTTATAAGACTTATATTGTGTGGTAATTTCTTTTAATTACCTTATGATTGGATGTATAACTTATTTGTCATTCCTTGTGATTTATTTCTAAATCCTTTAATGTATAAGTATATATACATATTTATTCATGTACTATTTATGTTTCATGTTCATGATTGTTTAATCGATATAACAACTTCATAATTTCTCAAATACTTTTATATGTCCTGCATGAACATAATATTCTTATAATTTCTTTGTTATTCTCCACTTAACCCCAATTAATATTATTTGGTTATAATTAAATTTCTTATAACTATGTAACCCATAGTTTTAATCCCATAATTCCTTATATTCATTTCCTTTTGATTTACTTGAAAATCTAAAATATATATATATTTCACACACATGTATTATTTATGATATTTATATATAATTGTCTAAATGACATAACCACCTAATAAAATCACAAATTATATTTACATGTCATACATGGACATGTTATTCCCATATCTTTTATTAATTACAAACTCACCCCAGATAATATTATTTCTTTTACAAGTAAATTACTTATACTTGTATATCATATAGTTTTATTTTCATAAATCCTTAAATCATAGTTTTCTTTTTCTAAATTTCTTAAATATCCATATAGGACCTTCAAATATTTTTAATCTCATAAATACATCATACTTTACGATTATTATATTATAACCTCATTTATTTCATAAACTTTACGTTATTCCCCAAAATACTTTATATTACATAGTTTCATTTCCTTAATTAATTAATTCACTAAACCACCACTATAAATTTATTAATTATTATTTGAACACTTTAACTTTCATAAATCACCAACTAGCCACATTAATTTTCGGCCTTGCCTTAGAATTTCTTGTAATTACATTCTAACCCCAAAAACTTTACATAATTTGTATATTCACTTATAAACTATAGTTTTAATATTTAATTTCCTTAATAACCAAGTGGACACTTATATTTCCACAAATTGTGAATTCGCCCCATATAAAATCTTGTTTTATATTTAAACTCTTATAAATTACATATTCACCCCAACACTTTTATAAACTTAATATTTTATGCCATAAATCATTTTAACCTATAGTTTTCGGTCAACACTTTGACCATAGTCTAATTTCATACTTAATACATTAATATACCCATAAACTTATATATTTCTCGGTTGTGCACCAATCTTTCCAAAAATTACCAAATAGCCCCAAAACTTTATAATTGTTATTTTGACTTCTAAACTTATTTAATTCAACCAAAATTCATAATATTAATTCTCACACTATATTATATTATAATTATGTCAAGGACCCTATTTGCTCTCGGTAATTATATTCCCTTCACCAAACTTTATAAAAATTATATATTTACCACATAACTTATTAAACTAGTCATTTAAACACTAGTAATTATTTTTAACTCACCCAAAATTCATAGTATGTATTTATATACCTAATTAGCTCATTAAAAACTATTCTCCACCATTTGAATTCGGCACTTATAATATATCCCCATATAGTTTCTAAAACTTGATTTATAACTTATAATAATTATACATAAATACATATGAGTCATATAACTCATGTAAAAATTATTGTAATGTCTTAGATTGGTTTTTAGCTCAAAAAGGAGCATAAATTCCCTAGACCATTCGGTATGGTTTGTTATCTTTCATAAGTAATTTTTGTAAAACAAAAATGTGTCTTAAGGTAATAAGCTTACTATAAATGTTATAAATTATATTTTTGGTATGTATTACCATATAGTTTCGGTCTTAATTAATTGAGAAGGTGTACATAATTTTTGTACAATTTTTAAGAGATTAAACAAGCTTAAAACAATAAAGATTTGCTTAGTAAACTTACTTTTTATAAAGGATGATTAAGTACTTGAACTTCTCTTGACTTCCCAAGCTTCCTCTAATGTAGATTGATGTTCCTCTTCGGTTTTTATGCAAGAGAGGAAGGGGTTTAGGAGTTTAGATCTTAACAAAGATCTTAAATATATTTATAAGTAGTTTTCCAAGGTTTTACCTAGGTTTTTCTTCTTGAATTTTCGGCACACCTAGGAGAGATGGAGCATTAATTTTCCTTCATGAAATTGATGAAGAAAATAGCTTTAGAAGATGTAGAATTTTTGGATACACATAAAATGTGTCTTAAGGATTTTCAAGCATGAAAATACCTTAAGATGATCTTGGATGCTCCTTGAATTTATGTTGATTTAAGACAACCTCCTTGGTGTATAGATTGAGGCCGAAATCATGTAGGTGTGAAATACCCCAAACCTAAGTATGCTAAGTAAACATCAAATCATGATGTATTAAGGCTAAAATATGCCTTAGAAAGATTGGTAGACAATTTAAACCAAGGAAAACACAAGAAAATGCCTTAAGGGCAATCAGGGCAAAAACGTGCTCTAAGCTTGGAGAGACTTGGGTGAGTACCCAAATATCATGATAAGACCTTAGTAATATCCTAATGGTCATTTTAAAACAATTAGCAAAGAAAACCAAGCTTGAAAACAAGTTAAAACACAAAATGTGCTTTAAGAAGTCTTAAAGCACATTTTTGAGAAATTGTCTTAGAATTGAGTTTTGAGTGGCTAAATGTCCATCATTACTCTTTAATCAACATGTGTACTAATTAGTATCACATTAGGAGGTCTAAATCAATGGGAAATCAAAAATTTCCCGATTATGTGCCTTGATTAGTGAATAGTAACTATTTAGAGACTAGTTTAAGTTTTAATCAATATAAGTCAATTAATTGGTCAACAAAGACCATGTTGGCCTTATATTAAGAGGGTGGCCGGTTTTTAAGTGGGGAGTCACCACATGAGTCACCATAAGTAGTCAAATAAGAAAGGAAAAGAAGAGTAAGTAAGAAAGTTACTATTTGCTTTATTAAAGCAAATATCACATATTAGCCACCTTTCTTCCTCTCTCTCTTCATTTCTCCTTCCTTCCACGATTTTTCTTTTCTTCCCTTCCCTGCTCCAAACCGAGAGAGCTTCTTCCATGGGTGCTCCACCTTCAAATGCTCACCAAGTATTCATCTTTGCTCCAAATCAAAAACTAAGTGTAGATTTCTCTTAGTTAGGCCAAGACCTATCTTCCTATCTTTTCAAATCTTTCAAAGCTCCATCTTGGTGCCATGAGAAAACTCCATTGATGGGGGAAAATCAAGTTTGAAGAGCTCATTAGCTTCTCCATTCTCTTAAGGTAAAGAAAATGTAAGAAAAACCATGTTTCCATCATTCTTTATACATGGCCGAAAATTCTTTCTCATGGGGCTATGTTTTTATGCCTTGTTCTAGCTTGATTTATTCACCAAGGACTAGTGGATGTCCTATTTCATTCAATGCCAAAGTCTACATTGAGACTTCAAAGGTAATCATCCACTTTTATGCCTTAGAACACATTTCTAACCTAGGTTTTTATTCCTTGAGGTTAGTGCATTGTTTAGTACTCATATGAGTCCTTAATATTGATTAGAACATTGGCAAGAGGAATTTAAGTGGTGGCCGAGATCTATGCAAGAAGAAGGCCTAAGGAGGAGATTAAGATAAGCTTGAGAAAACAAGGTAAAATGCTTACCTAATGGTGGTTTAAGATTAAGGAATGAGTTTTAGATAAATACCAATGTGGCTTAAAGCTTACATTGTGTATTGGGTTATATAACCTAAGAAAAAGAACTTAAACAAGCTTATGAACTTGTGATTAAGGAGCTAATGAGAATGAGTTAGCAATATAAGTTTAAGGTGGATTTTAAGAGCATTATAACTACTATGAGATTGATGAGTGTATTTGCAGGTTGAAAGCTTATATATGTGGGAAATTCAGTGTTTAAGTTTAAGTCATTTAAGGGCCTAAGAGCCATGTCATTTAAGAGCCTTAGTGCTATGCAATTTAAGATTATTGCAATATCTTGAGTTTGTTGAGAATGAGTTGGTTTGGGTGATGAGATATGATGAGAAGAACTTGATGTGTGTGAGATAGTTGAATGAGGAAAACAATGTGTTTGGGCATGATAAGATACTAGAGGAGCTATGGCGAAATTTGAGTAGAAAATAAGTGTTTAGGCGATGGTGGTGAACTAAATGACCTAGGATTTACTAGGAATCATTATGAGGAATTTGAGTGGAGATTAGTTAACTAAGGAGTTCTTGAGGTTTAGGATGACCTAGAGATGTCTAGGAGGAGTTAGAGGAATGGTGAGTGTTTTGAGCACACCAAAATCATGAGATGAGGAACATAAGACTTGAGCATAAGTTTAAGGAGAAGGTATGATGCTTAAGGTGATTAAGATATGTTCTAAGGGAATATAATGACTAAGGAAGTACTAGGAAGTTTTAGAGATTGTCTTGATGAAGAGGGGTAAGATAAAGTGTTGGAATGAGTGGTAATGACTTAGGCACTACCTTGGGGGATTTAGGAATCAAGAGAATGTAATTGAGTATTTAGAACTTAGGCAAATGTTGGTAAACAACTAGGAAGGAAATAAGGTGTTGGTGTATGGAAGCTTAAGCTTGTGAAGGAACTTTTAGTAAATGCTTGAAAGAGTTTTAGATAGTGAGAGATGCTTGGGAGATGATGTTATAGTGGTGAGGAAAACATTGGCATAGTGGTTACATTAAGTATGAACCACCCCCTAGAAACCTAGAGGAAAGCATTACAAGGGTAGAATTATTACAAGGGAAATGCATAATGACTAAGGTGGATTTTGGTGGATGATTTAAGGTATTTAAAGGAGGTTATAAGGTGGGTTTAAGGTGCCAAGATGATGTTGGACCTATTAGGACACTTGTGGAAGAGTTTGGAATTAGAAGAGCAATTTATGAGGAAAATCTGTAGTGGACCGACCCAGGGTCCGACCCAGGTCTGGGTCGGTCGGACCTTGCTAACCCATCAGAAATGTTTCGGCAATAGACCGACCCATAAGGATGGGTCGGTCGGTGGGTCGGTCGGGCAAGATCTAATGAAGGAAAATGCTTCGGCAGAGGACCGACCCAGAGGGTTTTGGGTCGGTCGGTTTAGCTTTGGGTCGGTCGGATGGGTTTCAAAAGACGGAAGAGTTTCTGTAATGGACCGACCCAGGGGTTGGGTCGGTCGGTGGGTCGGTCGACCCTTAACACTTAAAAAAAAAAGAAATTTTGAATTCTAAGAATGGCAATGGGTAATAAGGTATGCCTTTGGTAGGGTAGTAATGATTGAGACCCTAAGAACTTAAGAGATTAAGCTAAGTTAAGTATAAACTTGAAAGTTTAAGATTAAGTTTGTAAGATTAAGTGTAAGACCTAAGAGGTGTTAGGTGGGGGTCATTAAGGAATTAAGTAAGTTAATCAAGCTAAGTAAGTCATATTAAGTTAAGTGATTAACAACCTAAAACTGAATGAATGTTTTAGGACTTGGGAGTTTGGACTCCGGAAGAGAGTAAGCAGCCGAACGACCAACGGTGAACGGTACAGTTGTTTCTTCTTGTGACCTGCTTGCTAACGAGGTGTCCCTCGGCTTGTGTGCTATTTGTTTTGTGTGCTCACTAAACAAGATAAAGCATGCAACCGGAACATATATATATGTATTATATTGTTGTGTGATGTTTGAAAACTAACACAACATACCGTGAGAACTTACTAACCAATGTTTAGTAAGGAATTGAGTGAGACTAAGGAACGCCCCCTAATGTGGGACGATATGAACCGAAAGGGGGTTAACCAACAAACATGGTCTTGAGATGACTACTAACTGGTACTTGAGTGAGGAAACCCGGGACCGATCTCCGGTCATGCATGCTAAGGAAAGGGAGTCGGTATCTATAGCAGATTCGACTTCCGCTTAAGGACTTGTCTTCGGACTTGTGCCTAGGGCCGGTTGCCGGCTCAGCTACGCTGGACTCCCGTCCAGAGTAGGTGGCGTTAAGATGGTGCGGTGGGATCACCTAAATCCCAGGTTCGATTTAGATACGGCCAATCCCTTCCAGGAAAGGTTTGTATATAGAGATTAAGATTGAGATTAAGATTAAGATTAAGTTAAGTTACAATCATTCCTGTTTAAAGGATGATTTGTATTATTAAGATTAAGATTAAGTTAAGTTACAATCATTCCTGTTTAAAGGATGATTTGTATTATTAAGATTAAGATTAAGTTAAGTTACAATCATTCCTGTTTAAAGGATGATTTGTATTATTAAGATTAAGATTAAGTTAAGTTACAATCATTCCTGTTTAAAGGATGATTTGTATTATTAAGATTAAGATTAAGTTAAGTTACAATCATTCCTGTTTAAAGGATGATTTGTATTATTAAGATTAAGATTAAGGTAAGGTTAAGATAAGTTGCAACCATTCCTTTTTAAAGGATGGTTTGTAATATTAAGACTAAGATAAGCTACACCCACTCCTGATTAAAGGATGGTTGTTTCTAAGATTAAGATAAGAATCAGATTGAAGTAAGTTAAGGATGGACTAAGATTAAGAGAGAACATTACTTAAGGAGTTAAATATCTAACTCTCTAATTAAGGGAACGCATTTAAGTCGTTCATTGTGTGTGAACTTTGATTGTTCATATCTGAGTTGTTGTTTACTGCACTTTCCATTATGTTGTGCATCTAATCAACCTCCATGCTATCGACAATTAGTCGTCGTAGCCACGTTAGCTTGGGGGCCATGAGAGGATCGTACCAGCATTCGTGCTGACCCCCTCGGGGGCTTCTTTTTACTACACAGGTGAACATCAGGAAGCGGTCGTCGCAAGAGTAAGAAGAGGATACAGCTGTTAAGGGTTTAGTATGGCCTACGAGTTGTGCATGTACACTCGTATGGCAATCTGAGTTAGTAAGATGTATAGGATGTGAGGGGGTTGTAAGAAGGTTATGTAAATGGTTAAGGTTGTTAGACTAATGTTCGGTATATTCTGTAGTCAGACCGTGGCAAGGTCCTGGATTGTAAAGAATTCCGCTGTGACATGTGTATATATATACTGTTAAGTGGCGAGACCACATTTGGATTGAGTTGGGGTGTTACAAAAAGTGGTATCAGAGCGTAGTTACGCTCTGAAGACAAGAATTACCGAACTTAGGAGGATACTGAGGTTGAGTTTGAGTTATGGGTTAAGGGTTGAGAGATATAGTGTGAGGTGCGTTAGCCAGGACTCCCCGGTGCTTACCGGATATCCATAGTACCTAGGCCCGCCCTCCACATCCCTAACCCTAAATGTGTGGGACAAACGCCAGAGAGAAGAAAGCCTTCTCTTACTCGGGGAAACCCGATCTGGCAGTTAGCTAACAGTAAGCAATACGAGAAACGACTTGTTGTACAGCAGTTATGGAGAACTTGGAGGTTTTTAATGGAGCGCAATAGAGGAACAGGCGCTACCTATGAAATTCTATCAATAAAGGAACGGTAATTACCGGCAACATGGGTCGACATGCTACGCAGTCGAAATAACCCGCAATACCAATGATAAGGAAAGCACTACGCGTGCAATAGATAAGGAAAAAGAGAAATGACATGAGTACCGGACAGTGGTCCGAAGGAGAATAACAGTGAAATAATACAGAGCATGAGGATTAAGATTACTGGAAGGTCCAATTAAGGAACGGGAACTCATATCAATGGTTTACCGAAATAGGACTACGATGTAGTGCCTAAAGGACAATCATTACTCAGTAACCAATTACTTGGAAATATTAAGGGGTTCCCTCAGAAAGAGGAACGCCCCGGTAAATGACAGTACTGTCAAACGACAAGGAAACTGCCGGATGGATAGTTATCCAAAATAAGATATTATTGAAGGAGTCCCGAGGGACTACCAATTACATGGAAATTAGAAGGAAGTGTCACTACCGATGTACCTTGTACCAATAACCCATCCTGCATGGCGCACTTGCCATAGCAAGTGCTACCACGGTTGAGCCACATGAAAAGCCATCATGGCGAGATAAAGGAACACTACAGTCGTGATACATATTAGTACCGGATTGTAAATCTATAAGAACAGAAAAAAAAAAAATAAGACCTTGGAAAGGCCCGACGGCCTGACCATAATGAGGTGAACCGACACATCAGCCAGCAGGGAGCAGAACTTGGACAAAGTATTAAACCATGTAAATATTAGCACGCGGTATAACCCACTACAACAAACAACCGACAATACGGTAATAGCACAATCCGGACTCCAAGGGGAACACTTAAGAGATCGCTCGGAAATCCGAGCAAAAACACTATATAAGCAATGATATACAAGGGATGTATTATAAGATACTATTGAGACTGTTGAAGCATCGACTTACAACGAAAACGGGATAAGACTCCCAGAGTGACCATTAACGATACCAATAACAACATCTTCAATGAAGATGTTGGACGACCCAGAAAACAAGGACAAAAGAAATAAACGTAAGCTATAACCTACTAAGGATTTAGTCGTACCACCCTGGAAAAGGAAAGCGGAGGACTACCCCACAGAGCGGGCATAGTCGAGCCGAACAAACTGATGAATGACAGCTAGTACTGTTCGTCTAACTCATTAACACCCAAGTATGATTAGTCATCAACGGGTGGCGTAGTCAACAGAAGTTGAACGAAGCGTTGAGATGGGAGTATAAGATGACGGGATGATATCCAACTTGGACACCGTAAGGAAAATGCCTAATACGAACCTAACCTTGACTATTAAAGGACATAAGTCTAGTAAAATGACAGCATTGTCAAAGACATTAAGTAACCTCAGATCACCTGAAAACTTCCCTAGCAGGAAGCAGAATGCAGCAACTTACCATGTAACCCGATATTACATTTAGTATGTAACCTAACGGTGGATGAAGTTCCAGAAACCAGAATCTCATAAGGATAACCTACAGATGAATAAGAACACAAATAATGAACTGAGACATTAAGCATTAGGAGCCTACGAGCCAAGGATGTTAACCACATCAGAGCCCGAGGCGCAGTAAGTTATAAGAGAGCTTATTTAAGCCATGAGGAACTACAATTTGTAGATATGAACGGTTACCAAACCTATAATTTAGATTGGGAAAAACAATACCAAGAAAAGGTACCAATGAGAATATTGAGATAATGCTAAGGACAGGAGCGGAGAACGAACCATGCCTTTTAGGGTGGGGATACCTCTCCTTGTTGTGAGGCCATGAGTGGGAATGAACCCCTAAAAAGGGCTTTCACTTATTAGAGATGAAATACACTTTATTTAGAAAATGGAAACTATGAACCTTGAGATCACCTTAGAACATACCAGATACACTTGAGTAATAAGGAAGGTCGCACAGATAGACCCCATATCCAACACCCAGGATGTAAGAATTAATGATTGTCAGAGATAAACATTATGACTGCACATTGTGGCACATCAATTAATCAGTGCTCAGAAAAGCTTGTGATTCAGTGGATGACTTCTTCAGTAACCAATTAAACTACATGGTAGATAACATCACTAAGGATGAAAGAAAGCGAGAGAAATTAGCCTACTTACGAATCTGAGATTGGAGCAGATCATCTTCATACCAAGAGCCAATTATTTTACAACACGGTACGACAAAGAACTCCCAGTGTGTTTACACCAAGAAGGGATTGACTATAAGGTAACACATTAGAATAAGTAAATAAGGGGTTGCACCATTAATGGGCAACATGGTAAAGGCCAACTACCACGGTAGTAGTGGTCGTAAGTACAATAGTTAGATAAGTGGATTAAGTCATGGTACGCGGTAAGGCGACCATTATGTATGAGCCGTCAAATATTGACACTGAGGCAATTAGATTTATGAGTTAAGACCAGTATAAGTAAGGAAATAAGATGGTAGACGAACTGAGCGCTGATGCCAGTAGTCTGGACCTGGTTAGGTAAAATTTCGCAGGAAGCACACTACCCATTCCTTAAGGAACTGGAAGTGCTTTCCTAATAGAAGGAATATGAGAAAGAAGATAAGAGGCTCTATGGAAAGAGACCTCAGATATTAAGTGACCGAATCAATACGGAATACAGGAAGGAGCTAGAGCGTACCATACCCGAGAACACAATAATGGATTTTCCTTGATTAACTTCAAGAAGAACAATAAATGTTATTATGGAACGATGAAGAGGAGATCGACAACAGAATACTTCATAATTAGCAATAGCTAAACATGTGACGGACACTATGAGTTTACTAAAACGAGACGTGGGACGACTGCACCCCACAGGGGCTTGCAGGCCTGACACGCTCATTTATGAGTTAGTTGGGTAAGTAGTAATGTACCAGTAAGGTACCCCATGCATGTAGACGAGTGGTGTAAGGAACACGGGAAGTAGTCGACTCCGTACCACGGACAACGACGCAAGATCACACAAGAGCAGCTACTACCACAGACAGTCGAAGAGAAGAATTCAGTTGAACCAGCAACACAGGGGAACCAGAGAATAGATAATTAAGAACTATGAAGTGCGAAGAGCACGGATTGTTAAGTACAGACATTGGACATGTCTTAAGATGTAAGGGATTAAGACTGTAAAGCGCATTATGCACTAAACAGTAGTTTCAGACTAGGAATCATCCTCAGACCAAAGGTCAGTTGGGGAGAACAATTTAGACATTCGAGAAAATACTAAGAGTATAAGCGTAAGATCTTCAAGGAGAATGGATAGACGAGTTACGACTCATTAAGGCCGTGTATATATAAAGATAACACGTGTCCATTGAGACAATTAAGATTAAGATTATCAGAGTGGCGCAGCGGAAGCTAGCAAACCACTACTTTGAGATTAGACCAAACTAAGTTAAGAATACGGTATAAGTACCGTTAAGAATCCTCAATACAGAGACTAAGTCATTTCTGATCGAACTATGAGTAAGATAGATAACGTGGAAGCTAGAATGCTTGGTGAGAATTAGACATCTTGGACTTATGTTCAAGAATGTGATGGTGTTGATTACGTGGGCGTAATCCATTTTAAGGGGGGTAGAGCGAAAACCGCTTATCGTACGTTTGAGTACTTAGTACATAAACTATGGTGTGCATAGCACACAAAATAATTTGAGAATATGTTTTACATAAACATTTTAAGATAAACCATGGTTATTGCACACAGAAGATGTGAATACCATACATATTAAGTACCTATCTTGTTAACTCCGGTGTGAGTACAAGTTAAGAGAATTAAGGAAGAGGATTAAGGAGACTTAAGGAATAAGGAAAATATGAGGTATAAGTCGATATGAGACTATGTGTGAGATAAGAATAAGATAACACTATGAGATATTATTTGATATGAGCATGAGGAAGGATATGGTAATGCTATGTGGTATGAGACTGATATGGAATTTAGTAGGAATTTAAGTCTGGAGGTAGTTACTAAGAGATGAATTGAGGATGTTTGATGGACTTAGTCCACACTTTGGAGATGTATTGATTATGATTAGAAGAACTAAAAAGATAGAAAATTGGACATGAGTGAATTAACTGATGTTTGAAAATGACGTGGGAGGTGGAACTTGATTTTCTAGGGATCAAGGGAAACCGAACACAAATTGGAGTGGAAGGATGGTTCTACACTGATGCTGATCACATCAGGGTAGGATTATTCCTGAAACTCCCTACCAGTGGTCACAACTAAATCACACTAAGGATAGAGACCTTGGAAAAAAAAATGAAATTGGAGTTGCTTGTATTTTTAATTAGAGGAATTATTCCTCACATGACCTCGTAAAAAGGATTACCTTTTTACTGAGTCTCGCCCATGAAGTCGAGGACGCACGAGCCTTTGTCTTCGGACCGGTGACATGGGGAGAGCAGCGTGTTTTGTATTCTAGCCCATGGTGACGAGGACGAATGAGCCATTGTCTACGGACCGGTGACATGGGAGAATACGTTGGAAGTTATGTGAATGTTTTAATCATCAAAAGGAACAAAAGGAATTTTGAGTGCTACACATGCTTAAGCATGTTGTGTGATATTTAAGTATAAGAATATGGTGGATCCAATGATCCAATGAGATTAAGTATACATAAGTATGATCTATATGATCTAAGGAATGAGGTAAGACATGTATTCTAATAAGATAAGATGCATGGGAACTTTGGGGACAAAGTTCTTTTAAGGGGGGTAGATTGAAATACCCCAAACCTAAGTATGCTAAGTAAACATCAAATCATGATGTATTAAGGCTAAAATATGCCTTAGAAAGATTGGTAGACAATTTAAACCAAGGAAAACACAAGAAAATGCCTTAAGGGCAATCAGGGCAAAAACGTGCTCTAAGCTTGGAGAGACTTGGGTGAGTACCCAAATATCATGATAAGACCTTAGTAATATCCTAATGGTCATTTTAAAACAATTAGCAAAGAAAACCAAGCTTGAAAACAAGTTAAAACACAAAATGTGCTTTAAGAAGTCTTAAAGCACATTTTTGAGAAATTGTCTTAGAATTGAGTTTTGAGTGGCTAAATGTCCATCATTACTCTTTAATCAACATGTGTACTAATTAGTATCACATTAGGAGGTCTAAATCAATGGGAAATCAAAAATTTCCCGATTATGTGCCTTGATTAGTGAATAGTAACTATTTAGAGACTAGTTTAAGTTTTAATCAATATAAGTCAATTAATTGGTCAACAAAGACCATGTTGGCCTTATATTAAGAGGGTGGCCGGTTTTTAAGTGGGGAGTCACCACATGAGTCACCATAAGTAGTCAAATAAGAAAGGAAAAGAAGAGTAAGTAAGAAAGTTACTATTTGCTTTATTAAAGCAAATATCACATATTAGCCACCTTTCTTCCTCTCTCTCTTCATTTCTCCTTCCTTCCACGATTTTTCTTTCTCCTTCCCTGCTCCAAACCGAGAGAGCTTCTTCCATGGGTGCTCCACCTTCAAATGCTCACCAAGTATTCATTTGCTCCAAATCAAAAACTAAGTGTAGATTTCTCTTAGTTAGGCCAAGACCTATCTTCCTATCTTTTCAAATCTTTCAAAGCTCCATCTTGGTGCCATGAGAAAACTCCATTGATGGGGGAAAATCAAGTTTGAAGAGCTCATTAGCTTCTCCATTCTCTTAAGGTAAAGAAAATGTAAGAAAAACCATGTTTCCATCATTCTTTATACATGGCCGAAAATTCTTTCTCATGGGGCTATGTTTTTATGCCTTGTTCTAGCTTGATTTATTCACCAAGGACTAGTGGATGTCCTATTTCATTCAATGCCAAAGTCTACATTGAGACTTCAAAGGTAATCATCCACTTTTATGCCTTAGAACACATTTCTAACCTAGGTTTTTATTCCTTGAGGTTAGTGCATTGTTTAGTACTCATATGAGTCCTTAAATATTGATTAGAACATTGGCAAGAGGAATTTAAGTGGTGGCCGAGATCTATGCAAGAAGAAGGCCTAAGGAGGAGATTAAGATAAGCTTGAGAAAACAAGGTAAAATGCTTACCTAATGGTGGTTTAAGATTAAGGAATGAGTTTTAGATAAATACCAATGTGGCTTAAAGCTTACATTGTGTATTGGGTTATATAACCTAAGAAAAAGAACTTAAACAAGCTTATGAACTTGTGATTAAGGAGCTAATGAGAATGAGTTAGCAATATAAGTTTAAGGTGGATTTTAAGAGCATTATAACTACTATGAGATTGATGAGTGTATTTGCAGGTTGAAAGCTTATATATGTGGGAAATTCAGTGTTTAAGTTTAAGTCATTTAAGGGCCTAAGAGCCATGTCATTTAAGAGCCTTAGTGCTATGCAATTTAAGATTATTGCAATATCTTGAGTTTGTTGAGAATGAGTTGGTTTGGGTGATGAGATATGATGAGAAGAACTTGATGTGTGTGAGATAGTTGAATGAGGAAAACAATGTGTTTGGGCATGATAAGATACTAGAGGAGCTATGGCGAAATTTGAGTAGAAAATAAGTGTTTAGGCGATGGTGGTGAACTAAAATGACCTAGGATTTACTAGGAATCATTATGAGGAATTTGAGTGGAGATTAGTTAACTAAGGAGTTCTTGAGGTTTAGGATGACCTAGAGATGTCTAGGAGGAGTTAGAGGAATGGTGAGTGTTTTGAGCACACCAAAATCATGAGATGAGGAACATAAGACTTGAGCATAAGTTTAAGGAGAAGGTATGATGCTTAAGGTGATTAAGATATGTTCTAAGGGAATATAATGACTAAGGAAGTACTAGGAAGTTTTAGAGATTGTCTTGATGAAGAGGGGTAAGATAAAGTGTTGGAATGAGTGGTAATGACTTAGGCACTACCTTGGGGGATTTAGGAATCAAGAGAATGTAATTGAGTATTTAGAACTTAGGCAAATGTTGGTAAACAACTAGGAAGGAAATAAGGTGTTGGTGTATGGAAGCTTAAGCTTGTGAAGGAACTTTTAGTAAATGCTTGAAAGAGTTTTAGATAGTGAGAGATGCTTGGGAGATGATGTTATAGTGGTGAGGAAAACATTGGCATAGTGGTTACATTAAGTATGAACCACCCCCTAGAAACCTAGAGGAAAGCATTACAAGGGTAGAATTATTACAAGGGAAATGCATAATGACTAAGGTGGATTTTGGTGGATGATTTAAGGTATTTAAAGGAGGTTATAAGGTGGGTTTAAGGTGCCAAGATGATGTTGGACCTATTAGGACACTTGTGGAAGAGTTTGGAATTAGAAGAGCAATTTATGAGGAAAATCTGTAGTGGACCGACCCAGGGTCCGACCCAGGTCTGGGTCGGTCGGACCTTGCTAACCCATCAGAAATGTTTCGGCAATAGACCGACCCATAAGGATGGGTCGGTCGGTGGGTCGGTCGGGCAAGATCTAATGAAGGAAAATGCTTCGGCAGAGGACCGACCCAGAGGGTTTTGGGTCGGTCGGTTTAGCTTTGGGTCGGTCGGATGGGTTTCAAAAGACGGAAGAGTTTCTGTAATGGACCGACCCAGGGGTTGGGTCGGTCGGTGGGTCGGTCGACCCTTAACACTTAAAAAAAAAAAGAAATTTTGAATTCTAAGAATGGCAATGGGTAATAAGGTATGCCTTTGGTAGGGTAGTAATGATTGAGACCCTAAGAACTTAAGAGATTAAGCTAAGTTAAGTATAAACTTGAAAGTTTAAGATTAAGTTTGTAAGATTAAGTGTAAGACCTAAGAGGTGTTAGGTGGGGGTCATTAAGGAATTAAGTAAGTTAATCAAGCTAAGTAAGTCATATTAAGTTAAGTGATTAACAACCTAAAACTGAATGAATGTTTTAGGACTTGGGAGTTTGGACTCCGGAAGAGAGTAAGCAGCCGAACGACCAACGGTGAACGGTACAGTTGTTTCTTCTTGTGACCTGCTTGCTAACGAGGTGTCCCTCGGCTTGTGTGCTATTTGTTTTGTGTGCTCACTAAACAAGATAAAGCATGCAACCGGAACATATTATATATGTATTATATTGTTGTGTGATGTTTGAAAACTAACACAACATACCGTGAGAACTTACTAACCAATGTTTAGTAAGGAATTGAGTGAGACTAAGGAACGCCCCCTAATGTGGGACGATATGAACCGAAAGGGGGTTAACCAACAAACATGGTCTTGAGATGACTACTAACTGGTACTTGAGTGAGGAAACCCGGGACCGATCTCCGGTCATGCATGCTAAGGAAAGGGAGTCGGTATCTATAGCAGATTCGACTTCCGCTTAAGGACTTGTCTTCGGACTTGTGCCTAGGGCCGGTTGCCGGCTCAGCTACGCTGGACTCCCGTCCAGAGTAGGTGGCGTTAAGATGGTGCGGTGGGATCACCTAAATCCCAGGTTCGATTTAGATACGGCCAATCCCTTCCAGGAAAGGTTTGTATATAGAGATTAAGATTGAGATTAAGATTAAGATTAAGTTAAGTTACAATCATTCCTGTTTAAAGGATGATTTGTATTATTAAGATTAAGATTAAGTTAAGTTACAATCATTCCTGTTTAAAGGATATTTGTATTATAAGATTAAGATTAAGTTAAGTTACAATCATTCCTGTTTAAAGGATGATTTGTATTATTAAGATTAAGATTAAGTTAAGTTACAATCATTCCTGTTTAAAGGATGATTTGTATTATTAAGATTAAGATTAAGTTAAGTTACAATCATTCCTGTTTAAAGGATGATTTGTATTATTAAGATTAAGATTAAGGTAAGGTTAAGATAAGTTGCAACCATTCCTTTTTAAAGGATGGTTTGTAATATTAAGACTAAGATAAGCTACACCCACTCCTGATTAAAGGATGGTTGTTTCTAAGATTAAGATAAGAATCAGATTGAAGTAAGTTAAGGATGGACTAAGATTAAGAGAGAACATTACTTAAGGAGTTAAATATCTAACTCTCTAATTAAGGGAACGCATTTAAGTCGTTCATTGTGTGTGAACTTTGATTGTTCATATCTGAGTTGTTGTTTACTGCACTTTCCATTATGTTGTGCATCTAATCAACCTCCATGCTATCGACAATTAGTCGTCGTAGCCACGTTAGCTTGGGGGCCATGAGAGGATCGTACCAGCATTCGTGCTGACCCCCTCGGGGCTTCTTTTTACTACACAGGTGAACATCAGGAAGCGGTCGTCGCAAGAGTAAGAAGAGGATACAGCTGTTAAGGGTTTAGTATGGCCTACGAGTTGTGCATGTACACTCGTATGGCAATCTGAGTTAGTAAGATGTATAGGATGTGAGGGGGGTTGTAAGAAGGTTATGTAAATGGTTAAGGTTGTTAGACTAATGTTCGGTATATTCTGTAGTCAGACCGTGGCAAGGTCCTGGATTGTAAAGAATTCCGCTGTGACATGTGTATATATATACTGTTAAGTGGCGAGACCACATTTGGATTGAGTTGGGGTGTTACAAGGTGTGCTAGGAAGATTTTTGCTTCAAGCTTGATGAGAAATGCTAGGAAATTACCTTAGAAATGAAGATAGAAGTTAAACCTCCATTAATAGACTTAGGAGCTTCAAAGGATGAAGATGAAGATGAGAAAGGAGAGCTTACCAAACCGGTGGTGAATGGAAAGGAAGAGAATGAAGCTCACGTAAGGAAATAGGTGAGAATGGAAGAAATTTTCTTTTGATAATTAAATGTCAAATTAAGTATTTTTTCCTTAGTTTATTTCCTTGTTTATTGGCTCAATAAATCCCTCATTTGACTGCATATTTTCGGCCACTTAACAAGGGATAAGAGAATGGCTTGTTTGATAATTGAAAGAAGAAGACAAGGACTAAGTTAGGTAAGGTGTTTTCTTTTGAATTTTCTAAGTAGATTACATGTCATTTGTTGTCTTCATTCTCCTCATAATTTCGGTAACATGGCTGTAGTAAAGCACTTGATTTTTGAAGAAGAATAAAACATTAGAACATGGCTAGGTTAGCTAGGTTTTAGTTGAATTTTTATAAGACAATTTGACCTTCTTTCATGCTTGAAATCGGACACGAGGGGCTGTACAAGACAATTGATTTTGTCTATTTTTGACTATGAATTATGCTAGTTAGGTAGGGTATGCTTTTGACTATTTAATGAGGCAATCAATCCCTCTTTTACATATCAAAAATCGGCTGCCACCTTGATAGAACATGGCTGTTTTGTTGTATACTTGCAACTTGTATAAAGTAGATGCAAGTTGTTACTTTTGTGTATTTAAATTCCATTGCTTTTGCTCTAACTCATCCTTGTTGTTTTATTGCAGGAAAAATCGGTAATGTAGTCTTCAATTGACTGATTTTATTTGTAATATTATCACATAGCACATGCTAGATGAGTCACCATTCCATAAGACAATTTACAAGTTCAAAACTAGCCTAAAAACACCAAAAATGGCGCCTAGAATGAAGGTCAAACGAGATGGATTTTTAGTTTGATTTTTATTACACTATATTTTAATAAGACCATACTAATATTTGTAATAGGTTCCAGCATTTATTTGGTACATTTACACTATGGTAAAAGATGAAAGTTTAAGGTAAAAATGCTGATTTTCGGTATCTTTTTTGATGATAAAATCGCCCCCACTAGTACTATGAATTTAGTACTGGAATTAATTGATTTAGAAGCTAAATTTATCCCCTTTTAAGATTATCAACTCGTGGCTCCTCAAAAACTTCAAGGTAATTGCGTAGAACGCATTTTTGTGACACCCGAAGGTGTATTTTTGTGCTTTAAGGATTTTCTGAAAAATAAGTAGTCGCTATGAGTTCCAAGTGTTTATTGACATTGTTTATAGTCAATAATAATATGTTAAGGTGTTACATTGAGTTACATGGGGTTATATCAACCCGAAACACAACTCCCGGGCTAACCGGGGCAAAAAGGAGCGTTAAGAAATTCGTCCGAGCACTTTGTTTATTTTTGAGGAATTGGCTCAAGAATTCTCTTTATAATGTTGAATAATGATGTTAGGAACTCTAAGACTTAATTTTATAGGAGTTCATGCCACCTCGGCACTCCTCCGGGGCATTCCCAAGGGTTTATGGGACCCTCATAAGGTATCTCCTAGCGCTTTGTGTTTAACTGGGAATTTAGCTTGAGGAATTCATCTTATATATTTAATAGAGTGTTATGGTGCATTTGGAATGAAGAGTAATGTTTTACTTCATCCTATAATGTATTTCCGTGACTTTCAGGCCTTAAGGGCCTTTAAGGGAACTCCCGAGCATTTTGTATTTTCGCTCGGTTTTAGATGAGGTCCTGTGTTCTACGGGTCATATAATGATCCTGATGATATTTACATGAAGTTTATAACTTATATCACTTGTTTAACTTAAGGTCGGGCTTTAATGCACGTTTCTGACCTTAAGGAGTTTAGGTGCGTTTTAACGCCTAAATGTTTATATACTTTCTTTAGGGTTTAATAATACCCTAAATAATACTTATTTATCAATATTTAATTATTTGAATGTTAGGGGTATTTCATTTCTAGTCTCCCACTTATGTAACATCCTAAGTTTTTGAAATGCATTTCCAGCATATATGCTTTTAATAAAGAGAATTAAATTTATTGATAACTAGTTTTAAAAATAAGTCGGTAGTGATTTTTTCCCATCAAAATAATGAAAGTGGTGTTTTTATTTAGGGAAATTTCATGAAATACCACTATATTTTTGAAATACCCCTGTATTTTGAGTTATAAAATTTATATTATTAAATCGTTACAATTGGGGTAAGTATATAATATGACGATACTGAATTATTAGTTTAATCCGACGTTAGTGATTTGTAGGCACAGGGAAGTTAAAATAATTATTTTACACTCTCATCTCTATATCTTAAACTGATTACATTTTAATACCCTTCGTTTTCTTTTCCTAAATTATTATTATATTTACTCTCATATTCTACCGACGTAACGTAACAAGGTTCATCCTTACATTCTCTTAAACAATTATTCAATTCTATTTTATTTCCTTTTGTCTAAAGTAATTATCCTTATATCACTGGTGGAACGGAACCCTTAAATTATAGTCCAAAACCGTGTATAATTACGGTTCTGGACCGTGGTCAACGCGGGCGTCACTAAAGACGGTGACGTCTTTAATTATGGTTTAAAACCATAATTAAAGGCCCTTTTCCGGTCCTGCGTGTCAGGGACTTTAGATTACGGTTATTGGTAAAACCGTAATCTAAAGTGTTTTTTTATTATTTTCGTTTTTTATTACAAAGCTACATAATTGCAATAGAGGCAGAATTATAACAAATATGCAACAGAGGGCATCAGAGCAACAGATGTGCAGAAACTGCACAATTGTAACACCTGAATCAAATAGCAACAACACAAATTCATTCTCTGCGCACAATGCAATAGAGATAACATCTTTAATACACATCGAAAATCTGTTACAACATAATCTGTTACATAGAGATAACATCTATAAATATACACACAAAATCTGTACACAACAATTGTTAACAGTAGAATGTTATAGCAACAAAAAACACATATACAACAGAATTGTTACATCAGCTAGCAATTCATTAAATGTGACCATTTCAGTTTCAGGCCACTACAATATATACAAAATGCTAGCTACTCTACCACTTCATTCTCAAAAATATGTCTGCTATGCTCTCTCTGACATGTTACAAGTCTTTTGCACTGTAAGTCGAGGATTGGGCATAATGCTCTTTAATCTGGAACAAGAAAAGAAATGGAACACATAATGAGATTAAGATAAAGACACAAAAAATCTGCACAAAGAGTTAAATAGAAGACAACGTTCGTATTACCTTGTCTTCATAGTTCTGAAATGACACCAAAATTCTACCGAAATCCACAAAAACTGAGTTTTCAAGCTCTCATTACCAAACCAATCATCCAAAACCAACATAATCACTGCCAAAACATGAAGAATACTGTCAACAACAAGTAGTCAGAAGCTCGGTTCAAAATAAATTTGGGTCTGCATTGATGAAGCTTTCAAAGATTCCCGATGTGAAGAAACCATCAATTCCCGATGTCAAAATAGGTTATATTACAAATTCCTTAACTCTTCTAATCATTAAGAACTCTTAGTTTCAATTTCAAGTCAACCTTTTTCTGGCGATTTAATTAGGGTTTAGATTTCTTTCTGCCCATTAACTTGTTTACTAAGTTTCATCATAAATTTTACTTCAAACTGAATTCTTTTGATTACAAACTTGTGTAAAATCTTACAAGGATCATACCCATAATATTTTAACTGAAGACATCATCGGAAAGTGCACGAAAGCCACTGTCTAATGCTGGTTCGTGCCTACGGATTGCCCGTCAGGGGTCCCGGACAGCCTGTCCGTGGCCACGAAGGCCCTCGGACGGTGGCCGAACTTCATAATTTTTATAAAATTAGGGTTTTTTTCTAAACATTTCCCGGCCCACGGACACCCTATCTGTGGCCCTGAACGCTTTAAAATTTGTTTTTCTGTAAAATTGTTCTTTCTGTATAACTAGTTTAATTGGGGTATGTGGGTATAGACATTAGGTCCGTAGCCATGGAAATTTGAAAATTTGACCCAAATCGGCCCCCGAAACCCTAGTTTAGGTATTTTTAGTTTTCACTTTCAATTTCTGTCAAAAAATGTCAAAAAATCAAAAAATACTGAAACCCGCGTACTTAGGTTAAATTGACTTTATAATAAGCCGTAAATGACATAAGTAGAGGAAAAATAACTTATAAGGGTAGTGAAAGTAATTTAAACTCGGAAAAGTTATATACTAAGGCCCAAACCTAAACTCTAACCTTTCCTAATTTACCATAGGTTAAAATTAGATGGCGACTCGTAATACATTCCAATTAGCAAACTTAGGTTTTTTATAATTATGATTTATGACATAGTTATTAAACTTAGGTTATTGTTATACCCAAATTTTAACCCCCCGGAAGAAAGTCTGCACTAATAGGCTAGCTTGATCAAGTAGGGAGGATTCCCAGTTCGATCGGCACATTTTGGAGTGCTTGGGACAGTTTGTCATCTTCAGGGGTATTTTCGTAATTTTTCAAGGCTCCTAAGCCCCCAATGAGCTTTCTCTCTCCTCTAAACATGGCTTAAATCAACTCAATACTTTAAATATTTTACCCATTATAGAGGATGACATTTTAAGCATAATGGCTTTGGAACTTTGATTTTTTAATTTCCAATAATTTTCTAGTAATTTCTGATTGAATCTGATGAGAAATTGAATTTAAAAATATTCCAATATCCGAAAAATTCGATCCCACCTTGGAAAAATCAGAAATATCATCCTTTGCACGTGGTTAACATTTCATAGTCAAATTCCTTTTGGAAGCCTTTGAGCTAAAACGTCGGTAAATCTTGGTTTTTACCGGATTTTTCTATCTTTAAGGAAGCCTATATAAGGAACCTTATCTCTTGATCAAACCAGAACTCCAAGAACCCTAGACCATCAAAGAGGCCAGCCGTCTCATTCTCTCCACGTTTTGATCTCCCGAGTTACAATCAAACACTGAAATCTCACCAAAATTAACACCAAAACACATTCTTCAACTCCCACAACATCAACAATCATCAAACGTTCACCAAAACACCATCAAAGCGTGAAGAACATCGAGAACAACAAGGAGTCAGAAGCTCGGTTTGAAGTTCTTTCGAATCTGCCATCAACGAGGCCCCTGAAGAATCCCGACGTGAAGAAACACCTCGAATCCGAAGGTAAAACAGGTTAAAGTTCAGGTTTCCTGACTCCCCTCGACTCCGTTAACTTTTTGTTGAAATTTGGAATCAAACCGAGCTTTTTTGGCTCCTGTATCAGCGTTTTCCTTTTTTCTACCTGATAACTTGTGCACTAAGTTTCATGTAAATTCAGCTTCAAATTGGATTCTTTCGAACACTAACTTTTTTAAAATCTTATAAGCTACATACCCATAAATTTTGAGCTGAAAACACTGCCGGGAACCACTAGAACGTCGCCGTCCGAGGGTGGTCCGTGCCTACGGACAGCCTATCCGGGGTCCCGGACGGCCTGTCCGAGGCCATGGACGCCCCCGGACAGCGGCGGAAATTAAAAGTTTCAAATGTTTAGGGTTTTAACGGTATATGTCTGGGCCCACGGACAGCCTGTCTATGGCCCCGGTGTAACGCCCCTATTAAAGTAAATACAGCGGAATAAAAATCTCTAATGCATAACTTAAAATAAACAAAGCAACTCTCCAAAATTTCAAATTCCCATCCTAATCACTCATACTCTTCATGGCCACCTGTATGAACAATTTCGTACCTGCAAGATGAAACCAAGTAGCCCACCCGGGAGGGGTGAGTCAGTTCCCTGGAATGGAATGGAACTGGTACAATTCTCTAAAACAATAAATTAAAACATAATTCTTCAAATAAAATAGTAACATGAAAACAAACTCTTAAAAGTGAAACAGAGAAAAAGCACTTCAAAACAATCAAGTTGTAGGGAAAAGAAAACAAGGCAAAGATAGAGATAAAGAACTTCCAAAGCAAGTCATCCACTTAAGAGGTCACACCATAAAGTTAGTAAGCATTCATTGTTGATGTTAGAACCAATTCTGGTTAAGAAGAGAAAGACTCAGGTAGTTACAAAGGACTAGGAATGATATGAATACCCATAACCCGTGGTAGACAGTTTATGTCTCCACCATTTCAGAAAGTTGATTCCCATAGACAAACGTACTCAAGAGTGGAATAAAACCAATTGGGAGAGATGGCCCCCACCGCCAGTCAATTGTCTACAAGGACGAGGTAAACAGACCTCTGCAGTCAGTTGTCCACAAGGACGAGGTAAACAGACCTCCGCTGTCAGTTGTCCACTTGGACGAGGTATAGCAGACCTCCGCTGCCACCGACCCGTTCTCAGTTATCGGTGAAAAGTGTGTGCACCACTTAATAGAAAGAATCCATACTCAATACCAAGATTGACATTTTCCCATAATCCCACTAGATTATTAACTGCACAAGTGCAATACCAAAACACTCAGTCCTACAGAGTGCAGAGGCGTAAACCCTCAGCAATTAATATCTAATAGAAAGAATCCATTCCCAATAAGGCTGATCAAACTCGACTCATGGATGAAACAATACCCATAGTCCAAAGGAAGAATTTACCAATACCAGATATTTTCCTATATCCCAGTTACCCCACTAGATCATTAACTGCACTAGAGCAATACCAAAACACCCAGTCCTACAGAGTGCAGAAGCGTAAACCCTAGGCAGTTAATATCTAATGAAACAACTAGATATGAGGAACCAGTAACCATGTAAGTTTCACATTCAAGGCTCAATTAGTCGCATCAAGCTGATTTAGTCACACAAACAGTTTCCTTTTGAAATCCATCCAAGATCAGTTGGCGTTTTCCAAAACATTCCATAGAGTACGTTAGCAAAAGTATTTGAGTACGAGAAATTGTATTTGGTCAACGATGTAGCAGTTCTAGTCGACTTGTGCAAATATTCAACGATACTCTGAGGAATATTAAAGGTAGTCTAACATCAATAACTTGTAGCCTAAGTTAAACTTAAATAAATTCCTCATCTTATTTCTAAGTCTCAATTGTCTTTTAAGCCCTCACTTAAATGTTATGTGTAACCTTTGACTTATCTTAGAATGTTGTATAACTCAAGGTTGTAAGACCAAAAAATGTATTTTATTAACACTTGTTAATTGTTCCACTCTTATCCACTTTACTCATACTTAACCATAATTCTCAATTTAAGACTTTTGAGACCCTTATGTCATAAATGCATTTAATGTTATTCAATAAATCTTAGAATTTCAATAACAATTCTTAAGCTCAATATTATTATTCTTAATTTAGAATAAACATCGTATTATGACCTATGATATGTTTATCGTAGAATACTATACTATTATTTCACAATGTAATAATTATGTATTTTATCAATATCTACTAGATAATCCATTATGTTTAAGTCTTCCCTTAACTAAATTAAGATCTACGTCATGTATATTGGAATCATAGTATTGTGGATGCATTTTTACTTTAACTCAATTATTTTACCTTTAGTTCAGAATGACTTTTATTACAACCATCTAATAATCTTGTCATAATATGTTCAATTACTTTTCATCTTGAAATAACTATAATTTTAGTTAACTTAGACTTTTTAAACTCTTACATATAGTATTCACAAGGTATATTATTCGCTTAATTATTACCTATTTAATTAGGTGTTTAAGATAACCTTTTATGTATCCTTACTTACATTTAAATTCCTGAATGTTTTATTTTTATACGCATTCTCTCTATAGACTATGTATAATCCTTTTATACTAAATTTTAATAAAATTATGTCTTAAATACCTTATAGATTGTTTACAAAACCTAAGGTTTCAAAGGAATAACGTAATAAATTATTTTCCTTTATTATGTTTTAGGATAAACATTATATCTTAACATAAGGTAAAATTTATCTAAGAATTAAATTCCCATTATTAAGTGAATATGTCAATTATTTGATAAGATCGTCTATTCGGAAAAACCCTCACACCTTATCCTCAAATGACATATTAATATTTTTAGTGTCGTAAAGTAGATCAATATAATCTCATATGTAACTTAGTTCCATCTGATTAAAGGTTCAAAGTTTTAAATATCTAACTTCTATTTACAAACCTTTTTTTTAAGTTTTACCTACTAAATACATCACTTAATTATAAACTCACATTCTGAATATTGGTAATAAATGTATTTTATATGGCTTATCTAATTCTAAGAAACTTAAGGATTATAATTTAGATTAATTTCCTAATCATAGTTTAATATAGTTTTACATCATAATCCTTTTAATGATTTTATCCTAAAACATTAAGTTATTATTTAATACTATAAATGTTATGAAATGATTAAATCCCGACTTATTAATCCACTTCACATTTAGATGTAAAAATATTTCACTATATAATAAGATCTATCGGTGTCACAAATTCTGTAATCAAATTACAAATATTCCTAAGTCTTAACTTATTGATTACCTAATCCGATTATCGATTTACATTCTAGTCATTAACAAATAATGTTATATATGTAGTTTAATATGGTTTATATAAATCTTAGAAATTCAAAGGTAACTCTTTAAGCTAAATTTCATAACCATAGTCTAATACCACCCATATAATATTCTTTTATTATTATTATGTATAGGTTTAATTTAACTTATTAATTCCTTCATATTCTATTTCCTATAAGGTATTTTATTTCTTTGATTTATTATTATTTTTTGTTATCTATATATATTAGGATTTATTTAAAACATTCTTTATGTAGTTTTATTGTATTTAATTACCTCTATTAACTTTTACACATATCCACATCTAATATATGGTTTATACAATGAAGTATTTTCCTTAGTTTCAATCAAGTATATTAACTTCCATATTATATAATTAATATAAATGTAGATTAATTTAATTCCTTGATTTAAACTATTTTATCTCTTATATATATATATATCTTTTTTTACATCACCTAAAAGTTTATACCTAAAGATATTTATTAATATTCTGTATTAAATGTTAGTTTAGCCTTCTTATATTATTCCTAGCCTATAAAGTTTATTAATCAACTATACTTTAATTTTTGGTTACATTGAAAACCATATATTATAAGATAACTTATGGAAAATTCATAAACACAATTTTTAAACCCATTTACACTTGTCTAAAAATTCCCAAATTTAATATATAGTAACTATGATATTTTAGACATATTATAAAATTTTTATTTCATAAAAATATATTTTTAATTATCTAAATAATTCCATAATACTCAGAACTTACAAAAATTATAACTTAAGTTTAAAAACTCAAAACCCATAATAATTTACATCAAAATAAACTAGATTTTATAAGGAATCTATGGTTAAAATTTCGTGTCAAAATACATTATGGAAGACCATTAAATAATTTCAATAAGTTAGGGTTTTATTGTGGAATTTATATTAACTTAATCATATACGTTATAATCTCAGTCGTCCGTTCCATCTAACTACGATCGGACGGCCCTGGAACGTCGAGTTCTTCAACAAAATCAATTGATGTCGAGTACTAATCCTTCCATTTCTCTCAATCCACAGAACCAAATTCGTTGATTTTTGTTTCATTGGTTTCGAAATTCAAAGACGGTCAATGGTACCAATTTTATGAGCTATCATGCAGTATACTGTAAATTTGATTCTGGTAAATCGAGTTAGGGTTCTTGTGGTTTGGGAATTCAAATTCCTTCAAATTCTCACCATACAGTGCATTATATGTTAAATTGGTTGAGGGGTTTGTTCGAAAATGACAAATAGAGTGACATTATCGGAGGAATTTGGTCGGAATCGTACCGGAGATGCGCCGGTGATGAAATCAAAATCGATTTCAGGAAAAATTGTTATTTTATGTGCAGTCCGAGTAGCCTACTTCAAGGATCAACTCGTGCTAATTGAGAACGATTCAATCCACGAAACCTATCACATTTTAAAGTAGACATGTAAATCTAGAAATGAGTGGAAGAATCATTGATTTTGATGAACTAGGGAGAAAGTTACAGATCCATAAAGATCTGAGTTTACCATCTCGTTTCTGGAAAAATTCTGGGCAAAAGCCCGATGTGATCGAGTTGGGAACTTTAGACGCCTTTAACTTCCATAATATTGAGAATCAGCCTTGGGCATAAAAAGGAAAGTTGTAGAGGGATTAGAGATCTACAAAATGATATATAAAAATTGAATTTTCATTGAGAGATGAAGGAGATACGACTTGACGAAGTTACCTTACTTAATCGGTTTTCTGGGAATCTGGGTTACAAGTTTTCGGGGAGGCAACTTTAGACCAACTTTAGGGCAGATGTAGAAGGAGTTAGGTCATGTATGAGTAATGGTTAGAAAGAGGGTTTGAAGGAGAAGAGAATGAAAAAGACGACATTCAAAAATACCCAAGGACGGCTGAGAATGGAGTCTGAAAAGGGTAACAACTGAGGGTGGCTGAGAAGCATTAGCTGAATTCTGGGGAGTTCTGGCAAACTGGCGCGGCACGTTTCCCGAGGCACATGTGGCTGAGTCAGGCGACCCTTGCCACGTCAACAAGCCTTCAAAATTTTGGCTATAAACTTCATTTTATCATAACTTTGGCTAGGATGATCCGTTTTTAACGTTCTTATTATCAATCTTCTTGGTTTTCCATAACCTTTTTATTGATATAGGTTTCATGGGTTGGTTTGACCATTCTCAAAAAGTCAACCCTAGCAAGGCTTAAGAAGCTTTGAGGTTTCCATGATTTTATATTGACTTTTATGATTCAAATTAATGTTCCAAATATTTCTAAAATCTTTATAATATAATTGGAGTGTTTCGAAAATTTTCCAAGATTTATTGACTTATAAATCTTATTATTAAATTCATAATACTATATAATGATATATAATAATTAAATTTAATAGTATCCTTTAAGGGAATGGAAGAAATCCCCTAATTTAATTTTCATGATTCCATATAATAATTTAATATTTAATAGTATTATTTTGGGTTTAATAAAAGAAATCCCCTAAATTAATTTAGGGGTATTTCACTCGGACTTTTCAAAATCACATTTTCTATTTAATTCGAATTTTATTTTCACATAGGTTAACTAGGGTCTGTGGGTTCGGACATTAGGTCCATGGCTACGGTCGGAAAAAAAATTTAACCTAATTCTGCCTCCGAAACCCTAGTTTAGGAAATTTCAATTTTTATTTTAATTTTCAGTCAAAAAATATCAAAAATACAAAATCAGAAACATGTGCGCTTAGGTAAAACAAACTCGTAAAAAGCTGTAAATGACCTAAGTAGAGGAAAATGACCTATGAGGGGTAATGAAAGTAATTTGAACCCTGAATAAGCCGAATACCAAGCCCCCGAACCCGAACTCTACCTTTCCTAGTTTACCCTAGGTTAATATTAGGTGGCGACTCATAATAGGTTCCAGTTAGCTAACTTAGTATTTAATAATCAGTGTTATATGACATAGTTATTAATCTTAGGTTATAAGTGGACTTAGAATCCGATCAGATTCTAATCAATATAATCAACATAGGATAGGGTTCAAAAATCGAGGCTCACAGAATGACGATTCTGCTGGGGACAACTTCTTAATTTTAACTTGTTTAATTTTAAGAAAGAGAGCTTAACTTGAAATTGTTTATTATGGCTTTTATTACATTGTTTGTTTACCTTCGTGCACACTTTAATTCCTACACCTTTGCATCATATGAGAGCGAGGGTCCACACAAACCGATTTCACCCCGGGACCCGTTTGAGGGTTCCCTGTCAGGGACACACACCTTTTAAGGTGATGTAAATAAGTGGGGAAAAAGAGGAGGATGTCGTCTAACCACATCCCGTTAATACCCGGGCTTTAGCCCCCAGCATTTTCCTAGCAGTGCCCTTACCTAGCCTTGTTTGGTCATTCAAAGACCCGACCGTAGACGCACACCTTTAGGTGATGTGAAAAATGTGGGGAAGCCCAAAGAGAATAGCGTGCAAGCCCTATTCCTTTGCGGTGACCTGGGCCCAGGCCCCAAGCACCTCTTTGGATCGATCCATACCCGATGGTCCAATTCGTCTAGTGAGGACATGTTGAACTTGTGTGAAGCCTTGTTTTCTCATGTGATTGGCTCATTACCGAGTCTAGAAACTGATAGGAACTTTTCCTACACCTATAACACCCCTCATAAACAAATACGTAATATTCACTCAAGTTAATAGAAAAATAAAACGTCTTACGGCGGAAGGATAATCAACAACTTTAAAACTCACTCGGGTGTTACTTGCCGTCACTCGCCCATGCGAGTAACGAATCAGAAACTAGATCCAACGCTAAACAACAACACTAAACCGCTGTGACAACGAGATATCCTATACATCATACTAAGTCCACATCCATAACAGTCGACAAGTGAGCATCTACCCAAGTTCCAAATAAATACAACCATACCGTCCTACATTCATAATTGATAGTGTTATACAAATAAATTTTGTGTACAGTAACTAAATTAACTCTGACTACCCGGTGCCCGCACTTCGGCTTCAACGAAGATCAACAACCTGCACAATAAGTGTAGTCTCAGCGATAGACACTGAGTATGCCGGGCCTGGACCCTATTGGTCACTTGTCATTTTTAACCATCTTGATATTAGGTTGGTTTCATGCTTTACCATTTTACAGATATAATAAATAATGTAATCACATGCATGATTATATCACCATCCATCCAATCCAAACAGGCACATATAAATATACGCAGCAAGGTCACACATCATACAATACAATAGCATTGATAACTCATTCATCATATGTTAGCATCATCACTTATTACAACACACGGGCCCCCCGGACCCTCACATATCATTTGATTTAGTTAGCACTGTCGGGCGTCAATTAGGACAACCCGAACTATACTCACTTGGATAGTAGTCCCACGTACACACAAGGTGCTCATTGCCCTGATCATCCGAAGACTGGGATTATTTCACTTTGCCTTTGTAAAGGCGTCCATTTAGGTGGCCAAGGGCCTGGTGCCAACGGTAGCACACTCCACCTGACGATCTATCTAGGTTCGTTCAGGATTAACTAGGGTAAACCCGATACGGGATAACCCAAGATCTCTATGCGCGACCAGCAGCCAGTGATTGTCTGGATTAAGGTACATCATCACATTCATTCACACTCCACTGTTAACTTCGTTAGTTAGATAGTCAGTTACAATTTTAGTTATGGAGAACCTCACTTAATTTGTTGGCTGCCCTATAGGTCTTACGCATGCCTAGAATTATTCTAGGTAGTATTCACGTTCGAGTCAAAGCTCTAGAGACCGACAATGTCGTGTCCCGTTCCTAAGTGTTTTACTTAGGTTATAACTACATACTTGTAATACTTAGCGTATTAGGTCAGGCAACGGTGGTCACAATCACACATTTCGCATATGTAGTTTTGTATAAGTCGATCTATAGTCGACGTAGTATTAGTCCCGTAGGACGTTCGTGCATAAATAAATAATACAGTAAACATAGCTACCCATCACACACATAAATCACATACATACATTCACACAAGTTATTTATCAAACAAATCCGAGCCCGAGGAATTCCTCAGGACAACCCGGATCAAACCCCTTTACATACCGTACACCGTGTCTAGGTTCGCGCAGTGCAGACCACTTAAGCTTTCGAGCGCGTACGTCGGAAGGGCGATCTAGAAATACAAGGAGCACTAAGCGTCAATCTACATGACAGTATAGTTCGGTATTTCCGAATAACGTTTGAAATCCCAGTACTATGCCCCCGGATTTTACAATTGTTACTAGTTAAAGTACCGCCATTCTAAAAACCCCTTACTCGTCGTGTGAGTTAATATTTGGTTTACAGTAGAGTATGAAACCTTACGTTACACACTTGTAGTACTTCACTCGGGATTTATTCATCATACAACGTTATATACTGACCTTAGTATTTTATGTCGTTGTAAACTATAGTGTATATCTTTATATATTTTTTGATACGTTTTATATATATATGTATGCGTTCGGCATAACAGTTTGAATAACTATATTCTTGACCACATAATATCATTTGTGTTACATTTATTTCATGATGCTATAAAGTGCAATGTTTATATATCTTTAGACTTATAACATATGGTTTCGGTAGTTTTTATGTATACCGAAAAATAGTATACACATATGTTACACTTGAATCCCTTTACTGTATAATCCTTGCTAACCACATTGTGACCCCATAACTTATAATATATATAGGTATTTAATTTTATAACACCAAAACCTTGTGGTAAAATATAACCCAAGGTTTTTCACACTTGCTTAGTTATCGGTTACATATATATGTACATCTGATTCCCTTTCTTTCGCATCCTATTCCCTCTCAAAATCACCATTTCACCACATCTATCATAAACTATAAGCTTAGAACTGTATCACTTACCCACCCCCCCCCCCCCCCCACTGGAATCCAATAACACAGAAGAACATGATATCTGAAATCTGGAGATCATGCCGATGCAGTTTTTTTTGTTTTATTTGGTCATTAAGTTGATTTCCAGAATTCCCAATGAATGTATTAGTCTAATCCATTCTCCTAGGAGTATTTTGAGTTCATCATTAACTCTCCCCAACATTTTTAAACAATCTGTCCTACTCATAAACAGAGACAACTAAGTTGCTGAAAACTGAAACATCGTTTATTTATTCCTTCTCCAAGTCTTTATTTAGGTTGCTGATTGGTTTCCAAACTTCTCAAGCTATTACACCACTCGATGATTGTATTGGAAAAGGTTTGAGCTTAAAAACAACTCAGAACAATGATGTTATCATCTCAGAAAACTCACTTTACAAAAACCAATTAAAACTGTCAAAACTGTAAAACTGGAAACCTTAACCTGATAACTTCTCTTGTAATTTGTAGTTTATTCACGATTCTAGTTTGAGTTTCCCCTAGGTTGATTAGCTATCTATATAAGTATCTGAGTACAGTTCTAATCCTCAGAACAGGTTCACCACTACAATGTTTAACTCATGAAAGGTTGTTATACAGAAATAGAAACGTTCTGAAACTGCAACCAGAACCGAACTGATATGTGTTCTTGTTTCCTTCTCTGTCTGTTTTCTAACTGGGCTACACTCCTCCCAACTCTTTACCTACTTAGCTAATAATTCATCGAGATTTTAGACTCAAGAACAACTCAAAGCAACCCCATTAGTACCACTGAAACTTTAAGTATACAGAACCCAAAACTGCAGCAGACACTTCTGCAACAGATGCAAATTTCTTTTCCATTTCTTTTCCTCTCTGTTAGTTCATGTGTTGGATTTTCAATTCTTCCCAAATCGTTGACCCAGTTAATTAGGTGTGCAATCAAGTTTCTAACCCAAACCAAACCCAAGACAACCTTGTCACAGACACGAGATAGTCAGACACTGAAACTGGAGCTAATTCTCGAAACTGATAAAACTGAGAATTGTTAAGGTTCTGTTTCGTCTCCCTTCTCAGTTCCTTATTCTTGTTTCTAATTCCCAGACTGTTTAGCCCTCAGTTAGGAGTCTTAGTAAGGTTTTAATTCTAAACGACCCAAGGTACCGAGTTAGAGCCACCAAGACCTCTTACTCCACCAAAAATCTAGAAAATCAGAAACTGATAAAATGCAAGGACTGAAACAGAAAGACTCAATCTGTTATTTCTTCTTCAATCTTTTCGTTATTCATGAATTGGCAATTCGATTCTTCCCTCCAACCTTATTACCCAGTTACTTAAGTATTCTACCAAACTTCTACACCTAACTAAGTCCCAAAACAACTTTGTTACAGACACGTGAATAACCAACACTGACTGGCAAGAATCTGAAACTGAAGAAGGAGAAAACTGAGATCTGAATTGTTGTTGTTACAGAAACAGCATTATAAGACTGGTTGATTCTCTTTCTGGTTTCTGAGAGTCCTTCATCCAAAACTGTTTAGACAGTCCCACCAACACCAAGGCTGTAACACCCCATCCAACATTAACACACTTACAATAAACTGCAGCGGAAAAACAACCTCATCACATTACTTAACTCGTTGGTGTTACACGCCGTTAGCCACCCACGTGGCTAACAAGGCTAATACACATACATTGTACCGGTCTGATGGGCTAAATTCCCGAGCGACTACACATTACTATCCCTTTCCATTAACAACAACAACAACGTACACCTTCCAACTATACCGAGTATTAATAAACTGGTGCCGACAACAATTTCGGTCTTACTACACCTACCGTATATATACACTTAAATGTTTACCCATGTACAATGTCTATCCCGTCCTACTCTCGAACGGCTTCCAGCTCTCTGTACCTGAAATAGGAAAAGAAAGAGAAAGGGTGGCCCCCAAGGGGCTCAGCACCTTTGCTGGTATGGTAATCCCGCAGCCCACATGCTACCGGGCCACGCACAACTAGTTGTCGTCTTAGCATGCGGTTGATTATATTTAAATCATGCATGTAACAGTAAACACACAACACTTAACATTTCGCCTCAATGGGCTCAACAAACGGATAATATATCCTTACTTGATAAGTCGCTCATGGTATTCATTATTCCTAGAGTGTTCCTCCCCTAATGGAGCTATTTCCTTAATAGACGACACTTACCCTTTAATCGGGTTATCCTTAAACGCTTCTTATCACAACTGGGATTCATATCCATGATCCACTCACTCCACATTATACAACATATAACATACACTACAACAACACTTAACAACACTTTGCACGTTTCCACGTGCACAACATAATACCGCAATAGATATTGCATCACAACAATATATAACATAACGGGAATGGTTCTCTTAGGAACCGACCCAAACATAGTTAGTTCACTGGGAGAGCCTAGAGGATGCTGTCAAACTCATGCTAAGCTCGTTTACATAACTCGTTACCGTTCTGTTAGGCGAACGAATAACTTAACATAAAGATGGATCGGGTTTAGTGACCCGAACACAACATACATAAACCCCAACAGACGTGAGTCAAGAGCCTTGGTTAAGCTCAGGGGTGATCGAAGACCAATGAAGGAAGATAATCAACAGAGAGGAAGCTGAAGAAACTGTATACAACAACTCCCAAACAACGCGCGACCGGAAGAACCGGATTCCTCACCCCCCATAATATATAAATATTCACAGTTAAAGACTCCGCTGTGGAACCTATCACATCAGCACACAATACAGTATTGCAACTGAGTTAATCACGCAAAGGAGGGTCATACACTTACAGCAACATCACACAACTAACTCACGCATAGCCGTGGTTAGAACGTTCCTTAGGTCGGAAACGTTTTTACCGACCATACCGTTCTCTTACGTTTACCTAATAGTTGTTAACTAGCCCTTCAAGCGCATTAGAGGTTACCGGTATCGGCACGTAAACATACAATAACAATAACGATTGTAAACTCGTTTCATGATTTATCTCATAACGTGGCAAACACACAGAAAAACACATTGGCATACAAGCCGGTGTAATCCGGTAGGACACAGGTTGCAAGAAAACCATACCTGTCACCGGAGTCCACTTTACCACGTCCACTTATGTTCCTCGAGCAATTCTCGAACAACTGTTAACATTACATGTACTTTTATTAACATCGGGGTAGCATGATTATTTAATGTCTAATGCTTATAACTTCTCCCCGTTAACTTAGTTACATAACTTAACATTTTTAACTTGTTTTACTCTCACATTCTAATACAACTTTTCACCCACTTAATTGTCATTAAAACTCACCTAACATGTCCTTAACAACCTTATAACATCATTACCTATCAATCCCCATCATTACATATCATTTCATAACCTTAAAACAACATTTTGGTCCATACAGTGGCCTGTCCGAACTTGTGTCCGAACCTCCAAGTTTGGACGCAAGCCAAGACCTAATACTGAAACCCATATACACGTCCGAACTTGAAGTCCGGACACAGTTCGAGAGTGGGAAAATCCTTTACCCAACAGAGCCTGTCCGAACTTCCATGTCCGGACGGAAGTTCGGACACGGCAAAACATTCAATTTCCAAGTCTTTAAACACTTAACCAATTTCACCAAACTTCTCCTAAAGCCTCATAATGTTTCCTAACATCATTTGGCACATCAAAACCCTTTAGCCATGTGCTAAACCCTTTAAATCACTCACCAAAACCATCTTATCATTCACAAATTTCTTACAAAATTCCTAGCACTTGGGATGTTTTCTCCTTAAGATTTATAAGTGGTAGTTCACCAATAATGACCACTACACCAAGGTGTTTCCTCTACACCTTAACATCATCTCTCAACTTCTTTTCTTACTAACTAAATCTCCTTTTTACAACTTCTTGAATTTTCTCAAAACCTTACTTAAACACCATTCTCTCCTTATTCATCAACATTACCCAAACCTTAAACAGCTTCTCCAAGACTTAAATACATCCTAAAAACACTCATTGGGTTTCTAGAACTTCCAAGACAATGCCTAAATCCTTATAGCACCTTAGAACACCTTAATGCACACTTTCTTCCTTAGTGAGACATTTACTCATTCCTACCAATTCCTAATTCACCAAGGTTCATTCAAGCACTTAAAACTCCTTATACATTTTACAAATTTTGCCATGGTTCTCTTAGCACATCCTCATTCCAAGGCTCATAGTTTTCACCATTAACACTCAAGAACACCTAAATCCATCAAGAACACCAACACACAAGACTTCACCAAACTTACACTACATCACAATATAGTGCATAACTTAAATTGCTTGGCACTTAGGCCCTTAAATAGCATGGCTCTTAGGCCCTTAAATTGCTTAAACCTTAACACTGAATTTCCACAATATATAAGCCTTTGACCTGCAAATACACCCAACAATACATATTCCTTTAATAAACTCCTTGAGAGCATTTACTAGCTCATTCACCATTGGCTCCTTAGGTATTTTATTTAGCAAATCAAGCTCATTTCCTAAGGCATTTAAACTACATTGAGATAGCTTGTTTACCTCTTTTTCCTCACAAACTTCTTTCTTGTTTCCTTGTAAAACCGGTGGGTGTTTGGTTGTTTGTCAACTTCTAAACAATGTACAAATAGTAGAATGAGTATTCAAGCATTATGCTTCATCTCATTGTAAACCCTAGTTACACATATTGTTTTAACACATTAAGGTAATTGTTTTACCTTGGAATTGGAAGAGAACTTGAATAAGTATCAAGAGAGGACTCCTCCTAGCCCTTGGAAGATTCAAATGAGCTAAAACAAGCAAGGTAAAGACACCATGGTGAGGTGAATTTTCGGCCATGTACTAAAAGGAGAGGAAACTTGAGTTTTCTTTGAGATTCCTTACCTAGAAGCAAAGGAGAGTAATAATGTGTAGAAACACAAGCTCAAGCTCCATCAATGGTGATTCTCCATGGCACCAAAATTTAGCTCTTGAAGATTTGAAAGGATAGAATTGAAGAGCTTGATGAGACAAAGAGAATGGTGGTGTTTGTTTTTGATTTGGATAAGTGAGTTAGATTTTACAAGGGTTCAAAGGTGGACTTCCATGGTGGTGGTGCTGTATGAACGTGAGAACAGAAAGAAGAGAGGTAGAAGAGAGCTTAGCAGCCGTGTGAAATGAAAGAAAAGAAGAGAATGAGAAGGTAAGTTTGCTTTTGGAGATATTTATGTTATAAAGCAAAATAGTACTTTACTTTAAGCTTTACTTTACTTATTTGATTTCTTTTACAAGTTGGTGACTCACACCTTGAAAAACCGGCCCCCGTTTAGTTAGAAGGGTACTTTAGTCTTTGTTGACCAACTTAATTACTTATAACAACATATGTTACAAACTAGCTTATAAAAGTTACTATTCATAATAACAAGGCACATAGAAGTGAAATTTTTGATTTCCCATTGATATAGCCACCCAAATGTGATACTATATAGTACACATGTTAATTAAAGAGTAATGATGGACATTTAGCCATTCAAAACTCATTTACAAGACAATTTTTCAAAAACGTGCTTTAAGACTCCTTAAAGCACATTTTGTGTTTTAACTTGTTTTCAAGCTTGGTTTTCTTTGGTAATTGATTTAATATGTTCATTAACATATTTATAAGGTATAGGTATGACCATTAGGTCTTATACAAATTTATCCCAAGCTTAGAGCACATTTTGCTCTTATTGACTTTAAGGTATTTTCTTGTGTTTTGTTTGGTTTCATTTTCTACCAAGGTTTCCTAAGGACTTAATTAGCCTTATAAAATCATAATTAAATGTTATTAAGTCTTGGTAGGCTCTTTGGGTCCTAACCAAGTTCACTCATAGCTTAGAGCATGTTTTTGCTCAAACTGTGTCTTAATGCTTTATTGCATTTACTATGGTCTAAATTGTTCACTGATGTTACTAAGGCACTTTTTAGGCTTTACATACCATAGTTTAAATGTTTAACAACATATCAAGGTTTGGGGTATTTCAATCTACCCCCTTAAAAGAACTTCGTCCTCGAAGTTCACACTTTCCACACATCATTAGATTAGAACACAGGAATCACTTGGAAATAAACTTCCATAACCAAACACACTTACATCACAACCTCGGACTTAATGGTCCGGGCAACACATTCACATCCACACATAACATAACATATCCACATGATAACCTCGGACTCTATGGTCCGGGTATCTTAACAACACTTACACATACATAACAACCCTTGGACTCACTGGTCTTGGGTAACATCACAACATTTGGACACATAGGTCCCATAACATAACATTCTTCAGACACATAGGTCTATGTAACAACACATTTAGACTCATAGGTCTTAATAGCATACACTTTTAGGAGATCAAAGTCAAAATAACATTTATTACACATACCACACAACATGTCATAGCATGTATAGCAATCAAAAATATCTTTACATACACACTGTGATCCCGCAGAACCCGGTCGCGATGGACACCTTCCGTCCCCGTGCCTTTGGGAGATTAAAACAATCACTTAAGTTTAAAATTTCCTTGTGAGGTTAAGTAAGAAGACTTTAATTATGTAAAGTATCCATCAACGTTTTATAAATACCAATTTAAAATCCTTTTGAAAACACACACAACTCCAAGTCCAACTTAAGCTCTTTGCTTCTTTTCTTAGCGTGGTTATTTGTGACCACTTATAGGGAGTTTCAAGAGTCATCCAACCCTGATGTGATCAGCATCAGTGTTGAACTATCCTTCCACCCCAATTTGTGTTCGGCTTCCCTTGATCACATGCAAATCAAGTTCCACCTCCCACTTCATTTTCAAGCATCAATTAAATCACTCATTTCCAATTTCTATCTTTTAAATCATTCTAGTCATGATCATAACATCTCCAAGGATAGAACTCCGTCTATCAGTTACCTCCACTCACTTTAATCCTGTTGTCTAGGGAATCTTATTCTCACTAGGTTCTATGTCGGTATCATGCCTTTCTTGAATCGCTATATAGTATATATATACACATATATTTTATCAAAATACAACACACAATTTCACATTTATACACTGTCGGGGTTTGTTCCCCGGGAGTTTCTCTACTCCCACACTTGTACTATCACTCACAACTGTTAATAAATCAACACACTTATCACAATGGTATACGCATCTTCTGTGCGCAATTACCACAATTAAACCATGAATGAATGTGTATGTTTACGTAACACACACACCAATCATCAAAACAATAATTTTGTGCTATGCACAATATAAGTCACATACATTACATACACTTGTACGATAATGTACACTAAGTGGTTTTGCGCTCTACCCCCCTTAAAAGGGATTACGCCCACGTAATCAATTACTAAACATTGGCTTAAATGTTCTGCCGTCGTGAAGTGTTTTAACTTCCACACGGTCTATTACACAATGGATTCTGATTAGAGGATCTTAACCATATTGGCGGTTTAGTTCCTAAACCAAGAGTTCTCATTGGAGTTTGTTTAAACTCTTAGTGGGTTTCTATTCTGGCCTGTTAGGCTTCTAGGCGTTAATAATTGGCCATTCACTCGTGTTCACCATGTACATTCAACACTTGAATCACTGGCTCACTAGTTTCTGCTGCGAAACTCTAATAACTATAGAGCTTAATTGCCCCATTTGTTATTCTTACTGTATTGTACATCCCCAATTGTCACCTTCATCTTGGTAACAATGGTTTCTCATCCGACGCGTGAATTCGGTTAGTTAAAAACTTTCTATCCACTTCCATAACAATTTACTGTGTATACAGTTATGTATTTCACAATGATTGACTTGTTCCCTTCCGACTTACTATCGGTTGAGATTGAGCTACTACTAGTGTGTAGTGCTCTCTCAGCTATTTACAACATTTGGGGTATATTCCATACCGATCTTTGGCAGTTAGTGCTACTGTAGTCACTTACTGTTAATCATGTCTCCACATTTGGTTTTGTACAAGTACTCTTTTTGGTGCGGCCTTGCATTTCCTATGCATCGGCCATTACAACATTATTCCTCCCCATTAACATGTTTCCAATTCCTAGCTATCCCCCTCGATCATTACTGCGAAAGTGCAATACCAAAACACTCAGTCATACAGAGTGCAGAGGCGTAAACTCTTCACAGTAAATCCCTTATGCGATTCGCCATGGAATTCACACTGAGTTCCTCATCACACAGTTACCTACCACTGGCTTATTGCCCAGTCTGTGTATCATCACTTGCTGCATGTCCATTGAGCTAACTCATAACTGGTCTTATCTGCCACATCCTTATTCAACAACACTTATACAACGGTCGCTTACTGCGCACCGTGCTTAATGTATAACACTAACTTACATGGTATTTATTGTCACATTAACTTCCACACATATACTTACATCATTCGTATTATGGTTCATCACTCATTTGGATGACTATTGAATGCTCCTTGAGCATCGATCATTCGAGTCACAAGCCGGCATTATTCCGCTCGGTGTTTCACTTAATACACACATACTACTAAACTCACTGCTCTCCTTCAATAATAATAATATCGTCCATCCTTACATATTTCTTGAGCTTGATACACATAACTACCGCTCCTGCGGTCTCACAATATCGAGAGGTATCCCACTCTTATGCAGTGGTTCGTTTACCACTCTGTTTACTTGTATAACATAAAGTCCTGCAATCAATCAAACTTACATAACATATCTTGCTTATGGCTTATGAGCCTTGTTTGCCTTGAGCTGGGCTCATTGTAGGCTGTACACACATATGTACTTCTCTGTACAACATTACATGGTTTGGATATTATATGAGCTCCATGACAAGGTCGTTGCATTCTGTTTCCTTTCATGGGATGCCCCTTAGGATTGTCAGTCCGTCTCCTGACAACTTATGTCTAAACTGGGTGTTAGTTTCAACCCTCGTGTTTCTGTCATGTCATTTTGTGCAACAATTATTGATGCGAACACCCTTTAAGGATTGCTCCTGGTGTTGCTAAGTTATGCTTTTACATCTGGTTCATAGCTATTGGTACATTCAGTTAGTCACGCTTTTTGCGTTCTTAACTGGTTATTATCTTCTTCTGTGAAGATCAACATTTCCTGATAGTGTAGGTACTCATTCTGGGAGTTTCATCCCGTTCATTGCACATTAATGTGTCCACATTAGGCATCTGCCTTGCCATGCACAGGCTGGGTCTCCGTTCCAGCTATCATGTTTATTCCTAGGTATCCTTAAGACATATGTGATGTCTTTACATAACAGTTAGTGCACTTCGCACCTCTTGACTCTTAAAACATTTCCTTGAAAATGAATTCACTGATTCCTTTAGTCTAGTTATCTCAACTGAGTTCCTTAACTTCAACCATTCCTTGTAATCTTAGCTCTTGTTTGATTCATGCTGCTGACCGTAGACGGAGTCGACTACTTCCCGTGTTTCGGACTCCACTCGTATACATATGTGGGGTACCATACTGATACATTGCTACTTACCCAACTAACCCATAAGTAGGTGCCAGGCCCACAAGCTCCTATCGGAGTGCGGTCGTCCCACAATTCAGTTGGTACACTCGTAGTGTCCGTCAACGCTTAGGTGAAGCATTCTGTTGTCAACTCCCTTATATTGTCCCGTGACAATATTCATTCCTTACTTCCCGAACTTAATCGAGGGAAAGTTTATCCATTGTTGTATTCTTATCAACTGCCCTTGATTTTACTGGTTTGGTTTAGAAGAAGGTAGAAAGAAGTATTGGTTTGAAAGAAAATCTGGTTTTGAAAGGAAAGAGTTTGGGTAAATCTGAGTTTGAAAGAAATTTTCATGGTTTCACAACATCTTCTTACCTTAACCAAGTCTAGCTTCTTGCTGACTGGTGTACTTACAATTACAGGGGTTAGGCTAACAGGCCCTTCCATTGTTATGACGATCACACTTAACTTTCTAGTACTTTACTATGTACTTGTAGTGGTTATAAATTTCCTGAACAGCCCTGTTATAGCAGCACTTGCTATGGCAAGTGCGCCATGCTAACTGGCTATCGGTTTAACACATACCAGTTGTGGTATTGCTTTTATCCGCACTGTCATCAGTGGCCTTGTTGGCCCTCTCTGATCTTACTGCCTTGATAAAACTCTTCTAGGTGACTTCTTACTGTCTTCACATGACGATCATCAACTAGGGTGTTTCCCATTCTGGGAGACCCCTCTTTTCTTAGTATTGTATTCCTTTGTAGCCCGTTCCACGTATTTGGGCACTACGTGTGTAGTTCCCTTGCCGGTTGGTACACCGTTGGTGTGTTATTTATCAACTGTGGTCCCGTAGACACTCGTCTCGGGTTTCACTAATCCACTTCTTGCCTGTTGCACGGTCAGTGCGTTGCAAGCTGGTTACTCTCGACTGCTTTGCATGTCGACCCAGGTTGCCGAAAATTCTACTCTCTTATACACAAAATCCTTCATTCTTCGCTATGAATGCGGTTAACTTGTTCAGATGGAAACCGTCTCCGGGTTCCCAGTTTTCGGGATCTACCGTATGACAGGTTTTCCGTACTTTAAGGTATTTAATAACAGCCAGATCGGGTATTCCCGAGTAGAGTGGACTTTCATCTCTCTTGCATTTCTTTCCCCAAGTTGTTTACAGGGGTTGTGGAGGGTGGGATGGATATTGTAGGTTTCTAGTACACACTGGTAATACCTAACTAGCGTATCTCTCACGCTATCACTCAACCCTTAACCCAAAGTACTAAATCCTAACTCGGTACTTCCTAAGCTCGGTAATTCAGTCATCAGAGCGATACTTCGCTCTGATACCACTTTTTGTAACACCCATCCAACATTAACACACTTACAATAAACTGCAGCGGAAAAACAACCTCATCACATTACTTAACGTTGGTGTTACACGCCGTTAGCCCACCACGTGGCTAACAAGGCTAATACACATACATTGTCCGGTTTGATGGGCTAAATTCCCGAGCGACTACACATTACTATCCCTTTCCATTAACAACAACAACAACGTACACCTTCCAACTATACCGAGTATTAATAAACTGGTGCCGACAACAATTTCGGTCTTACTACACCTACCGTATATATACACTTAAATGTTTACCCATGTACAATGTCTACCCCGTCCTACTCTCGAACGGCTTCCAGCTCTCTGTACCTGAAATAGGAAAAGAAGAGAAAGGGTGGCCCCCAAGGGGCTCAGCACCTTTGCTGGTATGGTAACCGCAGCCCACATGCTACCGGGCCACGCACAACTAGTTGTCGTCTTGCATGCGGTTGATTATATTTAAATCATGCATGTAACAGTAAACACACAACACTTAACATTTCGCCTCAATGGCTCAACAAACGGATAATATATCCTTACTTGATAAGTCGCTCATGGTATTCATTATTCCTAGAGTGTTCCTCCCCTAATGGAGCTATTTCCTTAATAGACGACACTTACCCTTTAATCGGGTTATCCTTAAACGCTTCTTATCACAACTGGGATTCATATCCATGATCCACTCACTCCACATTATACAACATATAACATACACTACATACAACACTTAACAACACTTTGCACGTTCCACGTGCACACATAATACCGCAATAGATATTGCATCACAACAATATACATAACATAACGGGAATGGTTCTCTTAGGAACCGACCCAAACATAGTTAGTTCACTGGGGAGAGCCTAGAGGATGCTGTCAAACTCATGCTAAGCTCGTTTACATAACTCGTTACCGTTCTGTTAGGCGAACGAATAACTTAACATAAAGATGGATCGGGTTTAGTGACCCGAACACAACATACATAATCCCCAACAGACGTGAGTCAAGAGCCTTGGTTAAGCTCAGGGGTGATCGAAGACCAATGAAGGAAGCAATCAACAGAGAGGAAGCTGAAGAAACTGTATACAACAACTCCCAAACAACGCGCGACCGGAACAACGGATTCCTCACCCCCCATAATATATAAATATTCACAGTTAAAGACTCCGCTGTGGAACCTATCACATCAGCACACAATACAGTATTGCAACTGAGTTAATCACGCAAAGGAGGGTCATACACTTACAGCAACATCAACAACTAACTCACGCATAGCCGTGGTTAGAACGTTCCTTAGGTCGGAAACGTTTTTTACCGGATAAGTTCTCTTACGTTTACCTAATAGTGGTTAACTAGCCCTTCAAGCGCATTAGAGGTTACCGGTATCGGCACGTAAACATACAATAACAATAACGACTGTAAATCGTTTCATGATTTATATAATAACGTGGCAAAACACACAGAAAAACACATTGGCATACAAGCCGTGTAATCCGGTAGGACACAAGTTGCAAGAAAACCATACCTGTCACCGGAGTCCACTTTACCACGTCCACTTATGTTCCTCGAGCAATTCTCGAACAACTGTTAACATTACATGTACTTTTATTAACATCGGGGTAGCATGATTATTTAATGTCTAATGCTTATAACTTCTCCCCGTTAACTTAGTTACATAACTTAACATTTTTAACTTGTTTTACTCTCACATTCTAATACAACTTTTCACCCACTTAATTGTCATTAAAACTCACCTAACATGTCCTTAACAACCTTATAACATCATTACCTATCAATCCCCATCATTACATATCATTTCATAACCTTAAAACAACAATTTTGGTCCATACAGTGGCCTGTCCGAACTTGTGTCCGAACCTCCAAGTTTGGACGCAAGCCGAGACCTAATACTGAAACCCATATACACGTCCGAACTTGTGTCCGGACTTCCCAAGTTCGGACACAGTTCAAGAGTGGGAAAATCCTTTACCCAACAGAGCCTGTCCGAACATCCATGTCCGGACGGAAGTTCAGACACGGCAAAACATTCAATTTCCAAGTCTTTAAACACTTAACCAATTTCACCAAACTTCTCCTAAAGCCTCATAATGTTTCCTAACATCATTTGGCACATCAAACACCCTTTAGCCATGTGCTAAACCCTTTAAATCACTCACCAAAACCATCTTATCATTCACAAATTTCTTACAAAATTCCTAGCACTTGGGATGTTTTCTCCTTAAGATTTATAAGTGGTAGTTCACCAATAATGACCACTACACCAAGGTGTTTCCTCTACACCTTAACATCATCTCTCAACTTCTTTTCTTACTAACTAAATCTCCTTTTTACAACTTCTTGAATTCTTTTCTCAAAACCTTACTTAAACACCATTCTCTCCTTATTCATCAACATTACCCAAACCTTAAACAGCTTCTCCAAGACTTAAATACATCCTAAAAACACTCATTGGGTTTCTAGAACTTCCAAGACAATGCCTAAATCCTTATAGCACCTTAGAACACCTTAATGCACACTTTCTTCCTTAGTGAGACATTTACTCATTCCTACCAATTCCTAATTCACCAAGGTTCATTCAAGCACTTAAAACTCCTTATACATTTTACAAATTTTGCCATGGGTTCTCTTAGCACATCCTCATTCCAAGGCTCATAGTTTTCACCATTAAACACTCAAGAACACCTAAATCCATCAAGAACACCATCACACACAAGACTTCACCAAACATACACTACATCACAATATAGTGCATAACTTAAATTGCTTGGCACTTAGGCCCTTAAATAGCATGGCTCTTAGGCCCTTAAATTGCTTAAACCTTAAACACTGAATTTCCACAATATATAAGCCTTTGACCTGCAAATACACCCAACAATACATATTCCTTTAATAAACTCCTTGAGAGCATTTTACTAGCTCATTCACCATTGGCTCCTTAGGTATTTTATTTAGCAAATCAAGCTCATTTTCCTAAGGCATTTAAACTACATTGAGATAGCTTGTTTACCTCTTTTTCCTCACAAACTTCTTTCTTGTTTCCTTGTAAAACCGGTGGGGTGTTTGGTTGTTTGTCAACTTCTAAACAATGTACAAATAGTAGAATGAGTATTCAAGCATTATGCTTCATCTCATTGTAAACCCTAGTTACACATATTGTTTTAACACATTAAGGTAATTGTTTTACCTTGGAATTGGAAGAGAACTTGAATAAGTATCAAGAGAGGACTCCTCCTAGCCCTTGGAAGATTCAAATGAAGCTAAAACAAGCAAGGTAAAGACACCATGGTGAGGTGAATTTTCGGCCATGTACTAAAAGGAGAGGAAACTTGAGTTTTCTTTGAGATTCCTTACCTAGAAGCAAAGGAGAGTAATAATGTGTAGAAACACAAGCTCAAGCTCCATCAATGGTGATTCTCCATGGCACCAAAATTTAGCTCTTGAAGATTTGAAAGGATAGAATTGAAGAGCTTGATGAGACAAAGAGAATGGTGGTGTTTGTTTTTGATTTGGATAAGTGAGTTAGATTTTACAAGGGTTCAAAGGTGGACTTCCATGGTGGTGGTGCTGTATGAACGTGAGAACAGAAAGAAGAGAGGTAGAAGAGAGCTTAGCAGCCGTGTGAAATGAAAGAAAAGAAGAGAATGAGAAGGTAAGTTTGCTTTTGGAGATATTTATGTTATAAAGCAAAATAGTACTTTACTTTAAGCTTTACTTTACTTATTTGATTTCTTTTACAAGTTGGTGACTCACACCTTGAAAAACCGGCCCCCATTTAGTTAGAAGGGTACTTTAGTCTTTGTTGACCAACTTAATTACTTATAACAACATATGTTACAAACTAGCTTATAAAAGTTACTATTCATAATAACAAGGCACATAGAAGTGAAATTTTTGATTTCCCATTGATATAGCCACCCAAATGTGATACTATATAGTACACATGTTAATTAAAGAGTAATGATGGACATTTAGCCATTCAAAACTCATTTACAAGACAATTTTTCAAAAACGTGCTTTAAGACTCCTTAAAGCACATTTTGTGTTTTAACTTGTTTTCAAGCTTTGTTTTCTTTGGTAATTGATTTAATATGTTCATTAACATATTTATAAGGTATAGGTATGACCATTAGGTCTTATACAAATTTATCCCAAGCTTAGAGCACATTTTGCTCTTATTGACTTTAAGGTATTTTCTTGTGTTTTGTTTGGTTTCATTTTCTACCAAGGTTTCCTAAGGACTTAATTAGCCTTATAAAATCATAATTAAATGTTATTAAGTCTTGGTAGGCTCTTTGGGTCCTAACCAAGTTCACTCATAGCTTAAAGCATGTTTTTGCTCAAACTGTGTCTTAATGCTTTATTGCATTTACTATGGTCTAAATTGTTCACTGATGTTACTAAGGCACTTTTTAGGCTTTACATACCATAGTTTAAATGTTTAAAAACATATCAAGGTTTGGGGTATTTCAAAGGCATCTTAATGTACTGAAACAGAAGGAGAGTTTACGAATTGGGATCTGTTACATATATTTTTCTGTCCTTCCTCCTCTAATTTCCTTTCTGTTTTTACTCACGAGTTGCTCTTCAGTTTTCTTTTTCCTCCCAGAGTGCTTACATTCTTAGTTAAGTGGGTTGGTAATGTTTTAAGTTCTTGAACTATCCTATACTATACCTTAAGCTCTCTGTAACATTATTATACAGAAACGGGAAGTTCCTAAAACAGCAACTAAAACAGAAACTAGCATTTGCATTTTTTTTTCTTCTTCTTGCTTCACGGTTTGTGAATCAGGTTGAGATTTTAGTTTTCCTCAAGATGTCCTTATCCTTATTTGAGTGCGTTAGAAGTGGTTTAAGTTCATTGACACACAGCACAACTCTTTATAAGCCCTCTGTAATCCTTATACAAAACTCAAAATCTCAGAAACTGAAAAAACTAACAGACAGACAGACACCGATGTATAATTCTTTTCAGTTACATGGTTGTGCATCAGGTTAGGTTTTAATTTCTCAAGATGTTCTTATCCTCACTTGAGTGTGTTAGGATGTTTTAGGTTCATTAACCCACATCACAAGCCAGTTATACAGAAAACACAAAACCTTAGGACTAAACTGAAACATCAACCTGATAACTTCTTTCTGTTTTCTCCGAATTCTCAATTCTACTTTTCTTATCAAGTTCCCCTCATTGCTAACCTAGATAGTTATGTGTTTCACTGGGTTTTAGGTTTTTATCTGACTCCTACTACCCTCACACTACTTCTGCAATGTTAGCACACAAACACAGGCTTCACATTAATTGAAAATTTACACCAGAAACAGAAACCATGAACTGTTACATCTGTTTTCTGCTTTGTTTCCCTTTCTCTAGTTATGATCTATTTTTATTGCTTTTATTCAACACCCTCACGTTTATAGACTTGGTCAGGTGTACTCATAAGATGATAAATATATTAGCAACTCAAAGATACTTAATATACTGAGGCTACATGCTACAGATTGGCATGGTTATCAGTTTTGATAGATTTAGTCTCTTTTTTTTTCTGATCCTGAATCAGTTTAGGGATCACTCACCAGTCTAGTGACTTGACAACTTCTCCTTAGCTACACCTTTGGTGGAATATCGAACTCACATCATCTTGGACAGTTTGACTACACTGAAACAGATTACACAGAGGTTAATTCGTGATGACTTAGAGAAAAGGACATGGTTTGGGGTAAATCTGAGATAAGCGTGATCTTTACCTTGTCTTTTTTTCTTTCTACCGTGAATGGTACATCAAGGGAACTTGCTTGGTCTTGCTTCTTCACCAAGTACTGAGGCCTACTCACTTGTTTATTATGTGAAGAAGACAGGAAAGAAAAGGGTTCAGGGTCAACTGAAGCTATTACCGGTAAACAAGGAAGAAGGGGAATGTTTAAGGCTCACCGAGATGATCAAGGGAGAAGACTATGCTCCTGGGTCTTTTCTTCTTCCTCGATCTGGTATATTCCTCTGATTTTCCACGTAAGGAGAGTAAGAAATGGAGTTTAATAGTAGTAGAGATCATAATCGAAAATGAAGGAAGGAGACTATGCTAGTTTACTGCAGATTCACCTTGGGAAATCGCCTAACCTGCTTCCTCTTCTTCTTCCAGTTCCCACCGAAGTTTCCCTTTGCTTCCCACCAACTCAGCTTAGTTGTTACCTCCTTGAGCAGCAACCATGGTAGTGGAGCGTTGGTTCTTGGTGAAAGGAGTCGCAAGGATGATGCTGGGTTTCCGACTGAAGAGGAAGCTCGTGAGGTTACCGGTTCTTTGTCTGTGTCCAGGTCAAATTTGCATGTTGAGAGAATTGAGAGGGTTGAGTGTATTTATCAATGAGTGCCCATGCTGGAAGGATGGAGGAATGTCGGGTGCAAAATTCCAAGGCATGCACCAGCATGGGGGAGAAGAACGATGTATAACAGAGGAATATCTCTTTGTTCTATCGGTAGTTTAGACATGGAGTTCAGGCCAGTTTGGTAGTAAAGTAGTATTTCAGTGTGGAACACGTGAGTAGCTTTGCTACTTGTTATAATTCGTTGCAGCTTATTACCGAATCTGAGCACAACTCACCCGGTTAAGGCTTCGGGAATGGTACGAAAGGTCTCGAGTTCAAATCCCGGCTAGAGCGTGTTTGCTCTTTTTTTTTGTTTCAGCCTTATTATGCATATTTATTGTATATAAGTGGCTGTATTAACATGTCGCGTTATTTGTTATGTGTACACATATATATATGCGGTTATTTTGTTATGTCACATTATTGATTATACTTATATACGGATACGACTATTTTATCTGTCGTGTTTTAGCTATATGTTTTCGGTCATATGTACCAATGCGACTACATCATCATGTCGCGTTATTAGTTATATGCACAACGTTATAATATTGTAACGTTGTGTACATGTACATATATATACGTATGTATATAAGTGCGTGACCTTATTAATATTAAACTGTTTGTTTATACCTTAATGCAGTTAATTTTATATTTAAATCATGTTTAATTAGGTAGGGGTATTTCAATCTACCCCCTTAAAAAGACTTAGTCCCGAAGTCGCTTTACTTAAATAGGTGTATTAATAACTACCCATATGATCCCTTAATGTATATCTATGTGATATATCATTTACACACATCATATTGCACTTATACAGCACATAGCCATCATTTGTGGCGTTAATTCAAACATATGGATGTAGGCGATCCATCAGCACCATTATTTCCTATCAGTTCTACCAACCCCGACAACCTCCCCGAGGTGTCCATACCATGCCATCGTTCCACATTCCATATCTAATGATTTATTTCGTATCTAAGCGATACCACAAGTAATCAATCTACAAGGTACAACAATATATATATCACAGTATCGTAAGGAAAGTACTACACTTGGGTGTAAACACGCCATTAAGTATTTCATAAGATTCATACATACAATTGCACATCTCACACAAACAAATCAACCACGTACGCCCCGCGTACCAAACAACACCAAAAAAATGAACAAACAACATCACAACAACGTATGCCCCGCATACCCACAAACATACCAACAACCAACGTCGTATGCCCCGCATACCCACAAACTATTGTATGCCCCGCATACGAAATAACAGAATTCAGTGAAAACATGTGCACAGCCTCTTTACGAAATAACAGAATTCAGTGCAAACATGTGCACAGCCAAGAGGCTCTACCCCCCTTAAAAAGGGTTACGCCCCCGTACCCCACAAGTATTCAATAGCCGCTCCACAAGGAGCACTGGATACTTAGCTCTCATAGAGTCCTCTAACTCTCATGTGGTATCTTCCACCTTTGGAGTAGATTATTCTCACATTAGAGAGACGGGTATGACTCTAGCCCCTTCGGGCTCATAAATATGTAAAGGGTTGCTTCCTCCCAAATTCGTTCTAATGGGCCCACTCGCTTCGTACAGAGGTGTAGACCCATGAACATAGGCTCAGTTGATTACTAGCATCTTCGTGTACTTCTAGCTTGGGTTGTCGTATGACATTGGCTATTATTAGTATTTAGTGCTCCTTGCACCTTTCTTGGTAATACCGAGACGTACTAGTCTTGATTTCTACTTAGATAAGGATTGTCATCCATGTCTCCTAGTGGTTTTTGTTCCGGAGTAACACATTGTTCGTGTTGATATGTATTATATCTTTTCCCCGTGTGTCGGGTTAGCAACAACGTTGGTATGGTTCTTCCTGCTTCCTGCCAGGGAAATCCATATGTTGTGCTCGTATTAGAGTTCTGCAACTTCATCTTCCATTTTACATTATTCTTTACGCGTTTTACTCGTCTAAGTTTGCCGCTTCCGCGCGCATCACATTTTAGTCGGTTCGATGGTTTGTTAGTCATTATAACGTTTATGTTCTTGTTAAAGCATCTGCTAGTATCCTAGCTTTGTTTTTCCATTATTGCGTAGTTACGCGTTTGAGTTCACATCATTTGGTAGATTCCTCGTCCATGCAGTGGGTTTCCTGTTTCTGTCATTAGCGTCGTCATCTTTGAAGGGTCTTCTTGTCTTCACTGTGTATCGTCTGCTACTCTGTGTTGTAGGTTTCTGGTTCCTCTAGTCCGTTGGTTAAACTGCGGCTTTTCTTGTCCATTTTCGAGGTAATCTGCATCACTGTCCGTAGCACGGAGTTAACTACTTCTTGTGTTTCTAACACTACTTGTCTACATGCATGGGGTACCATACTGATACATTACTACTTACCTGACTAACTTATAAATAAGTCTGTCAGGCCCACATGCTCCTATCGGAGTGAGGTCGTCCCATGTCTCATTTAGTAAACTGGTAGCGTCCGTCACACGGCTATTGTGAAGTATTCTATTGTCAATCTCCCTTTGTTGGATGTCCTTGTTGTAGTTCGATGTTAATTGGTCCGCATCGTCGGTTATCTTGTCGTGGGTGCTAATGTTCTAGTAGTATGGTGGTAAGGTGGCTGAAAACATTATTTTTGTTCCCTGGACTCTTGTCCTTAGTAATACACTAGAGGCAGCACTTGGTTGTTAACCAGTTAAACTTTAAATGTTGGTTCGTCTGTATGGCTGCAATCGGTTTATGTAATATTGGTGCTAAGCTAGCAATGTCAGTTCTCCTATCTTGATTTCCATGGGTACTATACATAATCCTTTCCTCCAGGTTTAATCATTATCACATCTTAGCTATACTTCCCGATACGACATAGGGTAAGTTCTCATACTTGGGTATTCACATTTGTTCCCTGTTCCTTTTAATTGGGTGTATTATAGATTGCATAATAGCTTGAACGATTTAACTCTTTCTTTCCAACCATTCTCCTTGACGGTATTGCATCCACAAAGGGTATGCCAAATCTCACCAGATTATGCTTGTCCATTAGGACTAAACATTTATCACTATTAGTGATTAGCATTACGTGCGGGTATATCCTTCTGGTATTCAGCTAGTAAGCAATGTCTTTGTTGTTACTTATTGTTTAGTGCTAGTTACTTGCAACTTCAGTTATTTATATTTCAAGTGCGCGGTTTAGCGCCTACAAGTTAATCATTATTGTTACTCACATTGCTTACGGTGTGTACCGTATCTCTCTTACTTCATTATATTAATTTAGACATTGTTATGTTAGTAATATACCTCGAAGGGTAATTGGAGTCGGTGTTCCCGGTCTCCTGGGCTCATGCCCTTTTTTGTACATTAGGTACTTTCTTATTTGCGCTATTTAGCGTTTGGTTGAGTGTTTTGTAATATCGATGTAGTTGTTTGCCATTGTTTTAATTTATGCATTCATTCGTCATTGACAATTGTCACAATAGTATCCGACATGTCTTTAACGTATATTGATACTTATCATTTTTACATGGCGGGACGCTTATGGCGGTAGCCATTCTTCTACTTAGAACTTGTCTACTATTCAGTATGATCTTGATAATACATATAAAATTTAATCTTGACGTTGATCACTTTTAATTGTACATAACCGTACGTGGCACTCCGTGGCAAAGGTAGTGCTCAGAGGTGGTAATTATTCAGATTCGCGTTCATTGTTGCGAAGGTATTGGTAATGTCCGTATTACGGTAGAATTGTTTTTTTTTTGTTTTTTTTTCACTCTTGGTCCATCTGTGGACTGATACGTTTTACTAATTCTCTTGTATTCATCACAGGTTGGCGTATACATGAATATAGTTAGTGAACTATAAGTTACATTTACTATAAGGTTAAAATGTTATAACATATGATATGTATAACATTTTATTAAATATGTGGCAATATTGTATTAATGGAAAAATATTAGGAGTTGATGGAAGTAAGAATTTTGATGTATATGCCTTTCGGCAATAATATAGTTTTTATTAAAAGCATGGGTTATAATATTTAATGAGAAAATGGAATTTATGAACTAAGGTTAGTATAAAATAAACCTTAGGAATTATAAATATATGTCCTGAAATGTTACAAAATATCAAGATAAGGTTCTTAATATAAATTGCATAATATAATGCAACAAATCAAATAATCATCTTATATTAAGATGATGTTGAAAATGTGACATATAATATAGGAGAATGAATCATGGAATATGAATATAAGTGTATATATATGTGATGTGCAAGCATATGTGAATAAATATAAATACTGAGCATACGATATAGTTGGAAACTATATGGTAGTGATTGTTATACGATCGTATTCTCTTCATAATTTTTATTTTGTATGGTTTAATATATGCAACGTAAACCGTTAGTCACAAGTTTCCTTATTTAATATCTTATTGCTACGTTGTTGCTAGTTGTTTGGAACTAGTATGCTGTTGTTTTGTTTATCCTGACTGTAATTAATTGTGGCAACTTGTGAAGAGTCTCAGGAGTCGTCCGACCCTGGTGTGATCAGCACCGGTGTTGAACTATCCTTCCACCCCAATTTGTGGTTGGTTTTCCCTTGATCCCCGGGAATCAGGTTTCACCGTCCACTTCCAATTCAGCCATTGAATGGTTTGATAATTAAGTTATGTTATCTTGGCTCTTAGGCCCGTGTCATTTAATCAGTTCTTGTGTAATCATTATCATCTGCTATGGGCTGGTGTGCCCTTTTTATCGTTGGTCGGACCTGTTGGGTCCTTCAAAGGTTGTGGCCTCATAACTTAGCGGTTTATTGCAACAATTGCAGTTCTGTAGTTCATATTAGAGTTGTACAATTTTTGGTGATTATTGGTAGCCATGGTGTTGTACCACTAGTCTACACAGTTTACAGAATTCGTTTGTAACGATAACAGCAGTGGTAACTGCAGTCGTAGTTGTTTGCAACACTTGCAGTAGCAAGTGCGCGGGGTAGACGAAATTACTGGTACATTGTTTAAATCAGCGCTTGCAGTGGCAAGCGCGTCATGCAAGTAGAGTTGTCGGTTCCCAACTTGTTTGTCTTACTGCTGCATTGGTTGCTCAAGTACTGTTAGAATGATTGTGCATGAAAAGACGATGTTTGGGTTGGCAAATTTCCTACCCACCTTGTCATCAGACTAACCAAGTCCTCCCTCACTTTAGACTCCTAGTAGCGTTAACACTCGGAATTTGTTTGTCCACATGTGTCGTCACGACAAGCTCTTAGCGTCACGGTATTGTGTGTACACAAGTTTAGGATTGGAGTTTGAACATAACAGGACGGTATTCTCACAAAATTCTTCCACGTTTTCAATAAACATCTCTTTTTATAGTTTGGTGTTACTATACAATAGTATGGTGGTTAAAGGTCCCCCTTACGGGCGACGGTCTCGCGGAGCTCATGGCGCTCCCGGTCCGCGTGCCCTGATGTCTTGGGTAATCCTTTCTAGGACGTTACGGTAGTGGTCGTACTCGCCTCTGGTGGTGTCATTGCTACAACGCTTGGTCATTAAGGGTGGTATGGTATTGAGTTTTCATTCCTGTTGCAATAGTAGGAATTATTCATTCGATGAGAGAGCGTTTAGGCGGTCTGTTGGTCTTGGTAGTCCTCTTCCCTATATTCGGGGATTATATTTCTCAGTTGTATCATACTCATTGGGTTGGGGCGGGAGGGGTACTGTCGGCGGTAGCCAGTACTGGACTTCCACATAAAAGTGGATTGTCGCCAATGTACTCATGATGTCTGTGTCTCCTCCTAGATGAGCTCTCAGCCGGTCCATAACGGGGATAATATCCCCGGGCCTTCATGCCTTTGGCCAGATTCTTGACTCACGCCGCCACTAGACTTCGGTATTACCGTTCGTCTTCTCGATAACGCATCATATCATAATCAACTTGTTTGTGCGCCTCAAGGCTAACATCAGCAAGCCAAAGGCTTTGCTAACACATAATTCCATTAAAGTAAACACGTTTCATACCTCACAAACGTTTCCCAAGACCTAAGCTCACTGTCTTAACCTAGTATCTCGTCATCAGAGCGGTACTCCGCTCTGATACCACTTTTGTAACACCCCTCATAAACAAATACGTAATATTCACTCACGTTAACAGAAAAATAAAACGTCTTACAGCGGAAGGATAATCAACAACTTTAAAACTCGCTCGGGTGTTACTTGCCGTCACTCGCCCATGCGAGTAACGAAGCAGAAACTAGATCCAACGCTAAACAACAACACTAAACCGCTGTGACAACGAGATATCCTATACATCATACTAAGTCCACATCCATAACGGTCGACAAGTGAGCATCTACCCAAGTTCCAAATAAATACAACCATACCGTCCTACATTCATAACTGATAGTGTTATACAAATAAATTTTGTTTACAGTAACTAAATTAACTCTGACTGCCCGGTGCCCGCGCTTCGGCTTCAACGAAGATCAACAACCTGCACAATAAGTGAAGTCTCAGCGATAGACGCTGAGTATGCCGGGCCTGGACCCTATTGGTCACTTGTCATTTTTAACCATCTTGATATTAGGTTGGTTTCATGCTTTACCATTTTACAGATATAATAAATACTGTAATCTCATGCATGATTATATCACCATCCATCCAATCCAAACAGGCACATATAAATATACGCAGCAAGGTCACACATCATACAATATAATAGCATTGATAACTCATTCATCGTATGTTAGCATCATCACTTATTACAACACATGGCCCCCCGGACCCTCACATATCATTTGATTTAGTTAGCACTGTCGGGCGTCAATTAGGACAACCCGAACTATACTCACTTGGACAGTAGTCCCACGTACACACAAGGTGCTCATTGCCCTGATCATCCGAAGACTTTGGGACTATTTCACTTTGCCTTTGTAAAGGCGTCCATTTAGGTGGCCAAGGGCCTGGTGCCAACGGTAGCACACTCCGCCTGACGATCTATCTAGGTTCGTTCAGGATTAACTAGGGTAAACCCGATACGAGATAACCCAAGAGATCTCTACGCGCGACCAGCAACCAGTGACTGTCTAGATTAAGGTACATCATCACATTCATTCACACTCCACTATTAACTTCGTTAGTTAGATAGTCAGTTACAGTTTTAGTTATGGAGAACCTCACTTAATTTATTGGCTGCCCTATGGGTCTTACGCATGTCTAGAATTATTCTAGGTAGTATTCACGTTCGAGTCAAAGCTCTAGAGACCGACAATGTCGTGTCCCGTTCCTAAGTGTTTTACTTAGGTTATAACTACATACTTGTAATACTTAGCGTATTAGGTCAGGCAACGGTGGTCACAATCACACATTTCGCATATGTAGTTTTGTATAAGTCGATCTATAGTCGACGTAGTATTAGTACCGTAGGACGTTCGTGCATAAATAAATAATGCAGTAAACATAGCTACCCATCACACACATAAATCACATACATACATTCACACAAGTTATTTATCAAACAAATCTGAGCCCGAGGAATTCCTTAGGACAACCCGGATCAAACCCCTTTACATACCGTACACCGTGTCTAGGTTCGCGCAGTGCAGACCACTTAAGCTTTCGAGCGCGTACGTCGGAAGGGCGATCTAGAACTACAAGGAGCGCTAAGCGTCAATCCACATGACAGTATAGTTCGGTATTTCCGAATAACGTTTGAAATCCCAGTACTATGCCCCCGGATTTTACAATTGTTACTAGTTAAAGTACCGCCATTCTAAAAACCCCTTACTCGTCGTGTGAGTTAATATTTGGTTTACAGTAGAGTATGAAACCTTACGTTACACACTTGTAGTACTTCACTCGGGATTTATTCATCATACACAGTTATATACTGACCTTAGTATTTTATGTCGTTGTAAACTATAGTGTATATCTTTATATATTTTTTGATATGTTTTATATATATATGTATGCGTTCGGCATAACAGTTTGAATAACTATATTCTTGACCACATAATATCATTTGTGTTACATTTATTTCATGATGCTATATAGTGCAATGTTTTATATATCTTTAGACTTATAACATATGGTTTCGGTAGTTTTTATGTATACCGAAAAATAGTATACACATATGTTACACTTGAATCCCTTTACTGTATAATCCTTGCTAACCACATTGTGACCCCATAACTTATAATATATTGTAGGTATTTAATTTTATAACTCCAAAACCTTGTGGTAAAATATAAGCCAAGGTTTTTCACACTTGCTTAGTTATCGGTTACATATATATATGTACATCTGATTCCCTTTCTTTCGCATCCTATTCCCTCTCAACATCACCATTTCACCACATCTATCATAAACTATAAGCTTAGAACTGTATCACTACTTAACCCCCCCCCCCCACTGGAATCTAATAACACAGAAGAACGTGATATCTAAAATCTGGAGATCATGCCGATGCAGTTTTTTTTGTTTTCTGTTTGGTCATTAAGTTGATTTCCAGAATTCCCAATGAATGTATTAGTCTAATCCATTCTCCTAGGAGTATTTTGAGTTCATCATTAACTCTCCCCAACATTTTTAAACAATCTGTCCTACTCATAAACAGAGACAACTAAGTTGCTGAAAACTGAAACATCATTTATTTATTCCTTCTCCAAGTCTTTATTTAGGTTGCTGATTGGTTTCCAAACTTCTCAAGCTATTACACCACTCGATGATTGTATTGGAAAAGGTTTGAGCTTAAAAACAACTCAGAACAATGATGTTATCATCTCAGAAAACTCACTTTACAAAAACCAATTAAAACTGTCAAAACTGTAAAACTGGAAACCTTAACCTGATAACTTCTCTTGTAATTTGCAGTTTATTCACGATTCTAGTTTGAGTTTCCCCTTGGTTGATTAGCTATCTATATAAGTATCTGAGTACAGTTCTAATCCTCATAACAGGTTCACCACTACAATGTTTAACTCATGAAAGGTTGAAATACCCCGAACTTAAATATAGGGATTAAAATTAATCTAATACGTATTTAAGGGCCTAATGATGCCTAAGTAATATTGGTAAGGAAAAATAAATCCAAAATAAATGAAGAAATGCTTAAAAAGCGAAAAACGCTAAATAAGCGTTAAATAACCATAGGAGGTATGAGACCTCGGTTAACGCATTATATGGATTCTAGGGGCTTGATAAGACCTAAATAATATATGGGAACAACTCCCGAAGAAAACGGATCCAAATAACGTATTAAAACGCTAATTGAGCTTTAGTGCATGTTTTTCGAGAAAACCCGAAAACGTGATTTTAAGTGGTCAAACGAACCCGTAAAAATTATAAATCATTAAATAACAATTAATAAGCATTAATGGAAGCTTAATAACCAATAAAAATAAAGAAACGAGAAAATTCCGGAAAATGGATCTGGTTAGTGAACAGTACCAAAACCGGGTAAAATAACGAGCGATTTCTGTAAAAGACGAAAAACGCTCCAGCTAGTATAACAGTGAGGGGGCCGGTTTTTAATAAGTTAAAAGCCCACACACACACTCACATATTAGCTAATAAATAAGTATACAAAAAGAAAAAAGTAAAAGGGTTACTTTATACCCTCTCTCTCTCCTACTCCCCCTCATTCTCTAATTCCCTCACGTACTGCACTCTCTCCTCCCTCTCTGATTTCTCTTCTTCCCTCTCACGACAGCCATGGCGAATTGCCAAACCCTCACACAACCCTCATCTTCTCACCTCTTGTTAACTACTCAATCCCTCTCCAAATGCAACAAAAATTACACCATTGAATTCCCCTTGCAAAGGAGATCATCTTCCTCCTTTCAAAAATTGAAAACACCCATTTTCATCTCTATGGGTATTCTCCATTTGAAGGTTTGAGACCACCATTGGAAGCTTCTCCTTCTTCCTGATGTTTTAAGGTAAAAATAATCATGAAAACTCAACCTTTTCTAGCTCTTGTTGGCAAAACGAAATTTATGTTGAACCCTTACCTTGTTCTTTGTATCCCAGCCGACTTTGGCTTCTTCCATGGGCTAGAAAATTCACTCTCTTGCTAACCAAGGACCCCACTCATTGGTGGTAAGGTAATGTTCTTTCTAAACCCTAAAAATAACTAAATTCTAGGGTTAGTTGTGAATGAATGATAAGTTAGAATTGTGTGTTGGTATGGGCTGTAGCATTGGAGTGTGGACTAAATTTGGAACCGAGAACAAGAAGGAAAGTGTAACACCCCATCCAACAACAAACACCTAATAACAATCTGCAGCGGAAACTCAACTCATCACATTACTTATTCCAATGGTGTTACACGCCGTTAACCACCCACGTGGCTAACAAGGCTAATACATACACATTTGTATCGGTCTGATGGACTAGATTCCCGAGCAACTACACAATACATTCCTCATTCCATTTCAACATTTATTATATACATACATTCCCACTGTACCGAGTATTTACAAACTACTGCCGATAACAACTTCGGTCTTACTACGCCTATTAAACTCACGCCATTTAAATGGCTACCCATGTATAAACATCTGCCCCGTCCTACTCTCGAACGGCTTCCAGCACTTCGTACCTGAAATAGGAAAGAAGAGAAAGGGGTGGCCCCAAGGGGCTCAGCACCTTTGCTGGTATGGTAATCCCGCAGCCCGCATGCTACCGGGCCACGCACAACTAATTGTCGTCTTAGCATGCAGTTGATTATATTTAAATCATGCATGCAAGCCATAACCATACAACACATAGCATTTCGCCTCAATGGGCTCAACCTATAACCAAAACATCCACACTTAACCAACCATCCAACGATTCCTTAAACCCTAGAGTGGCTCTCCTCTAAACGGAGCTACTTCCTTAACGAACGACGTGTACCCTTTAATCGGGTTATCCTTTAAACGCCTCTTGTCACAACCTGGGATTCATTTCCATGATCCACACATTCCATATCCTACAACATAACTCATTCCACACATAACAAAACATAACAAACCTTTCTTGTTTCGACATACACATGACAACATTGCATTCCTTTAAAACTTCCAATATATATATATATATCATAGCATAGCAAGGGAACTTGCATAGCATTATAACATTACATAACACCATAAAATCGGTTCTCACAAGGAACCTTCCACCATAGTTAGTATACCAGGTGAGCCTAGGGATTTTTGCCAATCCCATGTTAAGCTCGTTACCATCCTCGTTACCGTCCGGTTATATAGAACGGTTAACTTATACCCAAGGTGTGTCGGATATAGTAATCCCAAGCACACCGAAATAACATACGCATGCCCCTGTGGCCCGACGTGAGTCAGTAACTAGCTTTGGATAAGCTAAGGGAAGGTAGAAACCAAATTGGAATACCACCTATACATACACCAAGAGAGCCGAACCGGATAAGATAACGACTCCCGTCCATCACACGCGTGGCCGGAACAACCGGACTCCTCACCCCCCATTAGTACATAAACACTTAATAATAAGTAGTTAGGGATCCATTATGGAGCCCTACCACATCCACACACCATACGGTAACATAACCGAGTTAAGCACACAAGGGAGGTTCACACACTTGCATACAACAACAATATCCAACTAACTCACACATAGCCGTGGTTAGCACGTTCCCAAGGTTTGGGCCGTCAACTCCGAATACCGATCACTCATGTGTTCCTAGTTTTAGTTAGCTAAGGTTTAACACATATTTGAGGTTAAACGGCATCGGATACCAAATTCGCCACATAAATGAATTACTATAAACTCATTACATGTTTTAATCTTACAAGGTGGCAAACACTCAAGAAAACATATTGGCATACAAGCCGGTGTAATCCGTTAGGACACAGGTTGCAAGAAAACCATACCTGTCACCGGAGTCCACTTTACCACGTCCACCTATGTTCCTCGAGCAAATTCTCGAACAACTGTTAACATCACATGTGTTTTCATTAACATCGGGGTTTGCTTGATTATTTAATGTCAATGCTTAATTTTCCCCCGTTAACTTAGTTATATAACTTAACATTTTTAACTTGTTTTACTCTCACATTTTAATACAACTTTTAGCCCACTTTATTGTCATTAAAACTCACCTAACATGTCCTTAACATCCTTATAACATCATTACCTACCAATCCCCATCATCATATCATTTCATAACCTTAAATCATGTTTTTGGTCCGACCGACCCACCGTCCGACCCACATCTGGGTCGGTCCATTACAGAACCCTTTTTACTTCCTTATAGTCATGCCCGTCCGACCCACGTCCGACCCACCATTCTGGGTCGGTCCATGTGCGAACATTTTCCTTCCTTTGAAACTTGACCGACCGACCCATGTCCGACCCAACCTTCTGGGTCGGTCCATTACCGAACATTTCCCAACATCTTACAGAGGCTCGACCGACCCAAAAACTGGGTCGGCCCCTGGGTCGGTCGCCTTCTTATCTTACCCAAACTTTGCCAATCCTTCACCAAACTTCTCCTAAGGCCTCTTAATGTGTTCTAACATCATTTGGCACTTCAAACACACCCTTAAGATATTCTTAAGCACTCACAAAACTATGTCTCCTAATTCCTTAAACCTTTAATATCTCCACAAAATTCCTAACACTTACAATGTTTTCTCCTTATGATTTCTAGGTGGCATTTCACCTATAATGTCCACAACACCAAGGTGTTTCCTCTACACCTTATCATCATCTCACAACTTCTTTTCTTACTAACTAAATCTCCTTTTTCACATCATACATAAACATCACTTATTCCTTGAATATCAACATTACCTAAACCTTAAACAACTCCTCCAAGACTTAAACACATCCACTAAACACACATTGAATTCCTAGAACTTCCAAGACAACACCTAAATCCTTGCATCACTCTAAATCACCTTAATACATGTTTTCTTCTCAAGTAACATTCATTCACCTTTAATCCTTCCTAGTTCACCAAAACTCACTTACAACACTTAGAACTTCTTACACATTTCCCAAATTTGGCCATAGCTTCTCTAGTATATACCCACATCCAAACACTTAGGTTTTTACCTTAATTCATTCAAGAACACCTAAAATCCATCAAACACATCTTTATACACAAACTTCACACATTAAGCACTACATCACAATATAGTGCAAACTTAAATTGCTTGGCACTTAGGCCCTTAAATGCATGGCTCTTAGGCCCTTAAATTGCATAAACCTTAAACACTGAATTTCCCACATAATAATGCCTTTGACCTGCAAATACACCCACAATACATATTCCTTTAATAAACTCCTTGAGAGCATTTTACTAGCTCATTTACCATTTGCTCTTTAGGTAGTTTTAACAAGCATTATAAGCTTATTTCTCCTAAGGCATTAAACCACATTGAGATAGCTTGTTTACCTCTTTTCCTCACAAATTTCTTTCTTGTTTCCTTGTAAACCGGTAAGGCATTTCCTTCCTTGTCAACAACTAAACAATATACCAACATTGAAATGAGTATATAAGCTTTAAGCTTTATCTCATTGTAAACCCTAGTTACATATATTATCTTAAGGTATTAACATGATTGTTTTACCTTGGAATGGAAAGAGAGCTTGAATAAATCAAGAGAGGACTCCTCCTAGCCCTTGGAAGATTCAAATGAAGCTAAAACAAGACAAGAGAAGACACCATTATGAGGTGAATTTTCGGTCAACACCAAAAGTGAAGGAAATGAAGTTTTCTTTGGTTTTTCCTTACCTTGAAGCAAAGGAGAACAAGAATATGTGAAAAGGTGAGCTCAAGCTCCTCCCATGGTGATTCCTCTTGGCACCGAAATGGAGCTCTTGGGATTTTGAAAGGATAGAATTGAAGAGCTTGATGAGAGGAAGAGATTGGTGGTGTTTGTTTTTGATTTGAACAAGTGAGCTTGGAATTATTGCCAATGGAAGGTGGAGCTTTGGTGAGCACTATTCCAAATCGTAAATGAAGAAGAAGAGAGGTTGGAGAAGCCTTGCAACCGTGGGAAATGAAGAAGGAAGGTAGAATGAGATTGGTTTTGCTTTTAAGGATATTTATAACTTAAAGCAAATAGTAACCTATGAGTCACCTTTATTTACTTAACAAGTTAACATGTTTGGTGACTCATTACTACCAAAACCGGCCCCCTTATTAGTAGAAGGGTATTTTGGTCTTTGTTGACCAACTTAATCACTTATAACATTATATGTTACAAACTAGTTATAAAAATCACTATTCACCAATAGCAAGGCACATAGAAGTGAAATTTTTGATTTCCCATTGATATAGCCACCCAAATGTGATACTATATAGTACACATGTTAATTAAAGAGTAATGATGGACATTTAGCCATTCAAAACTCATTTACAAGACAATTTTTTCAAAAACGTGCTTTAAGACTTCTTAAAGCACATTTTGTGTTTAACTTGTTTCAAGCTTGGTTTTCTTTGGTAATTGATTTAATATGTTCATTAACATATTTATAAAGTATAGGTATGACCATTAGGTCTTATACACATTTATCCCAAGCTTAGAGCACATTTTTGCTCTTACTGACCTTAAGGTATTTATTTGTGTTTTGTTTGGTTTCATTGTCTACCAAAGTTTCCTAAGGACTTAATTAGCCTTATAAAGTCATAATTAAACATTATCAAGTCTTGGTAGGCCCTTTGGGTCCTAACCAAGTTCACTCCAACCTTAGAGCATGTTTTTGTTCAAACCGTGTCTTAATGCTTTATTGCATTTATTATGGTTTAAATTGTTCCATTTATGTTTCTAAGGCACTTTTTAGCCTTTAAATACCATAGCTTAACATTTACACAACATGCCAAGGTTTGGGGTATTTCAATCTACCCCCCTTAAAAGAACTTCGTCCTCGAAGTTCACATTTCCTCGCATCATTGGATTAGAATACGGGAATTACTTATAGTCATAAACTTCCATTACCAACCACCCTTTACATCCAACCTCGGACTTAATGGTCCGGGCAACATATCCACATTATACATAAAATATCATACTCACATGGTAACCTCGGACTTAATGGTCCGGGTACCTTCACCACACTTGCACCCATACAATATCCCTCAGACTCTTAGGTCTGGGTGACATAACCACATTTAGACTCATAGGTCTATGTAACACAACACATTTAGACTCATAGGTCTTGATAGCATACACTTTAGGAGATCAAGTCAAATAACCCTTATCACCCATACCAAACAACATGTCATAGCATGTATATCAAACAGAAATACCTTTTCCATCTCTCCATGGGCTCAAGTCCCATGTTGAGTACATATACACTGTGATCCCGCAGAACCCGGTCGCGATGGACACTTTCTGGTCCCCGTTCCTTTGGGAGATCAAAACATTCACTCAATTTTCAACATATGTACTTCTCATGTCACCGGTCCGAAGACAAAGGCTCATACGTCCTCAGCTCGTGAGCAAGTACTACAAAAATATTCTTTACTAGGTTAAGTATAAGAAGATCTTTTATTCAAAATATTAATCGATTGTTTGCAAACACCAATTGAAAATTCTTTTGAAAACACCATACAACTCCAAGTCCGATTTATGCTCTTTGTATCTTTCTTAATATAGCTATTTATGACCACTTACAGGGAGCTTCAAGAGTCATCCAACCCTGATGTGATCAGCATCAGTGTTGAACTATCTTTCCACCCCAATTTGTGTTTGGCTTCCCTTGATCTCATGATAATCAAGTTTCACCTCCCACTTCATTTTCAACCAACAATTATTTCAAGCATATCCCATTTTCTATCTTTGAATCCTTCTAGTCATAATCATAACATCTCCAAGGGATAGAACTCCGTCTATCAATCACCATCCAAATCCAACTTAATTCAAGTTACCTAGGGAATTTAATTCTCACTAGGTTCTATGTCGGTCTCATAACCCTTCATAAATCACAACACTGTATATATATACATATATTTTTTATCAAAATACAATACATGGTTTACGTTTATGCACCATCGGGGTTTTAGTTCCCCGGGAGTTTCTTTACTCCCTTCCACTTGTACTCTCACACACCACTGTTAACAAAATAAACACACTTCCCACAATGGTATTCGCATCCTCTGTGCGCAATTACCACAATTTACCCAAAATAAATGCGTATGTTTATATAAACACGCGCCAACCATCATAACAATCATTTTGTGCTATGCACACCTAGTTCGCGTACACTTGTACGGTAAACACACTAAGTGGTTTTGCGCTCTACCCCCCTTAAAAGGGATTACGCCCACGTAATCAATCACTAAACCTTGGCTTAAAATGTTCTGCCGTCGTGAAGTGTTTTAACTTCCACGCGGTCCATTACACAATGGATTCTGATTAGAGGATCTTAACCATATTAGCGGTTTAGTTCCTAAACCAAGAATTCGCATTGGAGTCGTAACTCATAACCGGTTTCGGTCCTGGCCTGTGAGGCTTTTAGGAATTGATATCTCGCCATCCATTCGTATTCACAACGTATACCCGGTACCTGACGCATGGGCTCACTGGCCTCTGTTGCGCAACCCTGATAATTATAGAGCTAGTTTGCTCCATTCGTTACTGTTACTGTATTGTACATCTCCAATGTATTGCCCTTATCTTGGGAACAATGGGTTCTCAACCGACGCATGGTATCTTTTACCCTGAGCGAATTCGGTGAGTTTCACGATTTTCCATCCACTTCTCCAGTAACTTACAGCGCACACTACTAGGTAATTCACAATGATTGACTTGCTTCTACCGACTTACTGTCGGTTGAGATTGAGCTACTACCTAGTGTGTAGTGCTCTCTCAGCTATTTACAATATTTGGGGTATATTCCATACCGATATTTGGCAGTTAGTGCTATTGTAGTCACTTACTGTTAATCATGTCTCCACATTTGGTTTTGTACAAGTATCCCTTTATTGGTGCGGTCTTGCATTTCCTATGCAACCGCCATTATAACATTATCCCTCCATAATTACCATGCTTCTGATTTCCTAGCTATCCCACTCGATCATTACTGTGCAAGAGCAATACCAAAACACTCAGTCATACAGAGTGCAGAGGCGTAAACCCTTGACAGCAACTCTCTTATGCGATTGCGATAGGAATTTTCACTGAAATCCTTATCATCTAACACTTGCCACCGGCTTACTGCTCGGTTCATTTGCTATCACTTACTGTTGTATCTCCACTGGAGTTAACTCACAACTCTGCTTACTCACCATTTTATCATCTAACCATCCTCATACAACGGTCGCTCATTGCGCACCGTGTCCTTACTCATTATATAACATCAACTTACACTGCATCCGCTATTATATTAGCTTCCGCATTATGCTGGGTTTATCTGGCCATTATTTGGCTGATTTTGAATATACTATATTTTTCCCTTGCGCGTTGCGCTACACATTTAGCTGCAACACTATGGTGATTGCTATCAACTTATCACATTCCTGTCTACACAACTGGTACAACATTTCTTTTGTATTATTCTTATTCAAATCATCCTGGGGTAATAACAACGTGGTCCGTCCTCCACATATTTCTTGAACTTGATTCACATAACTACCGCTCCTGCGGTCTCACAATATCGAGAGGTATCCCCACTCTTAATGCAGTGGTTCGCTTACCACTCTATTCACTTATACCACATAAACTTCTACCATCATTCGAATTTATAAATATCTTGATTATGGCTTATAAGCCTTATTGGCCTTGAGCTGGGCTCATTGTAGGCTGTCCCACACATGTACTTCTTGTACAGTATTACTGGTTAGAGGTTGTATTGGCATCCATGACAAGGTTGTTGCATCACATTTCCTTTCATGGGATGCCCCTTAGGATTGCCAGTCCGTCTCCTGACAAACTTATGTCTAAACTGGGTGTAATTTCAACCCTTGTGTTCTGTCATGCATTTCATTCAACAATTGTTGATGCGAACACCTTCAAGGATTGCTCCTGGGTGTTGCTAAGGTATGCCATTACATTAGGCTTGCATCTATGGGTAAATTCAGTAAACTACACCTTCCTATGTTCGTAGCTGGGTACTCATTCCAGCTATCATGTTTTATCCCTTAGGCTTATCAAGACACCTGTAGTGTCTTTCATAATAGTCCGTGCTCTTCGCACTCCTTGACTCTTTACATTTCCTTGAAATAAACTCACTAGTTCCCTTAGTCCTTTTTAACTTAGCTGGGTTCCTTGACTTCAAGCATTCCTTGTATTTTCTAGCTCCTGTTTGATTTATACTGCTGACCGTAGACGGAGTCGACTACTTCCCGTGTTCTGGACTCTACTCGTATACATATATGGGGTATCATACTGATACATTACTACTTACCCAACTAACCTATAAGTAGGTCTGTCAGGCCCACATGCTCCTATCGGAGTGCGGTCGTCCCACAACGCAGTTGGTACACTTGTAGTGTCCGTCACACGCCTAGGTGAAGTATTCTGTTGTCAACTCCCTTATATTGTCCCGTGACAATATTCATTCCTTGCTTCCCGAACTTAATCGAGGGAAGGTTTATCCACTGTTGCATCCTTGTCAGTTGCTCTTGGTTTCACTGGTTTGGTTTAAAGAAGGTCGGAAAGAAGTGTTGGTTTGAAAGAAAATCTGGTTTGAAAAGAAAAGGGTTTGTGAAAGATTAGGTTTGAAAGAAAAATTTCCATGGTTTCACAACATCTTCTTACCTTACCAAGTCTAGCTTCTTGCTGACTGGTGTGTTTACAATTACAGAGGTTAGGCTAACAGGCCCTTCCACTGTTATGACAATCACATTTAACTTCATTGTACTTTTCCAAGTACTTCGTAGTGGTTATAAATTTCCCGAACAGCCCTGTTATAGCAGCACTTGCTATGGCAAGTGCGCCATGCTAACTGGCTATCGGTTTAACACATACCGGTTTTGGTATTGTTTTCGCCCATATTGTCATCAGTGGCCTTGTTGGCCCTCACTGATCTTACTGCCTTGGTAAATACTCCTCTAGGTGACTTCTCACTGTTTTCACATGATAATCAGTAGCTAGGGTGTTTCCCTTTCTGGGAGACCCCGTTCTCATAGTATTGTATTCACTTTGTAGTCCGTTCCACGTATTTGGGCACTACCTTGTAGTTTCCCTTGTCGGTTGGTATACCGTTGGTGCATTATTTATCAACTGTGGTCCCGTAGACACTCGTCTCGGGTTTTACTAATCCATTTCTTGCCTGTTGCACAGTTGGTGCATTGCAAGTTGGTTGTTTTCGACTGCTCGGCATGTCGACCCAGGTTGCTGGAAATTCTACTCTCTCATACACAAGATTCTTTATTCGTCGCTATGGAATGCGGTTAACATTGTTTAGATGGAAACCGTCTCCGGGATTCCCAGTTTTCGGGATCTACCGTATGACAGGTTCTCCATACTCTAAAGGTATTTAATAGCAGCCAGATCGGGTATTCCCGAGTAAGAGTGGACTTCCATCTCTCTGGCATTCTTTCCCAAGTTATAAAACAGGGATTGTGGAGGGTGGGAAGGATACTGTAGGTTTCCAGTATTCACTGGTAGTTCCTAACTAGCGTATCTCTCACGCTATCACTCAACCCTTAACCCCAAGTACTTAAATCCTAACTCGGTACTTCCTAAGCTCGGTAATTCAGTCATCAGAGCGATACTTCGCTCTGATACCACTTTTTGTAACACCCCATCCAACAACAAACACCTAATAACAATCTGCAGCGGAAACTCAACTCATCACATTACTTATTCCAATGGTGTTACACGCCGTTAACCACCCACGTGGCTAACAAGGCTAATACATACACATTTGTATCGGTCTGATGGACTAGATTCCCGAGCAACTACACAATACATTCCTCATTCCATTTCAACATTTATTATATACATACATTCCCACTGTACCGAGTATTTACAAACTACTACTGCCGATAACAACTTCGGTCTTACTACGCCTATTAAACTCACGCCATTTAAATGGCTACCCATGTATAAACATCTGCCCCGTCCTACTCTCGAACGGCTTCCAGCACTTCGTACCTGAAATAGGAAAGAAGAGAAAGGGGTGGCCCCAAGGGGCTCAGCACCTTGCTGGTATGGTAATCCCGCAGCCCGCATGCTACCGGGCCACGCACAACTAATTGTCGTCTTAGCATGCAGTTGATTATATTTAAATCATGCATGCAAGCCATAACCATACAACACATAGCATTTCGCCTCAATGGGCTCAACCTATAACCAAAACATCCACACTTAACCAACCATCCAACGATTCCTTAAACCCTAGAGTGGCTCTCCTCTAAACGGAGCTACTTTCCTTAACGAACGACGTGTACCCTTTAATCGGGTTATCCTTTAAACGCCTCTTGTCACAACCTGGGATTCATTTCCATGATCCACACATTCCATATCCTACAACATAACTCATTCCACACATACAAAACATAACAAACCTTTCTTGTTTCGACATACATGACAACATTGCATTCCTTTAAACTTCCAATATATATATATATCATAGCATAGCAAGGGAACTTGCATAGCATTATAACATTACATAACACCATAAATCGGTTCTCACAAGGAACCTTCCACCATAGTTAGTATACCAGGTGAGCCTAGGGATTTTTGCCAATCCCATGTTAAGCTCGTTACCATCCTCGTTACCGTCCGGTTATATAGAACGGTTAACTTATACCCAAGGTGTGTCGGATATGTAATCCCAAGCACACCGAAAAACATACGCATGCCCCTGTGGCCCGACGTGAGTCAGTAACTAGCTTTGGATAAGCTAAGGGAAGGTAGAAACCAAATTGGAATACCACCTATACATACACCAAGAGAGCCGAACCGGATAAGATAACGACTCCCGTCCATCACACGCGTGGCCGGAACAACCGGACTCCTCACCCCCCATTAGTACATAAACACTTAATAATAAGTAGTTAGGGATCCATTATGGAGCCCTACCACATCCACACACCATACGGTAACATAACCGAGTTAAGCACACAAGGGAGGTTCACACACTTGCATACAACAACAATATCCAACTAACTCACACATAGCCGTGGTTAGCACGTTCCCAAGGTTTGGGCCGTCAACTCCGAATACCGATCACTCATGTGTTCCTAGTTTTAGTTAGCTAAGGTTTAACACATATTTGAGGTTAAACGGCATCGGATACCAAATTCGCCACATAAATGAATTACTATAAACTCATTACATGTTTTAATCTTACAAGGTGGCAAACACTCAAGAAAACATATTGGCATACAAGCCGGTGTAATCCGTTAGGACACAGGTTGCAAGAAAACCATACCTGTCACCGGAGTCCACTTTACCACGTCCACCTATGTTCCTCGAGCAAATTCTCGAACAACTGTTAACATCACATGTTTTCATTAACATCGGGGTTTGCTTGATTATTTAATGTCAATGCTTAATTTTCCCCCGTTAACTTAGTTATATAACTTAACATTTTTAACTTGTTTTACTCTCACATTTTAATACAACTTTTAGCCCACTTTATTGTCATTAAAACTCACCTAACATGTCCTTAAATCCTTATAACATCATTACCTACCAATCCCCATCATCACATATCATTTCTTAACCTTAAATCATGTTTTTGGTCCGACCGACCCACCGTCCGACCCACATCTGGGTCGGTCCATTACAGAACCCTTTTTACTTCCTTATAGTCATGCCCGTCCGACCCACGTCCGACCCACCATTCTGGGTCGGTCCATGTGCGAACATTTTCCTTCCTTTGAAACTTGACCGACCGACCCATGTCCGACCCAACCTTCTGGGTCGGTCCATTACCGAACATTTCCCAACATCTTACAGAGGCTCGACCGACCCAAAAACTGGGTCGGCCCCTGGGTCGGTCGCCTTCTTATCTTACCCAAACTTTGCCAATCCTTCACCAAACTTCTCCTAAGGCCTCTTAATGTGTTCTAACATCATTTGGCACTTCAAACACACCCTTAAGATATTCTTAAGCACTCACAAAACTATGTCTCCTAATTCCTTAAACCTTTACTTATATCTCCACAAAATTCCTAACACTTACAATGTTTTCTCCTTATGATTTCTAGGTGGCATTTCACCTATAATGTCCACAACACCAAGGTGTTTCCTCTACACCTTATCATCATCTCACAACTTCTTTTCTTACTAACTAAATCTCCTTTTTCACATCATACATAAACATCACTTATTCCTTGAATATCAACATTACCTAAACCTTAAACAACTCCTCCAAGACTTAAACACATCCACTAAACACACATTGAATTCCTAGAACTTCCAAGACAACACCTAAATCCTTGCATCACTCTAAATCACCTTAATACATGTTTTCTTCTCAAGTAACATTCATTCACCTTTAATCCTTCCTAGTTCACCAAAACTCACTTACAACACTTAGAACTTCTTACACATTTCCCAAATTTGGCCATAGCTTCTCTAGTATATACCCACATCCAAACACTTAGGTTTTTACCTTAATTCATTCAAGAACACCTAAAATCCATCAAACACATCTTTATACACAAACTTCACACATTAAGCACTACATCACAATATAGTGCATAACTTAAATTGCTTGGCACTTAGGCCCTTAAATGCATGGCTCTTAGGCCCTTAAATTGCATAAACCTTAAACACTGAATTTCCCACATAATAATGCCTTTGACCTGCAAATACACCCAACAATACATATTCCTTTAATAAACTCCTTGAGAGCATTTTACTAGCTCATTTACCATTTGCTCTTTAGGTAGTTTTAACAAGCATTATAAGCTTATTTCTCCTAAGGCATTAAACCACATTGAGATAGCTTGTTTACCTCTTTTCCTCACAAATTTCTTTCTTGTTTCCTTGTAAACCGGTAAGGCATTTCCTTCCTTGTCAACAACTAAACAATATACCAACATTGAAATGAGTATAAGCTTTAAGCTTTATCTCATTGTAAACCCTAGTTACATATATTATCTTAAGGTATTAACATGATTGTTTTACCTTGGAATGGAAAGAGAGCTTGAATATATATCAAGAGAGGACTCCTCCTAGCCCTTGGAAGATTCAAATGAAGCTAAAACAAGACAAGAGAAGACACCATTATGAGGTGAATTTTCGGTCAACACCAAAAGTGAAGGAAATGAAGTTTTCTTTGGTTTTTCCTTACCTTGAAGCAAAGGAGAACAAGAATATGTGAAAAGGTGAGCTCAAGCTCCTCCCATGGTGATTCCTCTTGGCACCGAAATGGAGCTCTTGGGATTTTGAAAGGATAGAATTGAAGAGCTTGATGAGAGGAAGAGATTGGTGGTGTTTGTTTTTGATTTGAACAAGTGAGCTTGGAATTATTGCCAATGGAAGGTGGAGCTTTGGTGAGCACTATTCCAAATCGTAAATGAAGAAGAAGAAGGTTGGAGAAGCCTTGCAACCGTGGGAAATGAAGAAGGAAGGTAGAATGAGATTGGTTTTGCTTTTAAGGATATTTATAACTTAAAGCAAATAGTAACCTATGAGTCACCTTTATTTACTTAACAAGTTAACATGTTTGGTGACTCATTACTACCAAAACCGGCCCCCTTATTAGTAGAAGGGTATTTTGGTCTTTGTTGACCAACTTAATCACTTATAACATTATAGTTACAAACTAGTTATAAAAATCACTATTCACCAATAGCAAGGCACATAGAAGTGAAATTTTTGATTTCCCATTGATATAGCCACCCAAATGTGATACTATATAGTACACATGTTAATTAAAGAGTAATGATGGACATTTAGCCATTCAAAACTCATTTACAAGACAATTTTTTCAAAAACGTGCTTTAAGACTTCTTAAAGCACATTTTGTGTTTTAACTTGTTTTCAAGCTTGGTTTTCTTTGGTAATTGATTTAATATGTTCATTAACATATTTATAAAGTATAGGTATGACCATTAGGTCTTATACACATTTATCCCAAGCTTAGAGCACATTTTTGCTCTTACTGACCTTAAGGTATTTATTTGTGTTTTGTTTGGTTTCATTGTCTACCAAAGTTTCCTAAGGACTTAATTAGCCTTATAAAGTCATAATTAAACATTATCAAGTCTTGGTAGGCCCTTTGGGTCCTAACCAAGTTCACTCCAACCTTAGAGCATGTTTTTGTTCAAACCGTGTCTTAATGCTTTATTGCATTTATTATGGTTTAAATTGTTCCATTTATGTTTCTAAGGCACTTTTTAGCCTTTAAATACCATAGCTTAACATTTACACAACATGCCAAGGTTTGGGGTATTTCAGAAAGGAAGGAAAAGAAAGAAGAAAGGAAGAGAAGAGAAAGAAAGAGGAACAAAAATCACAAGGTAAATGCATTACCTTGAGCTAGTTTTGCATTGTGTAGTGTAACATATTTTGGGTGTTGGAAATGTGTAAAGTATATGGTAATGAGTAGTAAGTATATTGTAGTATAATGGGGAAGAGAATGTAACAGTTTTGGAAGTTTAAAAGAGGTTTAAAGGCTTGGGAAAACATTGGGTAATGTATGTGTATGTGCAGGAAAAATATTGTGGTATATCGTGTAGAATGATGTGTGACTTGATTTGGGGAATTGGAATGAATGTGTGAGCTGAAAATGTATGTGGGCAATGTTAAAAATATAGAGGAACCTCTGCCCAAATTTGTATGGAAATTGGAGGACTTAGATGAGGAAGAGGAAGGGATAACCTATGTGGTAACTAAGTGTATTTGGAGAGTTTAAGTGAGCAGTTTAGTACTTTGTAACAGATTTAGAAGAGGATTTAAGTAATGGGACCGAACTAGGATTGAGGCAATGCATTGAGGATGTTAGGAGCAGCATTAGTAGAGGGAGTATTGAATGGTAAAGAGGAAAGGAAAAATCTATAACAATTGTAGAAGAAAGAAAGCTGTAACAGTGGAGGAAAATGTAACAGTGGAGTATGTTTTGTAACAGATTTTGATAGAGGTGGATTAGGCTAGTTTAAAGTGCTTAATCAGTGCTAAAATATGCTAGATTATATGTAGGAATAATGGGGAAGAGAGTGGTAGAAATTTGGAATTTAAACAAGTTGAAAAACTCATATAAATTGCAGTACTGTAACTAGTCCGGGTTTGCAAACCAGCACACAAACCCGGACTAGCATGAAAACTCGACAGAAAGTTTTTACAAAGGGATGGTCCGGGTTTACAAACCAAGACACTAACCCGGACCACCCCAAAAATACACCTGAGAGATTTGCAAAGGAATGGTCCGGGTTTGCAAACCAACCCCTAAACCCGGACCACCCAAAATTTTCACCCGAGAGAAACAACAATGCATGGTCCGGGTTTGTAAACCCAGCCCTAAACCCGGACCACACTTAATTTCCACCCGAGGTTGAACAAACACAATGGTCTGGGTTTGTAAACCCGGACACTACTAAAATTCTTCCAGAATGTGTTTTAAAGCTATTCTAAGGTAGGGTAAGGATGGGTAATGATTGTATAAGATGATTAAGACATAATTAATGATGTTTAAAGGTCACTAAGGCCATGAACAAGCTTAGAAAATAATTGTAAGTAAGTAACTTAGGTAAATGTATTAAGTAACAAAGAGTTAGTAAGTATAAACTAGGAAGCTTTAGGAAAGTAATAAGTAAGGTTAATTATGGATAATTAACCATCCAACTGTATGTATGTGATAGGATTCAAATAGTTGGACACCGGAGGGAGTCGGTGAGTCCAAAGTCAACGGTGAAAGGTATGATTTCTTCATGCCCTGTATCTTAATCTGGTTACCCCGATTTATGTGCTTATTTGATCACCTAAATAAGATAAATGCATGAATCGGACTATATTGCACTTCCTGTGCTTGACTTATGCTGTTCTCGATGTTTATTGTCTTGAACATTAGTTTGTATAATTCATGAAATATATGAATGATGGTGAAGTGTAATTGTACCATGTATTGTATTTGTGTATTGTATTGTATTGTGTATGGATGTGTATATGAACAAGGTAATGTGTATGTGGCTTGGATGTTGACTTCTACTAATTCCTAACTACCTAACTCCTAACTTAAGTGTGAGTAAATTGGAATGAGTAGAAGTCCGATATAGCTTCGGCCACGCGTGAGGATGAGGAGACACAAGAGGTTGGATCCGATTCCTGACTCTTAAACTGGTCCGCGGCCCAAACCCTTAAATGGGTAGCATCCCGGATTGGTGAGTCAAGTAAATCCCGGTGGTGGGACGGAGTAGTCCCCGGGCCGGAGGTCCCGACGACTTAACATGAGTAAGAGTAAGTAAGTAAGTATGTATGAGTATGAGTATGTATGCGTAAGTACTGTGGAACGAGTAAAAGAGTAATCTCCACCCGATTAACCCGGGTGGACAAACATGAGCTAACAAGGATGGTGTATTGTGTATGTATTGCGTATGTATTGTATATGTATTGTGTATTGCGGATCCCGGAAAGGTAAGAATGTATCTGATGGCTTGTATGGGTTACCATGTATGTATTGAAGAGTATGTTTTGAAATGTATGTATGTATTCCTTGCGTAAAGTATTGTGGTATTATGTATGAAAGCATGTATGCATGTATGTATGAATAAAATGAACTGCATGTATTCGACCAAGTGGTCGGCGTACCCTCACTAGTACGCGGGGTATGCGGTTATCATATTCAGCGTAAGCTGACCCCCTAGGGGGAACGTTTTTAGTGTGCAGGTACCCGAAGCGGATATGGTCAAGGTAAGAGACCGGTGGCTACACTCGGATAGTAGAAGTAGAATGTAGAGGTGTACTAAGTGGTACACCCTTGTACTTAGGAAGTATGTAGTTTGTGAGGAATGGGTAGTGGATAGACTTGTGATGAGTATGTATGAAATTGAAGGAAGCGTTGTATTTGTATTTGGAACCTAGTAAACTCGGTTATGTATATTGTATTGTATGGTATTGTGAAGGAGTAAAGTGTTGAATGGAGCATTGTAGTATTTGATTGATAATGGAGTATGTTTGTAGATGTGTAGTACTCGGGATTCCGGTCCATCAGACCGATGCCGTATGTAGTAGTAGTTGCCTTGTTAGTCACGTGGGTGACTAACGGCAGTGTATCACCCACCGTTGAGTATGTAAGTATCCGCTGCGTGAATCTGGATTGTATAAGGAGATTGGACGGTAACGACAGTATTAGCGGTAGGGGTGTTACAAAAAGTGGTATCAGAGCGAAGTATCGCTCTGATGACTGGAAATACCGAGTTAGGAATTAGTAGCTTAGGGCTAAGGGCTGAGTGTTAGCATTAGAGAGATGCTAGTTAGGAACTCCCGGTGAGTACCGGATACCTACAATACCAGACCCGCCCTCCACAAACCCACTGTATAACTTGGGAAAGAACGCCAGAGAGAAGGAAAGTCCTCTCATACACGGGGAAACCCGATCTGGCAGTTATGAAATAATCATACGGTAGTCAAGTGCCGACATGTAGTAGATACCAAGAACTGGAATTCCCGGAGATGGATTCCGGTTGAACAACAACACCCGCACTTAATGGCGGTAGAATGAGAACTCCAACCATAAGGAGACTACAACATGCAACAACATGGGGCGACCTGCTTAGCAGTCTCGAACCTAGCTAACCAATCAGCAGCAGGGAAAAAGCACTAAGCGTGCAACAGAGCGGAAAAATGGAACAGAACAAAGCCCGAGATACAAGACTACGGGACAGTGATAGCTAAAATAATACCACCAACAGTATGCTAGCTGACTAAGGACATAGTCGGGAGTGGTTAACTCTGAAATTACAACGCCAAAAGGTTACAATACCTGGCCGACATAGCTTACACAGCTACAAGGATATCCACGGGATATGGACCGATAGGACTACAAGAGTAGTGCCTAGACAAGCTAAGGCTCAATCACCACGGTAAACCAGTGGGAACGAGCAACAAGGGAAAACATAAAACTAAATAAATGGGGATCTTTAAGGATTGGAGAAGTACCCCGACCAGGACAATCATGTCAAGACCAATTAGAAGTTACCCGAAAGAGCAAGTATTCCAAACTTAGATAAGTAAGATCAAGGGAAGAGTCAACAAGACCGTTAAATACAAGTGGAAACCATACCAAGACCGGTATAGGATTACCCAAAAACCAACAGTACCACGCACTTGCCACGGCAAGTGCAGTAAGAGCAGGAATATATAAAGGAACTCTAACACACCACAGGTACATAGTAATGTACCATGATAGCAATGAGACAACCACAGGATCACAAGTCCTGCAAACTGGAAGAATGGAACCTTGGGAAGGCCTAACGGCCTGACCATTGTAATAAGGACATGCCAGTCAGTGAGAAGCTGGACTTGGTCAGGACCACAAACATGGCTATGCCATGTAGAACTTCTTTTAACACCGAACCATTGTTTCAAAACCCAAAATTCTTCTTTCAAAACCACAACTTTCCTTTTAAACCTTGGATTTTTAAACAAAACCAACAGAATTACGGTGAGTATCACAGAATGATACAAGAGGAGTTGATAATAGAATACTTCACCTAGGCGTGTGACGAACACTACGAGTGTACCCAATTACGGGATGTGGGACAACCGCACTCCGAAGGAGCTTGCGGGCCTGACATATAGTTAGGTAAGTGGTAACGTATCAACAAGGTACCCCACGTATGTATACATGTAGTGCACGAAGCACGGGAAGTAGTCAACTCCGTTCTACGGACCATGAGTAAGTGCAAGCCAAAGCAGTTGGACGCCACAAATGATCAAGGAGAAGAAACTTAACTAAGTAATAAGTGTAAGGAACTCAGAGAATCCATCTGAGGATCAGGAATGAGGACTAGGAAGTGCAAAGAGCACAGACTAATAAGTATAGACATTGGATATGTCTCAAAGACGTCAAGCAGATACATGACAGCTGAGAAGTATACCCAGCCTGAACATAGTAAGGCAAATGCCTAATGTGAGCCCCACAATGTTCAACAAACGGGATGAGAATCCTAATCACAATTACAAACTACCAAGGAGCATAATCCATCATTGGAGAGGATATTAAACTTGGTCTTAAGCACTAGCAGCACGTATAAACAGTCTACCCAAGAACGGGAGACGTTATAACCCAAAAAGAGACATCTCAAATACAATACCACAAGGTGGTATAGTGAACACAATATATCCTAAACATTAGCCGGATGTAACGGCATAACTAACAACACCCAGGAGCAATCCTTGAAGGGTGTCTGAGTTAACAAAAGTTGAACAAAGCGTCATGATAAGAGCACGGAAGCTAGAACGAACACTCGGTTAGGACACCGAAGGGATTTCGCATAACGGGAAATACCCTAAATTACCAGAAGGCACTGATTAGCACCAGATTGCCTAAAGGGCCTCCCATGAACGGAAGTGTGATGTCACGACTTACCATGGAGCCCAGCAATACCTCCAACCTATGGGGTATACAGGGAGTGAAAACATGTATAAGCAGTTTGCAAAGAGCATAGCTTGCAGCAATAAGGCTTAAAAGTCATCAACCAATTATGTTATGTAAACCTTAACGGTTGCATAACCCACACCATTTGATAACAAGACTTGCAAGAGATATTGTCTCATACGACAAAGAAATCAACAACTGAACCATCAATTTAAACCCAACATCCTGAGTGGCTTGGAGTAATGGCCAACTCAGTGTCACTGTCACTAGAGCATCAGTCTAGTATACAGCTGACAAGCTTTTAATTACCTTCATGCCTTCTGTAGCAATGGTAACACAGAGGCATAAGAATCATGATAATGCCAACATTGGCCTAGTCCACATTTGGACACTACAAGAAACCCAAGGGAAGATACCCTTGTAACCGAAGACCACCAACGTGGTGAAGATGTGAACCCTTAGAGAAGGCTTCCATCAACAATAGCAACAAAGCATGTGCATGTAGATACTGCCAAGAGGCGACTGAACACACAATTACTGTCTAAAGGAGTAAGTATACTCCATATGCAGTACATAAAGAGATACTGACATGGTAACCTTGCCATGAGGCATATGAGTGGAGATAGACCCCTCAACAAGAACTTTCATTTACCAATGACAGAGTAATCCTCAATTGGAGAAGGGGACCAGAAAACCCTTGAAGTTTCTTGGGATGTCCCGGTGATGTACATACCAAAATAAAATTGCATACCTAGAGCCTATAACTAATGCTCAGCACCGAGGAGACAATAATTGTCAAAACAATTAATGTGGATGCACACTGCACACCGCGAATGACCAACTCTCAAAGGAGCATGTAACCCGATAATTACTTCATTCATTATCAACCAAGATACTTGGTAAATTGTATCACAAATGAAGAAATGATGTGAGGTAAGTTAACCGACACATGAAAACTGAATTGAATAAAACATCTCCACATGGGGAAGATAATAAAATCGCGGTATGCTACAACAACCGTCATACATATGAACTAGGAACCTCCTAGTATATTTACACCATAAGTGAATGGTGCCAACGACAATGGTAATAAATAAAGATGAGCTACCACAGTAACAGAGAACTTAAGAAAGATGTTGTACAATGAGCAAGAATACGGTGCGCAACAAGCGACCGTTATGAGGAAGTAGTTAGATAATGACACGGAATATAAGTATGAGAAGATAGACATAAATATTCTTTCCTACCACATAAGTGACTTACTGTCAAGTGTTAACGCCTCTACACTCTGTATGACTGAGTGTTTTGGTATTGCACTTACACAGTGATGATCTAATGGGATAGCGAGGAATATGGAAAATGTAAACCGTAGTAAACCTTTCTTCTCACCAACGAACATGGCACTAGCCAGTTAAGCAAGCTTAGCAACAAACCGTGCGACCTAAGGCCAAAGAAGCACGAAGAGTGTAAAACACACTAACCATCACAAGATGTGAATTCCATTGGAATGAAAGGTGAAAGGAGATGTAAGAAAGCCACTAGGACCGACGCATAGAAATGCAAGGTCATACAAGTAAGGAACACTTGTATTGAACCAGAAGAACTGGTATGATTCAAAGACTACTGACAACAGAAGAAGCACTACAACTAAGTAGTGACTTAACCTTGCCCGAAAATAAGTCGGAGGAGCTTAATGAATAATCGTGGGAGTGTGAATAGCATATATAATAGATTACCAGAGAACTGGTTACAATCTAAAACTCATCAAATCCAAACACGGTAAAAGAATACCGCACTTACTAGTAGACCTTATTTCCACAATAGAGGGATAAAAGATGATGTATAGCACATTAAGGATAACAAGAAGGGTGAATAACCCAAGTTATCAGGGTCGCGCAGCAGAAGTTAGTGGGCCCTAGCTAGGAGATAATGTACCTAGTGAGTATAATAGAATGGAAATTAATGCCTTGAAGCCGGTTAGGCTAGAACTGAATTAATTATGAGTTAAATAAACTCATATAGGAATCCTTGGTACAAAGACTAAACCATTGTTGTGGTTAGGACCCTTTGACAAGGGTATATTATGTAATAAACCGTAAAGAAGCTAAAACGCTTCAGATTGCCCAAATTGAGTAAACCAATGTTTAATAATAATAACATATGGTAGATTACGTGGGCGTAATCCCTTTTAAGGGGGGTAGAGCGAAAACCACTTAGTATAAGTTTCAGGAAGAAAACACATAAACGATAATGTGCATAGCACAAATGAAAAACGAATTGATGATTGATGCCTATGTTAAATAAACATAAGTATTCATTCATATTGAAATTGTGGTAATTAGGCATGAGAGATGCAAATACCATAGGATGAAGATACCCATCGTGTAACCCTAGTGTAAGAGTATTAGTAAAAGAAAAGTAATGAGTAGTGGATGGAGCTCCACAAGTATTGTAGCCTTTGAAGAAGTAGTACGAAACGAATGAGAGTAGTAGACGAATGAAGTCTAGGGGTAGTGTATAACTAGGTAAATTATTGTAAATAAATTGAGGACAACTAAATTTTACAAGTATGGTAATCCCTAGTTAGAATAATTGAAATGATGGAGAGTAATGGATGGAAGTAGTGAAGGTTGATGAAATGAGCATTTAGGTATTGAACCACGGAGTAAAGCATTTGGGAAGTAGAGTGAGGATGATTGATGGACTGATTCCATCCTTTGGAGATGTATGAATCTGTATCACGACTAGAAAGGGTAAAAAGATAGAAAATAAAAACAATTAAATTATTTGTTTGTTTGAAACTGATGTGGGAAGTCGAACTTGATCCTGATCAAATCAAGGGAAACCGAACACAAATTGGGGTGGAAAGATAGCTCAACACTGATGCTGATCACATCAGGGTCGAATGATTCTTGAAACTCCCCTTTAGTGGTCACAAGAATCACACATAGGATACAAGTAATGAATACAAATTGGAATTTGGAGTTGTATGCTTTAGAAAGATTTCTAATTAGTAGTTGTAAAAGAATTTTCCTTAGACTGGAGAGTAAGTAATTGTTGGAAGCTTATACCGGAGAAGATAGTAGTGTAGCATGTTATACTATTCCAAGAGCAACAGGACATAGAGGAGTCCTGTGTCGAGATGACCTGAGTGCCTACAGGACTGTGATGTGTATTGCATTGCTTTGGGGATAGCTTTGCACTGTATGTATGTATAAATGTTGTAATGAGGAACCGGACGGCTGGTAGTAATATGGATTGGAGTAATTATTGTACATTGGTATGGTATGGAAAGGAGAAACATTGAGTAACGAATTTGGGAATTGTAAGGAGGAGGAATGTATGGCTTTGGTATTAGGGAAGTATAAATGAGTAAGTATAGTAATCCCATAACCTCGAACAACTTTGAGGACAAAGTTCTTAAGGGGGTAGATTGAAATACCCCGAACTTAAATATAGGGATTAAAATTAATCTAATACGTATTTAAGGGCCTAATGGCGCCTAAGTAATATTGGTAAGGAAAAATAAATCCAAAATAAATGAAGAAATGCTTAAAAAGTGAAAAACGCTAAATAAGCGTTAAATAACCATAGGAGGTATGAGACCTCGGTTAACGCATTATATGGATTCTAGGGGCTTGATAAGACCTAAATAATATATGGGAACAACTCCCGAAGAAAACGGATCCAAATAATATATTAAAACACTAATTGAGCTTTAGTGCACGTTTTTCGAGAAAACCCGAAAACGTGATTTTAAGTGGTCAAACGAACCCGTAAAAATTATAAATCATTAAATAACAATTAATAAGCATTAAAGGAAGCTTAATAACCAATAAAAATAAAGAAACGAGAAAATTCCGGAAAACGGATCCGGTTAGTGAACAGTACCAAAACCGAGTAAAATAACAAGCGATTTCTGTAAAATACGAAAAACGCTCCAGCTAGTATAACAGTGAGGGGGCCGGTTTTTAATAAGTTAAAAGCCCACACACACACTCACATATTAGCTAATAAATAAGGAGACAAAAAGCAAAAAGTAAAAGGGTTACTTTATACCCTCTCTCTCCTACTCCCCCTCATTCTCTAATTCCCTCACGTACTGCACTCTCTCCTCCCTCTCTGATTTCTCTTCTTCCCTCTCGCGACAGCCATGGCGAATTTACAAACCCTCACACAACCCTCATCTTCTCACCTCTTGTTAACTACTCAATCCCTCTCCAAATGCAACAAAAATTACACCATTGAATTCCCCTTGCAAAGGAGATCATCTTCCTCCTTTCAAAAATCGAAAACACCCATTTTCATCTCCATGGGTATTCTCCATTTGAAGGTTTGAGACCACCATTGGAAGCTTCTCCTTCTTCCTGATGTTTTAAGGTAAAAATAATCATGAAAACTCAACCTTTTCTAGCCCTTGTTGGCAAAACGAAATTTATGTTGAACCCTTGCCTTGTTCTTTGTATCCCAGCCGACTTTGGCTTCTTCCATGGGCTAGAAACTTCACTCTTTTGCTAACCAAGGACCCCACTCATTGGTGGTAAGGTAATGTTCTTTCTAAACCCTAAAAATAACTAAATTCTAGGGTTAGTTGTGAATGAATGATAAGTTAGAATTGTGTGTTGGTATGGGCTGTAGCATTGGAGTGTGGACTACATTTGGAACCGAGAACAAGAAGGAAAGGAAGGAAAAGAAAGAAGAAAGGAAGAGAAGAGAAAGAAAGAGGAACAAAAATCACAAGGTAAATGCATTACCTTGAGCTAGTTTTGCATTGTGTAGTGTAACATATTTTGGGTGTTGGAAATGTGTAAAGTATATGGTAATGAGTAGTAAGTATATTGTAGTATAATGGGGAAGAGAATGTAACAGTTTTGGAAGTTTAAAAGAGGTTTAAAGGCTTGGGAAAACATTGGGTAATGTATGTGTATGTGCAGGAAAAATATTGTGGTATATTGTGTAGAATGATGTGTGACTTGATTTGGGAAATTGGAATGAATGTGTGAGCTGAAAATGTATGTGGGCAATGTTAAAAATATAGGGGAACCTCTGCCCAAATTTGTATGGAAATTGGAGGACTTAGATGAGGAAGAGGAAGGGATAACCTATGTGGTAACTAAGTGTATTTGGAGAGTTTAAGTGAGCAGTTTAGTACTTTGTAACAGATTTAGAAGAGGATTTAAGTAATGGGACCGAACTAGGATTGAGGCAATGCATTGAGGATGTTAGGAGTAGCATTATTAGAGGGAGTATTGAATGGTAAAGAGGAAAGGAAAAATCTGTAACAATTGTAGAAGAAAGAAAGCTGTAACAGTGGAGGAAAATGTAATAGTGGAGTGTGTTTTGTAACAAATTTTGATAGAGGTGGATTAGGCTAGTTTAAAGTGCTTAATCAATGCTAAAATATGCTAGATTATATGTAGGAATAATGGGGAAGAGAGTGGTAGAAATTTGGAATTGAAACAAGTTGAAAAACTCATATAAATTGCAGTATTGTAACTAGTCCGGGTTTGCAAACCAGTACACAAACCCGGACTAGCATGAAAACTCGACAGAAAGTTTTTACAAAGGGATGGTCCGGGTTTACAAACCAAGACACTAACCCGGACCACCCCAAAAATACACCCGAGAGATTTGCAAAGGAATGGTCCGGGTTTGCAAACCAACCCCTAAACCCGGACCACCCAAAATTTTCACCCGAGAGAAACAACAATGCATGGTCCGGGTTTGTAAACCCATCCCTAAACCCGGACCACACTTAATTTCCGCCCGAGGTTGAACAAACACAATGGTCCGGGTTTGTAAACCCGGACACTACTAAAATTCTTCCAGAATGTGTTTTAAAGCTATTCTAAGGTAGGGTAAGGATGGGTAATGATTGTATAAGATGATTAAGACATAATTAATGATGTTTAAAGGTCACTAAGGCCATGAACAAGCTTAGAAAATAATTGTAAGTAAGTAACTTAGGTAAATGTATTAAGTAACAAAGAGTTAGTAAGTATAAACTAGGAAGCTTTAGGAAAGTAATAAGTAAGGTTAAGTATGGATAATTAACCATCCAACTGTATGTATGTGATAGGATTCAAATAGTTGGACACCGGAGGGAGTCGGTGAGTCCAAAGTCAACGGTGAAAGGTATGATTTCTTCATGCCCTGTATCCTAATCTGGTTACCCCGATTTGTGTGCTTATTTGATCACCTAAATAAGATAAATGCATGAATCGGACTATATTGCACTTCCTGTGCTTGACTTATGCTGTTCTCGATGTTTATTGTCTTGATCATTAGTTTGTATAATTCATGAAATATATGAATGATGGTGAAGTGTAATTGTACCCTGTATTGTATTTGTGTATTGTATTGTATTGTGTATGGATGTGTATATGAACAAGGTAATGTGTATGTGGCTTGGATGTTGACTTCTACTAATTCCTAACTACCTAACTCCTAACTTAAGTGTGAGTAAATTGGAATGAGTAGAAGTCCGATATAGCTTCGGCCACGCGTGAGGATGAGGAGACACAAGAGGTTGGATCCGATTCCTGACTCTTAAACTGGTCCGCGGCCCAAACCCCTTAAATGGGTAGCATCCCGGATTGATGAGTCAAGTAAATCCCGGTGGTGGGACGGAGTAGTCCCCGGGCCGGAGGTCCCGACAACTTAACATGAGTAAGAGTAAGTAAGTAAGTATGTATGAGTATGAGTATGTATGTGTAAGTACTGCGGAACGAGTAAAAGAGTAATCTCCACCCGATTAACCCGGGTGAACAAACATGAGCTAACAAGGATGGTGTATTGTGTATGTATTGCGTATGTATTGTGTATTGCGGATCCCGGAAAGGTAAGAATGTATCTGATGGCTTGTATGGGTTACCATTTATGTATTGAAGAGTATGTATTGAAATGTATGTATGTATTCCTTGCGTAAAGTATTGTGGTATTATGTATGAAAGCATGTATGCATGTATGTATGAATAAAATGAACTCCATGTATTCGACCAAGTGGTCGGCGTACCCTCACTAGTACGTGGGGTATGCGGTTATCATATTCAGCGTAAGCTGACCCCCTAGGGGGAACGTTTTTAGTGTGCAGGTACCCGAAGCGGATATGGTCAAGGTAAGAGACCGGTGGCTACACTCGGATAGTAGGAGTAGAATGTAGAGGTGTACTAAGTGGTACACCCTTGTACTTAGGAAGTATGTAGTTTGTGAGGAATGGGTAGTGGATAGACTTGTGATGAGTATGTATGAAATTGAAGGAAGCGTTGTATTTGTATTTGGAACCTAGTAAACTCGGTTATGTATATTGTATTGTATGGTATTGTGAAGGAGTAAAGTGTTGAATGGAGCATTGTAGTATTTGATTGATAATGGAGTATGTTTGTAGATGTGTAGTACTCGGGATTTCGGTCCATCAGACCGATGCTGTATGTAGTAGTAGTAGTAGCCTTGTTAGTCACGTGGGTGACTAATGGCAGTGTATCACCCACCGTTGAGTATGTAAGTATCCACTGCGTGAATCTGGATTTTATAAGGAGATTGGACGGTAACGACAGTATTAGCGGTAGGGGTGTTACAAAGGTTGTTATACAGAAATAGAAACTTTCTGAAACTGCAACCAGAACCGAACTGATATGTGTTCTTGTTTCCTTCTTTGTCTGTTTTCTAACTGGGCTACACTCCTCCCAACTCCTTACCTACTTAGCTAATAATTCATCAAGATTTTAGACTCAAGAACAACTCAAAGCAACCCCATTAGTACCACTAAAACTTTGAGTATACAGAACCCAAAACTGCAGCAGACACTTCTGCAACAGATGCAAATTTCTTTTCCATTTCTTTTCCTCTCTGTTAGTTCATGTGTTTGATTTTCAATTCTTCCCAAATCGTTGACCCAGTTAATTAGGTGTGCTATCAAGTTTCTAACCCAAACCAAACCCAAGACAACCTTGTCACAGACACGAGATAGTCAGACACTGAAACTGGAGCTAATTCTCGAAACTGATAAAACTGAGAATTGTTAAGGTTCTGTTTCGTCTCCCTTCTCAGTTCCTTATTCTTGTTTCTAATTCCCATACTGTTTAGCCCTCAGTTAGGAGTCTTAGTAAGGTTTTAATTCTAAATGACCCAAGGTACTGAGTTAAAGCCACCAAGACCTCTTACTCCACCAGAAATCTAGAAAATCAGAAACTAATAAAATGCAAGGACTGAAACAGAAAGACTCAATCTGTTATTTCTTCTTCAGTCTTTTCATTATTCATGAATTGGCAATTCGATTCTTCCCTCCAACCTTATTACCCAGTTACTTAAGTATTCTATCAAGCTTCTACACCTAACTAAGTCCCAAAACAACTTTGTTAAAGACACGTGAATAACCAACACCGACTGGCAAGAATCTGAAACTGAAGAAGGAGAAAACTGAGATCTGAATTACTGTTGTTACAGAAACAGCATTATAAGACTGGTTGATTCTCTTTCTGGTTTCTGAGAGTCCTTCATTCAAAACTGTTTAGACAGTCCCACCAACACCAAGGCATCTTAATGTACTGAAACAGAAGGAGAGTTTACAAATTGGGATCTGTTACATATATTTTTTTATCCTTCCTCCTCTAATTTCCTTTCTGTTTTTACTCACGAGTTGCTCTTCAGTTTTCTTTTTCCTCCCAGAGTGC